>OY728119.1:1520574614-1521846580 GCA_963277665.1 Viscum album
GGGTTTTTGTTTTTATAGTATTGAATTGATAAGGATATCTTAAGGGGTTTGAGAAACTCTCTAGATAATCCATATCAGGTATCATTGTTATAGAAATAAATTCATTGACATTGAAGAGTATAAGATATTGAATGTAAACTTTACAATTTATAGTATATAGAGGTTCAAGATTAAGGAGAAATTGATGAATCTTGTAGTTTTAATTTAAATGGTGAAGAAAAGGGTTGTTAAATCATGGTTTTGAATGAAAATGAATATATCGAGATTAAATGAATCTAAATAGATTATATAAAACTTTATATTATTTTTCTTATATGATAAGAGAGGTTGTTTGGGGAAAATGATTTTTTAGGAAAAATATGAGATGATTTATTTAATACACATTGTTTTTTATTCATCGAATTATATAAAATACCTAAAAATAAGATAAGTATAAATGGTGTTTTATCTAGGATAAAAATAATTTATCTAAGATATTTGTTAAAAAAATTTGGAAAGAGACCCCACCACCCATTACTGGTATAATTTTAAAAATAAAGACTTATTTTCAGGGTAATTACTAAAACACATTGAATACTATATAAGATATGGTTATAATAGTTCATTTGTTAAATATTACTACTAATGGAAATATCCATTATTACCTAAACATAAAAGGTTTTATTTTTCATAGAATGATATTATTGATACAATATAGTTTCTCAAAGGCTAGTAAGGGTATGGATAAACGTACATAAGTTCAATGTTAAAAAATATTGGATCAAATTAGTCAGAATAAAAAAGTGAATATAATATTATATAATAAAGGAGAATAGGATTTGTTGGTAAAGAAATTGATTTAAAGATTTAAATTTTATTCCAAAATGATATTAATAAAACCTTTTTTTTGAAAAAACTGCAAGAATGATGATGATGATAAACATATAAATAATTCTAAGTAGACAAAAAAAATTATTAGTATCATAAAGTAAAATTGTATGGAGTAAATATATTTAAATAATATGTTCAAGGTGTTGAAAATTTGGAATATAATTCCCAAGTATCCCTATTATTTAAACAAACTTGCCTCATAAATGCTACTAACTAGTAGATTTTAGTGAAGGAATCTTGTTATATGGTCACATAGAGTTTTTGAAAGAATTTCAATGTGATGTAATGAGTTTAGCAGTACCCTAATAATGTAGCAAACAAAATTCCAATGTTGGGGTGTATCATATGGGATATGATAATGCACACACGTTTTTCTAGTTTTTTTAGTATTATTAAAAGTGTTAAGGAATATTAAATATATCATGTTATACAGAAGTCATTTTCCACTTTATTATTCTTTCATATTAGCTTTATATATTTCATGAAGTGTAATGATAATTGACCTCTAAAAATATTAATTTGAGTTATCCCTGACAAATTTTTTTCATAGGGTATTATAAGTTGTGAGAAAAATGTTAAGGTTATAATGAGTATAATTTCATATAGAGATATAGAATATTACCAAGAGGTAGAAAGATGTTTTGTTTGCTAATTTACCTGATTTGTGTATACTTTTCCATATATTTTATTGAGTATATAAACTTTATTTCACCAAATATCACTCATTTTGTGGATAAATTTTTTCATATTGTTAATTTTGAATATTTTCAGGTGTTTTCCATCCAAAGTCATAAATCATGAAAGGACAGAACAAAAATTCACATATACACGGTGTGTACTTCTTACACACGCTGTGTATTATTACCACCACACGAATCAGGAAGACCAGATTCATGCCCATGTTGTTGGATAAATTATGCACGCCATGTTCTTCCCATATACACATTGTGTTGTCCCATCTAGAAGTGGTTGGTAGTCTATGATTTTTATTACACACCATATAGGGCGGCATTACACGTCGTGTACTCCCACCAACCATGAGGTACTGTGTTCCAAGTCAAGGGTGGCATGGTAGCTCAGCCACCAGCAAAGAAAAGTGGTCAAAGTCATGTTGACCAGGGTACACGTCATGTACTTTCTGGTATACACTGTTTATTCCTAAAAACTATAAATAGGAGGTTAGAACCTCCAAGTTCCAGAAGACTCATTTCCAAGACAAACCAAGGGGGGAAATTCTGAAAATGCCCCAGAAGAGAAGAAAAGAAAGGAGGTACTGTCGCTACCACCCCGATGATCTTCAATCCAAAGTTTGTGCCCTATTTAATTCAGGTATCACAATTATTTTAGTTATTAGCCACTCCATGATAAGATAAATCCTCTATGTTTTGGGGCTAGGGACGATTATGTTTTGTATTTTCTCAATTGTGATATTGTAATCTTGTTATTTGTTATTCTCTCATAATTCATTAATAATCCATTCTAAATGTCACTATAAATATCATATCAGACCAAGAACGGGATTTATAGAGATCTTATAAGAAATTTTAACTATGAAAATCCCTGATAATTAGATGTTCTTATCATCTCAAATATTTTTTTGATTAAAAAAATTAAAAGAAATCAAATTCCATACCAAGGAATTCATATATATTGATTTAAAAAAAGTAACTAGAACAAGGGGATTATGTTACATTCATTACCAATAAATGTGAGTTATTATGAACAACATAACCTCATAGGAAAATTGATTTAATAATTACCTTTAAAATCCATAGACCTGATGAATTCTTCTTGTTTTTCACTAAGAATCAACTTTTTGTTTTTTCTTCACCTTTAAAAGTAATTAATCATGAAATTTAAAGTTTAAATTATTCTATCGTTGAAACACAAAAATTGACTCTAAATTTCATCAAACATCACTAAATTAATTACAAGAGAGATAAAAAACTCAATTACTCCCCCTCCCCATGGATCGATACCTTACTTGCACTATAGTTGTTTGGGTAATTTAATTTGGATTATCAAAAGTAACAATTTGGAAAAACGATAAAAATATTTGGCACCATTTCTAGGGACTAGAAGTTAACGGTGTTTTGATTTATCAGTTTGTATTAATTAAAGTGAAAATAAAAATTAAACATTACAAAAAAAATTGTTCTTAATCTCATTTTTGTTTTTATTTATTTTATTTGTCCTCTTTTAAGCTTGGTGCTTAGTTTAGTGTTGTGCAGATTCGAAAGTGCTTGAGTGGCCTAATCACATGTTCAATGAGCACTGAATCATCAGACATCTGTCTGCTTCGTATGGAGATCAAAGAAATGATCTTGCGGCCACAACGTGCACTTATAGATGAGCACAACCATAACACTACCATGACGAATATAGAAGAGGGATATCCAGCTGTTTTCCATGGAGATGGACAACCATTTGGCCCGGATGAAAACCAGAACCAACAAGATCCATTCGTTCCAGGATATGGCCTACCGCAACCCAAGTAGTTCCAACTGAAGCGATTTCCATATATACATCCTGGTTAGTGGCCTTATTTTTTTTCATGAGAAACAATTTGTGCCCCTACATCATTGACAGAAACTACCCCTGCGTCATACTCATATAGATTACGGTCTTCCACCAATCCAAGGGGATGATACGGGACTTGTCAGACCACTAATACAGGCCCATCATTTTTAGATCAAGCCATCCATCCTACAACTCATTTAGAACATGGTTCAATTTTAAGGATTACCTAGTAAAGAACCCAACACTCATATCTCTAATTTTATAGAGATATATGACACCTTACGCTACCATGGGGTGTCTAAGTATGCCATTCGCCTTTAGTTATTTCTGTTTTCATTAAGGGATAAAGAGAATTATTAGATCAAAGGATTACCTCAATGCTCCATCCTGGCCTAGGAGGCATTATACCAGGCGTTTCTATCTAAATATTTCCCACCCTCCAAGACGGTTACACCATCGAATGAAATTCATAATTTCCAGAAGCATGATTCAGAATCCTTGTATGAATCTTGGGATTGTTTTAATGAAATTATAAGGAATTTCCCTCACCATGGCCTAACATTGTGGATGAAAGTCCAAAAATTTTATGGCAGTCTCAAATTGAACATCAAATTTGTGGTGGACGCAGCTTTTGTAGGAATAGTAATAAGGAAATCACTAGGGGAACTCTTTGACTTTCTTGAAGATATGTCTGAAGACAGCTTCCAATGGCACTTGGAGCGAGGAACTCAAAATATAGGATTGCAAAACATTTATTACACTACAATTCTTTCTACTCAACTCGATGTGGTTTCCAAGAAGATCGAAACATTAAATCTGAAAAACGAATCTCAAGATCAAATGATGAATCATCCAGTATGCAGTGAATGTGGTAACAATCAAATCACGGGTGAATGCATGGGGAAAAATGTCAGTGTGTCGAAAAATGAGGTAAACTATGTGTCCCAGAACATAGGTCCAAATATGTACCCTCAATATCCAAACCCGACATGGAATGATAATTCAAATATTGATTGGGGGAATCTACAAAAAACTTCTCAACACCGGACCTAAAGGCCAACCGGTTAGGGGCAACAAAAATACCAGAATCCATATCCAAGACAATAGTCGTAGGGACCCTTCCAACAACAAGGGTATCAAAACCCTCATCCAGCACAACAACCGAGCCAGTAACAAACTCAACCATCTTCCCAACAAACTCAAAAAGAACCCCTATCCGAGCAAGAGGATATGATGAACCAAATCATAACAACTACTGAAACAAGATTTCAAAATCAAGAGGAATCCCTTCAAGTACTTGAGAATCATATTGGGCAACTTGCTAATACGACTTCTTCAAGGCAACCTGGTAATCTTCTAGGTAATTCCAAGATGAAACCACATGAATAAGCCAATGCAGTCATATTATGAAGTGAAAAGGAGGTCCCTTAGAATATTACTACAAATAAAGGTGACGCCACAACTCTAGCTCAACCAACATCCTCTTCTGAAAAAGAAGTCAAAGTCGAGGAGTCACCTATGAATCAGGAACTACCAGAGATCATACATGGTAAGGGAAAAGAAGTGTTTAAAACCTATAAACCCCCTTACAATTTCATGCACGAATGAATCAACAAAAATTGGACCAGAAGTTCGTGAAATTCATAGAGTTATTCTAGAAACTTCCTATAAATATTCCTTTCGCCGAGGCATTAAATCAAAATCCAGTGTACAAGAATTTCAAGAGGGAGATACTATCAAAATAAAAAGGTATATGGATGATTTGTGTACCATTCCTCTCACTAAGGAATTCTCAGTAGTGGTGAAACATTCTCTTACTCCCAAACTCCATGATCCAGGTAGTTTTACAATTCCTTGCACAATTGGCACTTGTGAGTTTGGGAAATCCCTTTGTGACTTGGGGGAAAGTGTTAAACATATTCTCTATGGAGTATTAAAAAATTTGGGGCTAAATGATCTCTAACAAACTCGAGTATCCCTTCCACTAGTGGATTGATCTGTCAAATATCTTAAAGGGCTACTTGAGGATGTGCTAGTGAAAGTGGGACTTCTTATTTTTTCTTCTTACATCATCATTCTTGGCATAAAATAAGATCAATAGGCGCCTCTCATTCTGGGAAGACCCTACTTGGAAACTGTTAAGGTGTTGGTTGATGTGTTCCAAGGTGAGTTGATCTTCTATGTGATAGATGAAAAAGTCTCCTACAATGTCGTCAAAGTAGTTAAGTAGGTATCACTAATGGAGAATGAGGATGGATTTTCCTTGAATACAGTGAAGGATCCCTTGTGTTACATGGGAAATGACATGTTACATTCTTCTATAACCATTGAACCAATCATCAATGACATCCAATATGAATATGAAACAAAGGATTTTCAATTTCTCATCAGCCAAAGCGATCATTTTTGGCAACGTGAAATCATTTCAAATATCATAGAGTGAACCAATGTAAAACACATGGTACCATCAGTTCTGAAGGCCCCGAAACTTCAATTCAAACCTCTCCAATTATTCTTAAAATATGGGTACTTGGGTGATGAAAACACTCTACCAGTAATCCTCAATTCATCACTCAAAAAGTATCAATAGGATGCACTCCTACATGTTCTTAGAAGAAGAAAATAGGCCCTTGGATGGACAATTTATGATCTTGAAGGGATCATCCCCACCATTTGAACCCACATGGTGTTACTTGAAGAATGAGCTAAGACATCTCGAAAACCACATGGAGGGATAAATCCTCCCATGAAGGAGGTAGTTAAGAAAGACTTTATCAAGATATTAGATGCGGGGATCATCTACCCGATCTTGGAAAGCCCATGGGTAGGTCCACTATAATTGGTACCCAAAAGGGGGGTATCATCATAATCACTAATGACAAAAATGAACTTAGCCCAACCAAATCAGTCACAGGACTCCATGTATGTGTGTATTACCAAATACTAAATGATGCCACATCAAAAGACCATTTCACAATCCCTTTCATGGATCAAATTATGGAGCACTTAACAAGGCATGAATTCTATTACTTCTAGGATGGGTATTCTGGTCATAACCAAATATCTATCTTCCCTGAAAACCAAGAAAAAATCACCTTCACATGCCCATGTGGGACTTTTACCTATCGTAGTATGTCATTTGGCATGTGTAATGCTATATCCACCATTCAGCATTGCATGTTGTCCATCTTCCATGATATGGTAGAAAAAATTCTGGAAGTATACATGGATGATTGTTTCGTCTATGGGAAATCATTCAATACTTTTTTGAGAAATTTGGAATTAATTCTGGAATGGTGTGAACACACCAATCTAGTTTAAAACTGTGAAAAGTGGCACTACATGGTAAAACATGGCATCGTTTTAGGCCACCGTATTTCTAAGAAGGGTATTGAAGTTGACCCAACCAAGATTGAAATCATCTCACAATTGCCTATTCTGACTTCTTTTGGGAAATTCGAAGCTTTCTCGGGCATACAGACTTCTACAAGATGTTTTTTTGTGATTTTTAAAAAATAGCTCAACTATTAAAAAATATTCTTACAAAATATGCTATATTTTAATTTGACGAACAATGCACCACATCTTTCCAACTTATGAAATAAAATTAGTAGAATCACCTATCATGATTTTCCCATGTTGGGAGGAGTTGTTTGAGGTTATATGTGATGAAAGTAACTATTAAGTGGGAGCAGTTCATGGGTAGAGACTCGATCGAATATTTAAACCAATATATTATTCCAGCAGATCCTTAAATGAAGAACAGATAAAATACACCACTACTAAGAAGGAGATTATCACCGTGGTTTTTTCATTCGACAGGTTTTGTTCTTATTTAGTGTAATCCATAGTAATTGTCTAAACTAACCATGCTTCACTAAAATACTTGCTAAACAAGATGGATACAAAACCAAAACTCATCTATTGGGTGCTTCTTCTATATGAATTTGACTTAGAGAACCAAGATAAAAAGGGAAGTTAGAATTTTGTTTTTGATTATCTCTCTAGTTTAGAATTTCTAGATCTCGGAAGGGATGATGATAGAGGAATCAAGGAGGACTTCTCGAACGAGTATCTTTTCTCTTTTAGAGCTTCACCTAGTCCGTGGTATATTGAAATATCCAATTAATTGGATATGGGAGTGATTAACCCTAATTTTACATTCCACCGAAAGAAAATATTTTTGTTTGTTGTGAAAAGATACTTCTAGGAAGACCCTATACTTTATGTAGAAGGCATGATCTGATACTGCATGCCAGAATAATAGATTCAAGAAATCCTCTAACTTTTTATTTCTTCCCCAGTTAGAGGACATCATGGGAAAAAATAACAATGGAAAACAAAATCTCCAAGTGGGTTTTTCTGGCCCACCATGCGCAAGGATGCCAGAAATTTTGTGACACGCTGTGATCGATGCCAGCAGACAAGTAACTAGGGGTGCTGAGTTGAAATGCCTCAACAACCCATTCTTGAGGTCAAAATCATTGACGTATGGGGTATTGAATTCATGGTCCCTTTTCCTCCATCATTTTTAAGCTCTTATATAACAGTTCTTTTGGACTACATATCAAAATGGGTAGAGGCCATTACCACAACACACAACACGGAAAAAGTCGTAGTGGCTTTCTTGGAGAAGAACATTTTCAGCTGGTTTTGTGTTCCGTGGGTGTTGACCAGTGATCGAGGAATGCATTTTGACAATGCAATGATGCAAAATTTCTTCTAAAGTACGACATGAGATATAACCAGAGGACACATTACCATCCCCAGTCTAGTGGCCAAGTGGAGGTCTCAAACTATGAATTAAAGCAGATACTGGAGAAGACAGTGGGAGCTTCATGGATGGACTGGTCTATGAAACTGAATTATGCCTTATGGGCATACAAGACTGCCTTCAAGACACCTCTGGGGATGTCTATATTCTGGTTGATCTATGGGAAGCAGTGTCATTTACCTGTGGAGATAGAGAATAATGCCTATTGGGCTATGAAATCCATGAACTACGACCTCAAAGATGTAATGAAAAAGTGAAAGTTTCAACTAACGGAACATGATGAGATTTTGCATGAGACATATGAGAATTCCAAGTTGTATAAGGAGAAGAAAAAGGCTGTACATGACTACATGATCTCTTGGAAATTATTTTAGCCCGCTGATGAGGTACTTTTATTTTACTCCCGTTTGATATTGTTCCCAGGTAAACTCAAGTCCCAGTGGTTGGGACCTTTTAATGTGATTAAGGCGTTCCACCATGGTGCGGTGGAAGTAGCTGGTGTAGAGAGTCAAAAATTAAGGATAAATGGTCAGCGTTTAAAACCCAATTTTTAAATTGATGATATGGTGGGAAAAATCTCAACCATACAATGCAGGTAGCACAATGCTCAGATAAGGACGATCCAATGACCTAAAACAAAGGCGCTGTCTTGGAGGAAAACCAGAGGTTACACATCGTGTACCACCTATACACACGGTGTCTACTTATCTTTTTTAGTGTATATTATAATATTAATTTAAACATATTTTGAAATAATAAAATACATGTAGGTGAAGTTGGAATATTGGCAGAGTCTCGAGCTTGGATTCAAAAGACCCAGGTTTGAACTTGACTAATCTCTCTACTTCATCCCTTTTATTCAAATTAAAACCACACACCGTTCATTTTATTCATCTAGTGTATAATTATACCTTTAATTTAAATATTTAAAATAATTATAAATGGAAATCACTACAACCCTTACTCTAGTGGTTGAGGGATTACGTTCGGAACAGCCGATTGCTCGATAAAATCACGCCCCAAGCACTAGATCAAAGGTTGTAGTTCTCCTTTTCCAATTTTAGACCACACGACGTGTATTTCCCCAATACATTACATGTATAGATTTATTTTTAGTAAATAATATATATATATATATTTACTAATTAATTTATTTTTTTATTAATATTAATTATTATACAGTTTAATATAATAATTATATTATGTAATTTATTAAAAAAAAACATATACAAAGTGTGTGTGATTTAAGAAACACCATTTAATTCATCTATAATGGTTGAGCCCTACCCCGTATCTAATTTGGGTTTACTTATTTCATTTATTCCTCTCATCTTATTCCCACTGTTTCCCCATATTCTCTCTTCTTCCTTGGTATTTCACTTGGGGGACCTTGTGATGTATTTAGTGTGGGAGAGGGTCTCTGATTAAACTAGTCTTATCCTTAAACTAATTTAGGATACATTATTAATAGTTTCCATATTTTAAATTGTGGAAAATGTTTGATTAATTATAATTATAAATAATAAATACAGAAAATGGAATTTAAAATTACATGCTTATTTCAATTTTCAATGTATTTTAAAATGATTGATAATATAATTTTATTATTGATTTAAAGCATTGGACATTTAAATTTATTAGAACTAATCATTTGTACTCATGTAATTACCTTATTGACCCCTAGATTTTGTCCATTACCAAGAGGTATTCTAAGCCTTTTTGATATATTCTTTCTTATACACTCCTTCTTGAGAGATTCTTGGGATATTCATAACTACCGGAACATGCTAGTTTTTCTCCTCAAAACATGATGAATTTTGAATCACATTAAAATGAACGAGCTATTTGATTTTTTTTCATCCCCTTTGATCTCAAGACTAACCCTACATATAATCTTTATAAATCCCTTAGAAACCATGAACTCCCTTGATAGGAATCTACATTACAAGCCTATTTTCCATTCCTACCTTAATTATTTTATAATTTTTCATGATTATTCGCTTAAGCTTTAAATAGGTATTTTTTTCCATTTATGGTATATGTTGGTAAGAAACCATGCATTTAAGTGTGGGGAGTTTTTCACTTGTTCATTTGGGTAGAATGGTTTCCAAAACCATTATTGATTGTATTATTAGTGGTCCTTATTCAAAACAAATGCAAGAGTGGGACCCGATTCATTGAAGGTTTATGGGCCCATATTGTCAAGGTAATATCATGGTTATGATACATTTGAGTGATATTGATTGGGGGGTGCACTTTCAGAAATATTTATTTTGAATATTGTGTATTACTATTTAATTAAGCCTCCTTTTCAATCCTCTGAAATTAATTTTCATCATTACCTACCAACCTTTAGCCTCAAAAACTTTTGAAACTTATTGAAAGCCCACATGATTTTTGTGATTTGATTTCTAAAATGGAGAATGAGAACACTTAAAAGCCTATGGATAGAGTTAATATAATTAATATTGAGCATAAATCTGATAAAATAATCTTGAGTGATGGGTGTGGTACTTTTTGGTGAGGTAAATTCTCAAGTGGAAAGTTTATTTATGAAAAGTTAAAGAATGTGGATGAAAGAGGATGAATTTTTTTAATTAAATTATATATAAGGCATGACTAGAATATCTTTGGAATTGAAATATTTTTTGTGCCTTTTCAAATCTTCTGCTATGGATATTGTGTTTACAATTATAATTAGTTGAATGATTTTCTTTTTATAGTATGGATTATATTGATTTAATGTTGAGATCTTTCTTGAGGACAATCAAATTACTAAGTGAGTTGGAATTTTATGTACCCGATTTGTGTATACATTTCTATATATTTTATTGAGCATAATAACTTTTTTTACCAAATATCAATCATTCTGGGGATCAAATTATTTATATTGGTAATTCTGATGATTTTCAGTTGTTTTCCATCCAAATTCACAAATTAGGAAATAATAGAACAAAAATTCACATATACACGGTGTGTAATTCTTACACACGTTGTGTATTATTTCCACAACATAGATCAAGAAGACTGGATACATGCCCATGTTTTCGGCTAAAGTATACACATTGTGTTCTTCCCATATACACATCGTGTTTTCCCTTCTAGAAGAAGTTGGTGGCTGATGATTGTTATTACATTCCATATAGGGTGGCATTACACACTGTGTACTCCCACCAACCAGGCAATGCCGTGTTCCAAGTCAAGGGAGGTGTGGTAGCTCACCCACCGGTAGAGAAAAGAGGGCCAAACCATGTTGACCAGGGTACATGTCTTTTACCTTCTGGTACACACCACATATTCCTAAATACTATAAAAAGGAGGGCAGGCCCTCCAAGTTCAAGACGACTCATTTCTAAGAAAGACCAAGGGGGAAAATTCTAGAGACGCCTTAGGAGCGAAGAAAAGAAATGAGGTGTTGTCACTACCTCCTCGACGATCTTTAATCCAAAGTTTGTGCCATGTTTAATTCAAGTATCAAAAGTATTTTAGTTATTATCTACTCCATGAGTAGCTAAATCCCATATGTGTTGGGGCTATGGATGATTATGTGTTGTATTTTGTAAATTTTGAAATTGTAATCATGTTATTTATAATTCTCTCATAATTCCTTGATAATTATTTCTAAATTTCTCTAGAAATCCCGTATCAGAACACGAATGAAATTTCTAGAGATCTTATAAGGAATTATGATTAAGAACATCCATGATCATTGGATATGCTTATAATCTGAAAAAGGCTTTAAATTAATAAAATTGAACGAAATAAAATTCTAGACCAAGAAATTGGTCTCTATTGATTTAAAAAAACTCACCAGACGAAGGGGGTTCAGTTACATTCATAACCCAAATATGTGAGTTATCATGAAAAACACAACCTTATAATAAATTTGATTTAATAAAAAATTTAAAATCCATAGTCCTAACAAATTTTTCTTATTTTTCACCAAGAATAATAATTTTGTTTTTTTATTTATCTTTAAAGGTAATTTATCAAGAAATTGAAAGTTTAAATTTATATTTCTTTAAAACACAAAAATCGACTCTAAATTTTTGAAAACATCACTAAATTAATCACAATATTAAAAAAACACAATAAATAACTCTTACTATAGATCGATCCCTTACTTTCACTATACTTATTTGGGTAATTTAATCTGGATTGTCGAAAGTAACACTTTGGTAGAAATGATACCATATACTATATGACCCACCAGGTATACCACATAGACTTTTATACACTGTGTCTTTGTAACACTTCTTTTTTTACAATAAATCCACATACAAGAGGTTTGAAAGATACCTATCATGTGAAACTAGATACTTTAATAAATTTCTTACATAATCTTTAAGGATTAGATAATACAAGGGTGGTGGGTTATGTTGTTGTTCAATTCGTCATTTGAGGCTTAGCCAAGAAGATATTTTTCATCTCATATGATGAGTATGGAATTTTTTTCTTCAATTGAGATTGACGGATAAATTGTATAGACATACATGGAAAATCATCATGTGATGTAATTTTATATCTTATAAAAGGCAATATGATGTTGTCATATATGTAACACACTGATATTTTATGGGATAGATTCATTTTATTTTCTTTGATGTCTTGTGTTGTACTCTAAACAAATATTAGATTTAACTATTCACAACCCCATATTAAATTGCATTATACGCAATGCTATTCTTGGACTGTGTTACACGTAAGAGCGATCTTCCCTGATAGCTTGTGTTGCACGTCATACTGAGTTTCACTAAACAATGATATATTTTTAAAATATTATTATGGGATATAAACTAGCTATTAAGAATAATATTAACAACATTTTGGATATTATATTACATTGAAATTCATCATATGTATTTTCTATACATGATAAAAGAACAAGTTCATTTTTGCAGATAAAAGATGTATTTTTCAAAAAAATGTAGTTTTGCCGCCTTTTGATGGGGCACAAATTTTAAATCTAGTTTTTAATGCTTTTATATACTATATTTTACAAAATAAAATTTATATTTGGAATAGGGAAATAAAATTTAATTTGGTTGAATTT
This sequence comes from Viscum album, assembly GCA_963277665.1. Taxonomy (NCBI): domain Eukaryota; kingdom Viridiplantae; phylum Streptophyta; class Magnoliopsida; order Santalales; family Viscaceae; genus Viscum; species Viscum album. The sequence continues at coordinate 1,520,587,832 of OY728119.1, forward strand.
TTTGTATTTTTCTGATAAAATTAATATTTTAATGAATAGTGAAAAATACCGCATTTTAATTCAAAACTACCTTTCCATCTAATTTATCTATAGAGTTAGATTATATTTTTAATTTGTTTTAAAGTGTAATTATATTATGGTTTTATCATCGAATCCAATTTTGGTCATTGGAAATAATTTCACATTGAAATTAGATATAAATACATGTCAATCTTTTGATAGTTGTTACTTCTTAAAAACCCACTTTTTGGTTTTGACAACGTGAATTAATTTTATATTAATTATAGAAAATTATGTGTTTTGAATTCAGAATAATAGATTCAATATTTTTAATCATAATTTCCATTTTTTTGAATATGTACCTTTTATTTTTTGACAATATGAATAGTAACTTCAGTAATTATTTTTATTTACCATGGTTAAAGGCTAAATCTAGTAAATAAGGGTAAAATAATAATAATTTAATAATATAAAACTACCCTAAAACATGTCTTAATCCTATTGGATGAGATATTTCAGACCATGTTCATCATTGAGTCTATTATGGGACCCCATGGATCCACTTGAATGTGAAAAATGATATTTTATAAGAATTAATTTAAATAAAGAGAAATATAACATCAACATGTATCTTTTAATTAAACAATTTTTATATGGGATTATATAAGTGATATATTAGACTATAAATATTCATTATAAATATAAAATTATTTCCTTCATCATGGTATTTTATTTATAATTTTTATATATTAAATAAATAAATTTAATTATTGCACAATTATGATGTAGTGATTGATTCATTAATAATGGATTCAAATAAATGATATTATAAATACTAAAATAAATGTAATTTGATTATTTTTCTGGCATCCAATAATTTTATGGATTATATTGAAATATTATATTTTAGTTAATGCCTTTTTTCTAAGTAATTAGTTTGTAATGAGTTTTTTAAAAAGTCCAGTATGAATAGTGTCCAAAATTGACATAATTCATAACTTAAAACATAAAATAGTTTATTAAATGATATTAAAATCATAAAAATATAAGATTCATCTAAATGGATAATAAAAGTCTAAATATTTTATAAATTACTCTGTGTGAGTCGTTTTACCTTACATGGTAATTACATTAACCCACAATTTTTAAATAACATGATATCACTATAAGATTAAAAAGGGTAAAATAAGGGTTAAACCAAATAGATAAGGATAAAAAAAATATTCAAAACATAATATAAAATTATTGGATGATGGGTATTCGAACCAAAATCATCTTACATTTAAATTTAATGATTTTTTGACCATTTTTATTCTAAGGTGAAATTATAATAAATTAACATTTTAAGACTTTCCTAATGTGCCCCCTCCCTTTTTATAAAAGGCCACCGCCTCTACCCCACATAACAAAAACCTCTAAAGCCCCTTGGATCATCCAAATTCTTCCCAAATAAGCTTTTAAAATCCATCCCTTCCTCCTAGAAGCCTTACCTTGGGCAGAAGGAAATTCAAGAAATCCTTTTGGCTCGAATCAAAAGAAGTTACCTTATTTAGAGGTAACATCTTCTCTCAAGTTATTTTCTTTATTTCCCATCTCCACTCCCTATGCTCTTATTATTATTATTTTAAATAAAAAAACCAGTACAATAAATATAATATAATGTTTTTTGTGATAATTATTCAAACTAAACTTACACACAACTTCATCTAATGGATACGAACATACTCTTTCTGTGTACGGTGAACTACTACATCACGAAATAATGATTGTTCAATTTTCCCCTACCACCTCTCATGGTGACCATTATGATGTAAATTTATTTATATATGATATATATTATATTTATATTTTTACTCTGGTTATATATTTTTTATTTACATCATACCTTTATGTTTTTTATAATGTGTAAATATGATAATATCATTTGAGGAAATGCGGACTTCCGCCCCCTCAATGTGGTATGACTCGTTCATTTCATACATGGAAATTATAAAGGATTGAATTAATGAACTTATGTAACATATAAAACATATATATTATACTGGAATTATAATATACATATGTATCATTTAGTTTTCATTCTTTTAATATGGAAAAGAAATGAAAGTAGCGTTCATGCATACGTATGGTATACCGTCTCCATGAACGGTGTGTTCCATTTAATTTATCTATCTGTTATATATAATTATATACTTAATATTTATGATATATAAATAATTTTTTAAACTATAGATGTATGTAAATTGTGATATATGTAATAATAACAATAATAACAAGTCAACAAACATATGACAAATAAAACAATTATTACCCAAAATGTTGCTTTAACATGGAATTGATAAATGAACAGGTAATATAAAGTCATAATTGAATCACATATGATGTCATAAATATGATTATGGTTCTTTTACAAGTTAATAATACATTTTAACCCACTATACAAGATTTTGGGATGCATACGAAGGATATCAAACCTATGGTAAGAGATAATTTTTCAATCTCATTTTTATCTAAGATTGTTTATACATAAGAATTTACTGGGGGTATATTTATCATCAATGTACATGTTTTATAAAAAAATTAATATTATTATATGTATTTTTAAAGTAATTTTTACCCATTTATTACTTTTATTAGATGTTTTGGAAGGAATCTTTCTTTGGTTTACAATATGAAGTACTTTTTGACTTTTTCTTTAAGAGTATGAGGAGAACGTTTTATTAACTTACACAGCATGAATAGATTTTTTACAGTTTCATGACACCTTATTTCCATCAATATTCCTCTATACAGTTTCAATTTTACTTTCAAATAAATTCATTTCCTTTATAAATGAACATCACTTTGAGAAAATAAAATGTTTTTTAAGAAGAAAGGATATTTTCCCCAAGAATTAAGCTCAAGTGTTTTATAAAAATAATTTTTCATCTACTATGAAATTAGTTTTTGTTTCTATACCTATTATTACTTTTCTTTCCTTGTGTTTATTATAGAATTATTTTTATGTAATCCATTTATCTTATATAGATTATTTTTTGATGGAATGATGTTTAGGAAAACCTTTTTTTCTTCCTTGGGTTATGTTATGGTGAATGGTTTATGTTTTCTAGAACATGTAAGAATGATTTTATGATGATATGGGTGGGACATATCTCCATCAAATTAATTGGGTAAATATTTATATCTCGTGAGAAATACATGACTAGAATGACATGTAAATCTGGTTTAGTAATACAGGGCTGGAATGGAAAGTAAATCTAGTTCAGTAATACATGGCTGGAACGACATGTAATCCCGGTTCAGTGATGGACATTGTCCACTATGATGGTCTTAGAAGAAATGACTTGGATACCATGAAAATAATATTATGTTCTTATTAGTTTTTCTAAAATTTAATTTTTTATGACAATGTTATTTTATCGTGGTTAATGTTCTTTTATGATCTATGCCTTACATACTGCCAAGATTTATTTCAAGACTCAAAATTTTTATTTTTAAACTTTATGTTCTAGTTTTTACATTCAAATGTTTATGGTTGGATTTATGGTCTCCGTGTTTACCCTTACTAACTATTTTAGATCATCCTTATTATGTTTTCTCTTCCCCAGGATATAAATAATGGTTTTAGGTAGAAAAACAAAAGGAGAAGATCTTTATGGGAGATGTTGAAGATATTTCACCAAGTTAGAAGATTATGTTCTGTGTTTCCAAAGACACTAATCTAAAATGGTATTTGGGAATATATTTTTGTAATGTATTAAGTATTCTATAAAATAAATGTAATTTCCATGTAGATCAAGCTTTGATCGTTAGGGTTGGTATCAAAGATAAGTTTTAGTTAACCTTTGGAAACATGGATGAGAAAACATTAGTGATATCCATAGAGATATTTCTAAGGTATGTCTTGGGTTTTCCCTAATAAGAAGTATAAATATATCTTTCAGTCCTAGAATTATGGTAATGATCATGAATAACCAAGGATTAAACCAAAGATGTTAGATATTGAATGTACTCCTCCTTGATGGTGTTTTTTTCTAGTATTATTTTTGCCTCTCACACTATTCTCTTTGGTTTTTAGATGATGGATAAAACCCAAAGGAACCACTTTAATGATCAATTAACTGGTAAATGCAATTATTGTCCTCATAAATAACCAAATTTTATGGGATATGGAATGAAAAATCTTATTTCTATAATTACACAAGTTATGAATCATTTTGGACTTCCAAATGAGCAATGAAGAGAACAAAATTCTACTGAATCATTCATGAGGAAAATCTCACCTTCCTTAAGTGTATGTTATGATCTACTTGTTTATGATCAATGGATTAGTACCATTGAAAATATATTTTCAATCCTTCACTATTTGGAACATGAAAAATTCAATTTTGTTTTCTATCGTTTAGTAGGTGAAGCAGACCAGTGGGGGACACTAATTAAGAATACAAGGTAGCAATATGAAATTGAATCCGTAGAATGGGATGAGTTCAAGAACTTATTTTTTCAATATGTACTTACCTCGTATTCTTCGAACAAATATGGAAAACGAGTTTGTTAAGATTAAGGAAAAGGATGATGAATCTATTGGTACATACGGCATGAATTTTACAAAACATGCAAGGTATGCTTCTGGATTTATCATACAACCTTAAAGTAATGTTGATTAATTCTTCAGTGGATTAAAACCAAGTCTTCGAAGGGAATTAGCTATAATATACTTCAGTAGCTACGAATAGATTGTGTGTTGTTTTATCAAGGTAGAACTGTAAGTTGGTGTTACATATCCATCTCATGGTTTGGACAAGAAACGAAAAATGGAGTTCAAGGGAAAATCTCAAAATAATGGTGAAAATAAGATAATTGTTTCCATATGCTCAATGTTTTGAAATAAGCATAGCTGAGATTGTATGAATGGGACTAGAAAATATTTCATGTGTGGAAAATAAGGGCATAGAGAAGTTGGGTTCCGAAGTAATGGGAAAAAGGTTTTCAATGATGTGAATAGAGGAAAGACTATAGAGAATGTACCCCCAAAACTTCAATGCAACAAGTGCAAGTAAATGGGGCATTATACTAACCAATGCCTTAATCTAAGGGTTAATTATGATCAATGTCAGCAAACTCTTAAAGAAGAATAAAAAGGGAAGTCAAACGTGATCACTATTGGCGATGTTGAGTATGACAACGAAGTGGTGGAATGATTACGTGTTTATGTAATAGGATTCCAAAATAGTGTTGTGGAATCTCATTTATTGAATTATGGAATACTGGAATATTTATGAATTGTTTTATGGTGGTTTTCCATAATTATATGGTATCTGTAACCATTATAAGTGATTTAAATATTTTTGGAAGGAACATGATATATGTATAATGAAGGGATAAAGAGATAATGAGATTTTTGATAGTATTAATGTACTCATGACTGATATAAAGAGAAAGTGATATCATGGTTTGATTATATAGAATTTCTGGTATTTTTTGTGTGCAGAAAGCGTTAATTTTTATAAAATGCATGTTTTCACTAAGGGTTAATGGTAATTCATGTTATTATCTTGTTTTAAGAGAATACGTGATTAAGGTATTTACATGTTTGGAATGTGACAAACAAGAACTTCTAAATGAGATATGGGAGGAAAATTCTAAGTCGATTTAGTTCAAATTTTTCTAATGTTTTATATTTTTAGTTTTTTTAAGGATTGTAATGTTATCCATTTATGGATAATATAATTTATATTCATATTGAAGTTTGTTAGATTAATGTATTATCTCACTATAGGTGGACTTAGGCATATTTGATAACCTGTTATAACATTTTTGTTGAGACAGATGGAATGACCTATCATTCTATCACATGATCTACTAACAGTTCAAGAATGAAAAATTAAACTTCATTTCCTTAAATAATATATGAAGTGTAATTTTTCTTTGGGAATGACCAATGGTGAAATTTTACTAAAATCAAGTGAGTATTTCTCCTCATGCAAAAATTCATCAACTTTAAAAAATGATCTTGAAACCAAAAATGTTATCCTAGTACCATCTTATCAGATGAATCATATGGTCCCTTAAATCATCATAGATTTATGGGTTTCTAGTAGTTAACTTTTTCCAAATATTATTCTATATCACTACCCATCAGAACATGATGGTTAGATTTCACTTCCACATCCATGTTTTCACATCTCACCTATGATCTCCTCTATGGAAGCCTGGGGATGAGTTACTCTGGGTAACCACTATGTTTCCAACTTTACATTTTAAAATTAATATTTAGTATTTCATTTTATAATGTGGGTTTCTTGGAAAGAAACTTTAATGTATTAAACCATGTATAACCCTGATGAATTTCATGGGCGAAATTCATTTTAAATGGGGTAGAATGTAATGCCCAAAGATTTTATGGGATATATATTTTTTATTTTCAATGATGTCTTGTATTGTATGTTACACCAATATTATATTGAGATATATGAAACAATGTAATATATTTTAGTATATGCAATGTTATTCTTGTCTTCGATTACTTGCAAGAGCAACCTTCCTCGATAGCTTTCATTGTACGTCATACCAAGTTTCACTAAACAACGATATATTGTTAAAATATTATTAGGGGATATAAAATAGCCGTTATGAATAGTATTAAAAACATTTTTCATTTTATATAATATTAACATTTATATTAATTATTTTCTAGACATGATATAAGAACATGTTCATTTTTTCGGATAAAAAAAGTATTTTTTTAAAAAAAATGCAGTTTTCTGCCTTTTGATGGCGCACCCATTTTAGATATAGTTTTTAACACTCTTATATATATATATATATATATATATATTATATTTTATGAAATAAACTTATTCTTTTGAAATAGGGACATCAAATATTACTTTTGTCGAATATTTTGTATTTTTTTGATTAAATTAATATTTTAATAAATAGTGAAAAATACTGCATTTTAATTTAAAACTTTTTTTTCATCAAATTTATTTATATAGTTAAATTATCTTTTTAATTGGTTTTATAGTGTAATTGGATTATGTTTTTATCATTTAATCCAATATTTTTCATTGGAATTAATTTCCTAGTAAAAGTGGACATAAACACATGTCAATCGTTTCATAGTTATTACTTCTTAAAAACTCACTTTTTGGGTTTGACAACAGGGATTAATTGTAAATTAATTACTTAAAATTCAGTGTTTTGAATTTGGAAAAATGAATTCCATATTTTCAATAATACGTTCCTAATTTTTTTGAATAGTTTTATTTTATTTTTACATTATGAACAGTGACTTCAGTAATTAATTTCATTTACCATTGTTAAAGGGTAAATATGGCAAATAATGGTAAAAAAATAATACTTTAATACTATAAAACTAACCTAAAATGTGTCTTAATACTATTTTATGAGATATATCTAACCATGATCATCCTTGGGTAAATTTTGGGACTCCATGGATCCACTTTAATGTAAAAAGGACATTTTATAAGAATTAATTTAAAGTAAAGAGAAATATAACATTAACATGTATCTTTTAATAAAATAATTTTTATATGGGATTATATAAGTGATATATTCATCTATAAATATTAATTATAAATCTAAAATGATTTCATTCATCATGGTATTTTATTTATAATTTCTATAAATTAAATAAATAAATTTAATTATGATAGAATGATGTTGTTGTGATTTATTCATTAATAATGGATTCAAGTAAATGATATTATAAATATTAAAATAAATGTAATTTAATTATTTTTATTTCATAAAATAATTTTATGGAATATATGGACATATTATGATTGATTTAATGACTTTGGTTTGAAGGAATCAAGTTGTTATGAATTTGTAAAAAAGTCAAGTATGAATAGTGTCCAAAATCGACATAATTCATAAATTAAAACATAAAATAGTTTACTAAATGATACCAAATTCCTAAAAATATAATATTCTTTGAAATTGTTACTAAAAGACCAAATATGTCATAAATGACTCTTTTTGGAACTTTTTTACATGATATGGTAATTACATTACCCACAATGTGTAAATAACATGATATCACTATATGCTTGAAAAGGGTAAAATAAGGGTTAAATAAAAAAGATAAGGATTAAAAATATTCAAAACATGTATAAAATATTTTGGATGACGGTTATTATAACACAAATCACATTATCTTGTAATTAAATGTGTTCTTGAACATTTTTAATCGAAATTGAATTTATAATAAATTAATATTTTAAAACTTACCTGAAGTGATCCTCCTCCCTCTTATAAAAGGTCACCCCCTCTACCCGCATAACACACACATTTAAACCCCCATTTATCATACAAATTATTACTAAATAAGCATCCAACATCCCTACATTTCTCCTAGAAGCCTTAACATGGGCATAAGGCAATTCAAGAAATCCTTTTGGCTCTAATCAAAAGAAGTTACCCGATTTAGAGGTAACATCTTTTCTTAAGTTCTTTTCTTTTATTTTCCTTCTCCCCTACCTATTCTATTCTTATTTTATGATTAAAGAACAACACCAATATTATAAATATAATACGATTTTTTTTGAGATGTATAATAAATATACTTACACACACCTTTATCAAATGGTTATGAACATATTGTTTCTGTGTACGGTGAACTACTGTCTCACGAAACGTTGATTGTTCAATTTTCTCCTACCACCTATCATGGTGGTAGTTATGATAGAAATCAATTTATATATGATATATATTATATTTATATTTATATTTTCTCTATTATTATGTATTTTTTTATTTACATCATTCTTTTATGCTTTCCATAATGTGTAAATACGATAATTTCTTTTGAGGAAGTGCGGACTTCCTCCCCTTAAAAGTGATACGACTCGTTCATTCCAAAAATGGAATGTATAAAGGATGTAATTAATGAAATAATGTAACATATATAACATATAAATTATATATTAATTATAATATACATATGTATCATTAATTTTCATTCCATTAATATGGAAAAGAAATTAAAGTAGTGTTCATGCGTACATATGGACTACTATCTCCATGAATGGTGTATTCCATTTCATTTATCTATCTATTATATATAATTATATAATGAATGTATATGTTATATAATTCATGTTTTAAATTATGGAAGTAATTATATCATGATATAATTAATAACATCAAGAATAACAAGTCAGAAAACATACGATAAATAATTTTTTTTACCCAAAACGTTTCTTTTACATAGAATTGATAAATGAACGGGTAATATAAAGTCATATATGAATCATAAATGATTTAAAAAATATTATAATAGTTCTATTAAAAGTTAATAATTTTTTTAAACCCACTATACTGGTTTTTTGGACAGATATGAAGAATATCAGACCTAGGGTAAGGGATAATTTTGCAATCTCATTTTTATCTGAGATTGTTTATATATAAGTATTTACTAGGGGAATATTTATCATCCATGTCTATGTTTTCTAAAAAAAATTAATATTCTTTTAAGTTTTTTTAAATTCATTTTTACCCATTTTTTACTTTTACTACATGGTTTCGAAGGAATCTTTCTTTTGTTTACCATATGCGGTATTTTTTGAATTTTTCAGAAATATTACAAAGAGAATGTTTTTTAACTTATATGGCCTGAATAGATTTTTTTTTGGTTTTATGTATCCTTATTTCCATGAAGATTCCTCTACACAGTTTCAAGTTTATTTTTAACTAAATTCGATTCTTTTATAATTGCACCGCATTTTGAGAAAAGAAAACGTATTTGAAGAAGAAAATATATTTTCCTTAGGGATTAAGCTCAAGTGTTTTATCAAAATAATTTCCCATATAAGATGAAATAAGTTTATATTTCTATCCCTATTATTTCTTTTATTCCATTTTTGTATGATGGAATTATTTTTATGAAATCAATTTATCTTATATGGAGTATGTTATGATGGAATGATGTTTAAGAAACCCTTTTTTTGTTCCTTGGGTTATGCTATGATGAATGGTTTTTGTTTTGTTGCACATGTAAGAATGTTTTAATTATTATATAAATGAGACCTATATATCCATCCAATTAATAGGTTAATGATTTATATCTCATTAGATAGAATTTACTGGAATGGCCAATAAATCAGCTTCATTAATACAAGGCTGGAATGGAAAGTAAATCTGGTTCAGTAATACATGGCTAGAATGGCAAGTAAACTCAGTTTAGTAATGGACTTTTTCCACTATGATTGTCTTGGAATCAATTACTTCGAACTATGGAAATCATATTATGTGACTATTAGTTTTCTAAAATTACATGTTTTATGACAATTTTATTCTATCAAGGTTAATGTTCCTTTATGATTCATGCCTTACATACTACCACAATTTATTTCATGACTCAATATTTTTAATGTTTAAAGTTTATAACCATTTTTTTTGTTAAAATGTTTATGTTTTGATTTATGTTCTACATGTTTAACCTTACCGAGCATTTGAGCTCACCCATTTTATGTTTTCTTTTCCCCAGGATATAAATAAAGGTTTTAGTTGGGAAGAAAAAGGGAAAGATCTTTATGGGAGATGTTGAAGATCTTTCACCAAGTTAGAAGATTATGTTATGAGATTCCAAAGACACCAAACTAATACAGTATTTGAAAATATATTTTTGTAATGTATTAAGTATTTCTCAAAGGAAACATAATGTTTATGTAAATCATTCTTGGGTTGTTAGAATATACATATATGAATTTCATGTGATTTATTAATTAACCCGATCATTCTATATGTGAAGAATTGAGAATTTATGAGTAAATTATACAAGATTGATATAATAAACGTATCATTTTCACCTGATGTCTTACAAAAATATATTATATGGTCATGCATACTTTTATATGACACAATTAGTGGAAACAAGTATATAGATACTTGTGTTTGATAAATATCATTCCAAATCCATTTGGTACATAAGTATCACTGATGCATTTCAAGAGGTTGTTCTTTGCATACATTAATAAATTTATGAGTTGATATTTTTTTTTCAATTGTAAAAGTCCTAATGGATCACACTTTATAGATGGTTTAATGTGTATTATGTTTTACAAAACATATATAGATTATCTAAAAGTTGATTCAGAGTTTATCCAAAATTCGTTTTGATTGGATATTCATAATTTACTATATATAACATGATTCATAGTAAATTTTATGATATATTTCCTAAATTATTTTGTGAAAATACTTAATGATTTTTGGATATGGTTTCATTAATTATTTCATATGATAAATTATATGGAAAAATGACTCAAATCCTATTAGGCATTGGTGAATGTGGGATATTAATGGAGATATATCAAAGATCAATTATACATGTGATTTTATTTTGGGAAAATAATATAGTATGATATATTTTTTTCATAGAGTAAGAAATTCATGAAATAAATTGAATATAATATTCCTTATATTAGGGGATATCATAAGGTATATTAGACTAAGTCAATCATACCATACATGCTATATATTAAATCTATGATTCATATTGTATGATATCTGGAGCATCATATGATTAAAAAAGAATATGAATGTTATGTTTTAACATTCAATTCTCTTATACATTTTCTATCATTAATTATAAAATTTCATACCATGAAAGACATGGGAGAATAAAAGTTAATCAATGTTTATAAATATTTAAACCAAATTATTTCCTTCAACATTTATTAATGTTTGATTAAATTCCATCGAAGGATTAAGAGTAACTCAATACCTATATAAATAGGTAGTAACCATGAAAATAGTTAGTAAAATCCATTCCCAATCTTATTCTAATTATTCCTAAAGTTCTCTCCTTCTCCATCCTTCTACACCCAAGGTACGAGCATACCATGGTTGGGAGGAGGGTAGAACTTAGCTTTTGGTGATTCAGATCAACCCAAGAATACATCTCTAAGATAATATCAATTTAGATATTATATATTGATCATATTCTAGAACTAGATTTGGAATAGGAGTATAATCCATCTACATTTAAAGGTACATGATCTTAATTTATATTATCCCTGGATTTTGTTTTTTATAAAATAGTGATATTGGTTTTTTGGTTTTAAATTTCCTACTCTATTTTGAATAAGTGTTATTTCGTCCTTACAAACAGAATATACATTTAAGATATTAAATCCTAAATAACATTCATGAATTTGAATTAACAAAGCATTAGTTTAGTTATCTAAATTGAGATATGATCAATATGGAACCGATCTTTTACCAAGGGATGGAGTTCTCTCAAAATCATAACTATATCATGTGGGGAGGTTTTTAGATGACCTGCATATTGGAGGCATCGTATGGATTTTTTATTGATGAAAATAATTTATGAGTTATGGATGATTTCATGTTTTATTCATTATAGATACGATCATGGATGAGTTGGAATCACTTTAGAGTTAAGTCAACCTGCATAAAAATGAAAGTGGTGAAGTTATATAGTAGATTCCAAATCATGGTGTGAAGTACATGATTGTGTTGCAACATTTTTGAGTTAATATCCTATTGTAAATACTTTACATGATCAAATAAGTATAAATTATATTGTTATTGATACACATAAATGGTTAAATATCATGTTAGTGGATTTACACCATGAACAATTATATTCTGTTTTAAGGATATATATTGAAAAATGAGTCAACTGGATACTTGAGACGATATTTTAGATTTATTCTTACTAGAGATAGGAATAAATTTGACATGAGTGGAATTATTATATAACTAACAACATTATTCCATAGTAGTTAATCAAATGTATTAAGAAGAATTAAACTATTCTAAGAAGTAATCCCATGACAACTAAGTGTAAAATTAATTTGGAGAAACAAGTGGCCTTACACTGCGTTGAAATGATTCATGCCATAACATGTGGAGAGGATAAACCATTCCATAATGGGTCTGACTAGAGAACACTATTGGATTGTTAGTTTTGGAAGAATCAAACATTCCATTATATAATAAGTTGTTAATGCTTCAAATTAATTTAAAATTCTTATGATATACTCTAATATCATTGGTATTTTTTCTTCTATATACTTTAGATATTAGGATCACACCACAAGTAGGGAGTTCATGATACAATGCACGTTAGGTCTATAAATAATATGTGAACTTCCTAGAACATGTATGTGTGATGAAACAAAGATAGAACCATCTATTCCTTGAGTATTATAAGGATTATTAAGTAGGATTTTGATAAAGATAATAGGTTTGTACCAGAAGTATACATGTTGAAGCCACTTGGGGTATGATAATTGGAGATCATTTGACTTATTGGCACTTTTCATTCATCCAGTAATTGAAATTCTTGAAAATCATCTTACATTATTACTTATTCAATTGATGATAAATTTAAACATCAGCAGTGTGATTGAGACCACTCCACACCAAGGATTATCCACCTAATAATAAGAGTGAGGGGACCTTGTAAAAAACCCTTCTATGTCTATGTGTTATTTATCACGCAATCTCACATCATCACAACATTAACATTGAGATATTTTCTCAAAAAAAATTGTGGAAATCAAGAATTTATAAATAAAGGGTTGATGTTTTTAGTGACAACTAATTAAACCGCTCTTAGTGGTTGTATACTCTCTTATAGGCATTTTTTTGTAGAAACATAACAGTCATGAAATGGTTCTAGGTATAATTCCCATTGATCTGATTTTTATTTCAATTACATATATATTTGATCAATGGTATCCATCGATTCGATTAATTTCATAAATAATAAGGGAGTTCCTATTTTGTATGAAAAATGATTATATCTATAAAGCGATAGGATACATATATATCTTCTATCACTCTACCTAGAAATTTATGACATCACATAGAATGGTGTTAATATTCCTAAATCTAAAAGGGTCTATACTCAATTAGAAAAGAATAATAACAAATCCAAGGAGAGATATTGTAATTCATTACTATCATAACTTTTGGAGAAAGTGTTTATATGAGTTATGGGAAAGAATATTTTAAATAGAATATGGAGGAAACTCAATGATATATATGAATAAGAAAAGAAAGTGAAAGATTCTAGATTACAAACCTATCGGGATCAGTTCAATGATATCTTACTGGGAAAATATGAAGCAATTGATTAATATTTCAATTGTGTAAAAAATAATAATATTTATTTGAAGTTATGGAGAAAAAAAAGAATATTCTACCTCAATAAATAATATGTTGAGTATCATCCCATGTAAATTCAATATAAAAACTTCATCCTATGAGGATTAAGAGTTTGATGATTAGGGCATCAAATAAATCAATAACATAACTATCACCCACAAGTTGAGAAGAGGACCATTATTAATGTGAAATTAAAAAACATAAAAGGGGACATCATTTAATTCTCTTAAACTATCAAATCATGTTGAGTCAAAGCAGCCTCATAATTAGGAAACAGAAACAACATATGTTTCAATAGAGTTTGAAGAATTTATCCACTTATTCCCAAAATGAATTCAATGAGTAAAAAGTAAGTATACAGGTAAAATACCATTTAAATGATTTAATTACATAATATTCGGACTATTTTTATTAGGTTTTCATGAGAAGCAATAAGATGAAAAGAAGGGTGATCAATCCCAAATATCATCATAGAGGAACGCGATGCCTATCAGACTCGATAAAAGAAGAATCTTTAAGGACAATGGAAAATACACTAAAATAGTAAATAAAAATCTCTAATCAAACCATGATTCCATATCATTTGATAAGGAAACTAATATAGAACAATAAAAATAGGGGAATGAGGGTAAAAAAACTTTTATTGAAAAATTAAAAAATGTAAAGATTCCATGACTTTAGAAGAAGAAGGGATTAGTGAATAAGATTAAAAAATGAGGAAACACAAAAATAGTTTCCACTAACATTATACCTTATTGTGTGATTAAAATAAAATATATTTCTTGAAATATAAAATAAATTATTGAATATGATCAATGATTTATTAAGTAAATCCCCTAATGAGTCCAAATATAATGAAATTTTGAATATTGTAATTTAGTTCTAAATAAAGAAGGGAGATATAAATAAAATTATTGAAGAAATAAATAAAATTATTGAAATTTACACATAAAATATTATTTACAGGTATGAGAAGGTGAATGATCTTGAGGTAAATCTAGTAAATGATCAAAATTCCATGAGAAACAAAAAATCTAGTATATTAAAAAATTCAATGAATGAGGTCAATGAAAGATCAAAAATAGTGTAGGAAGTTGTTAATGTTACTTGTAAGTTTAGTTATTTCCCTATGGTAATATGAAAAGTTTATTTATTCATCCAAATGTTCAATTCTATAAGTGGTAGTAGTGATGAGGGGATGAAAAAGTTGATTTCATTGCCTAAAAGGAATAATTCACGAATTTCTAAAATCATCGACGATTATTGAAATTGAAAAGTAAAATAGTTTTAGAAGTAGAATAATATTGAGGATAATCCTAAATAAAAATTCAAGGTAATAGAGAATCATTATAAGCTTTAGAAGGTTGAAAAAATAACATAAATCAAATTTTAAAGAACAACAATGAAAAAAAATTGTAGAACCAATTGTATATTCAAGGTAATTTCCCTTTTAAGGAAGATATTAGTGCGGAGAGGCATGTAGTCACAATGAATATATGTTCTAGTTTAATCTCTTACTCCATAAATCAAGTAGTAGCATTTAATTGAGGGGGAGTGAAAATTAAATTCCAAAATTCCATCTAAGGAAACATCCAAAAGGTAAAGTATAATTCAAAAATAACATTGTTTCTATTGAGGATACTTGTGGGGGTTTTGTTCTGCCTAGACACAACATCAAAAAATGTCATAGCATGATACTATAGTAGCTTAAATAAAAATAAGGTTCCAAATATTTTAAGAATAGGAACAAGAAGGAGCATGAAATAGTGGTATATGTGGATTACAAAGCTACAAGTATAGATAAGTAATTAGCCATTTATATTTATGCTTTCCACATATAACAAATAACAAAAATATCTCAAAATATATAAAATTATATAAAATATGAATTTTAACCTTTATAAATGATGATTCACTTAATGTGTAAGGAATTGTATGTAAAAAAGTTTGTAATAAGAAACAAAGTGATGTTATCTTTATCAATGGGTTGAGGCACAGTGTGACAGTCTTTCCTGGAAGTCACTTGATCGATGATCTAGTTTATATATCTGGAAGACCTTAGGAATTCCACCCAATACTTTAAAAGATACTAACTAATGAATAATGCCTATGATAACATCATGGGGATACTATTCCATCATTATTAGAGTAGTTGTAGCATAGGATATAAAATAAACTGATAAGGAATCTCGGTAAAAATCACAATCAGGGAAAGTGATAATAAATAAATACAATATAATATCTAGTAATAAATGAACATGATATATATATACCAAATCAACCTTGTGTGGATCATACACAAGAAGTAAAGAAGTTATGAAAATTAAATTGAGGATTAAACATCTATTTGACAGGTCTAGAGTGTTGTAGAGTCCCATTATCCAACTTCGACCTTGATAACCAAATCAAAAATCATCAGTCCCTTTTCTAAAACATATCCCTAATAAAAATAATAGTTTCTTCTAGGGAACACAAGTTCCATGGAGGCATGAATATGGTGTGAGTATAACTAAGTAGGAAAGTACTTATGATGTCCTTAAAATACCCATTCTAATAAGCAGTGCATGAATATGTGCTCTAAGGAAATGGTTAAATGATTTTAAAATAATTTATATAAAAATAGTAAACAATAACTGATTCACTATGTTTTTATGACCACCAAGTTCATTTGTACTTTTTTTATTAACTAGGATTATGACCATGATCAACCATACCTACTTAATCTAGTACCTGGTATCTTTGAGCACATCTTAATGTATATGAAAACCATAAATTTCCATATAGAATCCATGATGTTGTCTTGCAATTACCAATATCTCACATAATCTAAACAGTCATCCTATAATTCCTATGGAATCTGAGCCCTCCCCTGGCAATCCACATTACCAATCATCACTCGAATCCATGTACTCATCATGGTATTCTAATGGAATATGAGTTCTCATCTCATCACTTCTCCATAGAAGTCATCATAGGTGAAGAGCCCAATTTTTTATGGAATGTATTTGTTATCAAATGATTTTCATTGGTTTAAAATGGCGATCAATGAGATAGGAAGATTTCATTAATTTCAATATGATGAATAACTTCTGAATTTAATAGATCATCAATAATGTGATCAAGTATTATAATTTGAAGAAACATGTGAATGGTTTGAAAACATTTAGTTTCATGGTGATTCCTGGAGAATTTTTATAGATTCCTTTATGGTGATTCTTGGAGAATTTTTTTTGGATTCCTTCACGGTGATGCATGGATAATTGTTATGGATTCATAGCATTGGATGTAACACATGAGAAATTATCAAGGTTATTGAAATCAGATAATTTTTACACTGTTTATATGTTTATATACATGCATCAAATGTGATACGTTTTTTACAATAAATAAGCAAGTGATTTTGAGGATGAAGAAGTTATTTGGAATTCATATTTTAAAAATAATAGAATATTAAGAGTAATTGAAGAAGGAAATGAAATATTTAATTATTTCATGTGAATAATGAAAGAGTTAACTTGAAAGAAAATTTAGATACTTATTTTCAAGAAGATCCAGGCAACATAAGTTATATTGCATGTAGGGTTGTTTTGAAGATGAGGATGTTGTGAATATTTTTTTTTCATTTTGGATGTTGAGGGTGGATTTGTACATTTTAGTTTAATAATAATTATTATAATTCATATTTTTAATAAGGTTTATCTAAAAAATGTGTCCAACCATACATAGTATCCATTCCATCTTAAACCAGGAAATATGTGGGACCAAATGGTTCAACCACATCCTAGGAGAAGATCATAGTCACCTTTCATGGTTGAAGGAGTATAGGTCCATATATAAGCCCTATATGAGCTAGTGTGTAAGGACCATGAGTGAAAAACCATGGTCGTACATGGTCTGGGCCTAAGCCCACAAGACCTGGACCGCATGTGTCATGGCCCATGAGGTAATGATGTGCAGGTGTATTTTAGGATATAACCCCATTACTGGTTCAAGTTAACAGAGGTGAAAGGATTTCTTATATAGGACTGATAAACAACATTGAAGTTAAATGTGGGATGAACTAAAATTCCTTCATCTTAAAAGTCTTGGAAATAATGCAACCATCCAATTCAATTAATTGGCACCGTCTGGCCTTATGCAGTGTTTCTAATCAAAATAATCCATGTATTTTTTACCAATTCCATCATCCTCCTCATCTAACCTCTCTATGGAGATACATTTTCACTAGAGAAGAAGGATGAACCCACATCAGTCGAACCCAAGGTCACCATGATCATACTACGGTCAAAATATGAAGACGAACATGGATTAAATAATATTGAAACTTCATTTGCATAATTTAAAATAATATTTTCTAGATGAATTAGAAAATTAGTTGTGGGAGGCTGGATCAGATGTTCGATATTCTTGGAGGAGTTTCAGGAATGATTTTCAAGTGTAAACGATTGAATTCACGTGTTAAGATCATAAAAATGTAGAATAAATCATGATATACAATGTATAATTAATTAGGTTTTGAAGATGTAAAAGTTCGAGTCCTTAGGGAATTCAAATGATAATTATCATTACATGAATTGTAGGGATTTTATTTAGTGATTAAATTAATATGAGGTGGTGATTCTAATATCTAAAAGGAGAGGCACCAATATGAATCATTGTGTTGTTGCTCCCATATTCTTTAAGATATCTCAATTTCCTAAAAAAAGAGCATCTCTCAACTTCCATTTTCCTGAAGGTGAAAAGTTACATGATCCTTTGAGGTCTCTCAAAGAAGGAGGAGTCTTGTAAATCATTTCAGTTTCACAAAGGAGAAGGATCCATGAACATGTGAATGGTGTAAGCACACCCTCATCATGCTTTGTGAAGAAGGCTGGTTCTACGAAGCTTTTTTACTTCGGGGAAGAATAAATCCCATGGACATGAAATGCGGGTGTAAAACCCATTTTCTTGGTTCACAAAGAACACCATTTCCATGTAGAATTATGTTACGAAATAAATAATCATCACAGGACTTGGAAATGTGTCAAAAACACTTGAAGGAATTATTAAAATAACATATCCATGTACAATACCTTAGGAGAAGACATTGTGTATCTAGTTGGTGCATTTCAGATAGGGAAGTTAAAGACACTATGTGGTTGAATGAGGGAAGAACTAGTGTACTAACACTTGGTAATAAAGAAAGAATAAGTCACATAACTATTTGGGTTCACATGAAATAGTGAGTGTGTACAAAAAATACTCACTTTGTGCAAAGAAATTGGATAGCGGTTCATGATTCCATGCATACACATGAATTGAGAAATAAGATATGGATATTGGGTTTTACATATCCTTTTGCTAAGAGATTTCATGATAAAAACAGGACATATGTGCATACCAGCTTTCATGAACACATATAAAAGTAATTAAGTCACCGAAACCAAGAACATTAAAATAACATAAATTAATTTATCATATAAATGAATGTGATAATAATTGGATTCCATGAAACTCATGCATGAATTTAATGTGATCAAATCATGTTGAAAGTCCAGAAGACATTGATTTGATTATATGAAATACCATTCTTTTAGGATATGAAATTGAAAGTATAGGTTCAATTGATTTGATTGAATATTTATTTCATCAAAATGATAAAGGAGAACTGATAAATTTAAAATTGTTAATATTGAATATCAAGGAAAGAGGATTTATTATTGTTTCAATATTATATAATATTGTGTGTTAAGGAATAAAGAGAGAGTGGTCAATCAACATTTAGTTATTAAGGCCATACTAATTTTGATTATGCTATATTGACCGGATCATTATTATTTTGATAAATCACAAAGGGGTTTTGGGATTCTATCACGATTGGAAGAAGGTGATTCAGTGCAGTCATTAATTCACTGAAGAAGAAAGAGATAAAAGGAGAAAGAGTGATTGAATATCATATCTTTAGTTTATTATTATTTAGTCATTAATAATTCTATGTTCATAAATATACAACATTAATATTATTGTGACTAATAGAAAAGATAGTATAGAAATCAAGTTTTTTATTAGGAAAAATTATGGAGTGTTGATTTTCTGCTACTGTGTAAGAAACCAAGTGAAATATAAGGCTGTGGAAGAACAAATTAGAACTGTGACATCCAACAAGTCTTACCAAGTGGAAAATTTTATTTGTGTTAAAACATTATCACAAAGAGAATACTATCTTGAAAGGTATTATAATGATCCAGAAAAGTGCTGTAAAATATGTATTTTCAATTGACTATAGTGAATTACAAGTAAAATGGTATTTCCCACTTTCTATAAACGAATTCAAAGGATTAATTTCTAGTATTTGTGGGGTCAAGATTGTTTCTGAACCATTCTAAAGACTATCTGATCATATTGAGCAGTGAACCTTGTAAAAAAATAATGTTCTCTTCTTTATTTATTTAATATACTTGCATAAAATAGGGAAAATATAATAATAGAATCAATATGCTAATAGGTATAAGAGTAATAGGATTAAATATCTGAATTGGATTAAAATTCCCGCAAAACTGATCCACAACCCTCTCCGTGTTAGGAATATCCTAATATGGTCATTTTAACTTGTATCAAAGAGAGGTTCACCTCTCTTGGATTCTCTACAGTGAAATTATTCTCTTTTTAATATTTACTATCTTTCTTAAGTCAACAATGAGAATAATATTTTGTGAATATTCAGTTACTTTTTGAGAAAAATTCTATATCTATCAAGACAATTATGAACATGAAAAACAAAGAGAAAACAAAGTTGAAGAGGAATCACTTTTATCTAAAGAAGAGGAAGTATCAATTTCCCCATACCTTACTAACAATGAATAAATTTTAGGCCTAGAAAGTTATGAGTAGGTGGATCAAGTTTCCTCCAAGAAGATGGATAACCTTAACGCTACTAGTGATCATGAAGTACGTGTTATTATATTTAAAAATTGTCCTCAACATGAAGATTCTGGAATAAATAATGAAGAAGATCAATCTACAAATTCTCATGAATTAAAAGTTGATAGATTAAGAGTTATTCTTAATGGCCTTCTTGAATAAAGTTCATCCCTTGTTTTTTGATTCTTTCAAAGTATGCTGGAAGATATCATTGTGCTAGAAGGAGAAGATAATGTTTTGGAAAAGATTTTGCAATCAAAAAAATTTGAATGTATAAACCTCTCCAGACAGGTTGGAACCTTAAATGAAACAATGAGAGAACTTGAAATAAGATCCTCAAAATGGCTCAATGAAGTTAAAGAGAAATAGGGAATGAAAAATACTCTTGAATAACATATCTATGCACTTAAATAAAAATTTAAAAACAACATTGATGTAAAGGATTGACAATTTGAAGTAACATCAAGGAGGATCAAGGAACATGACTCTTTGATTTTTAACAAAGTTAAACTGCATGAAGATGAATTTTACTGAATTAATATGGATTGGGAAGATAATATTATTATGATTTAAGATCAAAAAAATCATCCTCAATATGAAATGTCTAGAATTGGATGTTTAGTTTTCCTATCTTAAGAAGACACATATTGAAACTCCACAAAATAAGGAAACTATTGTTGCTAGTAATCAATTCATATTGGATTATTATAACATTAAAATACCTATAACATGTCATAAATTTATCATGAAATTTTTTTATGATCTATCCCAATAATATGATAAGAAATAGGTATCATCCATACCATCTTGTACTAATGTGTCTAAGATTGTTATCATGAATAATCCAGGTTTTAAAACAAAATATAAACAAGTATGGATGATAAAATATGAGATGAATCCTACAACCATAACTAGGGTGGATAATAAAAATAATGTGAATTTGGGCTCCCCATAAAAATCAAAAAAAGTCATGAAGAAGATATAACAACCATATACAGAAGATATAAGGATATCAGGTTGTGTTGGTCAATGTTGGTGTTGTAATTGATTTAGGACTTGTGAATTGGATTGTTGGTATAATTATTTAAATTAAAAATCACAATAGAATCCTATATCAAGGGGTATTAATCCAGTTATTCAAAAGAAACATCTATATGAACAAAATCATTTCTATACTATTAAAAAATTTGGAATTCTTAGTAACATCAGCGATGTATGAAATGGAAGTGGTCACGTGGTTGGTTCATTCTCATTTAAACATGTTTCGAACATTTATAAGAAAAAATTCCGTAAAATATCATTAATAATGAAGAATCATGTTTGGGAAGAAATCAGAATAATGTTGTGATCATAAATCTTGAAAATAATGTATCAAAGAGGAATTATGAGAAGAACATTGATGCTAAATCCAAGAAGATAAAGGGTATTAAATCCAAAATAACTACTAAGAAGTATGACACTTAGATGAATCCATGAGGGAGATCCAAAAATGATTCCATAGTTCTTAATGACATGATAATTATTTCTACAAAAGACTTAGAAAGAATGATAAAACTTGAATATTCCTAAGATAAGTTTAGTGAAAAGGAAATGAATGGATTTTACATTATTAATTCAATGTTATTGAGGGTTTTTTCAAGAAAATGAAACTCTTATATAAAAGAGGTTCAGTGTTAGAGATGAAATAAATATGGTCACATTGGAAAAGGTTGTTTAACTTTTCTACTAGAAAATGAATAATTTTTTAAGAGGAATAATAATATAACATAAATTAAAGTTTTTAAGAAGAAAATTTCTTCACATAAAGTATAATAGGATATGAGGAGATCCATACCACCTCAACATAAATCATAATATAAGTTCATATGTACAAGAATTAAGACTAGATCAAATGAAGCAACTTGTTTTAATAAAAATATCAACCTTAATATTGAGATTAATGATGCAAGTACTATCCACATTATTCCCATAATTCTTTTGTATTGTATTTTTAAATATAATATAGGTAATTTTAGTTGAATCATGTTCTCAAGGGGAGAACTTGACAAGTAATGAGGACTATCAATTCGTGATAGACATGCTAAAAAAGTCGCCATCCTTGAATGATTCATCGTTTTTTTTCAAATTAAAATATGATATAGAATTATATTTTATGAAGATGAATAATGTGATGTATTATTCTGGATATCCAGGATAAAGAATACACCATCATTTCTTGATCTTATTTTGGGCTTCCGGAAGAACATGAGTTTAATAAGATCATCCTTGGAGAAGGTGCATAGTCACAAGTGTAATAACCATTTTGGTGTATTCTCTAATACAAGAATCAATTTTTAATGAGATAAACCATTATTAATATAATTGTAAGTGTTTCCCTTTAGGGGTAGAAAAATGGAAAAGCTTTTAGAATCATTATTTCATTTGGTATCAAATTTATTCATTCGAGAAATTAAATAAAGATCATATCATTGAAAAAGGTATGTTTTTTCTTAATCTCTCATCCTGGGTTACACAAGATAAAGATAATTTTATAAAGGGGGTTAATGGAATTATTCAATGGAATAATAAACATGGTAGTGATTGAGTAACACTTATCCTTCCTATTGCACTAAATTTTTTTTGATCTATTTATTGAAGTGAGTGAATGAGTTTCAGGTTTATTATTCTCTAAATGGTTCATACCATAATGGGTATCTTAATTCTAAAATGAAATTGAATAAATATTTAAGACAATTATATGAGTTCTCATTTCCTAATTTATCATTATCATTTGGTAATGGATGTATTTTTTGTCAAAATAAAATCCACTTGTTTTCTGCACCGAGCATACCTCATAAAGACATGGAGTGAAATGCTAGTTGGAACACTGATTTAGTATGTAATGAGACCCTTTTTAACATGATCTCTAAATTTCATGTCATTTAGGGTGAGAGTGAAGATAAAAGTTCCACATGTTGATACATTCATTTGGAAAGATATTTGATGGTATTTCCAACAAATACAAAGGGAGAGTTTTAAGATCTATCTTTTTGTATGGATTGTATTTGTTGAAAAATGATTTTCATTGGTTGAACATTTTGATCAATGGGATAGGAATATTTCATTAATTTCAATATAATGAAGAAGTTTAAAGGTTAATAGATCTTGGATTAAGTGCACAAGTGTATTAATTTGAAGAAACATATGAAGGGTTTGAAGACTTTGAGTTTCATGGTGATGTATAGAGAGTTTTTATGGATTTCATCATGGTGATTCCTAGGGAACTATTATAGA
Organism: Viscum album; assembly: GCA_963277665.1. Lineage (NCBI taxonomy): Eukaryota > Viridiplantae > Streptophyta > Magnoliopsida > Santalales > Viscaceae > Viscum > Viscum album. The sequence continues at coordinate 1,520,612,171 of OY728119.1, forward strand.
TTCCATCATGGGTATTTCTGGATAATTTCTTTGGATTCATAACATTTGATTTCACACATGAGCAATTACCCATGTTATAAAAATCACACCATTGTTGAACTAGTTCAAAGTTCATATGCATGTATCAAATGTGATATACTGTTTACAATAATGAAACATGTGTTTTTGAGGATGAATAATTTCTCTCGAATTCATATTTCAAAAAGAATATAAGAGGAAGAGTACTTAAATAAGACCATGAAATATTTAATTATTTCATGTGAATAATGAAATAGGTTACTTGAAATAGAATTCAGATAATTATTTTCAAAGAGAGACATGAAATATAAATTATATTTCATGAATGGTTGTTTTGAGGATGAGGAAATGGGGGATAAATTTGTGGATTTTGGAAGTGGTTGATGGATTTGTACATTTTGGTATACATTTAATTATTATATGTCATATTTACAGTAGGTTTTATCAAAAAAATGTGTCCATCCAAACATAGTATCCAATCCATCCTCCACCAGGGCATATATGGGACCTAATGGGTCAATAAATACTAAGGAGAATAGCATAGCCACTTTGCATGGTGGCAAGAGTAGAGGCTTGTGTATAATCCCTATGTGATATCATATATAAGGCTTATGATAACACAACCATGGTCATGCATAGTCTAGGTCTAAACCTACATTCATTGGAAAACATGTGTTGTGACCCATGAGGGTGTGATGTGCAAGTTTCTTTAGGTTCCAAACCCAATGCTAGATCGAAGTAGAAAAAGTGAAAGGATTTATTAAATATCAGGATAAACCATGTCAGAGTTCGATGTGGGATACACTATTGTACCTCACCTTAAAAATATCATACACAATATAGCCATCTGGTCAGATGAATCCACTTCGTCTGATCTCCTATTGTGTTTGTACTCCAAATAAGTCGTGATTTTTTTACAAGAATCTTTTTCCTCCCCCTCCCACCTATCAAAGGTATCACAAATTCACCCAAGAATATGTTTTAACCACCATTTATTGGACTCATAGACACCATGATCACACTGGGGTTGAAAAAGTGAGACACACATGATCAAAACAATCATGCAACTTCAATTTCGAGATTTACGTGATGATTTTTCATCCAAATATAAAAAGTAGTTGCGGGACACCTATTTTTATTATTGATGTTTCTACCTGAGTTTGAGGCATGATTTTCATTCCTAAAAAATTATATGGATTTGTGATAATCATCAAAAATGAAAAACACCATGATATACAGTGTATCTTTAATCTGGGTTTGAAGATTTCAGATTTCAAGTTCTTTGGGAATTTAAGGTATGATTATCATGACATGAATTGTGGGCATTAGATTAGATGATTAAAGGAAGATTAGGTGGTGATACTCATCTATAAAATGAGAGTCACTGAGATGAATCGATGTTTTTTTTACTCATAGATTCCTTGAGGGATCACATTTATCTAAAAAAATCATCTCTCAACTTCTATTTCCATGAAGGACAAAAGTTATGTGATCCATTGAGGAATCGTGATGAAGAGGGTGTCACGTGAACCATTAATTTTTTACTAAGTATTAGGATTAAAAAACACATGACTGGTGTAATAACACCATCATTTTGTTTCATAAAGAAGGTTAGTTCTGTGAATCATTCTAGCTTCATAAAGAATAAATCCTAAGAACACAAAAATGATCTGTAAACACCCTTATCATGATTCGTGAAAAATATCAGTTCCGCATAGTATTTTGTTATGAAAAGAAGAAGCATCACAAGACTCTAAACTTTCTAAAACACACCTGAAGATATCTTACGAATAACTTATCCCCATATAAAACCAAACACAAAGACACTATGTTTCTTTTTGATATGCATTGAACAGTTAAGGCGGAGACCATGTGGTGTTACAAGAGGGAAGAACTAGTTCTATAACACTTTCATGAAAATGAAGAAGAAGAAACATACATATTCAGGTTCACAAGCAATAGTGAGTGTGTAAAATACACACACACTATGTGTCAAAAGACGTAGAGAGTGGGGCATGCTTCCTCAAATACACACTCACTAAGAAACAATACATGGATAGTGTGTTTCACATATCCTTGTGCCAAGGGATTTAATGATAGAAACAAAACAGACATGCATACATGCCTAAATGCACACATATAAAGGTAATTTAATCACCCATATGATGAAATTTAAAATCACATAAAATAATTTATCGCATAAACGAGTGTGACAAGCTTTGGATTCCATGAAACTCATGAATTAAGTTCATGTGATCAAATATGGTTGTAATTAAAAAATACATTAATTTTTTTATATGCCTGATCATTCTTTCATGATATAACATTGAAGGTGAAGGTGAAATTTAGTTTATTAAATATTTGCTGCATCAAGAAGAATAAATTAGAATTGATACATTAAAAATTGTTAATATTGAGTATTAATTAAATAGGATTTGACACAACTACATTATTAAATATTATTTTGTGTCAAAGAAAAAGGAGGGAGTGGCCAATCAAAATTCTATTATTAAGACTCTACAAATTGGGAGGATGTAGTATTGATTTGATCCTTATGGTTTTGATAAATCACAAATGTGTTTTTCTATTATAGAAATTTTGGATGATGTTTATTTAGTGAAATTGATTTTTCACTAAAGAAGAAAGATAGAAGAAGTGAAGGAATTATAGAACAATTTATATTTAGCTGATTATTACTTATACAAGAGGAATTTTGTGTTCATAATTCTGGAAAAGTTATATTATTCTGACAAAAAAATAAGAATACGGTGATGCTATTAAGTTTTATACTATGAAAAGTATGAAGTTTTAGTTTCCTATTCTTGTGCAAGTAACCAAGTGAATTATAAGGTTTTGTAAGAACAAAGAATAATTGTCAAATTAAATAGGTATCAATAAATGGATGACTTTATTGGTGTTAAAAATCATATAAACAAGGATAATACTATCCTTATAGGTAGTAAAAAGATCCATCCAAGTGATGTAAAACATGCACTATCAATTGACTATAGTTCATTGCAAGTGAAAATGTATTTCCTACTTTTTTGTAACCATGTTGACAAGATTAATTTCTATTGGTTGTGTGGTCAGTATCATTTCTAGACCATGCTACAGACTAGATTCTCTTATTTAGTTGTGAAAATTTAAAAAAAAATCATGTGCTATTATTTATTGTGTTCATATACTTGCATAAAATAGGTAAAAGGGAATAATATAATTGAGATCCAAATAGGTCTATGAGGTATAGGGATAAATGTTTTAATTGTATTAAAAAGTCCGAAACACACCTCTTAGTGTTAGAAATATCCCAATATGGTCCTTTCAATAAGGGTCGAGGCACTCCACTAGGACTTCCCACATCATCTCTAATCATATGGAATGTGATATCTCATCCCATAATTCCTAATCATTTGTATCATGGGAAATTAATTTTCTCATCTCTATATTCCCATGTGTCCCATGTGATATGTAATCCAAAGAGATTATCCCTCCATTCCCCGACATTAGGAATAAAATTTGTCATTTATCTAATTGAAATTGATTTCAATAATTTTTAACTATGCCCATGGCTAGCACTAACCATTTTAACTATGTCTCATTTTAGGTTCCATTCCAAATTCTTTAAATGAAAATTTATTACCTTGAAAAAATCAAGATAGTTCATAATAATTATTCCCTAACCGTAGGTACCATTAGGATCCAAAAATCCAATGCTATCAACATACATTAATCAAGTGCTTTACCAAATTCATTTCACATCCCATAATCAATAAACCTATTACACCAATGTATTCAATCAACATTAAATCATTATTTAAAATATCATTAACCTAATTCAATTCTATTTTATGTAATCTAATATTTTCAACCCATAATATTATTTTCAAACAATTACTTTAGGTATGATTTATTTTTAGGTTTATACCCATTCCTAATTATTTATGGTTTTGAAATACCATTTCATAATTATCAAATCAAACCAAGTTTCCTCTTAAAACATTTAAAAAATAAATTATTCATTTTAAAACATTAATCCATTTCAAGGTGGTGTTATATCCTGCCAAGAATTACAATTAAATATACCATTTACTATAGTCCTAATTCATATTAAATAGGTATTTATATAAGGAGCCTCAAAATAAAAAAAATTAAATTAAATTGTTCACATCACAGTGAAGGTGCCATGACCACACCACAAACACACTTAGAAAATAAAGTGAGACTATGGATTATATTAATGGTACAACCAACCTTATAATCTTAGAAACTTATTCATTTTATATCAACCTTTATTTCATATAGAAATGGAAAATATAGATAATCCAAGAAAATGAGCTGAAAATAGGGCATAACCCACATAAATGATGGATGTGATTTTTGCACCGAATGAAACCATTAAAGGGTGTAAGAGGACACATAGAATTACCTTGTTCCTTCAACTACCTCAAGTGGATGGATAATTAGCCCAAAAATAATGTAAAGACATGGTGGAGAATAAGAGGGGGAATAGTGTTATTTCTTTCCATGGAGGAGGCCAAAATCAAGTAAAAAGGTTTGATGGTTGGAAGGTCAAAAAGGTAAACCAACCATATTTAAAATAAGATCATGGTTTGGCAACATGGTTTTTAAAACCTTACACTAACTGTGCTACCTCCACTACCCAAGGACAAACCATTCATGTGGTTATAGTTTATGGTTTCATAGACTATGTGCCAACATTGTAACATGTCTGTAGTTTACTATAGAAATCCACATGGTCTCTACAGACCTTCCACATGTTTTCACAAAATACATGCTTATGTGTTTTAGGACACATGGTTTGGGTGAATGGTTTTCACTAATTGTTAACTAATTGTGTTCCCTGTTCTGTTTCCCAAAAACAAGAATATTTGTTCACCAAACCTCCAGTCTACACCCAAATCCTATAAAACCCCAAAAATAACATTACACCACGATCAAATTAGGTCTTTTGAGGGATTCTAACCCTTAGAATTTTATTTTGATTTTCTGTTCAAAAATTATCCAATTCACTATGTTGTAGAATTAATAAAATCCTCCAATTATGAGCACAATTATATACATGGGATCTTAAAACCACCCTGTCACGTCTCTTGTCATCCCTAATAAGCCACAGAGTTCATCCATCCACATGACATGACCTATGTTGGTAACTACTTTTAATCTGATGGATTTTATCTACATCTTAACACCTAAACATTCCAAAATTGTAACCTCTAACCTAAGTAATTTTCATTGATCAAATCGGATCCAGCACCCATTATCACAACTGGAAACCAATCTATTTCTTATCAAGGACTATTTATACTATAAAACTATCTACCAAACATATAATAGACCTATGGTGCTCCCCACCATAAGACCCAACTTACATCTATAAACATCTATTGCTAGAATCCTTCATCATTAGAATGTTTATTAAAACCTCAAACACATAATCCAACAATGTGACTGATATGGTTCCCAATTCAATACCCCCAATACCTATAAGAACATTGGTTAAATATTGGAACCTTTCCTCATTACCTAAAACTAACTGAGGATGGACACATAAATAAAATTCATTTATAAACTAAGAACACATTAGAATTCCCTCAAAATCCTAGTATTATTCGTAATATGCACCAATTTTCTAACAAACAGTATATTGGATGTGGTTTCTAAGTTACCTCATCTATTTTTGAAAATTACTCTTGTCAAACCATCCTTGGTTGACACATCTCAAGAAATGAAAAACTCCAATTTCATTCATGTTACCAAAGTAGCAGGCTATGATGACCTCTCACATAGAGGCATCCTATAATCAAACAGACATTCTCATCAGAGTCCACACCCAAATATTGGTGATATTCCATAGTGATATTCAAAACAATCCAAAAAATTTTCATTCCCTACCACACATTGATGTGTCCCTTCTCTAGTAACCCTAAGAAAACTTTATAACCACCTAGATCCCAAAGTTAATGATTTCCCTCGATCAACCAATGTACCAAATTCTTATACGGAATACCTTTCAGAATCCAAGTATGCACCTCATAAGTTCCTCACTAAACCACAATGCCACCATGAAAATCTCATGGTATTCTTCATATGCCTTCAACCCTTCAAACACAAGGGTCTAACATCAGAAATTGATACATCATCACCCATCATAGGAGTGTTATTGTCATTTCTTTTCTAAATCTAATATATCATACATGGTTCATTATATATTCATAACTTAATTTAATGTTTTTCATTCCTATATCACTCTCACCTATGAAAAAAAAGAAAATTTCAACTACCTTATGTTCCTAGCTTCCAATAATGAATCCCACAACATTCATCGACATCCAATCTAGAATAGGGGCCTCACTATTAGAACATCAGATGGTGAACTCCCCATCATACTACATAACCTATACCAATCTGTGAGAGTAGCCTCTAAGGTTCCAATTGAAAATAATGTATGTCACTCTTCTTATCCATGCTCAACACAACCTTTACCCCAGACCCCTCGGTCTTGATCAAACATGTATATCTATTTCATGGACTCTTAATTCATCCATAATGTCATCTCCCACTATGGGTTAATCTCAAAACCTATTTTACAGGCCCTGATCCTCCCATCCCAAAAGTGTTTCATCAAATCCAAGACACCTTATTCCAAGAGGGTCTTGTAAATTGAGACTCACCCCAATCCCATGAAACCTCCCCAAGCAGTCACGAGTTAATGTTCCGTTATTGAACCTCCTCCACTACATCTATTGATATCCTCTACCAAGACATGAATTTTTCATAATATAAATGTTAATGTAATGTCCTACTACTCAAGGCTTAATGGCCTTAGACATATCCTGTGTGTATCACCACAAATGCATTGATAAGTCATAGGTTCTTACTCCTAATCCTTCTGATCTAATTACTCAGATGATTTTTTATCTCCAACACATTACAACCATATATACTCCATAAAAACCTTAGGTTACCTACTATGATTATCTAATCCAGAATAATAATCCCATGTGATATGTGTTACCACATATAGGTTCAAAAACCCACTAAAGCATCTGACTGCACCTCCTATCTCATCGATACATCTGAGTTAGAGGAATAACTAATGATTGCACCCCATAACCTTGAAATTATAAGAATGTCATCCATTAACTTTAGCTTTATTCTAGGATCGGGAGAATATTCCCATGAACCAAGTTCCCTAAACCCATATACCCAAGAAAAAAATGATAACCATGTCAAGAAAAAGTTAGAACAATAGGGATAAAAATTTGAACGACCCCTCCATTGAAAACTGGAATTAAATAAAAAACTGAATAACTCAATATGTTTCCCATAGAAATATCCATGTCATGATGATACCTTTTGTAACACCCTAGGTAAATAAAGAATATGAAATTAATATATTTATCCCTATTTGTGAATAAAATTTCAATATTAATTTAAAGGGAATGCTATGCTCGATGTCTTACCCAATACGCAACAACAAGTTCCTTTGAAATCATACGTTGCACTCTAATAATAAAATAAAATTATTTTAAATGGTAGTTAACACATAGCCGTTGTATTGATAGGAATGAATAGAAATAACAAAAATACGATTATATATGTTTTTTAAATGTTTTTACTTTTATCCAATAAAATTTAGAGGCTTAAAATACAAATGAATCCAATCTTAAGCATTGAATACACTAGTATTTTTAAAATATTGTTTTACTACCTTTTGATGGAAAACCATTTTTTAAATCAAAATTTTGACAATATTATAAGCTTTATTTTTCAAAATAAAAAAATTATTTATGATTGGGACATTGAAATTTACCTTGTGTTAATTTTTGGTATTTTTCCGACAATGTTCATTTTTCAATGAATAGTGAAAAATATGCATTTTACATCAAAACTGCTTTTTCATATAATTTAATTATATGGTTATATTATCTTTTTAATTTGTTTTAAAGGGTAATTAGAATATATTTTTACCATGTAATCCAATTATGGTCATTGGGATTAATTTCACTTTTTAATTGGCCATAAACAAGTGTCAAACTTTTCATAAATATTGTTTCAAAAAAACCCGCTATTTGTTTTGACAACAGGAATTATTTTAAAATTAATTATTTCAATTTATGTGTTTGGAATTTGGTAAAATGGATTAAATATTTGGAATCAGAAGGTCCAAATTATATAATTAAAACTCTTTTATTTTTGGACATTATGAATAGTAACGACGGTTATTTTCTTTAATTATCTTGATTAATGAGTAATCAGGTAGTTAAAGACAATAAAATAATATCATAATAATAAACAGAATGACCAAAACATGTGTCCTAAGGCTACTAGTTGTCTAATTTCCGACCATGGGATGCCTTGTGCCAATCTTGGGGGCCCCATGGTATCACTTTTGTGAGAAAGTGACTTTTATCTTTTTATTTTTAAAGAATGCTAAATGTAACAAAGAATGTATCACCTAAGTAAAATATTTTTAATTTTTTCTACATAAATGAACTTTTGGACTATAAATATTAATTGGAAATATAAAAATATTTCCTACATCATAGTAGTTTTTTCTATAATTGTTAGACAATAAATAAATTAAATTATTTATGACATCATGATGATGTAGCGATGCCCTCATTATTTAACGATTTAAATAAAATGGAAAGATAATGTAAAATATAAGACCTACACATGTCCAAAACCTATTGTATGGGGGGATTTCGAACCATTATCACCTTATCCTCGAAACACATCAATGTGGGACCATTAAAATCCGAAACCCATTCTAAAATAAAGTAACATTTCTTTACTTTCCTAGAGTGCCCCTCCTCTCCTCTTATAAAAGGCCCCCACCTCTACCTCCTTACCCACACTTCCAAAGCCTTTGTCTCGGCCAAACCCTGCCCATTTTGTCTCTCCACATCCCTCTATAACTCCTTTAAGCCTCAATTTGGGAAGAATACTTCCCAAGGAAGCCTTTGAGCTCAAACCAAAGGGAGTTACCCGATTTTAAGGTAATCTCTTCACTTGTGTCCTTTTGTTTTATTTTGCTTCTCCAACCCCCTAAACTCTTTTTACTAATTTCATTTGTAACAAATCCAGTATCTTCAATATAGTAGGATGTTTTTATAAGATTTATTTGAGCTACATTTACACACACCTTCGTCTAATGGTTAAAGAACACATTGTTTCTATGGTTGGCGATTTTCTACCTCACGAAACGATGATTGTTCAATATTCTTTTAACACCATTAAAGGTGGCCATTATGATGTCACTGTATTTTATATATGATATATATGGTATTTATTTTTAATATATTCTTCTGTATTTTATATTAAAACCATACCTTTATTATTTTCATGTTGTGTAAATGCGATAATTTCATATGAGGAAGTGTGGACTACCGCCCCCTCAAGTGATGTGACTCGTACATGCAATACATGGAATGTATAAAGAATGAAATTAATAAACATACGTGACCTATATATCATATATATTATACTGGAATTAATATATATATATATATATATCATTTATTTTTTTAATTCCATTAATATGACAAAGAAAAAATGAAAGTAGCGTTCATGCGTACGTACGGCCTACCGTCTCCATGAACGGTGATTTTCATTTTTATCTCCAAATGATATGGAATAGTATAAAATGAATATGTACTGGATATATATGAAATTTTATTCATTAATACTATTCTGGAAATTATTTACTTATAACTACATGGGCAATCATTTTTCAAACAAGTTCATTTTTGACTAATGTACCAAACATCGACAAAAACGTCTGATATGAACAAACACTATTAAACAATTATAATAACATTATAATATGTGATATGAACTAAATAATAATATTTAACAGATTCCCTAAGGCAATTATAAATTGACCAAAGTTTATTACTCAGGAATATAAAGAAATGAACAAGACAAGTCGGACTTGAGGTAAGGGATCCTACTCCTCTCTTTCTTTTCTAGTACACTCTTTTATGCCATTCCATTTAAGATCATCTTTCTTATGATTGGGATTTTCTTTTATATTACTCCTACTATAAATATTATGTTCATATGGTGAGAGACCTTATTTTCTCTCATCAATCCATTTTGGATGTTTTGAGTGGCGCCGTTAGGCTGCCGAATTTTCGTAAGGGATCCAACCTCTCTCTTTCTTTTTAAGTACTCTCTTTTATGTCATTTCTTTTAAGATCATATTTCTTATGTTTTGGGATGTTATTTTATATTCCTAATACTGTAATTTTATGGTCATATTATGAGAGACCCTATTTGATCTCATAAATCCATTTTTGGAAGTTTTAAGTGGCGCCGTTAGGCTGCCGAGTTTTCGTAAGGGATTTTTCATCTCACTTTTATTCCCGTGACATTTATGCTACGTTTTCCACTATTTCCATTGAGTGGTGTATGTAATTCCCATTATTATACACTTTGTGTAGTATAATATCATTTATGGGTATTTACATCTTCATTGTATGACCCTTCTTCCATGGGGTGTACGTTTCGAAAGTTACCCAACTCGGTAAGGGGACCTTTCACCCTCCACTTTTTAAAAGACTTCTTTTGTTATGTCTTTTAATTTACATCTTATTATGTTGGGATATGTTCTTTTATATCGTTATTGATGTAATGTTTATGTCCATGTGATGATATACCATTCACTCTCTCATCGACTAATTTTCTGAATTTTGAAGTGACATCGTTAGGCTGTCGAACTTTTACAAGGGAACATCTTAACCCAATTTCGATTTCATTGGGTTCAACTTGTACTTGTTGAACATGTCATCCTATGAATATGTGTGAATGACATATGATTGTTTCACACTTAATATCCACCTATATTGGGTGTATTTATATTTCTCACACATAATTATTTGATAGATTTATCCTTAATTTAATGATACCATCTTCATAATGGATTTCATCTCAATTTCCATTTCCATTGAGACTTCATTGTTGTTATGCAAAAATTATATTTTATACAGTGTGTATACTGTCCTTTGACATATTATATCATGAATCCCTTTATTCTCATGATATTATAAATTTCGGATTAAATGTTATTCCGCAATTATTTGTATTCATGAGTGTCTCATTTTGTTAAAAACTGTTTAACAAAAATATCGTTTTAAATGTTTTAAAGATTTATTATTATAAACCCTTATTTTTAATGTCCATGTTTTCAAAGTGGTTTTCAGTATTTATTTATATGGACATTAATTTTTTAAAAATTATAATTTCAATAAAATCTTCAAAGTGGCATGGGACACTTTGATTCCAAAATATCTTTTAAATGATTTTTGAAAATGGATTGATTATTTCAATATCTTGGAATTAATTATTTTGATTGAAAATGAAATGTTTTTATTGAAATGTTTATATTTTGAATATTTTATGTGTAATGATGGTACTTGGACATTTTACAGGTGGTTATGTGATAAACCATATGACGGGTCGTGCCGTGAATACCAGGACGGGTGGTTACGTTATAACCTCCAATGCATTGTGTATGGAAGTTGGCCATATGGCTATTCCATTAAGTATGCGTGGATGTCGGCCGTATGTATATTCCATTAAGTATGTGTGGAAGTCTACCGTATGGTTATTCCATTTAAGTATGTTTATGTCCCAAGTTACCTTTTTATGTTATGTGTTCTTTATATGGGTTTTATGGTAATCTTTAAGTTACAAAAGGGTAAGTAATGATATTTTATTCATTGAAGAGTTTTTTTTACTACTTCGAAAAGGTGAAAGGTATTACTTTGATAAATTATGCATGGTTTACTTGTTGCTTTGAAAAACTAACAGTTTTTATTCTTTGTGTATCCCTTACAGAGCTTTTTATGCTCATCCCAAGTTTTTGAAATATTTTTTCACAAGACTTAACGCCGAATATGGTCAAGGATGGGATCAAGGGAAAGTCATGCTACCTAAAACATGGAACTAGATATGTTTATTTTTAAGAGTTTTTATTTTATGGAAACTTAGTAGAAGTGTCTACTTTGTAATATTTTGAGATGTAATAGTTATGACCTAATTCTATAAAACTCTAAACCTAAAAAGATCCTCAATGTGAATTATTCATTTAATTCAATAATAATTAAGGTTTAAGGCTGGGGCCTTATAGTTGGTATCAAAGGTCGGTTTAGATAACTTTAGAGGTTAGGGTATTCTCTAAGCATAAGTGAAATTAACATAATGGTTTGGATTTCAGAAAGAGTCCTAGTTTTAGATAAATTGAATGAGTAAGTATATCTTAGTGTTTATCTTCCTCTTTAGTACATGATGGTTTTTTTGATATGCTCACACTAACCTTGTTGGTTTTAGTAAATGGTTGGATCTAGCAGGCACCAAAGTAATAGTGGATGTGAAGGAAACTGTGAAAGTTTTCTGAGTGAGCAACTGAATGATATGGGAGCTGAAATGAGAACTCTTATGTTTATCCTCAACCAACTATCTGGAGTCATTATTAACCACCTAAACCGTGGTGATTTCTTTAAGGCATCATATATGCGAGAAACAAATCCCTACGGAACTACAGGTAATAATCATAAAGGTAAGTGTGTTCAAAAACCAATGTGTCAAAGATGTGGAAAGAAACACCTAGGAAAATGTTTCAAAGGGACATAAATTTGCTATAGATGTGGAAATGAAGGTCATAAAGCAAGAACCTGCCATGGAAAAAGGAAGCATCCAGTTAACTCGAGGAAAGGGAAAGAAGTTCTTTCTGAGGGATCAATTGAATGTTTTAAATATGGTGTGCATGGTCATTATGCAAACACATGTCCTATGAAGAAGTTTCAGGAATGGGATCACCAAGATCATAAAAATATTCATTTACCAATACCTAATGCCATTCCGATTGAGGATGAATAAACTGACAATGACCAATCAACGGTATGGATTATTTCATAACTTTTGTTTTCATATTTTGGAATCTTAGGATATGATTCATGATTTTGTATGTAGGAAAGAAGTATTTTAGAACAGGTTGGAAAGGAATTGTTAATGGATCATGAAGAATGTTGAATGAGTAAGAAGTCAACATATAAAGGCTTTAAGAGTTTTGGTGAAATTATTAAGAGTATTAAGTCTCTTTTGATGTTGGGGTTACATTAGAATACTTTTTATAGTATGTTTAACCCTGATGTTTGATATATGAAAATTTTATTCAAGGAATAATTATCTGTTCTTTTTGTGGACATAGTTATAAAGAACCATTTGTGTTTATATGATCCTTACTTTTGAGGTAATTATGTGTTACTATATGTTATGATGGAAAGTGAAAGGAATGAGATAAACTTGAGGTTAAAATATGTTATGATTATTTTTGAAGATTTTATCTCGTTTTTGGGAATGTTTTCAGAATTATATAATTTTGGAAAAAGGACAACACGCAGACCGTGTGACAACCCGTCGCGTCGGACAAAGCTGCGGGAATCGAACCCACAACCAAAGTGCAACTGGTATTTATCGCCTACCACTGGACTATGTGAAGTCCCTGGTTAGTTTGACTGATTCTTTTTTGTTAGATGATTTTATGAATTAAGAGTAAGTTGACTTTGGGTTATCTATGGAAATTTATTAACCTATCATGGAGGATATGTGATTAGGTTAATTACTTTTCAATACGAGAAATTATGAGCAACTGATGTTGTTTGGAGATAAATGTTACGATTTAACTTGGAAGACTATTTCATTAAATCCTTAAAATATTTGGGTTTCAATCTTAGTTTGGTTTACTTTGAAGAATTTTATGGAAAAATTGTTTATCGAATGGTCCTCGTTGAACTTTGGGTTTTGTTGGACAAATTTTGGAGTTTAAGAATATATTTTCTTTTTATAAAGGGTTATCTTTTCTGGATTATCTGATCTTTTACTAACCATTTTGGTTTTGGTTTTGGTTAATGTATAAATACATGGGAAGTATATAGATCTCTTTTGTGGATTAGGTGATTCTCTAGAAGTGGATTATAGTACTCTTAATGAGAACAAGTCTTCATAAATACTCGTCTTTTGGAGAAAATATGAGTTTGTGTAAGGAATCTAATAAAAGTTGAAAGTCAACATGATATGTGATTATGTTTCCTTATGAATAAATTCCTCAATATAAATTAACTTAAAAAATGTTTTCTATTAACTTTTCCTACTGGGGAATCGAATACCGGTTAACCCATCACAAGTTTGTGATTTTCTTGTGGTTAACTTTCTCCTAAACATGTTTTCTATCACTCTCCATCAGAACATGACCCTATGTTTTCTCCTCCATGTCCATGTTTTCCTACATGGAATCTTAGTATGGGTTAACTCAGGTGACGTCTTTACTTATCTTTCTTTATTTTAAAGTAATTGTTTTACCGACTCTTGTTCCGATGTGGGACTATCAAGGATGTTTCCGAGCCCAATTTCAAAATTGCGAGGACGCAATTCCCAAAAGGAGGGAAGGATGTAACACCCCAGGTAAATAAAGAATATGAAATTTTTATATTTATCCCTATTTGTGAATAAAATTTCAATATTAATTTAAAGGGAACGCTATGCTCGATGGCTTACCCAATACGCAACAACGAGTTCCTTTGAAATCATATGTTGCACTCTAATAAAAAAATAATATTATTTTAAATGGTAGTTAACACATAGCTGTTGTATTGACAGGAATGAATAGAAATAACTAAAATACGATTATATATGTTTGTTAAATGTTTTTACTTTTATCCAATATATTTTAGAGGCTTAAAATACAAATGAATCCAATCTTAAGCATTGAATACACTAGTATTTTTAAAAGATTGTTTTACTACCTTTTGATGGAAAACCATTTTTTAAATCAAACTTTTGACAATTTTATAAGCTTTATTTTTCAAAATAAACATATTATTTATTATTGGGACATTTAAATTTACCTTGGGTTAATTTTTGGTATTTTTCCGACAATGTTCATTTTTCAATGAATAGTAAAAAATATTGCATTTTACATCAAAACTGCTTTTTCATATAATTTAATTATATGGTTATATTATCGTTTTAATTTGTTTTAAAGGGTAATTAGAATATATTTTTTCCATTTAATCGAATTATGGTCATTGGGATTAATTTCACTTTTGAATTGGCCATAAACAAGTGCCAAACTTTTCATAAATATTGTTTCTAAAAAACCCGCTAATTGTTTTGACAACGGGAATTATTTTTAAATTAATTATTGAAATTTATGTGTTTGGAATTTGGTAAAATGGATTAAATATTTGGAATCAGAAGTTCCAAATTATATAATTTCGTCTCTTTTATTTTTGGACATTATGAATTGTAACGACGGTTATTATCTTTAATTATCTTGATTAATGAGTAATCAGGTAGTTAAAGATAATAAAATAATATCATAATAATAAAAAAATTACCACAACACATGTCCTAAGGCTACTGGTTGTCTCATGTCCGACCATGGGATTCCTTGTGACAATCTTGGGGGCCCCATGGAATCACTTTTCTGAGAAAGTGACTTTTTATCTTTTTATTTTTAAAGAATGCTAAATGTAACAAAGAATGTATCACCTAAGTAAAATATTTTTAATTTTTTCTACGTAAATGATATTTTGGACTATAAATTTTCATTGGAAAGATAAAAATATTTCCTACATCATAATATTTTTTTTTATAATTTTTAGACATTAAATAAATTAAATTATTTATGACATCATGATGATGGAGCGATGACCTCATTATTTAACGATTTAAATAAAATGGAAAGATAATGTAAAATATAAGACCTACACATGTCCAAAACCTATTGGATGGGAGGATTTAGAACCCTTATCTCCTTATCCTAGAAACACATCAATGTGGGACCATTAAAATCCGAAACTCATTCTAAAATAAAGTAACATTTCTTTACTTTCGAAGAGTGCCCCTCCTCTCCTCTTATAAAAGGCCCCCACCTCTACCTCCTTACCCACACATCCAAAGCCTTTGGCTCGGCCAACCCATGCCCATATTTTCTCTCCACATCCCTCTCTAACTCCTTGAAGCCTCACTTTGGGCAGAAGTCTTCCCAAGGAAGCCTGTGAGCTCAAGCCAAGGGGAGTTACCCAATTTTAAGGTAATGTCTTCACTTGTTTCCTTTTGTTTTATTTTTCTTCTCCAACCCCCTAAAATCTTTTTATTCATTTATTTTGTAACAAATACAGTATCTTAAATATACTAGGATTTTTTTATAATATGTATTTGAGCAACACTTACACACACCTTCATCTAATGGTTAAAGAACATACTGTTTCTGTGGTTGGCGATTTTCTGCCTCACGAAACGATGATTGTTCAATATTATTTTAACACCTTTAAAGGTGGCCATTATGATGTCACTTTATTTTATATATGATATATATGGTATTTATTTTTACTATATTCTTCTGTATTTTATATTTAAACCATACCTTTATTCTTTTCATGTTGTGTAAATGCGATAATTTCATATGAGGAAGTGTGGACTACCGCCCCCTCAAGTGATGTGACTCATACATGCAATACATGGAATGTATAAAGAATGAAATTAATAAACATATATCACCTATATAACATATATATTATACTGGAATTATAATATATATATATATATCATTTATTTTTTTAATTCAATTAATATGACAAAGAAAAAATGAATGTAGCGTTCATGCGTACGTACGGCCTACCGTCTCCATGAACGGTGCTTTTCGTTTTTATCTCCAAATGATATGTAAAAGTATAAAATGAATATGTACTGGATATATATGATATTTTAATCATTAATACTATTCTGGAAATTACTTACTTATAACTACATGGGCAATCATTTTTCAAACAAGTTCATTTTTGACTCATGTACCAAACATCGGCAAAAACGTCTGATATGAACTAACATTATTAAACAATTATAATAACATTATAATATGTGATATGAAATGAATAATTATATTTAAAGGGCTTACTTAGGAAATTATAAGTTTACCAAAGTTTATTACTCAGGATTATAAAGAAACGAACAAGACAAGTCAGACTTGAGGTAAGGGATCCTACTCCTCTCTTTTTTTTAAGTACACTCTTTTATATCATTCCTTTTAAGCTCATATTTCTTATTATTGGGATGTTATTTTATATTAATACTACTTTAAATATTATGTTCATATGGTGAGAGACCCTATTTTCTCTCATAAATCCATTTTGGAAGTTTTGAGTGGCGCCGTTAGGCTGCCGAATTTTCGTAAGGGATCCAACCTCTCTCTTTCTTTTTAAGTACTCTCTTTTATGTCATTTCTTATAAGATCATATTTCTTATGTTTGGGGATGTTCTTTTATATTCCTCATACTGTAATTTTATGGTCATATTATGAGATACCCTATTTGATCTCATAAATCCATTTTTGAATGTTTTAAGTGGCGCCGTTAGGCTGCCGAGTTTTCGTAAGGGATTTTTCATCTCACTTTTATTCCCGTGACATTTATGCTACGTTTTCCACTATTTCCTTTGATTGGTGTATGTACTTACCATTATTATACACTTTGTGTAGTATAATATCATTTATGGGTATTTACATCTTCATTGTATGACTCTTCTTCCATGGGGTGTACGTTTCGAAAGTTACCCAACTCGGTAAGGGGACCTTTCACCCTCCTCTTTTTAAAAGACTTCTTTTGTTATGTCTTTTAATTTACATATTATTATGTTGGGATATGTTCTTCTATATCATTATTGATTTATAGTTTATTTCCATGTGATGAGATACCATTCACTCTCTTATCAACCAATTTTCTGAATTTTGAAGTGACGCCGTTAGGCTGTCGAACTTTTACAAGGGAACGTCTTAACCCAATTTTGATTTCTTTGGGTTCAACTTGTACTTCTTGAAAATTTCATCCTATGAATATGTGTGAATGACCTCTGATTGTTTAACACATAATATGCATCTATATTGGGTGTATTTATATTTCTCACACATAATTATTTGATAGATTTATCCTTAATTTAAGGATACCATCTTTATAATGGATTTCATATCAATTTTCATTTCCATTGAGACTTCATTGTTGTTATGCACCAATTCACTTTTATACGGTGTGTATACTGTCCTTTGATATATTATATCATGAATCCCTTTATTCTCATGATATTATAAAGTTCGGATTAAATGTTATTCCGCAATTATTTGTATTCAAGAGTCTATCATTTTGTTTAAAACTCTTTAACAAAAATATCGTTTTAAATGTTTTAAAGATTTATGTTTATAAACCCTTATCTTTAATTTCCATGTTTTCAAAGTGGTTTTCATTATTTATTTATATGGAAATTAATGTTTTAAAAATTATAATTCCAATAAAATCTTCAAAGTGGTATAGGACACTTTGATTCAAAAATCTCTTTTAAATGATTTTTGAAAATCGATTGATTAATTCAATATCTTGGAATTAATTATTTTGATTGAAAATGAAATGTTGTTATTGAAATGTTTATATTTTAAATATTTTATGTGTAATGATGGTACTTGGACATTTTACAGGTGGTTACGTGATAAACCATATGACGGGTGGTGTCGTGAATACCATGACGGGTGGTTACGTTATAACCTCCAATGCATTGGGTATGGAAGTTGTCCGTATGGCTATTCCAGTAAGTATGTGTGGAAGTCGTCCGTATGGCTATTCCATTAAGTATGTGTGGAATTCGACTGTATGGTTATTCCATTTATGTATGTTTATGTCCCAAGTTACCTTTTTATGTAACGTGTTCTTTATATGGGTTTTATGGTAATCTTTTGGTTACAAAAGGGTAAGTAATGATATTTTATTCATTGAAGAGTTTTTTTACTACTTCGAAAAGGTGAAAGGTATTACTTTGATAAAGTATGCATGGTTTACTTGTTTCTTTGAAAAACTAACAGTTTTCATTATTTGTGTATCACTTACTGAGATTTTTATGCTCATCCCATGTTTTTGAAATATTTTTTCACAGGACTTAACGCGGAATAGGGTCAATGATGGGATCAAGGGAAAGTCATGCTACCTAAAACATGGAACTGGACATGTTTCTTTTTAAGAGTTTTTATTTTATGGAAACTTAGTAGAATTGTCTACTTTGTAATCTTTTGAGATGTAATAGTTATGACCTAATTCTCTAAAACTCTAAACCTGAAAAGATCCTCAATGTGAATTATTCATTTAATTAAATAATAAGTAAGTTTTAAGGCTGGGGCCTTATACCTTTACCAGGAACCTTGATAGAACCACCTTTATATTGGTTCCACATGCCAAAGTGTCACATCATTATTCAAGCTCATAAATAACTGGTCTAAAACTTCACATGATTACAATAAATTTCCAAACATGCTAACTCAACACTAGCCCATGCCACAATCAAAAGGTTACTAGCTTGGACACATAGCCCTTTAGGTCAGGTCTTACACATCCACTGTTCACAAGGGAAATCCTACCTCATTCTAAATCTCACAGCACCAACGTGCCAAATCTATATCCTTACACTAAGGTCCAACACCAATAGATACACACCCACTAAAATGGAACTACATAAAGTACACACACTCTAGTGTTCAAAAAACCCCCGCAAGTTTCTCAAACCACAAGGGTCATAAGAAACATTACATAATAAAACATATGTCCATATCGAGGACACATTCTAACTCTTTAAGGTATTATAAATCATTTCAATAGTCTCATCAATTGGGATCTCTATCCACCCCAAAATACCCAAACACAGGGTCAAGTCACACTATACGATATAATCAACACTAAAGACCCTAAAGGTCACCTTAATTATTGTTTCATTTTATTTAAATTCTATAATTTAAAAAACCAAATATTCACATTCAAAAACTTTTCATTTGACAACATATGATATTAACAAGTGTTATTTGATTACACATTACATGTTTTTTTATATAGAATGTTATTCATAAGTTATTAGGGGAAATACCTTATATGTTTCTTACTAAAACATTATTTAACCAAAACCATCTCTTTAATAACTCATTTATACATGCCCATTATCCAAAAGTGGCTTATGGATTTTGTCAAGTAGAATTCCACCATACACTTATATATATCCCATAAAAATGGTTGTGGGGAAATTTAATACCAGCCCATATTAATCATTTAAAACCATAGGCAAATATAAATAACTAAAATAAATAATATATATAAGAAATAAATAAAATTATATAACATAAAAATCCTATGAAATAATCCATCCTAGGTAGCATGAAAATAAAATATCAATCATATGTTCCAAGAATAATTCTTGAACATACACCCTATATAATCATCCTATCCAAGACATGGAAATACCCTTAATCAATAACATCACATTCATGTGCACCACTCAAGGTGGAAATTAGTCAACTGTAAAAGTGAAAAGTAAGAACAACAATTCCCACCCCCAATAACATAGTTTTTTCTTCTATATATAGAGCTGTAGTAACTCGAGCATGAGATCATTACTAAGAAATTCTACATTCCTAGTCTCATGCCTACCATGCCAAAATAGAAATAAAAAAGAAAAAAGAAGATATATTACCAAATTATGATTCCCAAAATTAGAATCCACATGAACGGTTCTCTAGGACTATCCACAATATGAATTCATACACGCATCCCTATATTCTATAGGCTACCAAAAATCAGTGAGGTAATGTGAGAACATTTTAGGGTTACTATCACTCAATTATCAGAGTAATAATAGTATAAAAAATAAAACAAATTGACAAATAAATTAGGTAAACATCACAATCATAGAATGTGATGATAAATAAATACAACATCAGGTGTAGTCATAAATTAACATTTCATAAATATTTAATCCCACGTTGTTATATCATATACAATAAGTTAAAAAGATATAAAAACTAAAATAAGGACACAAACTATCCCAAAATGGTCTTGAGTCCTAACTGGTCCCATCGTCCGACCCTGATCTAGAAAAACCAATCAAAAATCATCAATCCCTTCCATGAAAATAATATATATGACAAATAAAAATGTTTTACCTTGTACCCAAATGACATGGAATCTTGAATAGGGTGTAAGTATAACTCAATTGGCCACCACTAATGGATTCCCTAAAATTTCCAATCTAATAAGTAGTGGATGAAGATGTTCTATAAGTAAATAGTTAAAAACATTAAATAATTTATATAAAAACTAGTAAAAAACAATTGATTCGGTAGGTTCTAAATGAAACCAAAGGTCAGTTGTAGTATTGTCAATCTCTATGTTTGTGACCATGATAAACCCTACATGTTTAGGGTAGTGTTGGGGTATATTTGAGCATGCCACGATGACCATGTTGACTATAAATAACCACATAAAATATAGGAGTGAAACCTGTAATTCCAAGTATCATAAGGAATCTAGACGCTCATCAAGTCATTCCAATTGAATCTGAGACCTCACCATAACATTCAACATAATCAGTCATCACTCAAATCACAAATGTCATATTGTTATTCAAACTAAATCTGGATACTTATCCTTGTATTCCATTACATCAATCATTATAATGGTTGAGGCACTCCACCTGGCCTCCCACATCATCATCAGTCACATGGTATCTAAGATCGCATCCTAGAATTCTAAATCATCAAGTATCATATGAAATTCAGGAACTCATCCCGATATTCCCATGTATAACATGTGATATAGAATTCAAGGATCTCATCTTGGAATTTACATGTATTAGGAATCAATATAATCGGTCAATTAATTAATTTTCATTTCATTAAATTTTCACTAGGCCCATGGATACCACTATCTATAGTCAACAATTCACATGTTAGGTTATAAACCAAATTACAAGTTCATTATATATTATCATTAAAAAAACAGAGTTCATAAAAATTAGTCCCTAACCATATGTTTTCTTAGTCTATACAAAGCTTAGGGTATCAACATACATTAATCAAGTTATTCACAAAAATCCATTCTTATCCCATAATAAAGAAACATATTCTACTAATGAATTCAATCAACAACAAATAATCATTTAAAATATCATTAATATAGTTCAATTATATTTTTTGAAATCAAGGATTTAAAACACATTAATTTAAAACCATACAATTACATTTGTTATTGTTCATTTTATGCGTCACACCCAATCAAAATTATTCATGGTTGTAAAATAACCTTTCACAACCCTCAAATAAAAGAAATATTTTTCTTAAATGAATAAAAAAATTGAATTATTCATTTAAAAACATTACTCCCTTTCAAGGTAGTGTTTTACCCCTCCAATAATTACAATTGATTATACCATTTCTTACAGACTAGGGAATATTAAAAGAGTTCTTATCTAATAAAACTCAAAATAAAATAATTTAAATTTAAATTTTAATTTTCAGATGAAGTCAGCATGGCCTCACCACACATGTACTCAAAACATAAAGTGAGAATATGGGTTAAATTAATGGGACCATATATCTTATACTTATAAGAACCTAGTCATCTAACATCTTCCTTTGTTTTGAGTAGAAATGGAATATATGGAGAAACCATAGAAACACCCAAAAAATTAAGAATAACCTACATAAATTATGAATGATATTTTAACTACATAATAAACCAATAAAAGGGGTAATATGAAACATAAATATACCATAGTTCTACTATCGCCTAAAAGAGATGCATAATCATCTATGAAAAGAAGGAGAACGATTGAGGAGGAGGAGAGGGAGAGTAGGGCATGCATTAAGGTGTTTCTTGTAAATAAGGATCCCAAAATTAGGTAAAAATTGATTAGGGTCATAAGGTCAAAAAGGTAAATACACCCTCTTGAAAATAGGTATGTGGTTTAGCCTCACTATTGTCCAAATTGTGCACCAACCATGCTACCTCCACTGCCTAGGGACAACCCCTTTACATAGCTATAATGCACAGTTTCACATATAATACACCATTGGTATGAAATGTATCTAATTTACTATATACATACACATGGTCTCAATGGACATACCAAATGGTTTCAAAAACAATTCACCAATATATTTTAGGCAATAGATTTGGGGTGTGTAGTTGTCATTAACCATGAATTAACCCTATGCCCTATTCTGTTTTCATAAAACATCAAACTTTATACCACAAACCCTTATGGAAGTTCAAAAAATTTAAACCCCCTATAGAACATCATACCAAGTCCAAATTGTGTATTTTTAGGGGTTCCAACTCTTAAAATTTCATTCTAACACCTGATTCAAAAAGTAGACCATTCACTAATTTGGAAAATTAAAAATTTCATCTAATTCTGAGAACCCATACAGACACGAGATCTTAGACACAATATACTTAATGTTTATCAACATTATTAAAATTTGAATAAGGTGATATTTTTAAGGAACGAGTGTTTCATAATAATTTTATAGTAATAAATGATTATAATGAAGGGGAGGTGAATTAAAATCTATTCTAAAAATTTAAAGATTGTAATTCATGTTTAATGAGAATATAAATGGATAACTGGCTTTGGTATAGAATACATTGCCATTTGGTGATAATGAATTTACATGAACGTATTAAAACATATATTGTGAGTAATATAATTCATATATAATGTGAAAGACTCAACACATGTGATACATGTCACATGGGATAAATAGTGATAATTTTTTTCAAAAAGGTGGAAATTGAAACCACAAAATTTCTTCAGTTAGTACACTCAGACGTGTGTGATAGGTGATATTGAAGTTAAATAATAGTGATATGTATTTTATGAATATTTTTGATTATTTTAATCATATGACTTAGTTATATTTTTATGTGTAAATCTCATGATTTTGAAATATTTAAACACTTTAATAAGATTAGTGAGAATCCAACTGGGTATGTTTTTAAAATATTTCAATCAGAAAGTAGATTGGAATACAAGCATGAAGATTTCAATGCATATCTTGAGAAGAATGAGATAAGATATGAATATATCACTCTATTAAAACCCTAATAAAATGTAGTTTCTTTGGTAAGGAATAAAATATTGGTGTATATGGGAAGAATAATGTTTTCAAATCCTGTACCGTCAAAATTATTTTGGTGATAATCCATAACTGAAACTATTTGCATTGTAAATTGTTTATTACTCTAATAAATATTTATCAAAACATAATATGAGTTATGTTTTGGAAATAATTCATGCACGGTGAACATGAAGGTATTCATAATTTGATTATTTCTTAATATTAAAGGAAAAAATTTTGTAATGTTTAATGAGAGGGAATACAAATCCATATTTCTTGGGTATACACCCGATGGAAGAAGCTACACAAGTTATAACAAGAATATGAGGAATTTAGTTAAGAAACTTTATTTTATTATGTTGTAAAATTACTTTTCTTTACAAAAATAATTTTCCATTAATAATAATAGTAAACTATCTTTTGAAGACAGTACTAGAAAATATGTGAAAATTCTAAACATACGATCATATTTTCAAACATCACATTAAGAGTATAAAAATTAAAATAGTAAGGAATTCCAAGAGTGAGAATGTTATAAGTTCCATATACATAAAAAACATGTTGATACTAAAATAATTTAAGGATATTGTAGAAATGGGGTAAAAACATAAATATTTATAGTAATTTATAATAACTCTGTCTTGATTTTGTAGGTTTAACTATAGAGTGTGGAAGAGGCCTCACAATATGAAAATATGATTTCAATGATGGAAGAAGAGGTAAACCAATTTGAGAAGATAGACTCTTTGGAATTAGTGTCACATCCCAAATTAAAAAATGTGATTTGCATGATTTTTGTTTTTTGGAATAAAATCAATGATAAAGGTGAAGTATCATGGAACAATTATAATCTTATTTACAAAAAAACTCAAATTGAGGATGATGAGTATGATGATATTTTTTCTCCATTTACAAGGATAGAAATAATTTTTATATTCATTGATATTTTTTTGAATGTAAATACAATGTTATCCAACTGTATGTAAAGTATTTGTTCTTTGATTGAGAACTTGAGGAAAAGGTCTATATTGAACAATAAGAAGTATTTGTACTTATAGGTGATAGTTCATAAGTGTGAATGCTAAGGAAGGAACTATATGGGCTCAAATAAGAACATTGTTAATGACATTCAAAGTTAAAATGCAACTTGAAGATAATGTAATTAATGAATGGTGTTGTGGGTTCAAATCATTATGTCATGTTATTTGACACAAACTCCATCATTATCCTTATATATGTCTATGAAATAATTTTTTCAAAAAAAATAAGGAACTTTTGTGGAATTTCATACCTAAATTATAAGACTCTCTGAGAAGTTAATGTTTAGTGAGATGACATTCATTTTTGGAGTACAAGACACAAATGTTTCAAATTTTATCTTTTTCTCACAAGAAAAGTTTGATCATAAGTGACTCAATATGTTTTTAATGGAGGATTCAAGGTAATTTTCCACTCCTATAGAATGTGGGACTAAAGTAAAATAGGCTGAAAAAGGAATATGTGTGAATCAAATGGAGTGATAAAGTCTCATTGGTAGCCTAATATATTTAATAGTGTCAAGACTGAACATTATATTGGAAGTTAAACTTTATATACGATTCAAAAATAAACCTTGAGAAGACACATATCATGGAAGAAAAACTATTTTTTTCCACATCAAAGGGGCTCTCAATTATGTCCCAATGTATAATAAAAAATAAATCATTATAGATTTATGGATATACATATATTGATTGAATAAGAAATATTGGTGATCAAAATTATACTTATGGATTCTATTTTTTTATCAAAATAATTTGTGTTCCATGTAACTCCAAGAAGCATAATTTTATCAATCTTATCTTTATAGAAGTTGTATATATTGTTTCATAAAATGAAACAACTAAAATGATATGAATAAAGTTTCTAATTGAAGACGTAAGGGTTGATGTATCATACCCATTGGTGATTGGTTGTGATGATCAAAGTAAAATCAAATTGTTGAATAATCTAGTGAAACATTCAAGGCTAAAGTATATTGACATCAAGTACTACTTCATCCTGAAAAATGTGTAGACGTGTGAGTTTTCATTAGAATATATTTCAAAAAATGAAAAATTCATGGATATCTTGATGAATCCCTTGATCAAAGATGACTTACAACACTAATGAGTTTTATTGAGATTGAATTATTTCCCAAAATCCTTATAAGTTTTCTTTATTATTTTCCCTTATTCATTCATTTATATTTTTGGTAAGTGGGAGAACACAAAAAGAGTTATTTTTTTGTAAATTTGGAGAGACTATAGTTTATTTATTTAGGTGGTCATAAAGTGAGAGATATGTTGGGAAGTATTCAAAATTATGAGGATATTTAGGTGTTGGTAGCATGATTTTGGAAAAGTTATCATGTACTAGTTTTCATGTTTCTAATAAATACAAAGGGTGAGATTGAATAACCCTCTGAGAGATTATATATTGAAGAGGAATCTTGATGAAAAATTGAATTGATGGGAGATGTGTCATATCAATTGAGAAATGGTCAATATATAATTGATCTTGAATAGGTGGACGCATTTTTATTACAATCACACTTATATCCTATGGTGTGGGGTTTAGATGACTTTCATATTAGTGACATGTTATGACCTGTTTCTTATACCAATTCAGTCTCGGGTTCTGGGATTTTTCCACATTGTATTTATTATAAACATTCTCAGGGATTAGTTAGAGTGTCATGGGAGTTGAGTATAGATATATATGAATTAATGGAGAGATGTTATACTATATATTCCAATTCGTAGTGTGAAGGGGATAATCATGTCTCAACGTGTTTTAGTTAATATCTTTTAGTAAATTATTTACCTAATGTGAGAAAGAATCTTTCTTCATTTATTCCTACATATAAATGGTTTAATCTCACATAAGGGAAATCATGTTGCAAAAAATCAGATTACAGTATAATGATGTTGATTATAAAATGAGTTAATTTTATCTAAGAGGATATATCATGGAGTTATTTCTCTAGGAGAAGGGAATGAATCTGTAATGAGAGGAATTGTTATGAAACTAAGAACATTGTGTCATAATAGTGTGTCGGAGGAATTAAGAAAAAGTTGTTTATGTTATGAAGATATCCCAAGAAAGTCATGTTTTACACCATTTTAGTTATCCAAGTGGCCTCCCACCTTGAGACAATGTTTCATTCCATAATGTATGGATAGGATAAGTGAACCGAGCTAAAATTGGGTTGAATGGAGAAGATTTTTTCATTGTTAGTTATTGAATAATCAAATATTCCATGTCACAATAAATTGATCATGCCCAAAATTCAGTCAAAGATCATTGGAGATATTTTTAGATCTTCGGGATTATGGATTCCATATATTTCAAATATGAGGATCACGTGACAAGAAAGGGTATCATGCTACAATGCATTTTAGATAATAATTGAACCACAAAGAAAGTGTGTGTGTTTTTGTGATGATGAAAAGATAGATCCACCAATTCTAGGACCATTCCAAGAAGGATTAAGATGGATTTTTATGAGGACAATATGGTTTCATTCCATGAAAAAATTCTAGAGGCACGTGAGTTATAGGAAGCATAGATCATTTTATTTTATTTTTGTTTCTCATTCATCATATAATCATATTTCAAGAAAATACCCTTGATCATTTATGTTTTCCTTGAATAATAAATTAGAATGTGAGTAGTGAGATTGTAACCCCTCTATACCAAGGATTAGACACTTAATAATAATGTAGGGTGGACAGTGTATAAAATTTATGTGTTTTTGTGTGTTCTTTATTGATAAACCTTTTATCATAATATTTTTACCATCAAGATATTTTCACACTTACTAGGGATTGAAATCACATTGTTAGAAAGTGGGAGTTTTTTTATGACCATTGATCCTCCCTCCCTCTCAGTGGTGGTACACTTTTCTCTAAGACTATCAAAACCCCTTCATTTATATGTACATGTACATGTATATTTTATTTATATAAAATATATATAAATGTATATATATATAATTATAGATATATATTAATATTTTTATATGTACATGTATGTTTTTTATATTTATATTAAATATATATACATGTATATTTTTATATGTTTATACACATGTACATGTATATATATTTTACATTTAAATATTGAATATAAATATTTTTATAAATATAGTGAAGGAAAAATTCCCATTGGATGTTTTTTTGGTTTGTGTTTGTTGGAAATTATATAAAAAGAATATTTGAATGTAAAGGAACTTCCAACATCATAAAGAGTTATGAAGAGGTATGGAAGTAGATGTAGAGGAAAATATTAGCGAGATATAAAACACACTTCAGCCCATAGGTTGTATTGGGTGATGCATTGGTTGGAGCTTGATCTCTCTTTCATTTTGAGGGTGTCCACACCTCAAGCCTTAGGTTGCTTCTTGGGGCAGAATTGTGTTTAGTAAAGTGAAAAAAATATGGAAAATCTTAAAGATAGGTCCACCTGAGTAGCCATCCCCTTGGATAAAGTCAATAGAGCTCAATAAAATCCCTAACTAAGGAGGTGAAGTGGTGTTGTATGGTCTAGGTGTAAATAAATTTTAGGAGGAGTTGAGGCTGGGCGCGGTGCAACATAGGTCCAAGGTAAACTGGTTGTGGTATGGTTAGTAGCACTGGGATTATTGTCGAGGGTAAGTCGCAACCTAAGTAATAATGTAGGTTAATTCTATAGTAATGTTTGATGTTGGACAAATACAGATATGGACCATACCATAACACAATTGGACAAACCAAAAATTATTGAGGTTAGAATTTGTGTTAAGAATAATTGGGTAAATGTAACAATACAACAGAGCACACTGCATCATATAAAAAGAATATTTCAATGGCTCGACCAGTTTGGAGACCTTTGCGACATGGTGTATGTGCTACACCCTAATGGGAGATTGGGTAAATTTCAATGGATCTATCCCTTTGGAGAGGTGATTGATTCATATTTTCATGAAATAATTTAAACAACATTTAATTATTTATAATTATTTTCACTCAATGTTACCATGTGTTGTAATGTTTATTTAATATATTGGGATACATAAATAAAGAATAGAAATGGACTTTAATGAGGTATTTTAATGATTTATTCCAGTAAAAATATATTTTATTTTATAGCCCGTAATATTAGGGCCCATAAAGCCACGTAACCTACCTTACTAGGCTGGCCATCTATACAGAGCCCAAGAGAGTTCCTGCCAACAACATGTGTATAGTGGCCCATAGGGAGGAACCCATGGGATCATAGGACGGACCTATATCCTACATGAGACATGCATGTTGGTGTGACCCAGTAAATATGTTTCAAATGTAACCAAGATCCCATCCTTAGAGAGATATTGTGACGACCAAATTCCACAAGATGGTTAATAAATGA
This sequence comes from Viscum album, assembly GCA_963277665.1. Taxonomy (NCBI): domain Eukaryota; kingdom Viridiplantae; phylum Streptophyta; class Magnoliopsida; order Santalales; family Viscaceae; genus Viscum; species Viscum album. Next base: position 1,520,641,608 of record OY728119.1, read on the forward strand.
TCACATACATAATTCTTATTTCTGATGTGGAGGAAATTTTCATGTGGAAATGTTCATAATTACTAAAATGACATTGTTTTTTGTCACTCGCATGCTCTCCTGCCTCAGGCACAATTTGTTACCACTCTCCTCTACTCAACATTGTCGTCTACCACCACACTATATTGTAGATTCCATTGAAGACCACCAAGATGCTCTGGTTCAAGATATTACGCACTTTCGAGGTTGGAGACCACACTGGATTGATTCCTCCAACTAAGGTAATCATTGTTAAGCCCATTTTGAATAATAAAGTTCCATGAAAAATTAATATGATCTCTATCTGTCCACTGTGATGGATGGATAGAGTTGTGCCATATGTGATTCCTCACTACCACATTAACTTTTCTTCATATCCAATGCAGAGTCCATACACCATGCATGTGTGAAGGAACCCATATCGAATTATGGGTAAATTGGAAATCCAAATATTCTTGGGTGTTTTAAATGACTATATTTAAAATGATACTCAGAAGATAGAATATATAAAAACATAATAAAACATTTTAAAGGTGATATGGATAGATTTTTTTTGAGTAAAAATAGAAGGAATTAGTCATTATATAAATTGAGGGGTTCGATGCCAAACTAAGTATAGTTCTATCAAGGGAAGGCTTCATGCTGGAGAATCATGGCCATTATGGCCCTTCTATTTTATTTCATAGTTTTGTAATTTTAGTTTTCTTAATTATAATATTATAATTTTTTAATAAAGATATCCACATGTTCTATTATTATTATTATTTTCTAATCCTATCATCTAATTTGTTTTATTTTTCTTAGTGTTTCTATCATCTTCTTCTTATCATTCTCCTTATTTTATTTTTTTCTTCTCTTCGTCCCATTTTTCCTCTAAGTGATCTTGAACTCTCGATGATGGGAGGATGACCCGAGGCTTGTCCTCGAGGGAGCTTAGGTTTTCTTGAATTCTATGTGTAAATATTTTTAGATTTTTTAAATATATTTTTGGTAATTAAGAGTGATATATATGGTTTTTGAATTTTTTCACTAAATAATGTATCTAAAAATAATTTCTATTACTTTATTTAAATCATTTCACTTCATTCTATTGAAAAAAAACTGCCCATATGGTTGAATTAATCCTCTTAGTGGATGGGATGACATAGATGAAATTGGTTCCTAGAAGGTGCCACTCTCTTAGTTTTGGAGTGTCATCAACCTTGATTACAGGTGTTGGTAGAATTTAGTTTTCTTTGGAATTCAATATTTAAAAGCCAAAAAATAAAGGGATAAAATTTTAAGAATTTGGTTTCTTACTAAAACTATGAAACTGATTTTTAAATAACAATAATGAATAATGAAGGAACCCAAAACAAAGCCCTTTACTAAGTTATTTATTTTCTAATCTCATTCTATTGCATATAATATTATTATAAAATAATCCAATTTTATTTCATTGAATTATTTTTCTAAATACAAAAAGAAAATTTTTCTTCATAAAATAATAATACGTAAAGAAGAAATAATTTAGGTTAATTATAAAATAGTGATTATACAACATTGTAGATCTTAAAGTGAGAAGACCCTGGTCAGCCACTATTCTACACTAGGAAAACATAATTAATTTATTTTTCCACACTCCATGACTGATGTGCGTCAAAACTGGAAACATTTATCTGGACCCAGTTGTTTATTTTCTTTATTTTTTTATTTTAACATTGTAAATGTTTATTTTATTTTTATGAAAACCTAAAAAAACTTTTTTCATGATGTATCCAAATTTCTATTACTCTATATGGACTGATGTCTCGTAGGTTCAACAATAACCTGAAGGATCTGTTTATGATTTTAATATATCTTAGGTGAATGAACTTAATGAATAAATAAAATAACAATAAAGAAAATTAGAATGGATAATTTCATATTTCTATGCATCCTAGGAGAAACCTGACCGTGATCCGAAGCAAGAACCTAAGCCAGTGGCAGAAGTGATTTCCCCACTCATCTTTGTAGTTGAATAAATCTAGGGGTAGATGAGGATTTATATAAATATTAATTCTACCTCGCTCAACCACTTCTAGAGTAGAGAGATGAAGGAGACTTTCCTACTGATTTATGAAAGGGAGAGTGAGTAAATTTGATTAAATTTTGGATTAATTGGTAGAAATTGAAATAAAACATGATCTCCCTGTCACGACCCGTCCTCGGGGCCCGTGCCGTGACTACCCCAAGCCCGCCTTCCATAGGCCAGGGGCTGGCGACTAGCACCAAGGCGTAAAATCCCAGTAAACAGGGAAGGCATTGCCTTTATAAGTAACAACCACACAGAGTCAGCAAGCGGAAAGTAAAGTGCAGAAAAGAAAAGGGGCCGGAAATACAAGCCCAACTGTAAAGTACAACTGAAAAGTAAAGTACAGCAACTGAAGAAAAGACGGCGGCCTCGTGTCGTCCACTGGCAATCCCACCTGAAGGGTGGGTACAGATAGCCTCCAGGCTCCTCGGGTCCCACGTCCGCTCCGAGAACGTCCCGCCCAGTGGTCCACCTCCAGGTACCGTCCTGCTCCACTCCCAACCGTGATCAGCGCTGTCCGTCGTCTGCAACCAACACAACAAGGTGCGGGCATAGCCCGTGCAGGGGTGAGTACAAGGTACTCAGTAAGGACCCCGAGACCCCCGAAGGTCTCCCGAAATCCACAAAGGATATAGCACAAAAGAAAGATGCAATCACGAAGTAACATCTGACTTGACTTAGGTATATGCCCATACATATACCTAAGTCCCCACTTCTAGCTCTGCTCACGAGCTCAAGAACAACTCAATCCACATAGGAAAGCAAGACTCAAATCCACAAAGGAGAGTAAACAGTAAATCCACAAAGGATAGTTCAACACAATCCACAAAGAAGAGTAACAAAAGATTCAGCTCAACCAGGTATACTTTTTCAGATGACGTCAAAGACGATCACTGATCCGTCTAAGTCGTCGGACCCACGAAGGATCGATAGGTACTAACCCCCGCAGAAGACCCACACAGGATCGGGCTCACACAGAACCTGTAGGCAGTGGCTCACACAGAACCGGTAGGCAGTGGCTCACACAGAACCGGTAGTAGGACCCACACAGGATCGGGCACTGATCCGCGTAGGATCGCTGAGTGCAGTAGTCGACGCAGTCCACTGAGGATCTCTGCACAGTCGTCGCCGCAGTCCACGAAGGATCTCTGCTCTGCCGTCGTCGTAGTCCACGGAGGATCTCTGCTCTGCCGTCGTCGCAGTCCACGGAGGATCTCTGCTCTGTCGTCGAGGTCACAGCCAGCGCTAGGGTTCCCGCACAAAGCGAGCTCGTTTAGGAGGGTCCGCTCCATGAGCCGAGAGGCTGATACATCAACTGACACGTAGTCCGAAGTTGATGTATCCAAAAGTTCCGTATCGACAACAGGATCTCAACGCGACAGACGGCGCGTCAATCGGACGCCCGGTCTGAGAGTTATTGGCATTTTCGTCCCAGGGGCCCGGTTGGTTTTTAGGGCAAAACCAACCCGACCGTACTCCGCCTGTATCTGATCCTCGGGCGGAGTGTGCCAAAAGTTCCGTCTCACTTAGAGGAAACTACCACAGCTGACGGTACGTCGATCGGACGTCCGTAGCTCAAGTTATGAGCGTTTCCGCTCCGAGGGCCTGGTTGGCTTCGTGTACGATCCAACCCGGCCGAACCCAAAGTCTTCCGAAACCTTGAGTATAATATACCGAAACGACCGTCTCGATCCAAGGATCGCGTAGCCACTGACGGTTCGTCAATCGGAGGTCCCAGGCCCAAGATATGGGCGAAAGACCGTAGAGGGTCCGAAACGGGGGTTCTGGGCCCGGGGCGACCCGGCCCGAACCCCCCCCTGGGGCGGCCGAACCGGGTCGACCCGAACCGGGCCGACCCGAACCGGCCCGAACCGGCTCGGCCGGGTCCGGTCCAGCCTGGGCGCGGCCTGGCCGACCGGACCGGCTGGCTCGGCCGGCGCGGCTTGGCCAGCCGCGCGGGTGGTCAGCGGACGCGGCGCATTGCCGCGTCCCGACCGGGGGGACCGGACCCGCGGACCGCGGGTCCGCTGGTTCGCCGCCGCCGCGGCCGAGCCGCGGCGGATTCCTCCGGCGGCGCGCCGGGCGCCGCCGCCTCCTTCCGCGGGCCGCCGGAGATGCTCCGGTGGCCCGATTTGCTTCCCGTCTGCGCCGTTGCCCCTCCCGGATGCCGACCTTCACTGCGGGATCAACGGATCGCCCCTGCCGCGCGGTTCGTCGTCGTCCGCCATATCCGCACAACAAAATAGATCGGCGGAGGGTTGCCGGGTCTTGTTCGTTAGACCCGCACCCTCCGCGTTAGCCATAAACATCACCGGGAGGGAAAAGGATTAACCAAAACAACAATTTTAAATAGATTAAAATTGTTCCGTTCGGGTTCTTTATTTGAAAATAATAAACACGGGAAAAGAAATAAAATAATCCAATCAACCCTTACCTTGTCGTCGTCGTCGGACGAGGGGTCGTCGCGGAATCGCTCGTCGCGGAGGAAGGAGATCGTCGCGTCGTCGCGGTATCCGGCGTCGCGTCTCCAATCTCCGGATCAAGAACAAACGGATTTAATTAATTAAATCCGTTGTTATTGAAATTTTAAAAAAAGAGAAATAAAAGATTCGATTCTCACCTTTGCTGCCGATCGCACGTTCGCCGCGGAAGAAGAGGCACCGAAGAAGAAGAAGAAGAAGAAGGTCGCGGAAAAGTTGTCGACGTCGCGGATCGTGCGTCGTCGAATTCCGGTTCCGGCGTTCTTCGCGTTCTTCGCGTTCTTCGCGTTCTTCGCGGAGAGGGTGGAGGCTCAGAGGAATAGCAATCCTCCAAAATAGACAAGTTTGTCTATTTTATTATTTTTCCAACAAACGCAAAACGCGTAAGTAACGACCCACTTAATTCGTTGAATTAATTCAACGAATAAAACAGCCCATTTAATTCACGAAAGAAACAGCCCAATTAAATGGTCTGTTAAGAATTAAAGAAAACGCGTCGGTTGACTTTTCAGTTACTTTGACGGGTTTTCGCGGGTGCGTTACTTAGCGAAAGAAACGGCGGGGCTCGTGCGGGTCCCACCGCACAAATATCCTTCCAAGGGGTAGGATATTTCTGGATAGCATCCTATCCAGTTCAACTCAGTTCAAGCCATCTTTAAGTGACTTTAAGTGGCTTCCAAGCAGTTTAAGTGAAATAAAATAAAGTTGTCGCACAAACTTTATTTTTATTTCTGACTTAAAGCCGCAAAATTTAAAAACCACGTCTGAGCAAACGCAACTCCGGAAGAGGCGTTTCTAAGAAAATACCGGCGCTGCGATTTCATCGGTGCCCTCAGAATTCGATTCCGGGCACCGGTTCAAAAGATAGAAAAACCCGCTCGTCCGTTCACTGAACGTACCCGAGCCAAACTTCGGAAATTGATTCCGGGCACACCGGGCCTCGGAATCAGGTGCCGCCTGAAGCTGCGCTCTTGTAAAATTCCAAAGAAAATTAAGAAAAAAAAATTTCCTTGAAATTTTTGGGTCTTTACATTACTCCCACCTCAGGGCTTTACGTCCCCGTAAAGATACATCAAAAACTAGGGGAACAAATGGGGGTACTGAGCACGCATCTGAGCCTCCCGCTCCCAAGTGCTCTCCTGGAGGTTCCCGTGCTGCCATCTGACGCGGACAAGAGGAATCGACCGCCCACGTAGGACCCGCTCCTGTCGATCCTCGATCTCCACTGGAACCTCCGCAAAAGTCGCCCCATCGTCCACGTCCAGCTCCCCAACGTCGATGATGTGCGTCGGGTCGTGCACGTATCTCCTCAGCTGAGACACGTGGAAGACGTCGTGCACCCGGTGCAACTGAGGTGGTAGAGCCAGGCGATAAGCCACCTCTCCTATCCTGCTGAGGACCTGGAAAGGCCCGATGAAGCGTGGAGACAACTTGCCGCCTCGGACAAATCTCCGTAAACCACGTCGAGGTGAGACACGCAAAAAGACGTGCTCGCCATCCTCGAACTCTAGTGGCCTCCGCCTCCTGTCAGCATATGACTTCTGCCGGCTCTGAGCTGTCCTCATCCTCTCCTGGATGATCTGGACCTTCTCTGTCGTGGCTCGGACCATCTCTGGTCCCACGAGTGCTGACTCCCCAGGGTCTGTCCAGCACAACGGTGATCTGCAGGGTCTGCCGTACAACGCCTCGTATGGTGCCATCCCGATGGTGGAGTGGTAGCTGTTGTTGTACGCGAACTCCACCAAGGGTAGGTGGTCCTCCCAGCTGCGACCAAAGTCGAGAACACATGCACGGAGCATGTCCTCGAGTGTCTGTATGGTCCTCTCCGTCTGACCATCCGTCTGAGGGTGGAAGGCTGTGCTCAGATGGAGCCGCGTCCCGAACGCCTCCTTCAACCCCTTCCAGAGCCGGGAAGTGAAACGAGCATCTCGATCGGAGACGATAGATGATGGCACACCGTGAAGCCGTACGATCTCCTGGACGTAAAGACGTCCCAAGCTCTCCACTGAGCCCTGCTCTCTGATGGGTAAGAAGTGTGCCGACTTGGTGAGTCGGTCGACAATCACCCAAATGGAGTCGTGACCTCTGGAAGTACATGGAAGTCCAGTCACGAAGTCCATAGATATGCCGTCCCACTTCCACTCCGGGACCTCCAAGGGCTGTACCAAACCTGCTGGTACCTGATGCTCTGCCTTCACCTGCTGGCAGGTGAGGCATCGTGAAACGAACTCTGCCACAACTTTCTTCATGCCCGGCCACCAGTGCTGTCGTCTGAGATCCTGGTACATCTTCGCCACTCCGGGATGTACCGCCAAGGGAGAAGTGTGAAACTCTCTCAGCACCTCCTCTCGTAAAGCAACTGGTACGAAGGTACGTCCTCTGAAAAGGATGTCATGCTCTGCTCCAAGGGAGAAGCCATCAGGCGCCTGACCTGAGGATATCAGTGCACGCCGGGTCTCACAGTCAGCGTCCCCACACTGAGCCTCTCTAACCCGCTGTAGAAGTGGAGGAGAGACTGTGAGAGACTGAAGAAAGGCTGCTCCGTCTCTATCCACGAAGGATATCTGCAAGGAGGCTAGCTGCTCTGTCGCCTCCTCAAGTAGCTGAATGCCCGTCCTCCTGCTGAGGGCATCGGCCACCACGTTCCCCTTTCCAGGAGTATAGACTATCTCAAAGTCATAGTCCTGGAGGAACTCAAGCCATCTCCGCTGTCTCAGGTTCAGGTCCTTCTGAGAGAAGATATACCTGAGACTCTGGTGGTCAGAAAAGACAGTGAAGCGCTCGCCCATCAGATAGTGCCGCCAAGTCTTCAGAGCGAAGACCACTGCTGCTAACTCCAGGTCATGAGTGGCGTAGTTCTGCTCATGCAGCCTCAACTGACGTGATCCGTAGGCGATCACGGCCCGCTCCTGCATTAGGACGCACCCGAGTCCAGTCCCTGATGCATCGCAGTAAACTACGTACCCAACTCCCTCCTCAGGCAACCTCAAGATAGGTGCACTGGTCAAACTCTGTCTCAGCTCCTGGAAGCTCTGCTGACATCTGTCTGACCACACAAAGGGTTTCCCCTTCTTCGTCAAGGCTGAGAGTGGTGCTGCAACTCTGGAGAAGTCTGGCACGAATCTCCGATAATATCCCGCTAGGCCCAAGAAGCTCCGCACCTCTGTCACGCTCCTGGGTGGCTCCCAAGCTAGCACTGCCTCGATCTTCGCGGGATCCACTGCAACTCCCGCCTCAGAAATGACGTGCCCCAAGAAATGGACCTCACGTAACCAGAACTGGCATTTTGAGAGCTTGCCATAAAGCTGGTGCTCTCGGAGTGTGTCTAGCACAACTCGCAGGTGGTATGCATGCTCCTCCTCAGTCGTCGAGTATACCAAAATGTCGTCAATGAAGACAACGACAAATCGGTCGAGGTATGGCTGGAAGATCCTGTTCATGAGGCTCATGAACACTGCTGGAGCATTGGTTACGCCGAACGGCATAACCAAGAACTCATAATGGCCATACCGACACCTGAAGGCCGTCTTCTGCACGTCCTCGTCTCGAACTCTGAGCTGATGATAGCCTGACCGGAGGTCTATCTTCGAGAACCACCGCGCTCCCTTGAGCTGATCGAAGAGGTCATCAATCCGTGGCAGCGGATACTTGTTCCTCACTGTCACCTGGTTCAGGCGACGATAGTCGACACATAGTCGCAAGCTCCCGTCCGCCTTCTTGGCGAACAAAATCGGGGAAGCCCAGGGTGAAACACTGGGTCGGATAAACCCCTTGCTCTGCAAGTCCTCCAACTGTACCCGCAGCTCTCGAAGCTCGGCGGGGGCCATCCGATATGCTGGAGTAGATATCGGGGCTGTCCCGGGGTACAAGTCGATGTAAAAGTCTACCTCTCTACGAGGAGGTAGCCCTGGAACGTCGTCGGGAAAGACGTCCACGTACTGGTCCACCACTGCAGGAAAAGCCGGACTCCGCACGTCCAATGCTCCTAGGATGAGGCTAGCCAACTGATGAGAGATAGGCTGCACTCTCCTCCGCGGAAGTCCATCCTGTGCTGCAAAGGTTCCCTTCTCGCCGGTGAAGGTAAACGTGCTCCCGTCGGTACGAACACATCGCACCTTGCGCCTAAAACAGTCGATCTGGGCATGAACCGTGGATAGCCAATCCATGCCCAAGATGACGTCGTAAGGCCTCGACGCCGCTACAAGGAGATCCCAGCCGAAGCTCTCGCCTCCTAGAGTAAGCTCACACTGCCGGCACCAGTGCGTAATCGTCGAGTCTGCTCCCGTAGGAGTCTCTAGCCGTAAGGATCGAGCCAGCGGCTCAGTCGGAATCTCCGAGCTCCGAACAAGGGCAGAGGCTATGAAAGAGTGACTCGCTCCTGTGTCTATAAGTACTGCAGCAAGGGTGGAATAGACACAGATCGTACCTCGAATCATCTCTGGCATGTCGGGGTCGTAGGCCTCCACTGCCTGGAGCTGGGCCTATCCCTGCCCTCCAGCTCCCTGTGGTCGAGGTGGCCCTCCTGGTGGCGGTGGGGGTAGAGCCTGGAAGCGTCGCCCACCACCCGCTGCTCGGCCAGCTCCTCTGCCTCGTCCGCCTCCTCCCTGCGGACCGCCACGGTCGACCCTCTGCCTCTGCCTGGGTGGCCCCTCCACCGTCCGCTGCTCCTCTGATCGGCGAGTCGGGCAGTCACGAGCCATGTGACCCTGCCCGCCACAAGAGTAGCACAGCCTGCCTCTCGAAAGGCTGGCACTCCGCTGTGTGCTCCGCACCGCTGAGCCGGTGTCCTGAGGCCGTCTGCGAGGGGGTCTGGTCTGCCTGGACCCGTGAGTCATCCGTCGGCTACCAGCTGCCGATGACTCAGCTACCTGCCGCCCTGCGCTAGGTCTCGCCGCTGAAGAAGGCTCTGCCAGGAAGCTCTCGATCAGGAGGGCTCGCTCCAGCACTCCCGCCTGGGTCGGAATGCTGAGGGAGATCAGCGACGCCTGAATCTCCTGTCGCAAGCCCTGCTCGAAGGTCCGGGCCCGGAAGAAGGGGTCCCGTACCATGTCGGTCGAGTAGCGAGATAGGTCCGTGAACCTCGCCGCGTACTGAGCGACCGTCATGCTGCCCTGGCGCAGCTGGAGAAGCTCCTGGATACGCACCGCTCAGAGGGTGGCCGGGACGAACTCAGAGCGTAAGAGGCTCTCGAAGTCCGCCCAGAGCAAGGATGCCTCATCGTGAACCTGGAGCATCAGGCTCCACCATCGTCCTGCCGCCGCCTGCAGGAGGCTCGCTGCGAGGATCACCATGAGATCCGCTGGTGTCCTCACTAGCCTGAAGATCCGTACCACCGCCTCTAGCCAGTCCTCGGCGGCCTGGGGGTCCGCCTCACCGCGAAACCTGGGCGGTCGCTGGCTCTGAAACTCGTGCAGTGCCCTGAGGCGACGTGCATCGTCAGCGTCTGGTACTGGCAGCATCGGTGGCTCGGCGGGTAAGGCTACCGCCGGTGCCACTGCTGGTAAAGGGCCCTGCACCGAGGCCTCGTCGCTCGGTGGGCTGCCGTCGCGCCCTACACTCGGAACCCTAGCTGGCAGTCGTCGCGGGGCCATCCTGAAAAGGAGAACAAGAGCACCACAGTCAGAACAGTATACCTGGTGAGCTGGCACAAGTAATCACAAGGAAAACTTGAGACTTTCATAAAGCAGATCAGTATACCCGGTGAGCTGACATAAGTAATCACAAAGAAAACTTGAAACACACACGCAATCAATGTTTTCATGCATTAAGTCGGAAATCAGGAGTCAGGGTCCTGGTGTACGGATACGTCGGCCGCCGCACCAACACTGGGCTCCCTGAACTGATAACCACACTCAATACACTAAACACTATTGCTTCATATAGAAAGAAAGGACGATCAGAGTCTGCGGTAGAACCGACCGCCTCTGATACCAATTTGTCACGACCCGTCCTCGGGGCCCGTGCCGTGACTACCCCAAGCCCGCCTTCCATAGGCCAGGGGCTGGCGACTAGCACCAAGGCGTAAAATCCCAGTAAACAGGGAAGGCATTGCCTTTATAAGTAACAACCACACAGAGTCAGCAAGCGGAAAGTAAAGTGCAGAAAAGAAAAGGGGCCGGAAATACAAGCCCAACTGTAAAGTACAACTGAAAAGTAAAGTACAGCAACTGAAGAAAAGACGGCGGCCTCGTGTCGTCCACTGGCAATCCCACCTGAAGGGTGGGTACAGATAGCCTCCAGGCTCCTCGGGTCCCACGTCCGCTCCGAGCACGTCCCGCCCAGTGGTCCACCTCCAGGTACCGTCCTGCTCCACGCCCAACCGTGATCAGCGCTGTCCGTCGTCTGCAACCAACACAACAAGGTGCGGGCATAGCCCGTGCAGGGGTGAGTACAAGCTACTCAGTAAGGACCCCGAGACCCCCGAAGGTCTCCTGAAATCCACAAAGGATATAGCACAAAAAAAAGATGCAATCACGAAGTAACATCTGACTTGACTTAGGTATATGCCCATACATATACCTAAGTCCCCACTTCTAGCTCTGCTCACGAGCTCAAGAACAACTCAATACACATAGGAAAGCAAGACTCAAATCCACAAAGGAGAGTAAACAGTAAATCCACAAAGGATAGTTCAACACAATCCACAAAGGAGAGTAACAAAAGATTCAGCTCAACCAGGTATACTTTTTCAGATGACGTCAAAGACGATCACTGATCCGTCTAAGTCGTCGGACCCACGAAGGATCGATAGGTACTAACCCCCGCAGAAGACCCACACAGGATCGGGCTCACACAGAACCTGTAGGCAGTGGCTCACACAGAACCGGTAGGCAGTGTCTCACACAGAACCGGTAGTAGGACCCACACAGGATCGGGCACTGATCCGCGTAGGATCGCTGAGTGCAGTAGTCGACGCAGTCCACTGAGGATCTCTGCACAGTCGTCGCCGCAGTCCACGAAGGATCTCTGCTCTGCCGTCGTCGCAGTCCACGGAGGATCTCTGCTCTGCCGTCGTCGCAGTCCACGGAGGATCTCTGCTCTGCCGTCGTCGCAGTCCACGGAGGATCTTTGCTCTGTCGTCGAGGTCACAGCCAGCGCTAGGGTTCCCGCACAAAGCGAGCTCGTTTAGGAGGGTCCGCTCCACGAGCCGAGAGGCTGATACATCAACTGACACGTAGTCCGAAGTTGATGTATCCAAAAGTTCCGTATCGACAACAGGATCTCAACGCGACAGACGGCGCGTCAATCGGACGCCCGGTCTGAGAGTTATTGGCATTTTCGTCCCAGGGGCCCGGTTGGTTTTTAGGGAAAAACCAACCCGACCGTACTCCGCCTGTATCTGATCCTCGGGCGGAGTGTGCCAAAAGTTCCGTCTCACTTAGAGGAAACTACCACAGCTGACGGTACGTCGATCGGACGTCCGTAGCTCAAGTTATGAGCGTTTCCGCTCCGAGGGCCTGGTTGGCTTCGTGTACGATCCAACCCGGCCGAACCCAAAGTCTTCCGAAACCTTGAGTATAATATACCGAAACGACCTTCTCGATCCAAGGATCGCGTAGCCACTGACGGTTCGTCAATCGGAGGTCCCAGGCCCAAGATATGGGCGAAAGACCGTAGAGGGTCCGAAACGGGGGTTCTGGGCCCGGGGCGACCCGGCCCGAACCCCCCCTGGGGTCGGCCGAACCGGGTCGACCCGAACCGGGCCGACCCGAACCGGCCCGAACCGGCTCGGCCGGGTCCGGTCCGGCCTGGGCGCGGCCCGGCCGACCGGACCGGCTGGCTCGGCCGGCGCGGCTTGGCCAGCCGCGCGGGTGGAAGGCCGCGGGCGCCGCCCGCGGTCGAGGGAGCCGCGGCCCGCGTGCGGGCCGCGCGGGTGGTCAGCGGACGCGGCGCATTGCCGCGTCCCGACCGGGTGGACCGGACCCGCGGACCGCGGGTCCGCTGGTTCGCCGCCGCCGCGGCCGAGCCGCGGCGGATTCCTCCGGCGGCGCGCCGGGCGCCGCCGCCCCCGGTCGCCGGCGACCCGCGCCGCCGCCTCCTTCCGCGGGCCGCCGGAGATGCTCCGGTGGCCCGATTTGCTTCCCGTCTGCGCCGTTGCCCCTCCCGGATGCCGACCTTCACTGCGGGATCAACGGATCGCCCCTGCCGCGCGGTTCGTCGTCGTCCGCCATATCCGCACAACAAAATAGATCGGCGGAGGGTTGCCGGGTCTTGTTCGTTAGACCCGCACCCTCCGCGTTAGCCATAAACATCACCGGGAGGGAAAAGGATTAACCAAAACAACAATTTTAAATAGATTAAAATTGTTCCGTTCGGGTTCTTTATTTGAAAATAATAAACACGGGAAAAGAAATAAAATAATCCAATCAACCCTTACCTTGTCGTCGTCGTCGGACTAGGGGTCGTCGCGGAATCGCTCGTCGCGGAGGAAGGAGATCGTCGCGTCGTCGCGGTATCCGGCGTCGCGTCGCCAATCTCCGGATCAAGAACAAACGGATTTAATTAATTAAATCCGTTGTTATTGAAATTTAAAAAAAAGAGAAATAAAAGATTCGATTCTCACCTTTGCTGCCGATCGCACGTTCGCCGCGGAAGAAGAGGCACCGAAGAAGAAGAAGAAGAAGAAGGTCGCGGAAAAGTTGTCGACGTCGCGGATCGTGCGTCGTCGAATTCCGGTTCCGGCGTTCTTCGCGTTCTTCGCGTTCTTCGCGTTCTTCGCGTTCTTCGCGGAGAGGGTGGAGACTCAGAGGAATAGCAATCCTCCAAAATAGACAAGTTTGTCTATTTTATTATTTTGCCAACAAACGCAAAACGCGTAAGTAACGACCCACTTAATTCGTTGAATTAATTCAACGAATAAAACAGCCCATTTAATTCACGAAAGAAACAGCCCAATTAAATGGTCTGTTAAGAATTAAAGAAAACGCGTCGGTTGACTTTTCAGTTACTTTGACGGGTTTTCGCGGGTGCGTTACTTAGCGAAAGAAACGGCGGGGCTCGTGCGGGTCCCACCGCACAAATATCCTACCAAGGGGTAGGATATTTCTGGATAGCATCCTATCCAGTTCAACTCAGTTCAAGCCGTCTTTAAGTGACTTTAAGTGGCTTCCAAGCAGTTTAAGTGAAATAAAATAAAGTTGTCGCACAAACTTTATTTTTATTTCTGACTTAAAGCCGCAAAATTTAAAAACCACGTCTGAGCAAACGCAACTCCGTAAGAGGCGTTTCTAAGCAAATACCGGCGCTGCGATTTCATCGGTGCCCTCAGAATTCGATTCCGGGCACCGGATCAAAAGATAGAAAAACCCGCTCGTCCGTTCACTGAACGTACCCGAGCCAAACTTCGGAAATTGATTCCGGGCACACCGGGCCTCGGAATCAGGTGCCGCCTGAAGCTGCGCTCTTGTAAAATTCCAAAGAAAATTAAGAAAAAAAAATTCCCTTGAAATTTGCGGGTCTTTACACTCCCAATTTATAAAGTATAATAACTAGCACCACGTCAGCAAGATTTATCATTGAATGAATAAGAAACCACCTATGTGGTGGAATTTAAAGATAATATGGAGAACCCTAACTACATTCCTCTTTCTTTTACTACTCAAATCTAAGAATAACATTCAATTGAAGAAAAATTTAAAGCTGAACCAAATCATGGAGATTATAATTTATTGAACTCTATCCCGCCAAATTTTATTGAAAATTAATTGTGCATCACTCCCTTCTATTTTAATTATACATATTCGAATGACACTTATCTTTCATTAGAGGGTGATGAAGAAGAAGAACATACACTAGTTGAGGAACACATGATACTCCATGATTTTATTGAATATGAATTAGAAGATGACCATAAACAGTTACTAATGAACTTTCTAGAGGAAACAATATGTGCATACTCACATTAAAATAGAGAATTGTGATTTTCATTACTCATTTTTTAATATTGTAAAAGTAAAATTACCTTATAACTCTCCCTTTTATGACAAACTTTATGAAATCCACATTGAGAAAGCACTGCAAAATAAAGAGGTAAATTTTTCAAAAGTAGTAACCAAGAGAAACGATGATTCATACCTCATCCTTCCACCTCTATGACATCTATACCTTATTATGAATGAGGTATATTTTTTTGTACTCTATCTATGGGTCACTCCTCATCCCCAATAAAGAAGAAGTGGAATATGGGAAAAGAAACATGTGGGGGTTCAAATACAAAAGGATCCACCCACTAACAAACTTTGGATAACATCTTTGACTATAATTTTGGAGGAATTCAAAAACTCAGTGCCCACTTGGGGGATTAAACTAAGTCTTATATTTTTATTTTCATTTAGGGAATTTACTTTTCAATTTCCTTAATAGAAATTAGATTTATCCCACTCCCTCTCTCATTTTGAGATTTATTAACACGATAATTATTCTGAATTAAGTGACTTTATTTTAATGTTTTATAATGGAACAAGGAAGCCACTAAATAGTGGTTGAAGAGTACTAAATTTTCAAAGGAAAATGGAGTTCACTTTTAATTTCTATCTTTTAAAATACTTATATTTTTATATAAAAACATATTTTGAGATTTAAATAGGAATTTACATTCCCAAACATTGAATTTATTCTTTACATGGCTTGTATAGGAGACATTGGATTCTTTGTAACCTTATGATTCCTTGTTTAATATTTCATTGATTATGAGATTAAATGAGAAATATATATAATTTAATTGTTAGAGTGATTCATGGATATTAAAATGATGAATTATGATTTGAGGGAATTGGTCGATTCATGTAAATGAAATTTCCCTACTATTTTTTTATTTGAATTTCTAAAATTTATAATAATTGATTTTTTGTATTATTAATGATTCCATAAGTAATTATAAAATTTCATATGTCCTACTACTCACATGATTTCAAGAAAAATATTTCTTATTTTATCCTGATAATATTTCTTGGGAAATCTTGGGACATTCCGCCTCATAGAACTTTCTTTGGAACTTGACAAAGCTAATAACAAACCAAAAACACATTTAAATTTATTGAGTCATTTCTATTGATAATAATTTATCCTTGAGACCACCTTATAAATTTATAATTGTTTATAACATCAATAAAAACAATGACCTTTTTAGGGATGATCCGTATTTCATGCTATTTTTATCTACTCCAACCCTCCTCTTAGTATTTTGGATGGTATGTTAATTTTAAAGTGTGGGGGTGAGGGAAGTCACACTGAAAGGGATTCAAAACATTGTAATGAAATAGTTTTTGGGTTCTATTTTTGGGTATTGAGAAATGTTTTTGATTCATTCATTATACTATATTATTTCCCTATATAAAAACGAAAAACATGAATGGGTTTGACTTAGAAGAATTAAAAATCACCATTACTATAAATTTTATTTTTATCATATGTGGTTATATGATGGATCAGAGGTTTATTCCAAGGATAAATTTTGAAAAAGTAAAACAAATATGAATATTTTGTTTGAAAAAAAGAGTTCAAAAATATATATATTAAAATTCTAAAAGTTACAATTCATTAATTATGATTTCATATGTCATGACCTTTACATTGAGCCTGAGAAGTGGGAGTTATCATTTTGAAGGGGGAAATTACATTGATATTTTAATTTTTTATGTCATAAAATATTCTTCGAGAGATAAACTTCCTCCTTTGAACATCAATTCCTACCAACCTTAAACATCAGAGTCATTTCAACCTTTATTGAATGTCCTCATGATTTCATGTTCCTTTAGTATTTATATGTTTTATAAATTAGTTCCTTTACAAGACTATAGATAATGAGCATGTTTTCATGAATGAGAATAAATATACTAAAATCATATCAAGAGTGGTGAAATAAAATATTCAAAGTGATGAAAATTGTGACTTGAAATTTTTTATAATAATTGATTAAAAATATTGAGTGAATGAAAGGAGAAGTACAACCATTTTCTAAAGAGATAAAGTAATATGATTGGATTTATTATTTCATTAAAAATCGTGAAATTGATTTGATATTTTCTGTGGAACTTGAAATTTTTTGTTTACCATTGATAATTATTTAATTTTATTCTTTTTATTTTTAAATATTAGTAACACTGGTTCCCTTTTTTAATTAAATGTTGAGATTTTATGCTTAAGGAAAATCATAGTTTATGGGTCGAGGTATTTGATGTACTCATATTTTCATGAAATTATTTATAGAATTTATAATAATTTTTTATGATTTTCACTCAATTTTTATATGTATTTCAATGTTTATTTAAAATATTATTATTTGAGAACAATTAATAGAAATTGATATAAATGAGGAATTTAATGTTTTATTCAGTTAAAAATATATCCATCTAGCTAGCCCTCAACCTCAATGCCCCCAGAAGCCACATAACCAGCCCTACCTGGCCAAATGGCTATGTAGAGCCCAAGGGAGATCTTGGAAGCGGTAGGTGTATAGTGGGATATGGGGAGGAACCCACAGGTGCATTGGGTAGGCCTAAATCCCACACATGCCATGTGTGTCGGTGCGACCTGATATATATGTGTGTGATATATAATCAGGATCCCATCCCCAAAGTGAGATTATGGTGAATAGATGCCGTGCATTTATTAATAAACTATAATGTCCTCTATTTTAATTTCTGAAGTGGGATATATTTTCACACAACATTTTTTATACTTATTAAAACACTATCATTCTGTGTCACTCACATGCTCTCTCGCCTCATACACACCTCATCGCTGCTCTCTGTCATTTCTTCACCACTTGAAATCATAATCTTCCACTATAAAACACTGAAGACACCATTAAAAACCATTGGGAATATCGAGTTCCTAATGTTACCCACTATCGAGGCCCCAGACCACGATGGATCACATCATTCTCACCTAGTGACCATTTTTAATCCTATTTCATAAAATAATGTGATATGAAAAATGAATATGATATATATCTGACCACCATGAAGGACATATGGATTTGTTCCATATGTGATGACACACTTCCATGCCACATTTTCCTTATATCCCATACAGAGTCCATGCACCCCACACATATGAAGGAACTAACACTAAAATATGTGTAATATGGAAAGCCTAATATTCACATGTGTTTTTAGCATTGAGATTTAATGTGATACTAGAAAGATAGAAGATATAAAAAAAATATAATCAATAACTTAACTGAATATATTGAAGGATTTTTTATGTAGAAGTATATAAGGGATTAGCCCCTCTAAAATACGAGGGTTTATTTCCAAGATGGGGAGAGTTCGACCAAGGGGTGGTCATATGCTGGAGAATCTCTACCACTATGTTTCTTATATTTATTTATTATTTTCTAATTTTAATATATTTTAATTATAATACATAAATTTTTTTAATAAGGTGATCCGTCATTCCTCTTCTTGTTATTATTTTCAAATCCTCTCTTCTAATTTATTATATTTCGCTCAGTGTTTATCTCTTCTTCCTCTTCTTCTAATTATTTTTATTTTAGTTTAATTCCTCTATTTTTACCATTCTTCTTCCAAGTTATCTCTTACTCCCAATAATGGGATTCTGACTCAAGGATTGATCTATAGAGAGGTTTGGTGTCCCTAAATTATACAGTTAAATTATTTAAATTTTATGAATCTATTTGTGGTATGTAATAGTGATATGTACATGTGATAAAGTTTTCAACTGTGACCTAGATCTCAAAATCATTTCTATGATTTTATTTAAATATTAAACATACCTTATATGGAACATAAGTTATTTATATGGTATATTTGATCCATTTGTTGGATGAAATAACATATGGTGGAGCCGAGTCATAGAAGGTTTCACACTCTTGGTTGAGGTTTGTCATCAATTTTGATTTTAGGATGTGGTGAAATATACTTTTATTTGGAATTAAACATTTCACAACCAACAAAAAAAATGACAGTAGTTTAATAACAAGGTTTCATAATTAAACTATAAAACTGAATTTTAAATAAAAACTGTGAATAATAATGGAACCTAAAACCAAAACCTTGTCCAAGTTATTGATTTTCTAATCTCACTATGTTGAATCTATATATTAGTATAGTTTTATTTTATTGCATTGTAATATTTTCCAAAAAAAAATCAAAATCATTTTTTTCATAAAATAATAAATACAAAAAAAAAACATAGTTAAGAAGAATTAGAAAATAGTGATTAGACAACTGTGAAACACCTCAAGTGAGATCAACCTGGTCAACCACTATTATGCACTATTAAAAAATATAATATTTTCTATACCACAAAATAGGTGTGCATCAAGAAGTCCCTGAAAAAATATTTTTTCACACTAAAAGTTGTGTCGATTAACTTATAGGTTATTCTGCAGACAAAAGGACCACGACACAACTAGTTTGGTGATCACGAGAGTTTGAGAAAAACATTCCACGAACTTATGAGTTTCAAAATAGAATATAGTCAAAAGATTTCACGGATCTGGTCTTTTAACTATCATACAACTACAGTAGAGAGACCACACCCCAAATTTTTGGAATTTTATTCACACCACACTATCGTGAAGGTTTTCTTTCCTTGCTTAAGGGGTATTTAATTAATATCTAGAATTCAAAATTAATGAGATGGAACAAATTTCCAATGGTTGAATCAGTTTTATTGAATCATTATAACCACATTATAAAGGCTAATGCACAAGGAATGATATCAGTGTATTGGGAAAGGGAATATTAATCCTAAATGTTTTATTAAGGGTTGATTCTTAAATCGATTATAAAAACCACTTGTATTAGTTTTTGAAAAGTTATAAAGGATTAAAAATAGATATAAAGATATAGGTTTCTAAGAATTTAGTTCTAGAGGAGAAATAGAAATTTATAGAAAGAGGAAGACGATGTATATTATTATAATTTTGAAGTTAGAGAAAAAGGAGAGGTATTATCATTGTAATTGTGAAGTGATTCAAGCTGAAGAAGGTAGAAAAATTGAAACATCATCATTATTTTCATCTTATACACTATTTGAGAAGATCAAAAAGGAAATTGTTATAGGAACAATGTTTTTCATGAGAATCTAATAGCGGTGAGCTTTCATCTCATAATGGTTATAAAACAAGAGGGTTAGTGTGACTTCTTTAATCTTGTGATAAAGTAGTGATGTTTAGTGTTTTTGGTACATAGGCACATTTCCATGAATTCTTCATTGATTATCCCATTTTATTGAATCAAGTAAAGTCCCATGTCTCCCTCCTCTTTTGTTTTATTGTTTTATATCTACTAAGGGTATGATAGAGATGTTACTCTTAAAAGGATAAAAATTTCATTTGAAATGAATTGATTACAAACTATCATACCCTAATTCACCCACCTACACTTAGGGTATCAACCATGTTTGGTGCCAACAATTGGTATCAAAGTAGATGGTTTATGATGGATTTTTATCTCAATGATGTTATGGTATTGGTTTTCAACCTTAAATGAATTATTCTTTTAGAAGGGAATAATTTCTAGTTATGGAAATACCAAATATAGCACTAATTTTAATCAATGGGGATGAAATTGTACAAAATAACTATGCATAGAATCTTGTATAATATAAAGTGTTGATCCCCATCATATAGGGATAAAAAAAGTTGTATGAAGATTCCAAGGTGATTAATGATTTATGTGGAGCCTTTACTAATTCCTTTTATATAATGGTGATGTATTGAAAATCCTATAATGTTATGTGGGAGAAAAATCTAAATATTTATGAGGTTTATTAAAAAGTTCAAGAAAAAATGATGCAGGTGTTGTGGAACAAGTATAATGACTTAATAATTAGTTTTATTGAGACAGTTAATGGATTATTTAATCAGCTAAATATTCTCATTGATGATATGTGTTGTAACAAACTTAGCCCTCGTATCCAAGATTTTGTTCTTACATTATTACATTAGAACATGATACAAGTGATCAAATCCTATAGGATCAATTAGTTTTGTAATCTTTTAAAACTAGATACTTGTGTGAATCTCACGAACTTTTTGAAAAAATAAAATACAATATAGTATTTTCTATGTGAAAAATATTATTACCTCTATAATATCCATGTATATCAATAAAAGGACTCTTCCTATAATCCTATGGAAAGGAAAAAAAATAAAATGGTGATATCATATGCTTATTATGGGAATCCATACAGTAGAATCTATCATAGAATACGTAAGTTACAGACAATATGAAAGGAATAAGTGATGATCAAATAATTCCATATAAATAATCACATGAGCATGAAAATTATTCATGTATATTATAACATTTCTAATAATCACATGGACATCAATAACTTTTTTTAAAGATGTAATGATTAATGTTGGGAATCTTAAACTTACAATCGACGCCTTATGATAAGACATTATACATAAAAGGGTAAGTCATATGCCAAATAACCAAACTTTTTTGTCTCTTAATACCTACCTCTACATCAAGGGGATATATAATTCTATTCCCCACCCAAAACCTAATAAGTAAAATTCATTCATCATGAAAAAATAATACAACTTAATCAACATTCCATAATAATCAATTACAATATGTATTGGAAGAACTAGTATACCTATTATCGTCAATTTCCTTAGATAAAATGATTATAATCCATTAATAGTAATATTTGGATTGGAATAATCAATGTATATACATGGTAAATCATAATATTCATCAAATTATATTGACCTAAATGAGAATATTTTTAAAATATCACACGAAAATTTCAAGAGGAAAATAATATTTTTATTTTGAAATCACTTATTTAAAATATAAAATTTTCCAAATTACTTAGAAAATTTTTTTCTTCCAATATAACCATGTAAATTTTAATTTAATTTTAAAGTAAAATATTATTCTTTATGGTGGGAAAATTTATATGTGATGTAAGAGTTTAAACAATGATTTTGTTCACACCTTCACTAAAATGTGCCTTTTTCAGAAGACAATAAGAATATTCCTTATAATCTTTTTTATCAAACAACATGGTTAAAAATTATTTTAATCAATAATTATACAATAGTAAAACTATTTTGAAAAAAAAAATTAAAATAATATGTATATGGAATAAAATTCTTCTAGATCGAATAGAAAAGAAAAGTTGGCTTTCCTTAAAATTATTATTTCAGTATTTTGACTACATATAGAGAGGAAGATGAAAATAAATATTGAAATATATATAAATAACAAAAGGATAAGAAAATATATTGTGTTTAGGATATATATATATATATCATATATTTCCTCCAATGGAAACATAAAAATAAATAGTCTATAATAAGGATAAAATTGTAAAATAAACCCTTACCTTAGGACTACCTTTCTTCATATGTGTGTTTAACCTCAAGTATAATAAATTTAAACTAACTATTGATCTATAATAGAACCATATAACTATTTATAATAACATATATTAGCCAATTATATCATTTTAATACATATTAATTAATAATTTTACATTTAAATCCTCATTTTTGAGTGTTAAGTGTTTCATTTTTTTGGAAAGTTTCAATTTGGCAGTTTTGGTCCTTGGATATTTATCAGGGTTAGATCATCTATATAATGTTAATAATTATATTAATATAATATATATTCATTATATAAATATTTAGAATCATCATTTAATGTCAAACATGAAATATTAATCACATTTGTCTGTGCTGGTGGTGGCCCACACATACGCATGAGAAACTTTATCATTTTTAATGGGTGTAAGGGGAAGAAGTTAAATGTTATATTATATATAGAGAACCATAATTATATAATAAATATCATATATATTCCTTAATTCCATCATTAAAACTATCCAATATAAGTGGTGATGTAAAACGAATTATACTATTAGGTGGAGATGGTTGGTCGTACATATGTTTGAGTGATATTTTAATTTTTCATAGGATATAAAGGAGATGAATAATGGTTATGAAAATAGAATAATAACATTAATTTATATATATATTATAGTTATGTTGTTATATGATCATTTTTATAGATATTTTAATGATTTTTAATAGGAAATAAAATTAAAACACATGGTAAAGAGTTATACCTCTTCTTCAAAAAACCATTAGCTTAAAATTTAATCCTTATAGGTTGGTCTATTGATGATACCAAATACTATAGGTTTTATAGAAAAAGTGGTGCAGGAACATGAAAATTTTATAATGAATAAGTACAAACATCTATTCATGAAGTGAAAATTTTAAAATTTTAAGGGTGAAATTTTTGAAGGATGGAATAATGTAACACCATATCTTTGATTGTAGTAATCTTTTTTTTCTAGAGAAACAATAAAACAATTCACATAAAAATTTAAATAATGTCAATAAAACCTAAATTATAAATTTTTATTAATTTAAGTTTATTTAGTTAATTTAATTTATGAATTCCTTATGTTCGAAGTATCTTAGAGTGATTTTTTGAGATTTTTTAGAAATAATATATTTTTTGGTGAATAGTGTAAATACCATTTTTAAAGAAAAACAAATGAATTTGGGGACATTATAATGATATAAGAATAAATGGAATTACTGAAAAACCATTTTGTAGAAAAATATATGTTCAATAAGTAATAAAATTCATATAAAAATATAATACTGAACATAAAAATATATTATTAACATTTTAGAAATCTAAATAATGTTTTTGCTAAAAAAAAGTGTTTTTAGTTATTCACTATTAATAATGTATTTATAAGGTTACTCTCAGTTTGGGTTTATTTTTTAAAATAATTATAATTATATTTTACACATTCCATATAATTCCATTTAAACCATTATATGATTAAATTTTCTAAAAAATCATTTTTATACTTAAAACAATTTTTTAAACGGTTTCTTTTGAACTTTTCACACTTATAATAAAATTAATCTCCACCAATTATATATTTTTAATTTTTTAAAATTGATACTATACTTTTAATCATAATAATAAATACTATTTAAATACAAAACTTAATTTTTGGTCTTACTTAATAGTAAAAACAAGAAAAAGTTATCACCTTAGTTAAGGAAAAATTGGTTAAAAGGGTTAGAAACAAACAGATAAGTCTTAAATATAACACAAAACACCTTATAAATCCTCAATGTACAATAATAAACATTTTCATTGATTATAGTAATCTTTTATAAGGAAATTATAAAAGAGTATTTGAATGGATATTTACATCAAGCTACATTTGAGCATTTCCTATTATCCTCAAACTAACGGGAAGTATGAAAATGCTATATAGACCATAGTAGATATGTTTAGTTCATGCTCGATTGACATTAAAGGTATATTGGATCGATATTTACCATTGATATAATTTATATATTACAATAGCATTCATTCAAGAATCAAATTGGAATAATAAGAATCTTTGAAAATAAATAGGTTTAGTACTCCAAAATGTTGGGATAAATCTGGTGAAAGAAATATTGTATGCCCATATATTATTAAGGTGTTAATTGTGATAGTAAATACAATTTAGAATTATATTAACAAAGCTCAATATAAACCAAAACTTTAGGCTAATAACCAAAGTAAGGATTCAGTATTTAAAGTGGTATATCATGTTTTATTGAAGGTATCTCTATGTAAAGGTGTTATAATATTCATTAATAAAGAAAAACTACATCTTATAAACATTGGGCCCTCTGAAATTCTGAAAATAATTGGAGATATGAATTATCATTTAGAAATTCCCATAATACTACCTAAAGTCATTATGTGTTCAATATCTCTTTATTAGGGAAGTAAATACCAAAATCAAGGAATTCAATCACCGT
The DNA here is from genome assembly GCA_963277665.1 of Viscum album. Taxonomy (NCBI): domain Eukaryota; kingdom Viridiplantae; phylum Streptophyta; class Magnoliopsida; order Santalales; family Viscaceae; genus Viscum; species Viscum album. The sequence goes on from OY728119.1 coordinate 1,520,665,933, forward strand.
TGATGAAATATAATTGGAACATTATTTATATTGTTGTGAATTGAATGTCTCAATTCTTGACACTTGAGAACAAGTTTTGAGGAATCACATGACTTGGTAGGTAAAGTTACTTTGGAGAAATAATAATATAGAACATGTGATGCAGGAATATAAAAATGTTATAATTAATAAGTACCAACATTTTTCAGGAGGTGAAAATGTTAAAATTTTATGGATGAAATTTTTGAAGGATGGAATAATGTAACACCATATCATTGATTATAGTAATATTTTTTTCTAGAGAAATAATAAAACAATGCACATAACATTATTCAATAATGTGATTAAAACCTAAATTATAAATTTTTATTAAATTAATTTTATTAAGTTAATCTAATTTATGAATTCCATGTATTGGAATTATCTTAGAGTGATTTTTTCAGATTTTTCAGAAATAGTAGATTTTTTGGTGAATAGTGAAACTACCATTTTTAAAGAAAAAACAATGAATTTCAAGACATTATAATGATATAAGAATAAATTGAATTAGTAAAAACCCATTTTTGTAGAAATATATATTTTCAATAAGTAATATAATTCATATAAAAATATAATATTGAAAATAGAAATATATTATTAACATTTTAGAAATCTAAATAACATTTTTGTTCAAATAAAAATTGTTTTTAGTTATTCACTATTAATAATGTATTTATAAGGTTACTATCAGTTTGGGTTTGTTTTTTTAAATAATTTTAATTATATTTTACATATTCCATATAATTCCATTTAAATCAATTATATGCTTAATTTTTCTATAAAATCATTTTTATACATAAAAAAATTTAAATAGTTTCCTTTAGGATTTTCACACATATAATAAAATTAATCACTACCAATTATATATTTTTAATCTTTTAAAATTGATCTTATATTTTTTATCATAATAATTAATACTATTTAAATACAAAAACTTAATTTTTGGTCCTACTTAATAATAAAAACAATAAAACGTTATCACCTTAGTTAAGGAAAAATGGGTTAAAAGGGATAAAAATAAAGAGATAAGCCTTAAATATAACACAAAACACATTATAAAACCTCAATGTATAAAAATAAACTTATTCTTTCAATATAACTATGTGAAATTTTAAATTATTCCATCCTTCAAAAATTTCATCCATAAAATTTTAAAAATTTCACCTCATGAATAGATGTTTGTACTTATTCATTATAACATTTTTGTGTTCCTGCATCACTTGTTCTATATTATGATTTCTCCAAAGTAACTTTACCTACCAAGTAATCTGATTCCTCAGAACTTGTTCTCAAGTGTCATGAATCGAGACAGGCTCTTCATAGTAATATAAATATTTTTCCAACTATATTTCATCAAAGATGATTGAATTCTATGGTTTTGGTATTTACTTCCTCAATAAAGAGATATTGAACACATTATGACTTTTGAGTGGATTAGTGTAATTTCCAAATGGTAATTCATATCTCCAATTATTTTTATAATTTCAGAAGGCCCAATGTTCATAGGATGTAGTTTTTCATTATTAACGAATATTATAACACCTTTATATAGAGATACATTCAATAAAACATGATATCCCACCTTAAATATTGAATCCTTACTTCAGTTATTGGCATAAATTTTTGGTTTGTATTGATATTCCTTAATATAATTCTAAATTTTGATTACTATCACTGTTAACACATTAATAATATATGGGCATACAATATTTCTTTCACTAGCTTCATCCCAACATGCTGGAGTACTAAACCTATTTATTTTCAATGATTCTTATTATTCCAATTTGATTCTTGAATAGAATCTATTGTTATATATAAATTCTATCAATGGTAAATACCGATCTCATATACCTTTAAAGTAAATCGACCATGAACTCAACATATCTACTAAGGTATAAATAGCCTTTTCATACTTCCCATTAGTTTGAGGATAATAGGCAATGCTCAAATGTAGTTTGGTGTTAATATCATTTGGAATACTCTTTTATAATTTCCCTATAAACCATAGATCACAATCATATAAAATCAAAAGTGGTTCGCCATGAAGACTCAAAACTTCCTTAATAAATAGTTTTACAAGGCGCTCAACTAGTAGATCTTCCCCTTTAGATAGGAAATGTGTAGTCTTGGTAATTTAATCAATAATAACCCATATGGAATCATATTTATATGTTTATTTGGTACTCCAGTAACTATTTTCCATGAAATATCATCCCATTTACACATTGGAATGGGTTGATGTTACATGAGTCATTTAGGAGGTTTCCTTTAATACTTTACTTATTTAAAAACCAATAATATTGACACATGGTTTGTAATATTACTTTTTATATTATTCAACCAAAATTTTTATTTCAAATATAGATACATGTTAGTGATATCATGTTTTATAGAGAAATTTAAATTATGAGATTCATCTGGTAATTCTATTTTCAACTCAAGAATTATAGGAATACATATCCTCCTTCTAAATATATCAACACCATCACTATAAAAAAATCTGCTAGTTTACCATTATTAACTGATTTAGTTTTATTTTGAAAACTCTTATCATCAATCTGTGAATTTTTAATTTTTTTCAATTATGATTTTTTAGAAATCATTTGGAAAATGAGTGAAATTTCCCATTCCCCAGTAATTCTTATATCCAACTTTACTAAGTCCCTGAATATAGAATCCTTTATAATCCTCATTTTAGTCAAAATGACATGATCTTTCCTTGTCAACTATTCTTCTCCCATAATTTCATCAAGGAGTACTACATGGTGTGGATCTAGGAATGATTCAGATAGTGAATTATCTATTTTAAAGTCAATGAATTTTACATCGTTATCAGAAATCATGATCTACTTCTCTTGAAATTAAAATTTCCATTTTACATTTAAATTCAATCTATACCAAGGATTATATTAATTTCTATCATAGGTATAATATTCATATTTTTTAATAGGCTACGTTCATGCATTATAATGTGGAATTAATGGAAATTATTTATTGCAATAATATTTCCCATAGTTGTCTTGATTGATCACTCACTTATTATTTTTATAGAAAAATATTTAGTTTTATTAGAAAAAGTTTTATATATAAAAGAGTTTGGGGATCCATAATCAAATAAATATTTTTCCGAGTTTAATGTTTTGATTGAATTACCGACCACCACATCACTAGAAGCATTAGCTTCAACTATAGTAATTGTATAATCTTGTACTTCTCCCCCTTAGAATTTTCTTTAGTAAATTTCCTTGACATTTTGGGAATTGGTTTCCGTAGTTGCCCACATATTTATAGTTAAAGCAATGTTCTTTGATGGCCTCTTTCTTACCCTTGAATTCATGTGCCTGATGGGATTTTTCTCCACAAAAAAACTCTTTTCCCTTCAAGCATGTACCAAGAGTGTTTTCTTACAAAAGTTTCACATATTATAAATTAACCCCTTTTCTTATTCCCCTAATCCATTTTTTTCATCATGTGGTTATCAATCATCCTATTATTCTATTATTTTATTTTGAAGTTATAAGACTTGTAGAATTCATTCATTATCTTGATAGCACATGATACTATATCCTCATATAATGGGAATATTTTCATAACTAGTTCCCTTTGAAGGACTGGATTTAGCTCATCAAATAAAAAATCAATATCTCCCTTTATATTATATACAAAGTCTTTAAGATTCATTGATATACTTATAAAGATATTTTCATACATAGTAACATTTTATTCTTCTTTTTCTCTTAGAATCAAGAATTTTTTTTCTTTTGTTTAGGAGAAAAATATTTTTTAAATAAATGTACAATAAAATCATTTCACTATATGTTCTCCATTTCCTCTACATCCATATTGTTTTGAATCAATTATCTCCATTGATCTACATCCCTCATGAGCCAACAAAATATTGTGACAAGTAGATAATTAATTAATTGTAACTAGGTTATTAATTAATCATAATTAGCTAATTAATTAATCATAATTAGGTAATTAATTAATCATAATTAGGTAATTAAATAATCATAATTAGGTTATTAAATAATCATAATTAGGTTATTAATTAATCATCATTAGGTAATTAATTAATCATAATTAGGTAATTAATTAATCATAATTAGGTAATTAATTTATCATAATTAGGTTATTAATTAATCATAACGAGGTTATTAATTAATCATAATTAGGTTATTAATTAATCATAATTAGGTTATTAATTAATCATAATTAGGTTATTAAATAATCATAATTAGGTTATTAAATAATCATAATTAGGTTATTAAATAAACATAATTAGGCTATTAAATAATAATAATTAGGTAATTAATTAATCATAATTAGGTAATTAATTAATCATAATTAGGTAATTAATTAATCAAAAGTAGGTAATTAATTAATTGTAATTAGGTTATTAATTAATCAGAATTAGATAATTAATTAATCATAAATAGGTAATTAAATAATCATAATTAGGTAATTAAATAATCATAATTAGGTAATTAATAAATAATAATTAGGTAATTAATTAATCATAATTAGGTAATTAATTAATTATAATTAGGTAATAAATTAATCATAATTAGGTAATTAATTATTCATAATTAGGTAATTAATTAATAATAATTAGGTAATTAATTAATCATAATTAGGTTATTAATTAATCATAATTAGGTTATTAATTAATCATAATTAGGTTATTAATTAATAATAATTAGGTTAATAAATAATCATAATTAGGTTATTTAATAATCATAATTAGGTAATTAATTAATCATAAATAGGTTATTAATTAATAATTATTAGGTTACTAATTAATCATAATTAAGTAATTAATTAATCATTATTAGGTAATTAATTAATCATAATTAAGTTATTAATTAATCATAATTAGGTTATTTATTAATCATAATTAGGTTACAAAATAATCATAATTAGGTTATTAAAATTCATAATTAGGTTATTAAATATTCATAATTAGGTTATTAAATAATCATAATTAGGTTATTAATTAATAATAATGAGGTTATTAAATAATAATAATTAAGTTGTTAATTAATAATTATTAGTTTATTAATTAATAATTATTAGGTTATTAATTAATAATTATTAGGTTATTAATTAATAATTATTAGGTTATTAATTAATTATAATTAGGATATTAATTAGTTGTAATTAGGTTATTAATTAATTATAATTAGGTTATTAATTAATTGTAATTAGGTTATTAATTAATTCTTATGTTGTTATTAGCGAAGTAGTTATATTAATTAGCGAAGTAGTTATATTAATTAGCGAAGTAGTTATATTTATTAGCGATGTAGTAGTAAATTGCTTATAGAATATATCTTTGCATTACATTCTAGGTATGATAATGAATTTAGTTTCCAATCTACCTTGACCTCGGTTTGTAATTGAAGTTATGAACTTGAATTTAGTAGTTCAATATATTTTTTGCATATTAAGTGTTGGAGTTTTCATGAAATAATTGCTCTCGTGAGTAAAGTATCCCCAGGTAGAGGGTCTTTGAGTCGGACCACCTACATTCTTGGAGGCTTTCCTTGTCCAGGAAAGTGAATGGGGTTGGCTATCTGTCACTCCAGGCTTACTCATGTGGAGATTTTCAATTTCATATAACTCTATGATTTTACATGACGTGTTCGTGTACCTCATGCTTATAATTCATGTGGATATGTATAAATATGTTTGACTTCTATTTTTGGGTAAGTAACACAAACTTTTGGGTTGTGTGAATTGTTACACATTAATATGGTTTGAACGTATTGATTTGGTGGAGGGATTAATATTCCAACCTAAATTACTAAAAACATTCATACATAAATTGATTCTTTAATCAGATTTAATTAATAACAATGGTTTCATTTAGATAAAAAAGATGGTCTCTTCCTATATTTATGGAAATGGTCAAATAATTGAGACAGAACAAGGATGTAGTTATAGTATACATCCAGAAGTTGTTGTGATGCTTGGAGGATGTACTATTTTGGATGTTGTGCAAAGGAAAATTCATTGGATGTTAAAACTGGCGAGGAATCAAGTGATAGATTCCATCACATTCAGACATCTTCAATTTATTGATAGGTTTTGGCATGTGCCCTATCTGGTAAATGATGATGATGATTGCGAATATGTACTTTCATTGGTTAAGTATATACCTGAGAATCAAATGATGGATTTGTATTTCACTATAGCTACAATAGAGGTTCCATCGACATTGGAAGTTGACCCATCTCAAATTCATGAGACTATGTCATAGGCTCCTTCACATCAAGAAGTTCCATCATCATCAGTAGTTGTTCCATCATTTCTATCAGCCACAGTTTCAATGGATTGTCCTCCACAAACTTTGGATGCATTGGTTGATGAATTTGAGGATGATGACAATTTTGAAGAAGAAGATGAAGAGGATGTTGAAGAAGAAGAAGAGCATGCGGAAGATCAGTCTGTACCAACTCATGTCAGGTTCAAATGACCATTGAACCATCATCCACTAATTGCTTCATGGTCGACTGAAGGCATGAATCGCTTACCAGAATTTGATTATTCAGTTATTACTCCCAGTTCAGAATTTCCAGGAATCATTGGTGGCACAAATCGAGTGTCAGATAACGGTGTTCTGTATATTGGTAGATATTTTGAGAGAAAAGAAGCAATGAAAAATGTGATAAAACAATATCACATTGAAAGACATTGCTCATATGTTGTAGAATAGTAAAAGAGATCTTACTATTTGATCCGTTGTGACAAATATGAATTGAACTGTCAAATGCGTCTATGAGCTATTATTGATAACACTTTTCATAGCTAGCGCATCACTAGATTTACTCCACACACTTGTTTGAACCCATGATTGGCACATGAACACTCTTCCTTAGATGTTGAGTTTGTTTCAACTATTATTTTTGAAATGATTAGAGCATGTCAAGACGTACCTATGTTTTTAGTCATTGAGCGAATCAAATAGCTTTTTGGGTATCAAATCTCTTACTAGAGGGCATGTGAAACATGAAAAAAGGCTATTGTGAAAGTGTATGGTGATTGGGATGACTCTTATCATGTTTTACCACAACTTTTGGAGCTTCTACACCACAATAATCAAATAGTCTATCGGTTACATGCTGTTGAATATGTTAACCAATAGAACCAACTTGACCGCTCAATGGTTGTGTTTGATAGATTATTTTGGACATTTTTACCATGTGTGGCATCTTTTAGACATTGAAAGAAGTTCATACAGATTGATGACACATTTCTATATGGAAATTATATAGGAACATTATAGATTTCCTCCACACCAGATGGAAATTGAGCACCTCTTCCTATAGCATTTGCAATTGTGGAGAAAGAGAACTTCTCATCATGGAGCTGGTTTTTGGAATGTCTCTGAGAGTTTGTTACGGATACAGAAGGGATTTGTCTTATTTCTGATCGTCACTGTGCAATCAAGGAGGCGATACAGTCTGAGGGTCTTTCGTGGAGACCACCCTATGCCCATCATCGATACTGTATTTGACACATTGCTAGTAATTTGTGAAAGATGTTCAAGAATGAGTCGATGAAAAAGGTAATCTTAAAAATTGGTTTGAAAATCCTTTTCTGTTTAAAATGTTTTTGTCATAGTTATTTTCATAACTTTTCATATGATTGCTTGTATGATAGCATATGAGCCTCAATAACCAAGGATGGAGGACCATCTTCAAGATATTCACAGAGTGAATCCGGAAGTGTATGATTACATGATGCAAATTCCAAAGTAGAAATGGTCGTTGACATATTATGATGGGGGGAGATGTGGTCATATGATGACCAACATCATAGAATGTATAAATGGAGTTTTCAAGGGAGTTCGAAAACTACCTATCACAGGTAAATATGAATATTTGAATATATGTTACTCAGAACAGCTACTATATAATATTTTTATAATGTCATAAATCTAAATTTCAGGGTTGGTACAAGAGACCTTCTATCGTAGTGTAAAGTAATTTTTGGAATGAGGAAAGCAAGTTGAAGAGGGCTTGAACAGAGGGATGCGCTATGGACACCATTTCCAATGCGAGCTAGATACAGTTCTTCAGGAGGCCGAAACTTACCGTGTAACTTCATTTAATCTTCCAGAGCAACGATTTGAGGTCGCTGAGCCTGGTGCTGCTGTGGTATGTAGTAATGGTCGTGTGCGAGTTGTTTTATTGGATAAGCGTTACTGTGATTGTGGCAACTTTCAAGCACTGAAATATCCATGTGGTCATGTGATTGCTGCATGTTCTTATATACACATATCTTGGGAGCAATTAGTTGTTCCGGCTTATCGACTCGAGAGAATCAACTCCTGCTACAGTACTCCGTGGATGCCAATCGGGGAATATCAGAATTTTTGGCTACCTGATATCGCACCCACACATCTACCAAACAACAATAGACTTCGACCTAAAGGGAGGCCAAAGTAAACTCGTATTCAGAATTAGATGGATTGGCCTAGTGAACATCCAGCTGGACGGCGGGGCAACATATGCTGCCAGGAAGGTCATACGAAGACACGTTGCCCTAGACACATAGGGAAATCATCTAATGATTAAAATGAATCATGTACTTTATCAGTTACTGTAAAACATTGCACATGTAATCATTTTTATCATCATCACCATTTTTAATCATATTTGTCTTACTTGTATATAGGGAAACTTTTGGAAAATGTACCACGATTTCACGTGACATTTTTTGTCGAACAATCAACATTACATGAGTAGCTATAAAAAGAAAACACCAACTCAAAAAAAAGGAATGTACCTATATAAGAAAACTATAACATTTGAACTATTAAATGAATATGTCATCAGTTTCTTATAATGATTGATGAACTTATAGTGACCAAAAAACAAAAACGAGGAAACTCCGAACGTCTTCGCCCCAACACCCCAACATGGGAGACAAAAACTAACCCAATGTGTTTATGATTCTTTCAATATTAAATGAAAAATTTCATATCTTACATCATAAATGTCATATCTTACATGAAATTAATGTTTTACTGTTTTCACAATCAGATGGAGCAGCCACTTTTATCTAGCCAGGAGACGCACGTGTCGCACGATGTGTTGGCACGATGACCTGTTAGACATCTCCATGTTCAGAGAGCGCATCGTTTCCATCATGAGGCACCGTCGGCAACTATATGTCCATACCTTAGACATAAAGGCTTTTATGCAGTTGCTATGTGTGACTTCAAGACCATCAACCATCATTTGATAGCTTCATTGGTTGAGAGATGGTGGCCAGAGACACACACATTTCATCTCCCAGAGGGGGAGATGACTATTAGATTAGAGGGTGTCGCCTACATGCTGGGGTTACCTATCCATGGAGATGAAGTTATGGGTTCCAGTACTGGCGATTGGGCTGTAGTCATACAGAGGCTGCTAGGCATTGACGTCATCGGTGCACGAGGTGTCCTACAGGGTTCGCGCTTGCGTATGAGGTGGCTTGATCAGCATTTCGACATCATTCCGGATGATGCAGACGAGGAGACTCTTCTTCAACACACATCTTTATACGTTTTTTTACTGATCGGAGGCATGTTGTTCATCGACAACTCCACCGCTTTGGTACACATGATGTACCTCCCATTACTTCAGGATCTGGATCAGACGGCTACATATAGTTGGGGGTCCGCTGTATTAGCACATCTGTGCAGATCTCTCTGCACCAGTTGTCAGGACGATTCACATCAGATTGCAGGTTGCATGGTGTTAGTACAGATGTGGGCCGGAGAGAATTTTCCACGCATCGCTCCTCGAGTTGTCGCACTTCTTGCAGAAGAGCTACTTCAGGGCTATCCTCCGGGACGATGGTATTTCTCAATCTTTACTTTTGGTTATTTAGTACTTTTGTTATTTTTTTTAAACATACTGTAGATTACTCTTTTTTCACCAGGTGGTGTCAGTCTCAGATGTTTTCACATACTCCAAGACATAGTGTGCATAACTTCCGACAGATATTCGACGCTATAGTACCAGCTGATGTAAGTTAAACAGTACATTTCTGTAGGAAAATTTGTTTGGTTATCACTATTTTATGTTATTTGAATATAATCTCAGTAACATTTTCATGCTACTATATGAATTATTTTTTGAGTTTACATTTCAGGTTTCATGGACTCCATATATAGGTCATGTCTACGCATCACTTCCACTATACTGCACAGCTATGGCTGGAGATCGTGCTGCAGTGGTGCCACTCATTCACTTCCACGTCATTGAGTGGCACCAGCCAGAGCGGGTCATGCGCCGGTTTGGTTTTATACAGCATATCACCTTGGCACCACGAAAGTCTACCGAGTTACATTCAATTTTTCTTATAGGTAGACAGACGACAGACTGGTGGCGACATCATGCATCTTATATCCAACTTTGGGACAGGCGTGCCCGATTCAGTATCTTTCCACATGGATATACCACATCACACTTTCATTTATCTGATCAGGGGGATTATGCACACTGGTATCGATATCACACCATCATTCACCTTACACGACAGGGGATTGTCATTCAACGATTGGTATGTTTACTACGATTTATTAATTTTTTTAACTCATTTTTTATATTAATTTGATTGTTATTTCATTTGCAGGAAGACATCATTGGTCAGCTTGCACATTACACACAGCCTCAGGAGCATGCATATATTCTTCGGGAGGTAGTTCATTGGGATGTGGTGGCTCTGTTGGACCATCTCCGGTTGATACATGATATTTTTTTTTGATGAGGAGCCACATATATATCCTGATCCATATCTTCAGGCAGAAGCACATGAGGATGACGATGTCCCCGCTATGCCTGTTGAGGAAGATGCACCGCCACCGCTACCGCCAGCTGGGCGACAGAGACGAGCACATCCGGAGGGGCAGAGGCGACGACATCGACATCCGAGAGTGGCTCCTGTAGATGTCGTCGCACCACAGAGAGATGATCCGGCCCAGCCGACTGATGATTTTTCACAGCAGGGAGATGCTTATATACCACATATGGCATCTCCGCAGACTACTATGGACTTCGATCTGGGTGCAGTCACACAGCTTATGGCAGCCCCCTCTCCTCCCGACGAGGCCTTCTTCAGTACCCCATTTCTACCATTTATAGGAGCGTCAGAGCCATATGGAACCCCAAATGATTTTGGGGCGTCCTCCTCACATGGTTTTGGTCAGTCCTCTACACAACACCATGGAGAGACACCAGAAGAAACGGAAGAGGAGGAACCTATAGAGAGGACACCAGATCGACACGGATGTCGGATACGGAGAGGACGTGAGATTCATACGTCGCATTGTGGTACCGGGGGGCATCATCATTGATGTTTTTGGATGTAATGTTGTATATATTAAAAAACTTATTCACTATGATAAGTTATTGTTGTTTATGTCAAACAACAAGAAAGTCAAAAATATAATAAATACAAACTGATTTCAATTAACTATTAAATTATAAAGTACAAGTACAATATAAACAAAATTGGTCACACCGACTAAAAATCTGATAATTTCTTGAAAAATTAAATGTAAAACATACATATAGTAAACAAAAAATATTTTACACGACTACTTAAATATTTAAAAACATTAAATTTTGACTTACATAATAATAAATATTTTTATAAATGTAAATTACTAATTAGTAATTAATTAATTAATAATTATAATGAAGAATAATAATTAATAATTATGTTACTAACTAATTAATTATTTTATATTAAATTATAATATTTTATAGAATTTCAAAGTCACATACTTGAAACATTTTTATTTTTCAAGTAGTTGGTTTTGAAAGCCTATAAAATATTTTCAATCGACATTTTTTACATAAATTTTTCATTTTCATCTATTAAGAATATGTTTTATCCATGTTTTAAGTTTCATTAATATTAGTCATATAGATTATATTTTATAGGATTTCGAAGTCACATACTTGCAACATTTTTAAGTTTCAAGTAGTTGGTTTTGAAAGCCTATAAAATATTTTCTATCAACATTTTTTACGTAATTTTTTTGTTTTAATCTATTTAGTATAAGTTTAATACATTTTTTAAGTTTTATTCATATTGTTCATATAGATTATGTTTTATAGGCATTCAAAGTGACATAGTTGAAACATTTTTAAGTTTCAACTAGGTGGTTTTGAAAGCCTATAAAATATTTTTTGTCGACATTTTTCACGTTATTTTTTTATTTTCATCTATTTAGTATATTGTTAATCCTTGTTTTAAGTTTCATTCATATTGATTATATAGATTATATTTTATAGGCTTTCAAAGTCATATAATTGAAACATTTTTAAGTTACAACTAGGTGGTTTTGAAAGCCTATAAAATATTTTCTATTGACATTTTTTATGTAATTTTTTTATTTTAATCTATTTAGTATATTTTTAATACATGTTTTAAGTTTCATTCATATTGGTCATATAGATTATATTTTATAGGCTTTCAAAGTCACATACTTGAAACATTTTTAAGTTTCAAGTACGTGGTATTGAAAGACAATATGTTTAACAATATTTCAAATTTTTTTATAAATAATTACTTATAACTATGTAAACATAGAATAGTAATTATAGATTTAAAATTATATATATTTAAAAATGTATAATTATATATATATAAGTATAACTATAATTACAATATAATTCTATATATAATTATAAATATAAGTATACATATATATTTATATATTTATATATGAATATTAAATATATTTATAAATAAATATTAAATATATATGAAACAATATTTTAATAATTATATATTTATAAATATATTCATATTTATATAATTATAAATATTTATTTATAAAGATTAGTTTATAAATATATAATTACAAATATATTTTTTATTTAAAAAATATATATAAATAGATATATATTTATAAATATTTATTTTTAATTATATATATACATAATTATATTTATACACACACATATATATAACTATTTATAATTATAATATTTATAATATTTATATGTAAATATATAAATAAAACACAAAAATTGGAAAAAAAACCATTAGATTTTATATAATATAACTATATAAATATAAATAAACCATATATTTTTAATTTAATACATTTTTGTATTTAAAAAATTATATATAAATTTATAAATATATATAAATAATTATATATAATGTTTATTTCATTATTTTATTAAATAATTAAATAAGGTTTATAACTATATAAATATAATTTTATAATTATATAATTATAAATATATCTATAAATATAATAAAAATTAATTTAACATTTTTAAATACATATTTGTAAGTTTATTTTTAAAATTTTATTTATTTATATTGAAATTATTTATTAAAAAAGGATGAGGTGCCAAAAAAAACAAAAAAACAATAAAAGGGAGGAGTACAAAAAAAACAAAACCAGAAAACAAAAAAAAAGAAAAAGAAAAAAACCAGAAAACAAAAAAAAATGATAAAAAACCAAAATAAACCAGAAAACAAAAAAAACAAAAAAAATCCAAAAAAGGGGTGGCAAAGCGCCACATGAAGTGGCGCTAGCCACCCGAAGTGTTGAGCACCGCTTCATGTGGCGCTCAACAACCCCATATCCCTAAATATATTTACCCTAAACCCAAAATTTTTAAAAAAACCCCTTATCCCCAATTTTTCCAGCCAAGTGGTGGTGCTGCTGGTTGGTTCACCAGAAGAGTAAACAGACAATAGGGGTAGAGACATACCCTTTTTTGACTTTCAAAAGTGTTTTTCGTGTGATTGAAGTTTAATAATACACTGCCCCCACTTGTAATATTTTGTTTCATTGATAGATTCACTTAGAGCGGTCAAGAACCCTATTTGGCCTCATTCAAAAAATTCCCAGGATAATCATTAAACATGAATTATAATATAATTATAAAAATACAATAATAATTATTTTAAAGAATAAATTATAATGTAAATTATAAAAAATGTAAATTTATAATTATAACAGAATTGATATTATTTCCATTGAACTGATACCATCTAGATCTTTTCCAGATCACTGGGATGATCAAAAATAAGAAATAAAATTTTAAAACCAGAGACCGAACCGAATATTTAATCCATATCCAGAATTTCAAATGGCCATAACATGACCATTTTAATTCTGATTGGCACAAGGTCTAAACCATTGGGATTGGTTTCAAACCCTATACATAATTGCGTTGAAAATTATTTTGTTCCTAGCTCAGTTAATTGATGTGATTTTCTTTGATTCCCATTGAAGGTATCGAGGCTCACATTAGAAGACGTTGGGCTAGTTATTTTAAAAACATCAGTTTCAGGATGATGGAACTTGACATCATCAACGATCCTAGACCCTATGCTATATAATGATGTCATGTAAATTAAAAGAGTATATAAAAAACTGAAAAACATACATGTTCAAATCTGATGTCTCCCTCGACTACAACTTGTTGTCGGTGATTGTTTGTTGAAGGATCTATAATAGGATCCCTATAGATTATTCACTTGTGCTCAAAAAATCTAATAGAGCACCTTACGCTGAACTTTAAGTGCTAGGGCGGAGATCTGATGATGGCTTCGACGCTCCAATGATCATTACATCAATACGCCTTCGATGCCTAAGGAATATCATTATCCGAGAATCTGGATCGAGAGTCTCTCTCTAGAAAGAAAAAGAGTAGAGAGGCACTCTAGATTTATTGTTATGAATAGTGGAAGGAAAGAGGATCTCTCCTCATATAAATAGTGGATGTTTAACATACCCCATTGGGTTCCTCAACCCATCTTTATTAAACATCCAATAAATAAATAATTATGAAAAACTAAACTGCGTCAATATTATTTATTATTTTCTTAAATGCCTATAATATATATATATAATATATTACATTATAAACATGATCCATTTAACTCAACTCTTTATTCCCGCTTAATATTAAAAGAACATCGAATATTAAAATAATATTCGTTCGATTAATATTTTTTCTCGTATTTACATAACTTGAAAATAATTTAAAAAAAATCCAACCTAGTTATTCATAACTTGAATAAAAATGAATTTATTAATGTTGTTGGTGATCAAAAACATGGACAGCACCCGAACCCCATAGTTGGGCCCAATATATACAATATACCTATTCAACTGGGGTGGATTCTTGAATACGGTATTATGTGTGACCCTCTTGACCCTTATCTTGATAGTAGTGAATAAAATCCACTTACTTTAAGTAGAGTCAAGAAACCCATCAAGTCCCCTATATAGAAAAGGATTATCATAGGAATGGCCACCAAAATATAAAAACAAATTGTTTAATATAATATATTTATCTTTAGATATATCATAAAGTAGGTTGCACACTTGTGTAATTTCCCTTTTCTTTCTTTATTATTTGTTCATTTAACCGGATGGATTAAACTTTAGACTGTTTTAGTAAAAGACTTATGAAGGTAGCACAATACTGATAAACTGGGTCTGAGATACATAACATCATTAACTTGGATGCGACAAGTCATTTCTTGACAATTCAACCAATGTCATAACACCAATGATGTTCAAAACATAAACTACCCCACCATGATTTCATTATCATGGTTTCCAACTTGCATCAAAGTACACGATCAAATGCCACAGACTGGTAATTATCTCAAGTTAGGAGATCAATAAACATGTCCATTGATTGGAACAACCAATGAAACCCAAAAAATGCGGTGTTCCTATTGGAAGCTATGCCCTCATGATCTCAATACTAGAGATCACCAAGTGTGAACTTCATGAGAACAAGAGTCAATTCCTATGATCCCCCAATACATGATAGTCAGACATAAACTGTGTCTAGTTAGTATGATGTATCTAGAATATAAGACATTTTTTTAAGATTAATGTCATAGTACCTTGAGGTTCTCATTACATCCTAGGATATTTTATAAACTTTTAATATGACAATTAATCTATGGAAGTTACCATTAAATAGTGGATGCAAAAATAACTACACTATAATGGTAATTAAACATCATGAATAACTCAAACATACGATATAATTGTGTCTAGGGTACCCACTATTACAACATCACTCAGTATTGTGATGATTGGGACCATCTAGTAGAGATTTAAAATATGATTCCATTATTCCCTCTATGACGTCCTGGTCATTAATCTAAGTATCATCCTCTAGTAAGATATTGGGTCTATTCATCCGGGGTTTCTCTTTTACACAAAGAATGAAGAAAGAGTTATTTCTATCACCCTCATGAACCCACACAATTCTTTATTTTTTAAGTACCAGTCACTTGTGGCTCAGTATCATATCCCCCATGATGTCCTTAATAAAAATCTCACTAAATAGTGTGTCATTCCAATCATTCTCGAATCTGGGTTCCATCTGCTCAATTTCCCTCTTAACCTCATCCATGTTATGGAATTATGGAGGCTAATTATTGATCCATGAGAGGAGATAATCATTGAGATGTCTAAGATTACTATATTTCTTTATCCATGCATTCCCCCAATGTCGGCTGGTTCCATGGGTCCCTTACCACTTGATGATATCCCGAAATTTATGTCCATGATTGAGAGAAGTTAAAACATCCCCCTATCTCAAGATCGAGGATAGGGAAACAAGGTTATGAGAATGATCAGAAAGGCTATGTTGAGTCAATAAGGTTTTCCTTATGACTTTTCCATTCCTTCTTGTTTTGAAAATCACAAACACCTCATCTTTAAGCAAATCTGAATTTACCCTATATTTTACCTCTATAAGTAAAATTTTCCTACCCATGGAAATCTACCCTTACCTAGACTTCATTGTTCATATAAACATTTTTCATAAGTATAAAAATCAGATTCATATCTAAAACCTAGGAATCATATAATACCTAGATATGAAGCATTCTTTTTTTGGATCCGAATTCCTGTTACGAACTTTTATGAAGTTCTACTCAGAATTCCCTGTTACAAACTTTTATGAAGTTCAAATCTGAATTATGATTATGAACACGTATAATGTTCTAACTATGAATTCTAATGATGAATTTTGATTAAGAATTCTCATTACGAATTCTGATGATGAATTCTGATTACGAATTCTCATTATGAATTCTGATAATGAATACTGATTACGAATTCTCATTATGAATTCCGATGATGAATTCTGATTACGAATTCTCATTATAAATCCTGATGATGAATTATAATTACAAATTCTTATTACGAATTCGGACGAGGAATTCTGATTACAAAATCTCATTATGAATTCTGATGATGAATTATAATTTTGAATTCTCATTACGAATTCTGATGATGAATTCGGATTACGAATTCCCATTATGAATTCTGATTGTGAATTCTGACTACGAATTATGGATATGAACATGTATGATGTTCGACTCTGAATTCTTCTGATAAACAGAATCCGAATATCCTTGTATTATAGACTCTGAATTTAATTTTGGTTAGACTCTGAACTTTTATTTTCTTACATTTTGAATATTTGATTTTGGTTGTGTAAGCATATTTCTGCCTACACTTGTTCTTTTATAAAACAATGTCGTGCATTCAGTTATCAACTAACCATTGTTTGAGTGACACATGTAGAGGTCCCTCTGAAATTCATGGAAAATATGACCATTGGAGGAGGGTGCCGACCATTGGAGCTGTTCCTATAAATAGGGGATAAATTGAAAAGAGAAGAACACTTGACAACATCTTTGACATATGTGCTTACATGTGGTAGAAGTGATATATAAAGAGATAGAGGCTCTTATAAACTCTCAAGATTCGTGCAGAAAGATTGAACGGATTGTTCAAACTTTTCTTCATGCAGACTTGCTTCTTGCGACAACGATTGTTGTTGTGTACAATCGAGGGCTTCCGGGGATATGAAGACAGAGGTACCGACTACCTGATAGTTGAGGTCTTGCAGGGATAGCAAGACAGACTCCAATCTTCGTATCAAGGACTTACCCTAGTTTAGGTAAGACAGACTTTCATGAAAGTATAAATCAAGGGACCTCTTATCTAGGGTTGTTGGATACCCTTCTCTTAGGGTTAAAAGAGTTATTGTTTGTTACTTGTACTGTTAATACTTTGTTTTCAACTGTGCATTTTTTATTGTTAAGGAAAGTATAACTTTCTTATACTTCCTTACTTTTACTCTGATTATAAAGGATTCTATATGCATTATGGTAGAATCTTAGTTGTTGTAAACTTTTGTTAAGTTTCATTTCCGGAATCACTTTTCCGGAATCAAGCAAGTATTAGAACTCAGAGGTGTTGTGAATTTTGTTTATACAAAAATTTCCTTAGTGATTTTTATAAAATTCACCCCCTCTTGTATTTGAGAATATCATACTTATATATTCGATCCTACATTTGGTATTATAGAGTATATCATACTCACATACCATCTAACAATTGGTATCAAAGGATTGGTTCAATTTGAATTAATCTCACGATTGGATTTAGAATATAATTCCTCTTATTCTCTCTTTTAGGAATCATATTTTCCGGGTCCACCGTTTTCAGAATCATTTTTCGGACTCACATTGTTCAGATTCATTCTTTCTTAGAGATACAATATCTTTTTCCTTACTTAGAATATTTTCTTTTGTTTACAAACTCATATTTATAAAAAGTTTGTGTGCCACAGATTTTCTCAAGAATGATAGGTTTAAATGTTGGTTCCATTTACAATCTCAATCAAACTAGACCACCTATTTTTGATGGAAATGATTACGATTATTGGAGAGATCACATGCATACTTTCATTATCAATACTGGTGTTGATAATTTTGTTATGCTTACTAGAGGATATAAAATTCTTGAAAAATAAGTTAGTGCATTTACCAATCACGAAAAACATGAATATCAACTTAACTAAAATGTACGAAAGACTTCGCTTTGCTCCATGAATAGAAATATATATATCCAAATTTCATCTTGTGAAGCATAAAATTTTATATGGAAGAAACATGATGTTACTCACTTTGGAACTTCCAAAGTAATTGAAACTAGAAGATCCATGCTTAGAGCAGAATATCATGGATTCTGCTTTCCTTATGGAGAACCCATATGTAAGGTGAAACAAAGATTCATTACTGTTGTGAATAGTTTACAATCAATGGGTGAGAAAGTATTAGATGATGAAGCTCTTGTAGATAATATCATAGGCATCATGCCCAATGAGTGAGAATCTAAAAGGACTGTTAATGATGAAAACAGAAAGGTTACTCAGATTTCCTTAGATGAGTTGTTTGGAACTCTTCTTCAGTATGAGACAAGAATGAAGAGAGATGATGATAACATAAACAAGATGAATGGAAATGGAAGCGTTTCATTTACTACAACTTCTTATCATATGAAAGGAAAGACTCATGATAGAGTTACTGAATCCAAAGATAAGAAAGAAGTTATCCAATCCGAATCTAGTGGAAGTGAATCCTTAGAAAATGAACTAGGAAATATTGATCGAAGGATGAAAAAGATAGTTGGACAAAGGAACTTTAAATCTAGATATAAGAAAAAGGAAAGGAAAGCCCAGAAAGATTCAGAAGTCACATGTTACGAATATACGAGAGCTGGACATATAAGACCTGATTTCCCTATTCTCAAGAGAAAAGAAAGAAAGAAAGGGAATTCAGAGAGAAAAAGAAAGAATTATTACAAGGCTAAATCTAAGAAAGTCTTGAAAGCTAATGACACCTGGAGTTCTAGTGGTGGAGACTCTTCATATGAATATTCAGATTATGAATCTTCTGGATAGAAGAATCTTGGTCTAATAGCCATACTACCAATTAATAATCATTTCTTAATGGATAAGGTACACAATTCTGAATCTATGACTAATGTTTCTTTGAAATCTATTGATAGTAAATATTATAACTCTTCGGATGAAGAATCTTCTTCTGATTAAGATAATACTTTACTTTCTTATGAAGAAGTTTCTAGATTTTCCAAACTTCTTGAGATTGAGAATTCAAAACTCATGAAAAAACATGATAAGGCAAATTCTAGGAATACTATTCTTACTAAGGAAATATTAGATCTTTCTAAAGATCTTGATAAGATGAATGCTGATTTTTAAAGTATTTTAAAAAATCTTAAGGATGTAAATTCTGAGAAGAATTAACATTATAAAGATCTAGAAAACGTAATTTCTAAGAAAAATGATTTCAAGCCTAGATATAGTTCAAATTCAAATGTTTTTGAAGACAATAACTTGGTAATCAAACTCAAATCCAAAATCTTATCCTTGAGTAAGTGTTTTTCAAACTTTACCTTAGGTAAAGAAAATTTTGATAAAATGTATTCACAAATCTGACCTTTAAGGAATAGTTCTGGTTTTGGTTATACTGGTTCAAAACCAATTTTTGGTAACAATTACATTGTTCCTCAAAGAGATCCATTCTGTACAAAGTGTTAGTGCGGTGGAAATTGGGCAAATAATTGTTCCCTAAACAAAACATAGCCTTTAGGGTTCCATAAATCCAATTTTTCTAAAAAAATAATGGTGCCAAAAAAATTTCTCACTTAGATTTCCGGATCCAAGAAAGTATGGATTCCGAAATCCTAACTTTTTCTTATTTTCAGGAAAATAGAGAAGGTACCAACATCAATACATGGAACATGGATAGTGGATGTTCCAGACATATGACTTGTAACAAAAACTATTTTGAAAATATTATCAAGATGAATGGAGGAAAATTAACTTTCAGAGATAATTCCCATGGATAAATTATTGGAATAGGTAACATCTTTCTTCTTAGAAAAACTCTGATTTCAAATGTTTTATTTGTTAAGGGTCTTATGAAAAAACTCATTAACATAATTTAATTATGTGATGAAGGCTACCATGTGAATTTTAGGAATGAAAAATGCTTAGTACACAATTCCAAGGAATAATTTATTCTTTCTTCTAATAAGAAAGATAATGTTTACACACTAAACATAGAATTCCTTAAGAGTCAAGACTTACCTTGACTTAGTGAAATGGAAGATCTCTCTTGCTTATGTCATAGAAGGTTAGGACACTGTAACCTTAGGAACCTATGAAAACATTCTAAGAAATTATTAATTAAGGATCTATCAGAGCATAGATTTGTTTCTTCAAAAGTCTGTGACCGTTGTCAATATGGAAAGCAACATAAATCAAGTTATAAATCAGTTGGTGAAATATCAACTACTGATGCATTACAGCTAGTGCATATAGATATTTTTGGTCCAACACAAACTGCATGCATTGGGGGAAAGTATTAGGTATTTGTCTTAGTTGATGATTCCACTAGATTTACATGGGTCTATTTTATAACAAAGAAGTCTAAAGCCTTCTCTTATTTCAAAAGTTATAGAGCCCAAGTGAAAAATGAGAAAAGCCTTCCACTAAAAACTATCCATAGTGATCATGGAAGAGAATTTGAAAATTCTGATTTTGAAAGTTTTTGTAGTAGAAAAGGTATTACTCACAACTTCTCTGCACCCAGAACACCTCAACAGAATGGTGTTGTTGATTAAAGAAATAGAATTCTTCAAGAGATAACTAGAACCATATTGAGTGAGTATTCTGTAGACAAACATTTTTGGGCTGAAGCTGTATGTATTTATTGTTATACTATAAATCGAGTTTTGATTAGACCCTTTATTAATAATCATCTTTACGAGTTATGGAATGGTAGAAAACCTAAACTTTCCTACTTTAAGGTTTTTGGTTTCAAGGTTTTCATTCTGAATAAAAATGATAATCTATATGAATTCGCACCAACATTTGATGAATGAATTTTCTTAGGCTACTCCATAGCTTCTAAGGCATATAGAGTTTTCAATAAAAACACTTGTACTGTTGATGAAATAGTACATGTTAAATTTGATGAAACTGATCCTTTTGTTTTTAAACAAACCCAACCTACATCCTCGGATGTGTCTTCGAAAACTGATTATCAGCCTTTGATAGAAAATTCTTCTAATAAGGAAAATGTTCAAGAAGATACTTCTAAAACATTTACCCCAGAATATTTCTTACCCTATATTGATGAACAAGTTTTAAAAAACCCAAATCAGTTGTTTCAAAAGAATCATCCCAGTGATAGTATCATTGGTGATGTCAATCAACCTCTAAGGACTAGAAGCTCCTTATGAAATTAAGTAGAACATCTAGCATTCATTTCTCAATTAGAACCAAAAATAATTGATGAAGCTTTAGGTGATGATGATGGGATTAAAGCCATGCAGGATGAACTAAAAGAATTCTAAAGGAATAAAGTCTGGACCTTGGTTGAGAGACCTATAGAAACTTCTGTTATTGGAGTAAAATGGGTCTTCAGAAATATGGGTGATGAAAATGGAATAATTCTTAGAAATAAAGCTATATTAGTTGCTAAAGGATATAATAAACAATAAGTATTAGACAATGAATAAACCTATGCTCCAGTAGCTAGACTTGAATATATTCGTATTTTAATTTCCTTTGCAGCATTCTTTAATCTCAAAAATTTTCAAATGGATGTCAAATGTGCTTTCCTTAATGGTTACGTTCAAGATGAAGTTTTTGTTGAACAACCTCCTGGCTTTGAAGACACAAAACATCCTGATCATGTTTTTGGACTTACCAAAGCTCTGTATGGACTTAAACAAGCCCCTTGATCTTGGTATGATAGACTTACAAGATTATTGCTTCAAAATAACTATGTTAAGGGAAATGTAGATCCAAACCTTTTAATAAATAAAGATAATAAAAATATTTTGATCGCTCAAATTTATGTTGATGACATTATATTTGGTTCAACTCAGAAATCCTTAACTGATTCCTTTACGGATATAATGAAATCTGAGTTTGAAATGAATATGATGGGTGAATTAACATTTTTCCTTGGTTTTCAAATATCTCAAAAACTAGAAGGAATCTATATATCCCAACATAAGTATATTAAATATCTTCTTAAAAAGTATGGATACGACAACACTAAGAGTATAAGTACTCCCATTGGTACCTCAAACACACTTGATCTTGATGAAGCTGGGAAACCAGTTGATCAAACATAGTTTAGAGGTTTGATAGGAAGTATACTTTACTTGAAAACAAGTCTTCTAGAATTAATGCTTTCAGTATGCTTATGTTCAAGATATCCATCCAATCCTAAGGAATCTCCTTTAAAGGTAGTAAGAAGAATTTTTCTCTATTTAAAGGGAACCATGGATTTAAGACTATTTTATACTTCTAGAAATGATTTTGTCTTAAAATTTTATTCTTATGCTGACTTTGGTGGATGTAGAATTGATAGAAAGAGTACATCCAGAACTTGTCATTTATTAGGAGATTCATTAGATTCTTGGTCCTGTAAGAAACAACATTCTGTAGCACTCTCCACTACTGAAGCTAAATATGTAGCAGCTGGAAGTTGTTGTGCTCAAGTGTTGTGGATGCAACACACACTCACAGACTATGGCTTGAGTTTTACTAAGGCAAAAATTTTGTGTGATAACACAAGTGCCATTTCCCTTAGTAAAAATCCTGCACATCACTCTCGTGTAAAGCACATAGACATTATTCATCACTTTCTTAGGGATCACAAAAAAAAAGAGATATCATTCTTCAATTTATTGGAACACAAGATCAACTTGATGATATTTTCACAAAATCTTTACCCTACGATATATTTGAATACATTAAATAGAAGTTAGGAATGATAACCGTGAGGTAATCATCCTCCATTAACATTCTGTTGAACCAATCTCCTTACAGTAATAAACTCTTTTTCATAGGGGGAGTACATATGTTATTAACTGTTTTTCAAAATTGTCGTAGTTATTTTTTCAAATTTTCATAATGAAATTTTCGTAGTTAGTTTTTCAAATTTTCTTAATGAAATTTTCGTAGTTAGTTTTTCAAATTTCCATAATGAAATTTTCATAGTTAGTTTTTTAAAATTTTTCGTGCTAGAAATTTTCATAATGGAAATTTTTGTAATGGAAATTTTCGTAATGGGAATTTTCGTAATGGGAATTTTTGTAATGGGAATTTTAGTACTCATGATTTTGGAAATTGAGTTCTGGTACTCAATGTTTTTTCAATAAAACTTTTTGATCTTACGTTTTTCATAGTGTGTTTTTCAGAGTGAATTTTTCGTAGTGAGTTTTTCATAGTGAGCTTTTCGGAGTCAAATTTTCTTCAAGAAGAATATCACTTATTTCGAATAATCTTCCTATCCAATCCGAAAGGTATGATTTCTTTACTTAAGTTTTCGTAATCATTTTTACTTGCTATTATTTTCTTTTAATTTTTCAGATTCATTTCTACTTAAATCTGAATGTTTTTCTTAAAACCTCAAAAGATCAGATTCAAGTTTTATTTGCGGGTATGTTTTCAACAGTCAGATTAGATCAGAGTGTTTTTCAACTATTATATTGGTTTTGGAAGATGAAATGTCACTTCCATCGCCTATATAAAGGGTAACTGTGATGGTTGTCTTACATTGGTTTCCAAGCTCTCACGTCTCGAAGATCTGCCACAATTTTTAAGCCCATTCTGAATCTCTCAGAGTTCCTCCAATCCGAATGTTTGTGGAAGCTTCTTCCCAAGAAATGTCTACAGTGAATCCTATCTCAAAATGGAAATTATACAAGGAAAGTTTGGTGTATCCGAACTTTTTCAAGTACAATTTTTTCATTTTTAAGAATATCAAATTAAATAGATGGGAAGATGTCTGCATATCTAAGCTAGGTGATCAAGACTTGGGGTATCCGGATTTACTCATAGAGTTTTATGAGTCAGTGTGCTTCTGTAAGTAAGATGGAAGAGAAATGTTTTCATTCAAGTCTTATGAAAAAACTTACAAACATTCTTATACCAAGGTAGCTAGCTTGGTGGGATTATCCTATGAAGGTAAAGCAGAGTTCTGTTCCCACAAATTACCAAATGATAAAGGAAGTTTTATAAAAGTGAAGGATTTGAAATGTATTGTACTTTTTGAAGTCAAGACAATAAACATTCTCCATCTCTCTTCTAAAAACCGGATCCTTCAGCTATGGGAACAAGGATTTTTAGTACCGAGAAAAGGTGAAAAAGATATCCTCAAGAAGAGTGACATATATTTATTAGATTTCATGGTAAATATAATGAAAATCAAATTTGATGAGGCATGTTCATATTATAATTTAGAACATCAAGAATGACAATTTAAGAGCCCAAATTATCATGTATCTCTCCATACATTCAATGATGATAGTTTGGTGTCTTGAATAATTGAAGATTACATGCATTTCCATATCTCGGAATTGCAAAGTTATGCTTGTTAGTGATGACACTCTGAAAATAATGAATATGGGCTATTCTAAAGAGACATAAGAGTTCTATGATCTTCCATAGGAAGAGGCAGAAGGCTTTCCAAAAGATGCAGAAAAGGCTCAAACAATCAAGAAAGCTGGGAAGAAAAGAAAATTGAAGGAAGTGGAAGCTAAAGGTCAAAATCCTAAAGATAAGGAATCCCAATCCACACTTCTTAAACTCAAGAAACAAAAAGCTTATCCGGATGAGGTGGTTGAATAATGAAGGGAAGATAAGGAAAAGAGGAAAGAAGGGGAGCCACAGTTCGACTTGGACCCCGCTGAAGCTAAGTCTTTAAGGGAGAAGACTACTGAATACCTTGATAAAAAATAAAAAAAGAAGAAGATGAAGAAGAAAATTTCTGAGGCAGAAGTTGTGAAATATTTTTTGAATGCCACCGAAGTAGCTTCCGAGAATATTCCAGTGCCAGAAACTTTCCTAGTCGAGCCTTTACTGGAGACTCCGGGAAAAAATTTCTTCACTCTGGAAAAATCTAAAGAGAAAGAAGTCTTTGAAGAAGTGAAAGAGGTGGAAGTAGAAGAAGAAGAAGTAGTAGTATAAGAAGAAAGTGGTGATACTGATGATCTGATTAAGCAAGTTGAATAATATTAGTATAAGGCAAACCCATCAGAGAAATTATCACTCCGAATATCTGAGGCCGAGACCTCGAAGCTTGTCATTCCTGGAAAGGAATAAGAGAAAGATGGAAAGAAAGATGAAGACAAGGAAGAAGAATAAGTAAATTAATTGTATGAGGAGGAAAGTTATGAAAATCACTTTATTGATGAAGGAGCAGAAAAAGAAAAAATTGATAAAGATAGAGTTGTTCAATTATCTAATAGAGAGCATAAATCTCCTGATGAGCAAGTCAGACCGAAGATTGATAAGGGTAAGCAAGTGATTGTTGATTCTCAAAGAAAATCAATAGTGAAGAGGAAGGAAGTTGTAGGAACTTCAAAAAGGAAGCTTTTTGAGCTTGAAAAACCACTCTCACCAAGTAATGTCTTGGATTCAGAGTCATCTTCACATGGTCATGATTTTGTACAGCAATATTTGAAGAAGCTAGTCGGTTCCATTTCGACTTTTACAAGAATAGATTCTAGATGTCAGATCCTCCAACACACTCTTAATCCGAAATCAGATTAGGTGTCCATGGTGATGGACAAGTTTTTCAAGATTGAATCAGATTTCAAAACTTTTCTTATAAGCTACGAATATCACAGGAAGTCATGCAAGAAGATAGCTAGCTGGTCAAAGTAATCAATTCAATAAATGAGTGAGATTGATGAATTTCAAGATGGATTAAAGGAATATTTTGATATATAAGATGGAAGGATCAATGATCCTACAACTAGTTTTGAAGAAAATATAACCCTAGAAAAAAATTCTCAAAATCAATAGGTGATGGATCTGAATGTGAAGCTTAACTATGTTGCTCAAAGCTGGAAGGGGGAAAGAGATCTCTGAATTGAGATCAAAGAGAAGCTTGTAAAGCAGGATGATGTTCTTAAGGCTCAGTCTGAGGCTCTGAAGGCTCAAGATGATATGCTTAAAGCCTTAGAAAAGCAAGTTTAGGAGGATCAAAAAGAGATAAAGAAGCTAAAAACCTTTTTGAAGAAGCTAATACCCCAGGAAAAATATGACAAATAGACCTAATCTGATGTTTTTTGTAATGAATTTCCTTGTAAAAATTATTTCAATCTTAATGAAAGCTTTGGTTTCCTGTCTTTTTTCGTATTTTGTACTAATATTTCAAGTACCATATTGTTTTCCATTCCCTCAAACTCTTTTTGAAAATCCCAACGGGGGATAAGGAAAAAGAAATCAAAAGGCAGAAAGGAAAATCTAGAAGGGAGAAGAAAAAGATATCTAAGTAAAGAAGAAATATTCCTAAGTAAGGGGAATCTTATTTAATGATGAGTTTCTCATTACGAATATTTCCAAATTCAAATGAAAATTCTCATTCCGGAAATCTAAAATACGATCCTTAGTGTTCCAAAGCCTAAGGGAGAGTTAGTCATATTCAACATTGTCCATGAACAAAGGGAGATGAGATTTATTTCAAAGTCTAGAAAATATTTTTCTAAATCCTTATACTCTTTTTAGGAAGGATGTTTGTGCTTTCCAAAAAGGGGGAGATTTTTGAGTTAATAAGGCTTTTCCTTATGAATTTTCCATTCCTTATTCTTTTGAAAATCACAAACACCTTATCTTAAAACAAATCTGATTTTACCCTATATTTTAATTCTATAAGGAAAATTTTCTTACCCAAGGAAATATAACCTTACCTAGACTTCATTGTTCACATAAATATTTTTCTTAAGTATAAAAATTGGATTCATATATAAAAAATCGGAATCATATAATACCTAGATATGAAGAATTTTGTTTTTGGATCTGAATTCCTGTTATGAACTTTTATAAAGTCCTACTCCGAATTCCCGGTTACGAACTTTTATGAAGTTCTACTCTGAATTCTGATTAAGAACTTGTATAAAGTTCTAACTATGAATTCTGATGATGAATTCTGATTACGAATTTTCATTACGAATTCTGATGATGAATTCTGATTATGAATTCTCATTATGAATTCTGATGATGAATTCTGATTACCAATTCTCAATACAAATTCTAATGATGACTTCTGATTACGAATTCTCATTACGAATTTTGATGATGAATTATGATTACGAATTCTCATTACGAATTCTGATGATGAATTCTGATTACGAATTCTCATTATGAATTCTGATGATGAATTCTGATTACGAATTCTCATTATGAATTCTGATTTTGAATTCTGATTACGAATTATGTATACGAACTTGTATGAAGTTCGACTCTGAATTCTTCTGAAAAATAGAATTTGAATATCCTTGTATTACGGACTCTGAATTTATTTTTGGTTAGACTCCGAACTTTTATTTTCTTACATTACGAATATTTGAGTTTGGTTGTGTAACCATATTTCTGCTTACACGTGTTCTTTTATAAAATGATGTCGTGCCTTCAGTTATCAGCTAACCATTGTTTGAGTGACACGTGTATAGGTCCTTCCAAAATTCAAGGAAAAATTTGACCGTTGGAGGAGGGAGTCGACCGTTGGAGCTGGCCTATAAATAGGGGCTCATTTGAAAAGAGAAGAACACTTGACAACATCTTTGACATATGTGCTTACATGCTATTGAAGTGATTTCAAGAGAGAGAGGCTCTTATAAACTCTCAAGATTCGTGCAGAAAGTTTGAATGGATTTTTCGTCCTTTTCTTTGTGTAGACTTTCTTCATGCGACTCCGATTGTTGCTATGTACAATCGAGGGATTTCAGGGATAGGAAGATAGAGGTGACGACTAGCTGATAGTTGAGGGCTTTTGGGGATAGCAAGACAAAATCCAATCTTCATATGGAGGGCTTACCCTAGTGTGGTTAAGAAAGACTTTCTTGAAAGTATAAATCAAGGGACCTCTTATCCAGGGTTGTTGGATACCCTTCTCTTAGGGTTAAAATAGTTATTGTTTGTTACTTTTAGTGTTACTACGTTGTGTTCCGCTGTGCATTTTGTATTGTTAAGGAAAGTATAACGTTCTTATACTTCCTTACTTTTACTCTGATTATATAGGATTCCATATGCTTTAAGGTAAAATCTTAGTTTTTGTAAAAAAAATTTAAGTTTCATTTCCGTAATCACTTTTCCGGATTCAAGCAAGTTATTAGAACTCAGAGGTGTTGTGAATTTTGGTTATACAAAAATTTCCTTACTGATTTTTAAAGTATACAATTCACCCCCTCTTGTATTTGAGCATCTCATACTTATATATTTGATCCTACATTTATTATTATAGAGTATATCATACTCACACACCATCTAACAGGATATGTACTAGATGATAACCTTGTCATTATAGAAGGATTCAATGGAATGATCATTGGATATATACTTATCAAGGTGGAACCAGATGTGATGACCCCCTTTATTTTTATCGCACCATGTAAAATGTTCTCCTACATAGCCCATATCCATGATGCCGCTTTGGGCCATGCACTGTACAAACTCCCCACTGGCCTTCCATGGAAACTCACCCCTCCCATTCTTTTCCTTTGGGGCAGCTAAAATATTGAAATCACTTCCTACGATTCATGGAAAAGGTCCCGGATCAAAGAATTCAAGATCATGTCTGAAACATTTCCTACCTAAGCATCACAACTACCATATACAAATGAAAAAATAGAATATATGACACCCTAAGTAAATATTCAATGTGACTATCTTCTCTAATGCATTAACCATATCAATAATGATGTTGTGTTTCCAAAATAGCCAAATCTGCATATTGTGTGGATTAGCTTGAATGCATGCATTCATTCTGATCCATTAAACATACTTAGAAATTTTACTAGATAATTTATTAGGATCTAAGATAGTAATAGGATACATTTAATGATTATAGACTTCAGTATCTTAGATGGTAGTTTTACCCGATCTCTCAAGACTCACACATTTCCTATTAGGAAGGATATGATTGAACAAAACACTACCTGGATTTTTCCCCAGGAAACTTCACACCTTTTATCTATGGAAAAGATCAATCACTTCTGTTCCTGGACTAGGTTCTACTAACTCCCCACTGGACAATAGAGAAGAAAATACACGACTTGAGGATGTAGAATACTCAGTTTGAAGGTTATCCCCACTCAGCACACTAGAATATACTACCATGGATGAACTAGATGAAAAGAACTTGGAAATAGAATTAGTATGCATACCAATTCACTCTAGATCAAGATAGTTATGAAATTGAGGAGATACCCTATGAGATAAATGGGTTGGAGAATGACCCTAAGGTGACTGGTGATAGAGAAATTTTCCATCTTCCATGGTAGGTGGCTGGTGCACCTACCCTATGTGACCCTTGGTTGCTTCAATATAGGTTTTTGCACATGCATATAATGAATGCCACCATTGTTGAAGTTCAATGGTAGGTGGGGGATTGGTGGGAGTTGTGTCAAACACAAAAACTCCCAATGTGCCTATATATGGAAGCCTTGGGAAGCTTCCACCACCATCATCAAATCCGATCCAAGCGAGCTCTTCCTTTCAAGAGAGCCTTGAGAGCTCCATGTGAGAGAGGTGTAGAGAGAAGTTTGTGTAAGCTTTGTTCTTTGTGAAATAAAGCTTATTTTTCTTCCATTTTCTTTCTCTATTATCTCTCTTAGTGGTCAGAGAACCACAATTAGTGGTATTAGAGGAGTTTCTGGTGAAACAATGATGGGCAGTTGAAATTGTCTAGTGACCGGAAAATTCATGTTTCCTGGAATCATGTCTTGAAGTCATATTCTGACATCCTATGTCGAGATGATTTCAACGGTGCAAATGGAATTGAACACAGAGCTAAAATGATCTTTCTAGGCACATTAAATGTTTGGTCAAACTTCACATGCTACAATACTCCCTTTCCAGAGAAGAAGGCACTATTCCGACACCGATGACTATTCCAGCGAGTTTTCAGCAGCTGATCCAGCGTTTCACGTCATTGACACATCATCGCCACGTCATCAGATGATCTCAACCATTGATACTATTTTGATCATATCTTGATCAATCGTTATCCTATTTTGACGATCTAGTAATTGATCCCACCATTTTAGACTGTTCTAGAAGCAATATTGAGCTCCATTTTTTCAGATTCAGCACCAATTTTAACTGAATTGAAATCCAATGGAGGGATCATCATGGGAGGGATGATCATGTTTATTTCTTCAAAATACTCCATTTGGAAGTCTTGAATGAAAGATCTTCTCAATGCTAAGGATATTTTTGACCCCATTGAGAATGGTGGAGTCCACCTTAATGCCACCAAGGAAGTAGTGTGGAAAAATATGAAAAAGAAAATTATCAGTCAAATTCGACAATGGATGGATAATAGTGTTTACAACCATGTTGCTCAAGAGACTAGTGCATACAAACTTTGGATAAAGTAGGAAAATTGGTAAAAGTCAAAGACTGCTTGAAACAAGATCCTATTATTGAAGTGGTAGATGAATCTTCGACTATAGAGCAGAAGATCTGTAGCCGAACACACTAGCAAGTTTCAAATCTTGGTGAACCTGTTGGTGGCTACCAGTAAGAAACTAAATGATGAAGATCATGTGAACCACTTACTCTACACAGTTAACAGAACTGGGATACATTTTTCATCTCACTCAGAAACTCGGTGCCTGGAGGAAAAAATACCATAGAGATGGTAAAGGATTCATTGTTTAATAAGAATGCCTAAAGGAAGGATGTGAGTTACAACCAGACGCAAGAACTCATTCTAGAGAAGTGAGGGAGACAACAAGGAGGAGGTCATGGGGTAGGAACAAGAGCCTGAAGCAAGAATAGTGGAAGGTCCACAGATTGTAAGAAGACAACATACAAATTATACCATTGTGGCATGGAGGGACACATGTATAAGAACATCAAAAAGTTTCTACAAGAAAAGGGTCAAATTAGTAACCATCAAAGAAGAAATGGAGATACACATGTGACCGTCACCAAAGAAGTTGTGCTTTACTTAAAAGAAGAAGAAGAGACATGATTTCATACATCAGGCCAAGACACAAAATGGGTTGTCGATACTACAGCATCGTACCACGTCACTCTGCATCATGAGTATTTCTTGACTTATCAAACTGGTGACTTTGGTGTAGTCAAGATGTGAAATACCAGTTTGGTGGAGATATTTGGCATGGGTGATATCCAAGTAAAGATAAACATTGGATACATAATCACCCTGAAAGATGTTCAACATGTTCCAAGCCTTTGTCTTAACCTTTCATCAGGTACAACCATTGATCTATAAGGCTATATCAAATTCTTTAGTAATGGAGCATGGAATATGAAAAAAGGATCGATCATCATCGCTTGAGGACACATATGTGGTACATTGTACAAAACACATGTGACGATATGTGAAGAAAACCTCAACACGGTGAAAGGAGAAATGTCATCCAATATATAGAATAGGAGACTCAACCACATGTATAAAAGAGGGTTATCTACCTTGAAGAAGAATAAGTACATCATTATTGATAAGGATTCATCACTTGATCTTTATAAATATAGCTTGTATGGGAAGCATCATAGAGTATCATTCAACACTGCTTCATCAAGGAGATCAGAGTTTCTGGATATGGTGTACTCGAATGTTTGGGGAACCATGGATGTGGATTCACTCTGTGGTAAAAATAATTTTCTCTCCTTTATTGATGACACATCTTTAAGGGTGTGTGTGTTCTTCTTACAGATGAAGTACCAAGTACTGGACTACTTCAAGATGTTCCATGCCATGGTGGAGCGTGAAACTAGAAGGAAGATGATGTGTTTTCATTCGTACAATGGAGGAGAGAACACATCTTGGGAATTTGATTCCTATTGTAGGAGTCAGGGAATCCGACATGAGAGGATGGTCCCTCGCACCCCACAACACAACAGAGTTATAGAATGGATGAAGAAAACCATCATGGAGAAGGTTAGAAGCATGATGCGGTTGGCTAAGCTTCCTAATCCCTTCTGTGGAGAAGTTGTTCAGGTTGCATTCTACCTCATCAACAGATCACCATTATTCCTGCTGAATTTTGAGATTCCATAGAAGAGATGGCCTGGTAAACATCCCACTTTCTCTCATTTATGAGTATTTGGATGTTTGACATTTTCACATGTATCCAAGGAGCTTTGGCAGAAGCTAGATGGGAGATCTACTCCATGAATCTTCATTGGCTATGGAGACGAGGATTTTGAATACAAGATTTGGGACCCGAAGGAGAAGAATGTGATCAGAAGAAGAGATATTGTGTTCCATGAGAATCAAATGATTGGGGATATTCAAAATCTGAGAATGTATCTAAGGGAAAGTTTCAAGGAATCAATTCATGATCCAACACCTATTCCAGAACCACCTATAAATGAAGAGGAGGAGGTGCAAAAAGACTCATCGGCATCAGACCAGGAGGTAGTGGAGGAGGATTTTGATCAGGGGAGAATATATACTCTCCACAAGAAGTTGTAGAACCATCACATGAGCTAGGTGATGTTGTTCCTCCCTCACTTAACATTTCACAGGTTTGAAGGTCTTAACAAGGATGTATTAAATCAACAAATTATTCGGAGTCAGATTACTTGTTGCTGACTGATTAGGGGGAGCCAAAAGGATACCAGGAAGCAGTGTATCATCCCGAAAAACAGAAGTGGCTGCATGCAATGGAGGATTACATGGAGTCTTTGATGAATATCCAAACATAGGATTTGGTTGAATTACCCAAAGGTAAGAAGGCACTAACAAGAAATGGGCGTTCAGGGTGAAGAAGAATGGAAGAAAAATGGAGCTCGATAAAAAATCTCATTTAGTATTCAAGGGATTCATTCAGAAGAAAGGAGTTGACTTTGATGAGATCTTTTCACCTATGGCGATGATGGATTCAATCTGAGTCATTTTCCGATTAGTGGATGGCTTGGACATAGAGCTTGAAAAGATGGATGTGAAGACAACTTTTCTTCATGGTGACCTCTCCGAGATTATCTATATGAATCATCCTAAGGATTTGAGGTTTCTAGATAAGAAAACCTCATTTTCAAATTTAAGAAGAGTTTGTATAGAATGAAACAGGATCCCAGATAGTGGTAAAAGAATTTTGACTCATTCATGGTGAGTCATGGCTACAAGAAGACACTGGCGGAGCATTGTGTCTACATCCAGAGATTTTAGGATGGTAACTTTTTTGCCCTTCTACTTTATATGAATGACATGGTGATCATTGGGAAGGATGCAGCGAGGATTAGACAATTGAAGAGGGAGTTATCCAAGTATTTTGATATGAAGGACTTGGGTGGAGTTCAACAACCAGTGTGTCTACATCCATATATTTTAGGATGGTAACTTTTTTTCCCTTCTACTTTATGTTGATGACATGGTGATCATTGGGAAGGATGTAGCGAGGATTAGAAAATTTAAGAGGGAGTTATCCAAGTCTTTTGATATGAAGGAATTGGGTGCAGTTAAATAGATTTTGGTGATGTAGATCATTCGTGATATAAAGAGGAGGTTGTTATAGATATCTTAGGAGAAGTAAGTTGAACATGTTCTGAAACGTTTCAACATGGACAAAGCCAAAACTGAGAGCATTCCTCTTCTCAACTATTTGAAGTTGAGAAAGTTTTCATGTTTGTCATCCAAGGAACAAATCGAGACGATAGAGATGATACCATACTCCTCATCAGTTGGAAGTATGATGTATGTTATGATGAGTATGAGACCTGACATTTCCCATGCAGTGGAAATCTTGAGCCAGTTTCTCTCCAATCTCGGGAAGCAGCACTGGGATGAAATCAAGTGGATTCTGAGGTATCTTAAAGGTAATTCGAAGTTATGTTTGTGCAATGGGGGATATGAACCTAACATAGAGGTCTATATTTACATAGATATGGCAAGAGATCTTGATAGTAGGAAGTCTATGTTAGGATACATATATACTTTTACAGGAGGAGTTGTATCAAGGCAGTAAACATTGCAAAAGTGTGTCATTTTATCCTCAACAGAAGTAGAGTATTATGCTGATTCGGAAGCTGGAAAGGATATGTTGTGCCTAAAGCATTTTCTCCATGAGCTCAGATTTGGCCAGAAGGAGTACATGGTTCATTGCGATATTCAA
This sequence comes from Viscum album, assembly GCA_963277665.1. NCBI lineage: Eukaryota > Viridiplantae > Streptophyta > Magnoliopsida > Santalales > Viscaceae > Viscum > Viscum album. The sequence continues at coordinate 1,520,700,953 of OY728119.1, forward strand.
AGTGCTTTGTACTTGAGCAAGAACTATATGTACTATTCCTAGACAAAAAACATCAATATTCCCTATCATTGGATATGTGAAGTGATCGATCAACAAAAATTGTGACTTGTGAAGATCCACACCAAGGATAACCCGAAAGACATGTGGAAAAATGTGGTTGATCGAGAGAAGCTAGAAAATTTCAGATGCTCTAGATGATTGCGTCTGGAGGGGGAGAATTGTTAGAGAAATTTTCTAGCTTCCTTGGTAGGTGGTTGGTGCACCTACCCCACCCGACCCATGGCTGCTTCAACATAAGCAGTTGTACATGCAGAATATGCAAGCCACCATTGTTGAAGTTCAATAGTAGGTGGGGGATTAGTGGGAGTTGTGTCAAACTTGACACCACCCACCATTCCTATATAGAGTTAGCCTTGGGGACCCTCCATCATCATCATCAAATCTGATCCAAGAGATCTCTTCTATTCAAGAGATCCTTGAGAGTTTCATGTGAGAGAGGTGTTGAGAGAAGTTTTTTGTAAGCTTTGTTATTTGTGAAATGAATCCCATTTTTTGTCCATTTTCTTTCTCTATTATCTCTCTTTGTGGTCAGGGAACCAAAAAAACTAAGGATCCAACAAATGTGGGGAAAACACAGAGAGGGGAGGCTCCATTTATTTCCCCTAATCATGAGGACCTAGTTCGTGAATAGGAATAACTTTAGTGGATTAGTATAAAGCCACACCTTTTACACGATCATTATATAGAAGAAATATAGGTTCAATGTGAATGATTCCAAAACTATGAGAGAAATGGATCAACGCTATATATGGAACTAGAACGTGGAAAGAAGAAACATCATCACTTAAAATATTAGAAGGTGAACCTCACTCCACCTAGGATCCTAGTTAAGAAGCATCCAAACTTTTTGAAACTACCTATCCATTTATTTCTCCACCATACTTGAGAGAGGCCTCCACTTCCCCATCTGATAAGGGGTATTTTTTGATGGGTCCTGCAACCTACCACTCGATGCACCTTGGTAATGTTTCTTGTAGATGATCAAGGAGAGTCCTTGAATCCAGAAGAAAGAACATAATCTGGGAGGCGAGGTGTAAACCAAAACATGGATCCATTCATGGGAATCATGAACTCAAAGGAAAATATGATCCTGAAGAGGTTGAGATATGTCCATCTCAACACATATATGATCCATCGATGTTTCATCAAGGTAGCGAGTTTTCTAATCCACACACATAATTCTATCAAGAGAATCACCAATGGACTTTAAAAAAAATTCATTATGAAACAAAAGATGAATGCTCGATAGGGAAATCAAGAAAGTCGCACTCGAAGAATCCCAAAAGAGGTTTTTTTAATAAGTTTTTTTAAAAAATATATTTTTTTAAAAACGGCTAGGTTACAATTATTTTTTAAAATACGCCCCAAAGGCGGCATCAGCGATGCCGCCATTCCACTAAAACCGAAAAAAATATTTTTTAAAAAAAAATTATTTTATTTTTTATTTTTTTTGTTTTGTTTTGATTATATATATATATATATATATAACAAAACAAAATTCAAAAATAAAATAAAATTTTTTGTAGAATTTATCTACTATTTAAAATCCAGCAGTACTGCCATTATAGCAGTGTGGATTCTGACAGAAGCTCTCACTCCGGGCTCCCTTTTATAATAGGGCTTACATAGGAAAATCATTTTACATTTCCAATGTGGGATTCTGGTTCTCCCTTTCATTCACAAGACATTCTTCATTTACAATGTGGGATTCTATTTCAAGTATGTGGATTTAAAAGACTATAAAATATAAACTATAAAACCAATATAAACGAAACTTAAAACAATGATTAAATATATAAGAAATAGTTGAAAATAAAAAAAAATTCATAAAAATGTTGATGGAAAAGAATTTATAAGGTTTCAAAGACACCTACTTGAAACATAAAAATGGTTCAAGTACGTGACTTTGAAAGTTTATAGATTATAAACTATTAGACCAATGTAAATGAAACATAATACAAGGATTAAATATATTAATAATAGTTGAAAATAATGATAATTTTGTAAAAAATGTTGATGAAAAATAATTTATAAGTTTTCAAAGACACCTACATGAAACATAAAAATGTTTCAAGTACGTGATTTTGAAAGTCAATAAAATATAAACCATAAGACTAAAATAAAATAAACGTAGAAAATGGATTAAACATATAACAAATAGTTTATAATAAAAAGAATTTCAAAAAAATGTTGATGAAAAATAATTTATGAGCATTTAAAGAGACCTACTTGAAACTTAAAACTTTTTCAAGTATGTGCCATTGAAAGCCTATAAAATATAAATTATAATACCAATATAAATGAAACTTAAACCACAAATTAAACATATAATAAATTATTTAATTAGTTAATCAGTATTATTAATAATTAATTAGTTATTTAATAATTATTAATAATTAATTATATAATTAGTAATGTAATTATTATGTATATAATAATTAATTAGTTAATTAGTTATATGATTATAAAATATATTTATTCATTATAATTAATAATTAGTAATTATTAAAAATTATTATATAATAATTAATTAGTTAATTAGTAACATAATTATTCTTTATAATTATTCATTATAATTATTCATTATAATTATTCATTATAATTATTCATTATAATTATTAAATATTAAATATTAAATATTAAATGTTAATTATTAACTATTAATTGTTAATTAGTAATTAGTAATATAATTATTAATTTCATAATAATTAGTTAGTTAATTAGTAATTATTAATAATGAAATATATAAAAATTAATTAGTTAATTAGTAATATAATTATTAAATATTAATAATTAATTATTTACTTAGTAGTATAATTATTAATTATATAATAATTAATTAGTTAATAAGTAATATAATTAGTAATTTTTTAATTAGTAATTCGTTAATTAGTAATTATTAATCATTAATTATATAATAATTAATTAGTTAATTAGTAATATAATTACAAATTATAATTATTATTTATTATTTATTAAAAATTATTATATAATAATTAAATAATTAATTCGGAATATAATTATTAATTAGTTAATTAGAAATGTAATAATTCATTAGAATTATTAATTATTAATTATTAAAAATTATTATATAATAATAAATTAGTTCATTAATTATATAATTTTTTTTATAATTATTCATTATAATTAATCATTATAATTATTCTTTATAATTGTTAATTATTAGTTTTTAATTATTAATTATTAATTATTAATTACTTAATTAGTAATATATTTATTAATTATATAATTATTAATTATATATATAATTAGTTAGTTAATTAGTAATTATTCATAATTAATGAAATAATAATTAAGTAGTTAATTAGTAATATAATTATTAATTAGTAATGTAATTATTAATTATTTAATAATTAATTAGTTACTTTGTAATATAATTATTAATTATATAATAATTAATTATTTAATTAGTAATATAATTATTAATTATATATTTAGTAATTAGTTAATTAGTAATTATTAATTATATAATAGTTAATTAGTTAATTTTTTTTAGAAAGATAGAGTTAAGACACTTTTTATAATTATTTAATTAGTAATAATATTATAATTTATAATTATTCATTATAATTATTAATTAGTATTTAATAAAAATTATTTTATAATAATTAATTAGTTAATTGGTAATATAAATATTTATTATATAATATTTAGTTACTTAATTTGTAATATAATTATTCATTATAATTATTAATTTGTAATTATTAAAAAATGTTATATAATAATAAATTAGTTAATTAGAAATATAATTATTCATTATAAATATTAATTATATTTATTATTTATTAATTATTAATTATTTAATTAGTAATATATTTATTAATTAGCCAACGGGTGAGGTAAGGGCTCCTGCTTGGCATCTGAGAGACCCAGGATCAAAACCGGGTGGAGGTGAATTTCCTGGGGTACTGTAGCAGGTACTATTTGGTACTGTAGCAGCCATAAATATTCATCCAATTTGGGCGTTTGGGCCACTAGTTTTGGCCTATGGGTATCAGGGCCTTCGGTACATCAAAGTCCTTTGGGCGTTAGGGCCATCAGGCCATAAAGTCCATGGAGTAGCCTAGTTCACACAGAGCATGACTTGGAAGAGGATAAGAGCAAAAAGTGTAGTAGTCACCCGATATAGAGCTAACCGGATTGGAAGAATTAGAGGGTATGGCAACAGCCATCGGGACCAAGCACCGTGTAGATTTGTATTGGGCAATGCAAATACAAGGTGGGGGGCTAGGTGATCCATGATGCAAAAGTGGGGAGTGATAGTTCTAGTGGGTTGGGCCTACGGGTCATGTAATTGGCACAGTATGCCTCTGGGCCATCGGGTCATGTATTTGCATTCAGGTCGTGTCGGGCCCTTTGCCTTGGGCCTACGGGTTATGTAAGGGTTCCCCTTCAACCCTTAAAAGGCGGACTATCCATAATAAAAATAAAAAGAATGCATTCGGTCCATTCAGGTGGGGGTATTAATTATATAACTGTTAACTATATAATAGTTAGTTAGTTAATTAGTAATTATTAATAATTAATTATATAATAATTAATTTGTTAATTAGTATTATATTTATTAATTAGTAATATAATTATGAATTAGTTAATAATTAATTAGTTACTTAGTAATATAATAATTAATTATATAATAAATAATTATTTAATTAGTAATATAATCATTAATTATATAATTAGTAATTTTCTAATTAGTAATTATTAATCATTAATTATATAATAATTAATTTTTTAATTGGTAATATATTTATTAATTATATAATAGTTAATTAATAATATAATTATTCATTATAATTATTAATTAGTAATTATTAAAAATTATTATTTAATAATTAATTATTTAATTAGTAATTTAATTATTCTTAATAATTATTCATTATAATTATTCATTATAATTATTAATTATTAATTATTAATTATTAATTATTAATTATCAATTAGTTAATTAGTAATATAATTATTAATTATATAACTATTAATTATATAATTATTAGTGAGTTAATTAGTAATTATTAATAATTAATTATATAATAATTAATTAGTTAATTAGTAATATAATTATTAATTATTAAATAATTAATTAGTTACTAAGTAATAAAATTATTAATTATTTAATAATTAATTAGTTAATAATTAATTAGTTAATTAGTAATATAATTATTAATTTTATAATTAGTAATTAGTTAATTAGTAATTATTATTCATTAATTATATAATAATTTATTAGTTAATTAGTAATACAATTATTAATTATATAATAGTTAATTAGTTAATTTTTTGAGAAATATAGAGCCCCTTTTTATAATTAGTTAATAATTAATATAATTATATATTATAATTATTCATTATAATTGTTAGTTATTATATATTTATAATTATTTAGTTAATTAGTCATATAATTATTAATTATTTAATAATTAATTAGTTACTTAGTAATATAATTATTAATTATATAATAATTAATTAGTTAATTAGTTATATAATTATTAATTATATAATTAGTAATTAGTTAATTATTAATTATTAATCATTAATTATATAATAATTATTTAGTTAATTAGCAATATAACTATTAATTATATAATAGTCAATTAGTTAATTAGTAATATAATTATAAATTATAATTTTTCATTATAATTATTAAATTGTAATTATTAAAAATCATTATATAATTATTAATTTGTTAATTATTATATAAATAATTTTTAATAAGTAGTAATTAACTAATTAATTATTATATAATCAATTATTACTAATATTAATTAAATAACTAAATAATTTATTATATGTTTAATCCACGTTTTAAGTTTCATTTATATTGGTCATATAGTTTATATTTTATATTCTTTTAAAGGAAAATACTTGAAACATTATTAGGTTTCAAGTCGATGGATTTGACAGTTTATAAATAATTTTTCACTAACATTTTTTATAATATTTTTTTATTTTCAACTATTTGTTATATGTTTAATCCATGTTTTATGTTTCATTTATATTGGTCTCATAGTTTATATTTTATTGACTTTCAAAGTCACATACTTGAAACATTTTTAAATTTCAAGTAGGTATCTTTGAAAACTTATAAATTACTTTTCATCAACATTTTTTAGGAAATTATTTTTATTTTCAAATATTTGTTATATGTTTAATCAATGTTTTAAGTTTCATTTATGTTGGTTTTATACTTTATATTTTATATGATTTAAAAGTCACATACTTGAATCATTTTTATGTTTCAAGTAGGTGTCTTTGAAACCTTATAAATTATTTTCCATCAATATCTTTTAGGAAATTAATTTTTTTCAACTATTTTGTATATGTTTAATCCATGTTTTAAGTTTCATTTATATTGGTCTTATATTTTATATTTTATAGTCTTTCAAATTCACATACTTGAAACAAAATCTCAAATCAGAAATGTAGAATGTCCTATACAGGAAAGAGAGAGCCAGAATCTCAATTCAGAAATGCAGAATGATTTCCAGGGTAATCTCTTTTATAAAAGGGATCCCTAAGTGAGAGCTTATGTCCAAATTTAGACTGTTATAAAGATAATACTGCCAAATTTTAAATTGCAGATAAATTCTGCTGAAAATTTTATTTTCATTTTTATTTTTGTTTTGTATATATATATAAACAAAAAAAAACAGAACATAACATTTTTTTTAAAAATTAATGTTTTGTGTGTTTTAGTGGAAAGGCGTCATCAGCGATGGAAGATCTGGAGTGCATAATTTTTTTTTAAAAAACTTATTAAAAAAACTCATCTCGACCAAAATGTGACTCCATCACCCATCAAGAATGGTTGAAATGCCATCGCTCCAAATATCTGGGCATTTTACTCCACACTTGTAAAAAATTCTCACGTGAATAAAAAATCACACAAAATGATTTGTGGTTTAGGGTAGAGATACTAGTTGTAGAAGCCATACCCCAAGAATCTTCAAGGACACAGAATATGAGAAGAGAAGGTTTATCAGCACAAAACCTTGCCACTGGGGTCCACTTCAGATACTCTGAGGCTTCCATGAAGGTAGGGGAAGGAACCTTGACCAATATGTGGTTTCTTTCTTACAATGTAGTAGGAACCATCCGATATATCTTTGGAAATCACTGCGACTTCAAATCCACTGTAGATCTACAAAGCACTTCCTTAAAGGAACCCCCCTGATGAAGAGTCGAGATAGGAGACCAATAGAAATCAGGTAGTGGAAATGTGTGTATTTTAGCCACTCTATGAAAGGGAGTTATATCTATTATTGGAAGGGATTCCATAGCCCTATAATCCACCGAACGAGAAGCAACAATCAATTTTTTGAACTTGTGGTCATTAGTCAAGCACGTTCTTTTGATTCTGCGTGAAATACAGTCTATTAGAATATCTATGGAGACATCATTATGAACTCTAGAAAAGTAACATATTTTTTATCTTTTTGGGACATGGAAGATAAGATGGACCTCATGGTTAGAAAATGTTTTCTTCCATCAATAGAAATAAGATAACAGACATGGTCCAATTAATAAATATTTGGTAAGGATAACATTGTTTATATTTTATTAAAGAAAACATATAGAACTATAAAATGGAAAATGAAAGTGAGTGTACTTACCACATGATAAAAAATAAATACTATAGTAATGTTTCATGAAAAAAAAATTTGTAATTAAAATAAATATTTTTTGTAATTATATTGTTTAAACATTCTGAGATATTAATTACTTTATTTTATTTGTGGCAGGTTACATATGGAATTTATTCAAAGAATAAAAAATTGGAAAAGGATGTAATTCATGATAAAAATGTTACTCTAGGACCTATGATATATTAAGGATCAATTTTGAGGCTTGAAGTGGAGACCAAAGGAAAAAAATGAAAACAGGGGTTTAAGAACATCATTCATTATATGACATACCATTTCACATTGTGAAATTCCAATCAAATTTTCAAGATGTGAGCTAGGACAAGGAAACCAATCCTAGAGGCAGGATTTGAATTTTCATGGCATGGCACATAGTTTCATTCCTTGAAACATGTACATGAGTCTTAGATTATTTTGAAAACATGCCAATGTTGACTGGTTCCAGCGTCTTAATGCCCAGTAACTGCAGGAGTTGAATCAGTAAGGTTCAACATGGCATTTTATGATACCAAGGGGGTCCATATGTTTCTTTAATAGGAAGGCCCAAGAGGATCATAGACTAATTGTGTTGGTGACCATAGTTCAAGGGAGATGTGTTATGCACAATAGAGTTCTCCACCAAGAATTCTCATTCATTACCTTTTAGCATTTTTTTCTTCACCCTCTCATGGATAGCATGAGTGGGAAATTTAATTTTCATGTAATTTAAGTATATTGAAGGTTAATTTAATAAATAAAAGGGATTTCCATCCTTAATTTAAGTTGGGTTTTCATTTTCTCATCAATTTATCCAAATTTTTTCTTTTTATTTTGTTATGAATGACCAATGTATTCTGAAATAAGCGAAAAATAAAATATAAAAAAACTGATAAAAAGAACTTGGTTTTAACCCCGACCATTGGGTTAACTAATCTATACATCAAAAAATGTTTTAGGTCACTTATTCTATTAATTAACTAAGGTTACATGGCCATTGAGAAAAGTTGTGTTTAGTGTGAGAGAGAATAATTGGCATGACCATTGGAATTATTTAAACCTAAATCCGATGAACATTTTATGGAATGTTTGGCATTACAATTTATTAATTACATGAACCAGGATCATTCATAAACAGTGCATTTATTTTTATTATATCATCCCTAATTCATTAAATATACTCACACTCCATAGTTTATATTTAAAATATTTTTATCATTAATAATTTAGGCATATTTTAGTAAATTAAATATTTTCTCTAAACCTATCATTATAGGATCAATATAGACTTGAAAAATCCTATACTACTTAATTATAGAATTTTTAAATTTTTATTTGTGTCTTCAAATTTTAAAGATTTGTATCCTCATAATCATTAAATAAACCCAATGATCTATCAAATTTTTTGGCTCCATTACTAGGGATAAGTGTGGAAAATATTTTTAATTTAATATCTTAAATAAATACATTTCTCATATATTTCCTGGTTTTAGTTTAGTTTTTTCTTTTATTATTTTTTTATTAATTTTACAAACTTGGGTGTTTTTTATGATGGTTGGGCTGTAATTCATTTTAACTTAAAAAGATAGATTTTCTTTCCTTTTAAGGTGTCTCATGAAAAAATTTGACTAGATGAAAATGATAACCAATCAAATAGAAAATCACCTACAACCGTACCCGAGAAAAAAGAGGAAACACTCCCCAACCTAAAACCTCACTCTAAAGAGGTGTGTTTAAAAAATGAAAGCATGGAAAATGAATGCATGGTATGTAATACTTCCTAAGATGAATTTTTATCTTTACACAACAACCTAAACTTTTCACGTTTAGAGTAAAAAAGGAGAATAAGGGACCTTGATTTCTGAGTTTCTATAATGATTTCTTAAATATTTTGGATCATTGTTGGAGGACGAGGAGGAGGAGACAACCACTACGTTTTTAACATAATTTCTTGATGATCCAATAACACCACATGAAGAACAACAAATTTTACACTACACCCACTGTGAAGAATAAGAAGAAGTGGAAGAAGAAGAAAAAATTAATGAGCTATCTATGGAACCTGAAGAGGTTATTTCATAAATTTGACAACTGAAACCATTACCTAAAGAAGAAAAATAGTACCAGGACTAGATAGAATATAAATTATAACTTTTTTTCTTTTAAACGATCTAGAACTTATTCACCTTCTCCAAATTTCCTAAAAATCACAACAAGGAGGAAATACAATGTTATAGATGATCTCTAATGTAAAAATTGTGTAAATCCGTGAATTTTGGCTATATATCACACACTAATTTGCTTACTCGGGTAAGTTCAAGCTAAATGAATTTAATAAAGTGCATCTTCTGGGATTAGAAATGTGTTTTTTATAACTTTGTAAAATGGTAAAATTGTATTTCTCTACTAGAAATTAATTTTATATTAGGAATTTTTCTTTCAAATTACCTTATCTTTTTTAGACGTATTGAATAGACCTTGTTCCATAATGATTTTTTGATTTTATATGTCTAAAATGAAGTAATAATGTGAAAATAATAGTAATAATAATAAATTGTTACTACAAAATGTATCACACCACACAACATGGGATTAAAGTTTTTAATTCTAATATTTTCTTTTATACCCCTATAATTTTTCTTAAAATAAAATTAGTTAATTAATTAATTGATTTATTAGTTAATTAAAAATGAATTCCATGCACATAAAATTTTTGTTTGAATCATCGATCGAGGATAAAAATAATTATAAAAGATAATCATCAGGACATAGTATACATTTCATTATTAATTAATTGAATAGTATAAAGGGGAGATAAATTATTAAAGATAAGCATGGGGATTTTAATTTATCAAATCCAAATATGGAATATTGGTTAATTTTAGTTAATTATTTTTTGAGATTTTCCATGCTTTGAAAATATAATATTAATTTTAATAAATTTTATTTTTGTTGTGTATTTCCATGTGTAATTGTCTCAACTACATGCTTTCATTCCCCAAAAAAAGTATTCCATATATTACTCCTTTTTTCTTAAGGATATTTTTTTAGTGAAACAGGGAAATATATTTCTTATAAGATTTTATTTTTATCTTTTTGAATATATTATTGAAAAAATAAAATTTAAATTATTAATGAAATTATTGATTATCGATTTGTTCTTGGACCCAAAAATATAAAAATCCTTCTTAATCCTATAAAGGCCATGAAAAACCTTATTAGGGAAGAGCCACATTCAAAGACTATTTCCCCCTTTCTTACCCTCGTCTAAATATTTTTTATGATATTCAAAAAATTAGAATAGTGGAAATTATGATATGGTGAAAGGGATGTGTATTTTGTAAATATATAATTTTAAAGGATTTATATGGGATATTAGAAAGGTTAACAATTAATCATTTATTTTAATTTATTTCACACCCTCTTGAAAAAAAATAAAAAAATGGGTTGTGTCTTAGAGGGTCAAAAATCACCATTTTCATAACTAATGATTTATCTTTTGGGGTTGGGTGGTGGATATGATCCTTATCCAAACTCAACTTTTAAAAAAGGGATTAAAATTTAAAGAAAATATACAATATTTTGCATATTTTATTGATATTCATTTTTTGTGAAGCTTAATATGATTTATGTAAAAAATAGAGATTTAATTTTTGAAGATAGAATTTTTCATTGATATTTTATTGATTATCATGAAAAGTGATTTAGAGATTAATATCTCGTTTAGATCTATTAATTTATACATAATTTACCCACCTACCCTAAAGCCTCAATGTCATCTGAACCTTTCTATTAAGCCCTCATGATTATTTTTGAATATGTATCTATGGGGTTGATAAATTAAATTCACTACAAGATTATTATAGGGAGCATGATTTGATTTATGCACATAATTCCATTTACATTCTTACCTTGATGATGAGTGAAAAAAATTAAATTGAGGTACATTGAAAATGGAATGAGTATTGAAAATGTACTGAAAAATATAAATAGAAGAAATAAAATACATGGTTAACTCAATATATGAAAAATAAAATAAAATATTGGTTTATTTCTTTGAAAAATTAGTAGTTGATAAAAAAATTATGCGAAGCTTGAATATTTTAATCTCTATTTAGTCAAATAATTTTATTTACATTAAATATTAATTATGATAATGTGTTTATACTTTTTAATTTGATGACATTTATTTCTTGAGGAAAATAATCAGTTTAATCATTGGTGTATTTTATAGCATCATTTCATGCATATTGTTTATAAAATTTTAAATAATTATTTTTCTAATGAAATTGTTAAAAAATTCCTTTCTATTAATTTTTTCTTTGATACTTGTAGAATTTATTAAAATAAAAAAAATAAGAAAACATAGATGTAATTCATGATAAAAATTATGCTCCAGGAACTGGGATATGTCAAGGCTCTATTCTGGGGCCTAAAAGGGATAACGATGGAGAAAAAATAGAAAAAATAGGGGTTAAGAGACATTATTCATGGGATGACATAACCTTTCATGTCCTAAAATTCCATGAACAAGTTCAAGACACGAACTAGTATATAGAAACCAATATTGGAGGCTAGATATGAATATTTATAGTGTGACATTGTGTTTCACATCATGACATAGGTAGAAGATTCCCAGATTATACTGAAAACTTGTAAAATATGGATGGGGCCTCTGTCTTAATGGTCAGTAACTACCTATTTTGACCAAATAAGGTTCAAAATTCCATTTTATAATGCATGAGGGGTCTGTATTTTCCAAAAATATTAAGTCCATGGAGGAGCTACACAACATTGGATTTAAGATCAGATCTCCAAGGTGAGGTGTTAGGGCATAACGTAGTCCTCCACTAGGCCTTATCTTCCATTTTCTCGAAGATTTTTTTATATTTCATCACCCTATCATGGCTATAATAATAGGATATTTTATTTTCATTCTATTTATGTATATTTATGTGGAATTGTAAAAAATAAATGTTTTGTTTATATTTAATTTAAATTATGTGTTTGTTTTCTCATCAATTCTTCCATTTTTTTATTTTGATATGAATAAATATTTTATTCTAATATGATAAAAAATAATATTTTAAAGAAATCAATAACTAGAAAAATATTTTCACAATGACCAGTGGGTTAATTAAATTCTATGTTAAATTTTTTTTAACACACCTCTTTTACTAATTAACTTTATTACTATTACTATTGGTAAAAAGGGTTGATTAGTGTGAGAGATAATAATTACCGTGATTATTTTAATTATTTAAACCATATTCTAAAAACAATTCAAGGTATTTCAGTCATTCTAATTTATTATTTACTTGAACCTAGATCATTCATACATAGTGTGCTTATTTTTATTATCTCCTCCATAATTATTTAAAAATATTCACACTCCATATTTTATATTTTAATTATTTTAATCATAAATAATTTAGGTCTATTTTATTAAATTATTTATTTTATCCAAACCAGTCATTATAGGGTCGACCTTAGACTTTCAATTAAATAGATAAAATTTTCCATATATTTATTTATGTATTTATTTTTGGAAGGTTACATGTGGAATTAATTCAAAGAATAAAACAAGAAATAAGAGATGTAATTCATGATAAAACTAATGCTATGGGACATATGACGAGTCAAGGATCAATTTTGTGGCTTCAAGGGAAGGCTTAAAGAAAAAACATTAAAAACGGGGGCTAAATAACATAATTCGTAGAGTGGAATACAATTTCATAATGTGAGATTACAAGAACATGTTCAAGATGTGAATCGAGCCATGAAAACCAATATTGGAGGTACGATATGAATTTTCAAGGTGTGGAACTATGTTTCACACCTTGACACATGTATACGAGTCACAAATTCTTCTAAAAACATTTTAATATTGACTGGATCCCAGGTCAAAATGCTCAAAAACTATTAAAGTTTACTCAGAATGGTTTAACATACCATCTTATGACGCTCAGGGGGTCTATATTTTAACTATAAAATAAATTCCATAGAGGAACTAAAAAGTATTGGATTGGAGACCAAAGTTATGAGGTGAGGTGTTATTCATAGCAGAGTCCGCCACCATGTTTTCTCCTCTTGTTTATTTTTTTTAATTTTATTTTATTTATTTATCTTCACCCTCTCATAGATAACATTAGGGGTGATTTTTTTCATTCAATATATGTAAATTTATAGGGAATGGTAATAAATAAATGTTTTATTCATGTTTAATTTATTTTTTTTATTTTTTTCATCAACTCTTCCAAATATATTCATTTTATTTCACTCCCTATTACCATTGTATTCCATGATGAGAGTAAAATAATATGTTAAATAAAGTGATAAATATAACTAGGTTTTCCCCAAGTCCATTGGGTTAACTATATTATATATTTAAAAATGTTTTTAGGATTCCTCATTTCTTAATTAACCAGAGTACCATGACTATTGAGAAAAGTGATGATTAGTTAGAGAGTGAATAATTACCATGATCTTTGGAATTATTTAATCCTAAATTTGATGATAATTTAGAGGAATTTTGGGAATTCTTGTTTATTAATAACATGAACCTATATCTTTCATACATGGTGCATTTTTTTATTATCACCTCCCCCATATTTAAAAATCCTCAAACACCGTAGTTTAGATGAATTTTTTATCATAAATAATTTAGTTCTATTTTATTAAATAAATTATTCTTTCTAACTATTTATTTAGGGGATCAACCTCAGACTTGAAATATCTTATACTAAATAATTTTAGAATTAGTGAGTTGTATTCATGTTTTTAAAATTTTAAATTTGGTACCCCCATGTGAATTAACGACACCCCTAATGATATCAAACAGCCATGACTATAACATAAAATATAATGAGGATGTAGTTTTATGTTATGAAAATGAGGAGGGGCTGGATATTATTTTCTTTATAAAGGAAAGAATTGGTAGGAATGACCTAAATTGCATGAAAGTATTGTTTGTTGAAGGCCTCAATCACAACGTACTTAGTTTAAGTAAATTATGTAACTCTAGGAATGAAGTGAATTTTAACAAATAAATTTTAGTATAAAAGGATGAGATGGATATATTGTATTTTAATAAAGGTTTAACAAGGTAATCCACTATCTCATTGATGGATGAGAGGAGATGTAAATGATCTCTAAAGAATAAGAGAGAAAACTGTGGGAAAAGTGGCATGTCTTTTTTATGCAAATATGATTAGAGAACCAGATGAGAAAAGAAGGTGGTTAAGACTTCATTAAACTCACACTGAATCACACTCACAAGTGTAAAACTATCCAAAAAGGGAAGAACATTCTAATTTACTACAATCTAAAAATGGTATATCATCAAGTTTTATTGAGCTAGTTCATGTGGATTCTAGTTGGTCGATGGTAATTAAATAATGAGATAGAAAATGGTGTTTTTTTCTTATTCATTAGTGGTTTTAGAAAGATATAAAGACTTATGTTAATTACTCACAAATTCAATTTGTTTAAGTATATTACTAGATACTGAGAGAAAACTAAAATAATGTATGGTTAAAAATTCTCATTCTTGGAACCAATAATGGTTTGGAATTTACCAATACCCTAGTATAATAATATCTAGTAAAACATGGAAATCTATATCAAGTTTCCTCAGTGAGGACACCTCAACAAAATTGAGTTATGGAGAGGAGGGACTAAATCATTAATAAAATGTATTTTACAATTATGGTTAGGGAAAATATACTATATACATATTTAAAATAAGTACCTCTGAAATCATTTTATTTCTCCAATAGGGTGTTATAATGTTTTAATAAAATATTCCCTGTGAACTATGGTATGATAAGAAGGTAACCCTTAAATAAATTTGTGTGTTTGGGAGTAAATATCTTATTCTCAATAATGAAAAGAATAAAAAGTGAGAGGATTATGGGGATGAAGTTATTTTATTTAGATATTAATCTAATAGAAAAATCATAAAATTGATATAATAATAAGATTTGGAAAATAATGAAATATCAAGATGTAACCATAATTAAAAAATTTTGAATGGCCTGAAGGACTTCATTTTTTATTGATTTTTGATAATATACCATTTATGGGATGAGGAGAAACCCTTACAAGGCCTGAAGGCTTATGTGAAATTACATGACCTGTAGGTCTTAACAAATCAACCCAAAGAAGACAACTTGGAACTACCCCTTCCCAGCAAATGTCATGATGTCATCTCTCCACCTTCACACGGCTGGTCGGCTTGCTATCCTATTTAGAGCTGCACATGCCCAATACCTATGATAATTATGTACCCTCTCATTCTTCAATTTTCAGTTAGCTATACTCTGGGGAATGCGCCTGCTCTGAATCCTCATCCAGAGCCTTGTTCCATGTAATCTTTCTGGTACATCTACATTTTTCAAGTACCCTAAAGGCCTTGAGGTGGCACGAAGGCCTTATGGTGGCTTGAATTCCTTGAGGTGGCTCATAATAATTGATTACCCTAAAGACCATGGGTGTCTCGAAGACCTTGAAGTACCTGAGGACCAAAACAGTGGCTCAGAGGCCCAAACAGATGAATATTTTCAACTGATACAGTACAAAGCAGTACCTACTACAGTGATGCTACAGAAACCCGAAAATATTCCTCTGCCCTGATTTCACAAAAGGGAAATGCTAATTAAGAGGAATAAATTTATGCTAAACTTAAAAGTTCAAGGGGATCACATTTGAGTTTATAAGTCTTAAGAAATACTTATTATAAAAAAATAAAACATTTTCCGCAACTAAAAACAAGGTGTAAAAAAGGGTTGAATACAATGATGAAAATATGTTTAGTAACAAAACAACTCCAATTTAAATAAGTAGGATGAATTCCTAACAAAAAACCTATCTTTTATCTTAGGAAGAACCAAAAACCATTGAAGAGGATACTATATTTGAAATATCGGTCAAGGATATGACTTAAGTGTTTGAATAAATTGAAAAGAATGATACATGGGAAGTTATTATTAGAAAAAATAATAATAAAATAATTGGAACCAAGTGGATATTAAAAAATAAATTAAATGAAGATCTAATGGTGGCCTAGAAAAAAATAACAATTGGTGTGCAAATTGTATTCCCAAATCAAAAGAATATATGTGGAAGAGAGATTTGCACTGGTGGCTTGAATGGATACTATATTATTATTTTTGGCTATGGATGTGGTAAGAAGATTCAAATGCCTCCAGGCTATAGGACCTTCATAACATCATGATTTACAGGCCATAAGGCCTTTGGGTAATAGAGATTTGGATGCAGCCCAAAAAAACACATAGGAGTAGGCCCCAAAAGTGGATTCATAGCAAATAGGATCCACCGGAGTAGAGCTAACTAGATTGGACGATTGAGAGGTTATGAAAATTACCATTGGTACAAGGCCCCATACATCTCTACATTGGGGAAATTCTAGCCTAACATCCATGAAATGTGGAGATATAATGCCCTCAATGTTGTAGATGTTATGGTTGGGAAGTTTCAAGGGTCAAGTTCCGGGATTTGGGTGATGTATTAGGCCTTGTGCCTCAGGAACTTCATGTATTATAATGGGCCTCATGCTACTGGTCCTACGAGCCATGTGTGGGTTCCTCCTCAACCCTTAAAATGGGGATTATCAATAATAAATAAAAATCTAAAGGCTTTCGAGAAATTCAGGAATTGTACGGACTAAAATAAATATCGAGGGAATGGTATTCTCAGCATGAGTAGTATTTAAAAAAGCTTGAATTTCAAAGAGGATAAGTTGATCATAAAATTTATTCTAATAAATAACATGATCACAAAATTTTGGTTCTATTCAATGAAGATGACAGAATTTTGGGAGTCTTAGATTAAAAAAATTGGAATTAGTATTTGGAATTTATGCAGAATGAATTAAAGATGTCTATGATTAGAGGTTTAAAATTCTTCCATAGATTAAAGGTGAAAAGAAGAATAGATAGAAAATTAATTTCTCATACAAAGTATTCCATGGAAGTTCTCAAAAGGTTATGAATAAAGGTTTCAATTCCAATGAAAACTTTGAGGTATACCCCGATGAAATTATTAAATGATGAGGTTGGTTAGGAGGTTGATGCAAATTCATATCGATAGATTATTGGGAGATTTTCGTACCTCACAGACACATGACCTGATATGGTTTTTCCCACAATCTAATTTACTAAATAACAAAGATTACAAAAGATATTAATATTCTAGATATGAAACAAATAATTCACTATTTCAAACATATAGTGGACTATGTGTTGTTTTAATACAGAAAATCATTGAAAGAGTTTCTTAGGGTACACTTATAAATATTGAGTAAGTTCTTCTGTTGACCAAAAGTCAACATATAGTGGTTATTTTTTAATTTTTATGTTTTTTATTCACTTGGATAAGTAAGAATTAAGACATTAATTCATTGATCATCAAAAAAGATGAGTATGTCGCGGCTACTCAAAAATTTACTCAATTTACTTAGAAAAGAAAATATATTAAAGATATTTAAGCTAATGTAAAATACCATATTTTTTCATGTGTGACAACTTGAGTTCTATTACACATAGAAGAAATATTTTCCATCATTGAAGGGAAAATAAATTTTGGGATAATGTATCACTTTATTAAGGAGAAGGTAGAGAAATAGCTAGTGAAGTTGGATAATATGTCCACACAAGAACAAATTATAGATATCTTGACCATGGCACTACCAAAGATAGATTTTGAATGATATTAGTTGTCTCTTGGATCCCAAACAAACCCCTCCAACTAGATGAGTTGGGAAAGGGACACCACTCCCCCATGGGATTTGCTTAAATATAAAATGTATTGGTAACTCTATCTTGTTTTAACTATTTAAAAATCCAACACTCTATTGTTAACATTCAAAAATGTGATATTTGAGTTCATTAACAAGGGGGGATAAAGTATTTGTGTGTATTGGGGGAGAATATTGTAACACATTTCCCTCTTAATTAGCCTAAGAAGGGGGAAGGACATTACTTGGCCTTAAGAGACATCCCCAAGACCCCAAAAGCTAGAAATAAATGATAAGGGCTACATTTACAATTGTGGAATGATTTTCCCTTTGAAAATAAACCAACCAACGTAATAGGTCATAACCAAATAAACCACTACATGATGTATGATATCAATAAATGATAACTCAATGAAACCATTGATATTAAAATAAAACTAAAACCAAGTACCAAAGAGAAAGATAAAAAATATCAAAGTACAAAATGAAAGACAAACTACAAAACACAATGATAACCACATAACTCCAAATCTTCCCATGCTCCATGATCGAACTCTACAAAATATCCCAGGTATCATGAATTACTACTAAAGATGTGTGATAATTTACCTTTTCTTATGTCTCAATAAATAAGATATCAAAAAGAAATAAAGTGCCAAAGAAGGGATGAGTAATGAAACTCAGTATATTTTCCCAAAATTACTTCCATACTCATGCTACTATGATAGAAGACATTAGAAAATTTATATAATACAATTTATATAAATAAATTTCTAAAACAGTTTATATCAAAATATAAACAAGTTCCACAATAAATAAGTTTTTACAATAATAACAAGTTCCAAGGAAACCATCCAAATAATGTACTGAATCCATTTCATGTATATTATTTTGGAACAATACATTCCATTCCACACAACCACACCTCCAACCATGTATGAAATGTATACATCCCTATACTTGTGAGTGGTGATTCATCTTTTTACTAAGACTCTACTTAGGGAACCACTTTGATGTGGGTTCTTTATTACCATATCCATACAGATGTTTTTATGGGGGTACTTCATGCCCTTATCCATCCCAATGCACATGAAAACACACCACACAACCATGCCAAACCTAAGTGTGAAAATTCAATTTCATTAAAACGTTATTTTTTATTGAAAACCATTCCATAAAACCTTTATCAGAAGTCAATATAAAAAACTAATTTTAAAATCGTCATTTTAAAATAAAATCACAAGAATTTTTCACAACAATTCAACAATTTCCGTAAAAAACTGTAAATAGTTACTAAAGAGGGTTTCTAATAATGAATTCACATCAATTTCAGAACCAATTCCATTCAAAACAGTCAATTTGAAATCAATACTTCATGTTCTAAATATAGTATTCAAGATTTAATCCACCTAACTAGAGTTTTATGACAAAAACAAATAATGGAATTTAAACCCCAACGAAACCTGGTTAAATTTATAAAACCCATCCTTATATTTATTCCCCCATCATCAACAAGACCAAAAATTTTCATATTCAGCATTAAATATCAATGAAATATTGATAGCGTATATAGGTCTAAGAAACCAAGAGAGAGGGAGAATTATATCTGAGTAAAACCATAAAAAACAACCAAGAACAATGACTTGTTTGGATATTTTTGATTTAAAATAAAAGAGAATACTACAGATCGCCTCTATATTGATGGGAGAAGCTTCCTTAGACTTTAAGAATATAGAATATCGAGTTAGGGCTACATTGGAGGAAACAATGGTCCATAGAGGTCAATATGTTTGAGATCGACAATTTTATGACCTCTCTCTTAACCTGTGCCCAATTAGTCACATAGTTAGGTAAACCGTGATCTAACCATGAACTAGACATTGCCTTAAAGATGAAACTCACATGGTTAGATTGAAATATTAGAGAATAAACTTCCAACCATGCCAAAAACCAATGTGTAACATATCACAATTTCTATTAGGTTTCCACACTATTTGGACAAATCGTGAACCACTCATATGCCTTCCCTTTCCCCCCTCTATCATAGAGAATGGTTTCCTTCAAATGTTTCACAATTTCCCCAAACAATCCACCAACCATGTAGACAAAGAAAATCCCCTAAAATATTTCAAAAATTATTCCAAACTCTCCTAAACTTCACTAATATACTTTACATACTCAAATCATAAAGAAAAGTGTATTTATTTGAAACCAAGTGTTCTACATTCTCCCCAACATTGGCATTTCCATCCCTAGAAATTAAATAAAAACTTTTGTCTCAAAAGAGTTCAAGAAATTACATGATTATTTTCTTAATTCATTCCCATATATCTTATTAAATATGACCATATTTCCACAAAATGAGCACTAGAACAATAATTCTTCCATGTAAGACTTTCTATTGACTACCCACAATCCACACCAGGATATGTACCAATAAAGCATCCAGATCTAGTTCAACATGCTCTCATCAAATCACATGGTTAGTATCAAGATGATAATTTATCAACTAAGATACATGGAACACATTATACACCACACTAAACCATGTCAACAATGCCAACTGATATGTCACCTCACTAACCCATTATAGTATCTCAAAAGGGCCTATATATCAAGGAGATAAATTTCTAGGATTCCCAAAATGGTGATTTCCAAGCCTTGGGGAGATCATAAAGAACACATGTTCACTCACCGTGAAGTACAATACCCACCAATAATGATCCTTATATTATTTCCGATGACTCTGGGTCGTCTCCATCTGTTTCTCGATCAAGTGAATCGTTTTCCTTGTTTCTTGGACAAGGCATGGACCAACCTATGAAGTCTCACCTATTTCCACCCAAAAATGTAGAGAATGAAAAGGATTCCCATATAATGAATCATAATAATCCATATGTATCAAGTCTTGATAAATATTTTTATATGAAAATTACACTAATGGTACAAGCTCTTCCCATGAGCCACAAAAATCCATTACTCAAGACCACAACATGTCTTCTAATTTTTGTTTCATCCTTTATGATTTCCTATCTATAAAAGGGTGTTATGTTATTATCATAGTCAACTAAGTACTAAGGGTTTCCTATAAGAATTTCTATAAATGATACATAATCCTCATATCTCTGTCTAACACGATCAAAACTGGTACTCCAGGCCTCTTTACTAATTCTCAAATATAGATCATTGGAAAGTCCTCTACCATATGATATTCACAAACATGGATGAAATGTTGTGGCCTAGTTAGATGACCCACTCTCACCCATATGGAATCATGTTTCCAAATAGTTCTTGGGATACGTATTAAAAAATCCATAGTTATTTGTTCCCACTTCTAAATAGGAATAGGTAAAGACTGCAACATACCTTCTAGTCTCTGATGCCTTTTATTAACTTGTTGACAAGTTAAGCATCTTGAAATAATCTCAACCACCTTCCATTTCATAATGATATTCCAAAACAATGATTTAATTTCCATATACATTTTTTGTATTCTAGGATGAACAACCCCTATCAAATGGTGGTAAAAAGGAATAAGTTTTCCCTAACAAGACACCAATATGACCATCCAATTTCTAAACCACAAAACTGAATTCCCATCTAGATTTAATCGTTCAATGGTCTCCCCACCATTGAGTTTTAACATTTTCACCATGTATTCTGAATCAGTTGTCTACGCCTCTTCAATCATCACCAGATCATGTATAAAAAAAACTAGAAAGAAAACCATAACTTCACCTTAGTCTTCACATTCAAAATGCATGTCAGCAAGGACCGACATCAACTTCCACTCATCTGAAGCTTCTTTTTCAAACTAAGTATATGAATTTCATCTAAACGAATCTTCCTTTGTATTTCTTTTACCCGGTGTATACAACAAGTCAAAGTTGGACATTTATAAATACTCTATCCATATTCTGTTTCTGAGATTCAAATCTCGTTTTGAGAAAATATGCATCAAGATATTATTTTTTATAAACATAGTAAATTTCTCACCAAATAGGTAATAACACCAAGTCATCAAAACATGGACTATGGAAGCTATCTCAAAATCATATTTTGGTTAGTTATTCTCAGAAACCCATAACCTCATTATCCCATAAGAAAGTACTTGATCTTATTACAAGAGAACACATTGCAACCCTAATCCCAATGAATCACAATACACCACATACCCTTTTTATGATTATAGAAATATCACGATAGCTTCTGATGTATGGAAAAATTTAAGCTTTTGGAAATATTTATGATGTTCCTCATTCCATTGGAATATAACATTATTCCTTGTCATAGTTGTCATAGGTAAATATACTCATGAAAAAATCATGAAAAAAATGTCAGTAATAACCATCCAAACCAAGGAAACTATGTATCTCGAAAATGTTCTTCGGTGGTCGCCAAGAGATAACATCCTCTACCTTTTTTGGATCCATAGAAAACAAATTTTCAATGATTTTCTATACTAGGAAACATAAATATTCTATCCAAATATCACACTTTGATAATTTTTCATACAAGCTATGATCTCTTAAGATTCCAAATATTGTTTCCATGTGTTGCTCATGCTCAGCCCTTGTCCTTGAATACACCAATATATCATCAAAAAACTCCACCATGAAGGAATCATGATATCTTTGAAATATATGATTGATCAATTCCATAAAATTTTCTGGATTAATTCCTTAGACCAAAAGACATTACCACATATTCATAATAGCCATATCTTCTTCTGAAAGCTATCTTCAGAATATCCGCCTTCTAAACTCACAATTGGTGATATCCTGATTACAATTCAATCTTATAGAACTAATGAGATCTCCTCAATTGATTGAACTGGTCATAAATGTGTGGGAATGGATACCGATTATTTATCGTAACTTGGTTAAGAATATGATTTTTGAAACTAAGTTGATGAGTTACATCCACCTTCTTTAAAACTTGACCAGTGCTGCGCATAGTTACATGCTCGATCAAATGTAACCTTTTCTTTCTAGATCTTCCAACAACACTTTTATCTCCCTTAATACTATTGGTGCCATCTAGAAAGATGGAAGGGAAATAGTACTAGTCCTTGAAAGAAGATCTATCGTAATCTCCACTACCCTTATAGGTAGAAAACCTATGATATTTTCAGAAAAAAACATCATGAAATTGAATAACGAGTGCTGGAAAACTACTATTCTGGATCTCATCCATTAATTCCAAGGCCAAATCCCCCAATTGGTATGATATTATTCCAACTGATGGTGCCAAAAAACCAATCTCACCTATCTTTATTTTATCATATCCTTGAAAGAGATGCTCGATGCCATCTTCCACTATGAAGCAAACCTTTTTGGTATAACAATAGATGTGAGCCTTGAACATTGTCAAAAAATACATTCTAGTTTTTATATTAAAAATATCCATCTCAAGAACAGAGATATCCAATTTTAGATTTGTTACGTCAACCTTTATATAACATTCTTTGTAAAAAAATGAATGACACTCTATTTCACTCGGAGGGGTTTGATGTTTTATCATAGAAGGCATCATCTCAACTTTAAAAATTAACAAATCATCATTAGAAGAAGAAATAAATGAATGTGATGCACCCATATCAAACAATTATTTCATTAGGGTAGAATTTGAAAGAATCATACCTTTCCCGGTAGATGGTCCCAACTGATCATCAACAATAATCTCCTCAACTCCATATAATTGCTTGCTTGCGACACTATCACAAAATAGGGTTTCTGCAGTGCTACCCTTTAACAGTGCTAAAAAAAGTGATGATAAAGGGGGTGGCTTTATCCGTGCTTTTCTCTAGCACTGATAAAGTATTCCCCTTTATCATCAGTTTTTAGCATTGTTTAAGGGGCCCCCATTATCAGTGTGTTTTTAGTAGTGTTGATAAAGGGGGGATTTATAAACGCTTTCCCCCAGCACTGATAAAGTGTATATTTCAAAAGAAAAATCATAAAAAATAATATATTGATATATAAATATATATTTATATTTATATTGATATAAATATAATATATATTTTTTAAATATGTTTTAGATTAGTATAAATAGAAATTTTAACATAATATATAGAATATGTTGTGAAAATGGATTATAAAATATTTTAAAAAAATATTATGAATTATGAATTTTATAATTATCATCAAGTAATAGTCATTTAATAACAGTTTGAAGACACAAAAAATAGAAAAATTAATAAAAGATCTAAGATAAGTTGAAAACACCACTCAAACTTCAAACGACCATAAATTTTGATTTGGGTGTCTGTTTGAGCTCTACAAAATATCAAATCAAAGCTTGCAATAAGCTGTACACACTATGACTGAAGGAAAACTTATTTCACATTTTTCGTGAAAAAATGCCCAGAAGGGCTCCAAAACTGAGTTTTTAGTTTGGATACACAAATGTTTTAACATTCGATGGAATTTTGGCCTTGTTTTAGGGGGTCTTATGACTTTTTTCACAGGGCAGTGAATTTATTCTGAGGGGTTACATTTATATTGATGTTATGGCTTTTAAATTTTATCGTTTTTTACAGTGTAATGTTACTTATAATCAATTATATAACAATATATACATATTGTTTTATATATTCAACCATAAAAAATTAATTTTATAAATAAATAATTAATCAATTTATGAGCTCTTTTAGTATGTAGTTATTCAGCTATGTTGACTGAGGTTTCCCACTTCTACTCAATGTGGATTTTCAAAAAAAAATTATATTTGGTGGTGGTGTGTGCATCTGTATTGACAAACTGATATATATTATCTATATATTCTAAACATATGTATATACATATTAATATATTATATTTGTAAATATATATAAATAAGTATAATTATACTCAAAAATACACATATAATATGCATGTTTGTCTGTGTTATATAAATGTATTTATTTATTTATAAACACACATAAAAAAAAATATTTTCTAAATATATATAAAACTGATCTTATAAATATATATTAATATATGAATAAATATATTAATATATAATTATAACTATATATATATATATATTAATATATGGATATATATATATATATATTAATATATATATATATATATATTAATCCAACTATATATATATTAATATACCTGAATATATATATATATATATTACTAGAAATATATTTATGTTAATATATATATATATATATTAATATATGAGTAAATATAACTATATATATATATAGATATATTAATAAATGAAGTGAAAAGCAATATGGGGGAGTGGTAAAGGCTTAGGCGTGTATGCAACATGTCCTGAGTTCGAATCCTAGGAGTGGTAGGTCGTGTGCGCGGGTGGGGAATACATCCTAGTTCTGTCAAAGGAGGGAGGGGGCACTGGTTAAGGTTGGAGGGTGGATGGGGAGTGCAGGCTGGGGTGGGGGTGGGGCGCTGTTGAAGGGGGATTCAAGAGCTACTGAAGCCCCTCCCTGAATTGTATAAATATTATATTCTATTATTTTAATTTTTTTTAACTTTTATCAGCGCTTTTTTTAGCAATGATAAAAGGGGACTTTATCATCCCTTTTTTGAGCACTGATAAAAGGGACCCCCGTATCTTCACCATGATTAATAGCATTGTTAATTTCCTTTTCTAACACTGATAAAAGGCCATATTTATAGTAGTGCAACATATTGTTCTTTGTTACCTTGTTTAGATTTCCCTTGGCAAGGAGTCAAGATATTCCTAGAATCACCATGGATAGATATCTTTTACTAAAGATGATTTTTATATTACCCTCGTCCTATGAAAGCATATAATGCTTGAAACACTTGAGATATGTCCCAAACACCTGACCTTAGAGCACTGAGATAATAGCCCTAAATATTTACCATCTGATTTAAATTGTGGCATGATCTAGGTTTTTCCATACACACTCTCTTTATGTTGTCAAGTGAACCACATTAGAAAAATCCCACTTTTCTCTTAGGTCATCAATGATGATTTACCAATCTGGCCATTGGATTCTGATCCATCACACTACCTTAGAATAGGTTTCCCTCTTTCACTTACTCACAGTATCCATGTAACCTCTGTTTCCCATAGGTATCAACAGAATCCCTCCTCTCATTTATACTGAGATGTCTCATTCTACAATTATTGCTCTATTGACCACCTTGGAATAACCCATTATATATAGCATAAAAATCTTATAGAGAATCGCCTACCTGAGCCCCAATTTGAAGATGCGTTCCTTCAAGGACACACTAACCACAAACTATGGTGAAAATCACACCAAATTCATGAATTTAGCTACATAATTCATGATATAAATACATTTATGCTTTAATTTTAATAAGTTGGTAATTCTTGTAATTCTGGACATACAATGATATAATTGATTTTTAAACAATTCTGAAAATCCTCCCATGAAAGGTTGTGGTTTAATTTAGCCTGAACAACTAAATCCCACCACTAGAATGCAAGATCTTCTAGATTTTATTTCTCCAACTTCACTTTTAGCTCTCTTGGTATAACAATGAAATTGAATATACGATTCATTCTATTTTTCCACACCTCTACCTTTTTTTCGTTTTGAATCACCCTAAAAGATGGGTGGATTATTCTTATAGAACTGGATGTAATGATCCACTTGCATTGTCTCATTCATCATGGTCCTTGTATCTATAGGATAAAATTCTTAGACTATACTCTGAACTAGATGTTGGTTCACCTATGTCTCGGGTGTGACCATGTTCTTAGCATCTTCTTTTGGATGGTTTTTATGAATTTTATCAGTATCCATTTTCTAGAAATAGAAAAAAAATTCATAACTCTCACCCTCTATAAACTGAAGGCTTAAAAAATTTCAAATTTTACCACATCATGTTATCAAAACATTGCATTCCAAAATTAAACATTTTACAAGATAAACCATTTTTGAAAAATCTCTCTTACTACTGAAAATCAACCATATTTTAAAACACCATAACAATGCACTTTTTTAAAATACCACATTTGAAATTTTATTATAATTTTTCAAATTGAAATATGCATCCCTAGTGGGAATTCATTTCTACAATCCATGTCATGCTCATCTCATTTTCTAAAACCTTTACAATGAGATTCAAATTCCTATAAGTATATCCAAAACTCTTTTGTACTCATATCACTAGTAACTTGTAGTTCATCATAAAAAGGATAGCTATAGATTTTTATTCTCTACCTTTCATGTCTCAATGATAATACTCCTTTCTACAAACCCAACCCAAGAAATTGACTAGAATGAATCTGAACTCCAAGACTAAAAACCAAGACTAAGTCAAGGATCAACCAAGACTACTACCACTTGTTACAAAAAGATCGAAAGGACCATGATGATACCACTTGTAACATCCTTCCCCTCCTCATTGGCTTGAGAACGTGGGAGGAAGTTACATTGCCTTAAACAACTTCCCCAAGACACCAAAGCATAACAACAAATGACAAGGGATTCATTAACAATTGGGTGATGATTTTCCCATTGAAAATAAATCAACCAACCAAAAAGGTGATAACCAAATAAACCACTACATGATTCATGATATTAATGAAAGAAAACTCAAAACAACCATTAATATTAAAATCAATAAAAAACAATGTACCCCCATGAAAGGTTACAAATATCAAAGTACATAAATGAAGACAAGATACAAAACTCAATGACAACCATATAACACAAAAACTCAAGATTCTCCATCCTCCAACTCCAAATAATAGGCCAAGTCACACAACATACTACTAAAGATGTTTGATACTTTACCTTTTCCATTGTCTCAATAAATAAATTCTACAAAACCACCAAAGTTCCAAAGAAGGGGTGTGTAATGAAACACAGTAGATACTTTGCTAGGATAAAACGTGATATAATTTTTTATAATTTTTTTTATAAAATAGCTTATATCAGAATATAGACATGTTCTAAAATAAATTAGTTTTCACTACAATAACATGTTCTACGTAAATAAACCAAAGAATGCACTAAAACCATTTCATGTATTTCATTTTGGAACAATCTATTTGATTCCACATAACCACACCTCCATCCATGCATGAAACTCGGACCTCCCTATACTCACGAGTGGGGATTCATACATTCACTAAGCTGTCACTTGGTGAACCGCTTTGATGGGGGGTACTTAATTCTCATATCTATTCCAACCTTTTGATGGGGGTAATTTATGCCCTTATGCAACCCAACGAACATGAACACATGCTACACAACCATGTTAAACCAAATTTTTCCAAAACAATTTCTATAAAACAATATTTTTTATTGAAAACCATTCCATAAATAACTTTTCACAAATAAAACTAAAAAACTGATTTTAAAATAATCATTTCAAAATCAAATCAAATTCATTTTTCACAATTACACCACAATTTAAATAAAAACTATGAATCGTCACTAAATGAGGTTTCCACCCAAAAAATTAACATTAATTTCACAACCAATTTCGTTCAAAATATTCAATTTGAAATAAATAATTCAATTTCTAAATGGAGGATTCGAGATTGAATCCTCTTACCTTAGGTTTTATGATGAAAATTAATAACGTCACTTAAACCCCAGTGAAAATGGGTTAAATAAAAAAACACCTTATATATGTTCCCCTATCATAAACAATACCAAATATAATCATATTTGGAATTAACTATTTTAGATCTATCTACAATGTACGTAGTTATAAGAAACCAAGAGAATGGGAGAAGAAGATCTAAGGAAAATCACTAAAAATACCAAGAACGATAACTTACCGTGAGAATCTGCACTATTGGAAAATTTCCCTATACCCACGGTTTCATGAACCATGGGCTCCCGAGGTGTCAGGATAGTCCCTGATCTATACCTACTATTTATGAAACTATCATTATATGTCCATTCCACTATGTCACTCACCATTCCACCATGTCATTCACCTATACCCATGGTTTGAAAACCGTGGGTATAACTTTGACAAAAAAGCGCACCTGGGGGATTTGATCCCTTGACTGCTCATTTATTCATCCCACGCCAAACCACTAGCCCATTTTTATTATTGTTATATAAATATATATTTATTTATATATATTTAAAAACTTGTTATTATAGGTAGAAAAATGTGGTAATAGGTGTTCCCACAAAAAAAAGTGTGCCTTGTGAATTTTTTGTGTGCCTTAATGCGATAAATCTATACCCATTGATTTGAAAAAACCATGGGTATATAACATAAAAAAACAACCCTATACCCACTGTTTGTGTTAAACCATGGGTATAGGTCTTTAAAAACTACCATATACCCACGGTTTCCCCAAAACTATGGGTATAGGTTCCAATACTATACCTATACCCACGGTTTTCCTAGAACCATGAGTATAGGGGTGCATATACCCACACATTTGGTAAAACAGTGGGTATAAGTTCCCATACAAAACCTATACCCACGGTTTTTCCTTAAACTATGGGTATAGGTCCATTTTTTAGTAGTGTTGGCTTCAAAACACCAGGAGAAGACTTCAGATCACCTTTGGATCGATGGGATATGCTTCTTTAGACTTTGGGAATATAGAATCTTGAGTTTGGTTGGAATAGGAGGTAAAAAAAGAGCCTTAGAGGTCAAATATGTGAGATCCATAAATTTATGATCTCACTTTTAACTAGTTCATGTTTAGTCACACAGTTACTAAAAAGATGCGCTAATTGTGGGCCAACCACTTCCTGATGGATAAACTTCACACATTTGGATCACATGTTTATAAAATCATGTTCCAACCATGCCAAAAACCACTATATAATATAGCACAATTTCTCATAGGATTCCACACAGATTGGAAAAACTATGCACCATATGTGCACCTTCCCATTATCCCCTGCCTCATAGTGTACGGTTTTTTATAGGTGTTGCTTGGTTTTCCCAAACTTTGTACCCTAATAATTTCCCAAAAAACATTCCAAAAGTATTAAAAACATTCCAAAAATTCACTCATATACTTTACATACATAAAAATCATAAAGAAAGGGTTACTTACTTGAAACAAAGGGTGTTAAAAATATGTTTAAAGAGTGTTCATGTTTCTTCTTACTGGTAAAGAAAAAATATTATTATTTTGAATGTTGGAGATTGTATGAATTCTTATTCCCTGGAATAGTTTTGATTAAAAGTTAATAAAAGCATAAAGTTAAATGAAATATTTCCATGATCATTACTTCATTTAAAATCTTTTTTATCACACCAATAACGTCTCATGTGGGCTTAGATTTGGCGATTAGTGAATCATGTATATACTCCTTGAAGGAAAGAGGTTCAAACAGTATAAAAGGAAAGATTTTATCTATTCTGAAATTTTCCAAGAAAATGATTTTTTGAATCTATTCTAGAAATTTCAACAACATAAAGGAGAAAATTGTGGGAAAAAATCCATTTTGAGTTTTTTTGGGTCGTGTTTGTTAAAAATTATTATGAAGGATGTTTTGAAGTCTATTAAAGTAATTTCAAATGTCCTGAAGAGGGATGTAGAATGTTGAAATTAGCTGAAGATAAATCTTTATGTGTGATAAAAACTATGTAACAGAACTATAGGATGCATCGTGAGATGAATTGGGTACCGTTTGATAATATTTCCATTTTGAGGGTATTGATGTTGTAATACCCATTTTGTTTCATTGGGAATAATTATGTTGATAAAAAATATAAGATGTGTCCAGACCTAAAGCTAGAGCCATTCAAGTATCTAGTCAATGTTGGGGTAGTCGATCGAGATAAAAGGCATCCCCGACTAAGGAGGTGAAGAGGTGTTTCCTATGCCAGGAATTAAGTGATATCAAGTAAAGGAGAAGAGCCCTGGTGTGTTATAGTGCAAGGCTAGAGAGAAATTGGTTATTTTATGGGTTATTACCATAGAGATTACTACCAAGGGTAAGTCACATACTAATTAATAAATAACTTATATTCTAAGGGAAATTTTGATGTGGGACAACAACTAATGTATGCCACATGATAACATGTGGAGGTTTGAATGCGTGTTAAGTGTAATTTCTAGGGCTTGGTTCACTCATAATTAACTGAACCCAGTTGTCCACATAGCCTCAGGAATGCTTCACCATATATTAAATTTCACTAACAAGAAATGAGAGTCTTTGATGGTATTGAGGGGAGATTATAACCTCAATTCAGAGTGTAGTACAATGGAATAATAAATTAATAAACTAGAAGAATTAGTAATAAAGGAAACATATTGAGAATGAGAGGAAGTTAAATCAACCATATGTAATGATCAAATAGTCACAGTAATAATCTAGACCACATCTAGTAAAATATACGAAATATGATGATGATGAATTGAAGCTATAAAAACAGGAAACAAGGAAGTAGAGAAGCAGGCATATACAACTTGCTATATAATAATGAACATGGTCCAAAATATATCGCTAATATAGTCATGAGTTTATACATGGTTCTCTACTCTCGTACTCCATTATAGTAAAGGAAATCAGTTGTCTATAGTTGGATTCTTCCCCTTTTCCCAACCTGTACCCATAAAGTCTATCTGGGTACCAATCTGTGGCCCGAACAGGGTGTGACATAAACTTAGTATGTCACCACCAATAATTTCTAGCACTATTGAGCCTATATATATACTATAGGAAGTGTGAAATAAATAATAAATGTAATGTAGTAAATAAATGAAACAGACTGGTTTAGGTTCCTCATGGGATACCCGACCAAAAATAACATCTTTTTCCTAATCCCAGAATGTCTCTAAGCACTTGTAATTTTATTTTTATATTTATAAGTAATGTACCTAATGTGTACAAAAAATGTGTCCTTGAAAATTTAAATTTAAATGAGGTTCCACAATTCAAATGGAATTTAAGGTTTAATAAGAAAGTAAAACAATGTTATCAAGTATGCAAAGCATGTTCTGAATCTAAGTATGTTATTTGAATTGACAAATGCATCAACTGAGTTAGTTATCATCCTGAGCATGTCCAAGGAATTTCACATAGTGAAACTAGGTTATCACTCTATGTATACTATAAAAATCCATCAGCATTGGAGTTTGTCAAATGAATTCCATGTAGGAACACATGTATCACCCAAGTCATGGAATAAAAGAATTTCCCTATAATACCATCTAAATTATTTCCCATAGGGAACAAAGTATTTCTTGTGGAATAAAATAATGGAATTAACCTCTGAGCATGTCCATGGTATTCCACTTAGCGAACCATGTATCGCTCATGGAATAATATAATACATCCTCCTACGGATACCTTCCAAGGCATTCTATAAAAGAATCTATTTATCACCCCTGGAATGATATAATAGATTTATAAGTCATTTTATTTACTAGGCCCGATAAACTCACCAAAGACATTCGGATTCGAAACCCCATGATAACCTTTCGCAGGACATGCAATTTAGTAATGGGATAATAGTAAATTAATTTACTTTAATTATTTACTTAACTTATTTTGGTCATTAAATTTATAAGGATAAATCAATCATAAAAAAAGAAACAAACACTACTATATATAGCCCTTTTATCAGTGTTAGAAATAGCTTTTTTAGCATAGTTAATCTCAGCGAAGTTAAAGTGAGTCCCTTTTATCAGTGCTAAAACAAGAACTGGTAAAAGGGGTCTTTTATCAATGCTAAAAAAGAACTGATAAAATTTAAAAAATTTAAAAAAAAGTAAAAAATAAATCTTAAAATTGGAGATACCTTTTAATAGTGCCTGCCACTCTGTTTTAACAGCGCTGAAATGCCCCACACTCGCGCCCACCCCTGCTAGCCCACCTTTAACTGTGCCCTCTCCAACCCTTGAATAATTCTATCCCCCCCTACACATGCACACACGCCCCCTGCCTCTCCCTAGATTCGAACTCGAGACTTCTTCCCTGCGCGCTGAACACTTTACCACTCCTCCAAGTTACTTTGTTCTTCATTTAATGATATATCTATTTATATATATATATAGTTATATTTATTCATATATTAAAATATATCTATATTAATGTATATATATAGTTATATTAATATATATATGTATATATTTATTTGTATATTTATATTTATTTATATGTATTTATTTATATATTTGTATAGTTATATTTTCTATCCGTATATTTATTCGTATATTAATATATATTTAGTTATATATTTATTCATATATTAATATATATTTGTAAGATTAGTTTTAAATAAATTTATAAAATATGTTTTTTTGTGTTTATAAACAACTAAATAAATAAATACACACATATATACAACATACATACATATGTATAGATATTATATACATGTGTATCTGTAAGTATAATTATACATATTTATACATATTTATACATATTTATATATATTTACATTATTATATATTAATATGTCTATTTTAATGTTAGAATATATATATAATATATATTAGTTTGCTAAAACACACACAAATACAAACACACACACACACTATATAGGTATATAAATATTCATATTTTGTATTTCAAAAAAATGGACATTAGTTTTTATTTAGATAAGGCTTATATATTAATAAATATATTTTAAATGTAAGTATGTTTAATTTTAAAGGTTGGGGTCGAAGCCTCATTTATAATTTAAAGTAATTAAAATACTTCTTTTAACTAGGTAGAGGAAGACCTATTACCTAGCCTGAAAGCCCAGTGGTCATTGAGCCAATTTCATGGCCCATAAGCCCAAATTTTTGGCCCAAGGCCCATTCTCATGTAAATATGTTTAATTAATTATTTATAAAATTAAATTTTTTTGTGAGAATATATAAAAAATATGTATATATTGTAATATATTTGATTATAAATAACATTACATTCTGAAAAATGATAAAATTTTGAAACCATTATATGAATATGAATGTAAGACCTTAGAATAAATTTAGTACCCACCAAAAAATGAAAAATGGCCCCCATAAATTAGTCTAAAAACTTATCAAATATTAAAAAATCAAGGTACGTAGATTAAAAACTCAGTTTTGGAGGCCTTCTAGGCCTTTTGTGACCTCGAAAAAAAATCCTCAACCAGGGTCCCCTCCGGGCACAGCAGCATAAATCTCATCGTAAGATTGGATTTGTTATGTGGTAGAGCTAAAACGGACACCCGGATCAAACTTTATGACCGTTTGAAGTTTGAGTTGTTTTTCAACTTAATTTAGTTCTCTTATTTATTTATTTATTTATTTTATATAAATTTTTTTATTAAATTACTATTATTCGATAAAAATAACAAAATTTTTATATAATTTTTTTTCAAATTACCTCATAAGTTTTTTTAAATAAATATATTATATATTAAGTTTAAATATCTGTTTATCCTTATCTAAAACACATTTTAAAAATATATATTGTATTTATATAAATATCAATATATTTATATATTAATATATAAATATATTAATATATAAATATATTACCTTTAATGTTTTTTTTGAAATATACCTTTTATCAGTGCTAGTAAAAAATCACTGATAAAGGGGTATTTTTAACAACGTTTTTAGTGCTGTTAAAAGTAACCTTTATCAGCGCTCTTTTTAGGACTATTAAAGGGGTGGTGCTGTGAAAACCCGAATCTGTGGTAGTGAAGGGTCAAGGAACATGGTTTTATTATTCGCCCATTTTTTATTCAAATTATATTTCATTGAATGGGCCAACTCAATACACCTTATTTGGGGGTTCAATTTCATTTCAAAGCATATAGTTTACAAGACTATAAAATCGATACACTCTTACAGGTGGCTCGGGTTGAGGTAGACATTTTATGATGAAGAATTTAGGTTGATAGGACTACCCTATGTAAGGTGATATTCATTCACTAATTAACTATAAATTTAGGAGGTGTTACATGGAAGATTCGGTCAATGACATGACAACGCATAATATTAAAATACAGATTCTTAAGGAAAAAGAACTAGACTGCCTACCTTAGCTTAGTAGATAAAACCTCATCTAGTATTAGCTTCTGATTCAATCTAGAGAATTAGAAATCCGAAAAAATGGAAAAATACATTGAAAATAGGGCATATTAGCTCATGTAGAAATAACATTCCACATGGCGAGATGAATGAAGAAAATATTCAATAAGAATCATGTTCTAGCTGATGGTGATCCAACATGATAAACAATTTTTGAATCAGAGTTCATTTGATGAAGGTCAACAAAAACCTAGGTGGAGAGGAGATGAGGGCCTCATTGTTCATTTTAAACTAGAGAATGAAAGACAAGGATGAAATAAATGAGATAAAAAGAATAAGGGTAAAAAATGGAATTTCCCCTTTTCATTAGAAGTTGAATGAGGTATTTATGGATTAAATAGGAAATTTACACCATAAATTGCCATTTAATTTTACATACCCCCATGGTATTTATGATGTAAACAGAATATTTACACTATAAATTCCCCATTTAGGGGGTCATCTCGAGCCACTTAAAATGTAAAAAGTGTTTACTCCATAAATTAATAATTTTCGACATAAACCATTGATTTACACCATATGTTTTTCTACTAACAAACCTGTCTTGCATCTTTATTACAACATTTTCTTTCTCTTAAAATAACCCCAAAAGTTTATAAAGGATCCTTTGACAATGTCCAAACTAAATAAACTAAACCCAATAAAGGTTTTACATGGAATTAAGGAAAAATGTACCGAGGAATATTATAAGATCATACCTTAGGAATATTTGGGTACACATCACAACTCAAGATATCACACTACAACAAAGGAAAAACTGATTTTGGTAGCTTTGTCAGTTTAGAGACCATTGTGTTATGGTGTAGGCATTAAAATATAAAGGGAGATTGCATGAATTTTAGTGGCTCTACCAATTTTTACGGCTCTTTTCATTTTATTACATTGTCCCCCCCCTCTTGAAAAATAAAAAATAGTATTCAATTCAATACCAGGTTGCAGATTTACCTTCTCTCCATCATAGGTGTCCATTATGAAAATCAAACACGTGTACTCACAATGAATCCTGAAATTAATAGTTTTTATTTTATAAATTTATTCTTTAATAAGAGGTGGATAGATATAAATCACAAGAGTTTTCCATGACACAAGTAGTGTTTATCAACTGATTTATCATGTTTTAGAGGAAAGGACCATACCACAGTTAATTCAATGATTGAGGGTGTTTGAGTAAATCGTGGTGAGAACATGGGAGTAATAAAATTGGAGACAATCAATATATTTCATGGATTGGAACTCTGTTAGATCATCATGACATAGATTTTTTGAGGTCGAGTCACACCATGTTGTGGTCAAGGGGTTTTCCAATTACAACTAGAATTATAAATTAATGAGATGAAACGTATTTACAAGGGTTGAATCAGGTTTATTGGAAAGAAATGACCACATTAAAATGTGCGGGACACATGAGATGATCTCAATGGATTAAGAAAGATATAATTATTCCAAACCATTGGATTAAGGGTTTGTTCTTAAGGATATTAAAAAACTGGGTATAGCATTTTTTGGTAAAGTACAGAGATAAACCAATAGAGACAAACATACAAAGATCCTAGAAAAGAGATCAAGTGGTGTTATTTTTTACCCATGCATATACATGATACAATTATATTAATTAAATCCAATTTATATTTTTTATTCATTTTGCATGGCACCTGCATACACTTGGATGGATTGGTTGATGTGGCCCTTGTTTATTGGTTATCTAGATTACCACTAGTTTATTTTAGTCTTTCCGGATTCACTACTTTCTCGATTCACTGCTTTCCTTACCTTTAGTGGTTGCTGTTTCGGTCCGTTGATAACCTTTGATCCAATGATGCTGGGGAGATCATGTTGTGTTTCTTCAACTGGCCTTGATCTGCTGTGTGTTGTGCTGCACCATTCAGAATGCTCTATTTGTTCCTCGCGCTGTCTCAGCTTCGGTTATACGAACCGTCTTTTTAATCCTCGCTCTCCATGCGGCATCCATCCCACAACTCTACTAAACCATCAGACTACTCTCTATTGTGAATTTATTGAGTCTTATTTTCCCTGAGGGTTAGAGAGCTTCAGTTGCGCTCCTCGCACTCTGGTGGAGATCTCTCTCGGAGGGCTAGGTGATGTTCCGGTTCTGCAAAGGTAGAAGGCCGAAGCATCCAGGAGACTCCATCCACCCACACTCCCATCTGCCGCTATACATTCCACCTCCTAAAAATGAAGTAATTATTTGATGAAGATTCATTGGGGGATCATATCAGTTCTGGGCGTACAGACGGACACACTTCAAGTGATAACAACGTTTACATATTTTTCAACCATAACCAAGATCTGGTGTCTATATCTTGGATCTATATTGATTCATATTTTCTTCGACATGTTTTTTGTTGTATCCTTCTTGTGTGTGTGCGTGAGTCTGTCAAGGAGTGGACGAGGATGACTTTACATGACAAGATTGATCACTTCCACCTAGTTCAGCAAGCTCAGCATCCTTAGATAGTTTCTGTGGTCTTTTAATTTCTGCATTTGAATCTGTAATCTGTCTGTGCTTTCTTTCTTGATTTCTTAATAAATTGGTGTCCCTGGTGGTGTTATCTCCATGCAAGTAGATCCTTTTGGGACCAAAGCACGTTAGATCTGTTGTCCCCTTTATTTTCTTGCACTGGCTATTTATCTTGTTCTAATTTCTTGATTGAGTTTATCTTTCTCAATCCAATTGAATAATAACTATTCCTTTAATTAAATTTATCAATTGGTTCTCACTACCACAGATTTGGGTTTTTGCAATGCTATCCCTTTCACAATGCTAAAAAGAAGTGCTGATAAAGGTGGTACCCTTTAACGGTGCTAAAAAGTGCTGTTAAAAGTACCCTTTATCACCGTTTTTATGGCTGTTAAAGGGGGTTTTATCAGTGATTTTTTAAGAGCGATGATAAAGGGTAAATTTCAAAAAAAAAATAATTAAAAGTAAAATATTAATATATTAATATAAATATAATATATTTTTTAATGTGTTTTAGATCAAGATAAATAGAAATTTATACTTAATATATAGGATATTTAGTAAAAAAAACTTATAAAATAATTTAAAAATATTTTTAATTAATAATTTTTCTTTTTATCTAATAATAGTCATTTAATAACAATTTGAATATAAATAAATAAATAATAGATCTAAAATTAGTTGAAAAAACATTTCAAACTTTAAATTTTCATAACTTTTGATCCGAGTGTTCGTTTGAGCTCTACCACATATCAAATTGAAGCTTGAGAGGGGATATACACCTCTATAACCTAGAAAACTCCGTTCAAGGATTTTTTGAGGCCAAAAAGGCCTAGAAGGACTCCAAAACTGAGTTTTTAGTCAACATTCCCTGATTTTTTTTAACATTTAATGGATTTTCAGGCTCATTCATGGGAATATTTTTGTCTATTTTTTGTGGGGACTAAATTTATTCACCAGTCCTACATTTATATTGATATAATGGTTTTGAAATTTTAAATTTTTTCATAATGTAATTTTATTTATAATAAAATATATAACAATATTTTTTTTATACATTCACACCTAAAAAATTAATTTTATAAATAATTAATTAAACATATTTGCATATAAAATATATTTATTAATATATAAGCCTTATCTAAATAAAAACTAGTATCCATTTTATTTAAAATAAAAAAAATATGAATATATATATATATTCCTATATAATGTCGGTGTCTGTGTCTATATATATATATATATATATATCAGCGTGTCTATTTGTGTTTTAGCAAACTGATATATATTATCTATATATTCTAACTTATAAATAGACATATTAATATAAAATAATGTAAATATATATAAATATGTATAATGATACATAAATATAGACACACACACACACACACTTATATATAATATACATGTGTATGTATGTTGTATATATGTACTTATTTATTTATAAACACACACACAAAAACATATTTTATAATTGTATATAAAACTAATCTTACAAATATAAATTAATATATGAATAAATATATATTAATATAAGATTAAATA
The DNA here is from genome assembly GCA_963277665.1 of Viscum album. Lineage (NCBI taxonomy): Eukaryota > Viridiplantae > Streptophyta > Magnoliopsida > Santalales > Viscaceae > Viscum > Viscum album. The sequence goes on from OY728119.1 coordinate 1,520,740,413, forward strand.
TACGGATGAAAAATATAACTATATATATAAATAAATAGACATAAATATATATTAATATAAATATAAATATATATTTATATTAATATAACTAAATATAGAAATATATGTAGAAATATATTTTAATATAAAAATAAATATAACTATATATATATATAAATATATATGTCATTAAATGGAGAAAAAAGTAACATGGAGGAGTGATAAAATGTCCAACACACAGGGAAGTGGTGATGAGTTCGAATCCAGGGAGAGGTAGGGGCGCACACGTAGGTAAACGGGGGGTATTGTGCTGTTAAATGGCTGGGTAGGGTGATGTGAAAGGCTGGTTGGTGGGGGTTGGCGTGAGTTAGGGGGGGGGGGGGGGGGCGAGCGATGTTGAAAGGGGGTGGTGGGTGCGGTTAAAAGGGGTCTCTATTTTTTGGATTTTTTAATTTTATTTTTACATTTTCTGAATTTTATCAGTGCTTTTTTAAAAGCGCTGATAAAAGGGACCCTCCTCAGATTAACAGCGCTAAAAAAGCATAGTTAAAAAATATTTCTAGCGCTAATAAAATAACTATATCTAGTAGTGTATCCATTATATGAGACAGTTTATCTTGTCTTATCAATTGTTTAAGTTATCAAACCCAACAAGTGGAGTTCTGGAAAGTTAGAGAAGATGGAAGAGAAGATTTGGGTGGTATTCTCACTAGAATATTTTTGTATTTCGTCAAGTTGAAGAAGGTGGAACAAATTGAGACACCATTGGTGTCATCTTATACTCTGAGAAGAACAATAAATAAAAACTTGGAGAAATAGTGCACTCCCTAAGCATTTGAGAGCAATGAGCTTTTATCTCATAAAAGTTGAAAACAAGGAGGGTCAATGTGACTACTACAACCTTATAATAATAAATTGTTCTTTAGTTGTTCATGTGTATAGAAATATTTTTAGGAATGCTTCTTGTATTATCTCATTTGGGTAAAATAAGTAAAATCCTGTGCCCATATTCTTCTGTTTTATTTTTTTATATCGAGTGAGGGGTGGAGTGATACGTTTCTCTTCTAAAGGGAACCTGATCATTGTATATGGATTAATTTTAAATAGTAAATCCCTTAGAGTTTCAATCTTGTTTGGGACCAACATACAAATATAATGGAAATAATATATATAATTTTTTAAATTTATACGGTGAAATAATAATTATATAAATTTGATTACATTAATTTATAATGACCACTATGCTCCATTGTGAGACCAGTTACCTCCTTACAGCTGACACTGATGCGATGACCCCAGACCCCAACTAATCCTAAATGACCCTGTGACCCATGAAACTATAACCCAAGTGTTTTTTTACCCCAATTGGCATTGCGCTGACTATCCTAGACTTGATACATCCTCTATGACCCATGTCATAGATCAATAAACCTAGGACCCTTGCCATAGTCAACAATGCTATCATGTGACACCCAATCCTGTGAGACCTCACGACACCTAACCAGAGGAAATCCAAGCCGATCATGTGACCTCAAGACACCAGATACCAGAAAACCATGAGGCATCTAACATGAAGACCTGACCATGGATGACTTCAGCTAAACCCACGTCCACTGACCCCCAAACCCATGCCACCATTCCCCCGACCCTTTATGACCTTGGACCCTAGGGCCATCACAGCGGCCAAACCCTCTGTTCTTTTGTTTAGATTTGTTTAATAAAAGTTTAATTATTATGTTTTTTTATTCAGTAAAGGAAATTGATCCATACCTAGGGTTTTCATGTAATTGTATCATTATTTTATATTTTTAATGCAATTTTATGTATTGTTTTACTTATGAAGTATTTTTTTTGTAATCCCCCTCCCTGATATGTTGTAATTATTAAATATTTTTTATGTTTTGTAAAAATTATATTATTGATTTTTTTGTTTTATTTCTAACAATTATATTATTATTGTAAAATTAATTTATTCAATAATTCATTAAAAATAATTAATACTTTATTAACATATAAATTTATTGAAATACACTAATTTTTAATGTATGAAATTCAATTTTAAAGAATTTTAAAATTTATCTCTCTATAATCCTAATTTTTTTTGATTTTTAAATAAAACCACTTTCATGTGTTTTTGTGAGAACCCCAAAAATATTGTGAATTGAGTTTAAACTACCACAACATTACAACTACAATTTTACACCACAACCAAATAAAAAGAAAGGCCTCTCAGAGAACAAAAAAAATCATCGCACCAAGTACAAAAATCTGTATTCAAGTCGAAACATAGTTTGCCTAAAGTACGTCTCCTAACATTAGATCGTGGCCTATAAATACCAACACAATCCCAATACCAAAAAAAATCACCCCCTAAGAAGGCCAACTATTCATAAAAAATTTGAATCCTCCACCATAGAACATATCCCTAGTGAACGCTACCTAAAAATTACCCTATAAGTAGATAAAAATGATTGGACTGAACCCCATCACCATAAAAATAGATTTCATGTTTGGAATGGCATCCTAACCTTACATGGGATTTTCACACTATTTTATTGGAAATTAGTGGAAGAATTTAGATTTAGACCTTGTAATGTTGCTCGAAGTTTCTAATTTCCATTATATGAGATCAGGATGGTAGAGGATCATTTGGCATGTTTTTGGATCTGTCTAATTTATAGGATCTGCCCACCCAAGAGTAGGACTCATTGATGAATTAATAACTCTATTAATTAAAACATATGGAAAAAATATAATTTAACCCCCTCCAATGATGCCTTATTGGGTTGAGGGTATCCAACGTAGAATGAAACAACCTTATCAGTAAGAAGCTCACCTCTAAATAGAACCCCTTATTGAGAAACCCTTGTAACTACATGAGTCTCAGAATCACTTGGCCTTTTGGGGGAGCCAGTTTCCAAAGAAATTAATGAAACCTCTAACTATTTTAAACTTATCAGCTTGTAAATTTCCACTGACTTCCTTTAGAATATGAGAAACAATGTGAATGTGAATGTATCTATTATGTGAATATATGGATTCATTTTAAGATATTTCAACAACCAAGTGATCCTGAGAAAATATGAAATAATTTTTGATAAATAATGGAACTATATAATTGAAATCTAATGAAAAAACAAATCAAAGGAATCAACACATAATATTTTTAACGTGAAAAAACCATATAATATGGAGGATCAAAAAACCACAGGGAAACTCCAAAATATCAACTATGAATTAGGGAGTAAAAAATTCAAGTAATATTCAAAGTTAAATTATAGTGAGAGAATATAAAAATCTACATGAAACTCTCACCTCAATATACCACCTTTTCTCAAAATATCATCTTGAAAATGACGTGCTCAAAAATCCATTAATGAAAAAATATAACTCTTATGACAATGTGAAACTACCTAGGGGATCTAATATGAACATGAATTGACATTGACCAACTGTTACAACGCCTCCTCAACATCTTCCCCCTATTTTTTTAACTCTAGGCATCAATTCCCAACATCAATGGTTTTCCCTATCCATGAAGTCTGCATCTCAAGGATTCTTACCATCAGATATGAAAACTCAAAACCAAACATGTTTCTATTTCTTCACACCCATTCCTTGTCAATTATTTAAACAAGATACAAAAAATGTGGCATCACCCTACTTCATAGACACACCATTAATAATTCATTCACTATTACCGAAGAACCATAATAGATTCCACAAAACATGATATTCCCATTCCTATTGATCTTAGGTGTCTACATCATGAGAATCTCTCTCTCCATTGATCTCCGCCAGCTAATTATCCTTTTAAATCCATCGTAGTTTAATTTATCAAAAATATATTAGATATAAAATATTATATCTTCAATTTCCAAGACGCCATGTATCTGGAATATTATATAATCAAACAGTTATCTCATTTAAATAAATATAAAAGATATATATCCACAATAGTAGCACATGAATCCTTATATTTTTTGATAGAAATAAAGATATTACTAAATCAAAAAACAATCTTATCTAAAATTTTGAAACACCCTCTGGTTGAAAACTATCTATCTCTACCATTATCCAGTCAATTGAGATACCATCTAACAAACTCATTTGGACCAAAAAAATTCTAGTATCACACCAATCATAATCTTTTGCAATGAAATATGATGTAACCCTTTTTCATCTCTGATAGAAATCCAAAATGTTTCCCTACAAATAAATCCCAACATTTAAGTCTTCATTATATCTAGATTTTCACTATCCTATCAAAAAAGTCAAAAACTAGTAATATATGGCTCTCTCAAAATCCTGATCTCCACCCAATTTGTAGTTCCCTAGAAAAAAATTTCTCCCCTACTCAAAACACATAGAGTAGCTAGCACATCACCTTGATCTAAAAATTTTAATTATTTCTACCATTAGTAGAACTATTTAAGGAATTTGTTTTTTGTAAGACCTAAACCACCTCTCAAAACTGACTTTGGATTCCAATGCTTATTTTTTCTAACACATTCACTTGATCTTATATAATACATTTAAAATTACCCTAAAATAGCAAGATTGAACCATCACATCTGATACCATTGTTGGGGGATATTCTATAAATATTAGTGTGAAAAAACATTTTGGACATAATTTATATGTAATGACGAAACATTAGATGTGAAATCATTTATAATAACAAATAAAAGGAATCAACACACATAATTTTTAATGTAGAAAACTATCTGATTTGAAGGACCAAGAAACCATGGGGAAGCCCCAAAATATTCAATATGTATTATAGAGTAAAAACGTCAAGTAACTTATGAACATGAATTAAAATGAGAGTGTAGAAAACCTTTGTGAAAAAAACACCCCAATATTCCTCTTTTTCTCTAAAAATCATCTTGAAAAATACATACTCAAAAATACATATGTTAAAAAATTTCACCCTTATGTGACAAAGAACAACTACAATGAGGATCATATCTGAATATGTGTCTCCATCGACCAGGTGTTGAAATACCTCTTCAACATCTTCTCCTTGATCTGTCAATAAAGGAACCCAAGCCCAACAGTGATGGTCTATCCTATCCTTATAGGCTATATCACATGATTTATCAACATTGGATAAAACTGATCGAAACATAGGATGTCATTATCACATCACTCCTATTATTTATTGACGCTTCGTACAATATACAAAAGACAAGATATCCAACAACATTATAGATCCACTATCAATGTGGCATTTAGCATCTATTCCTTATTGATGCATTTTATAACCTATACATGATTTGATATCCCACCACATCATATATCCATGATCGATTCCTTATTTACCATGGATGATGATCAATATGGGAAACTTTGATGGAAGTGATCCCTTCCCTCTTAATCCCAGTTGACTACATCATAAGAAGCTCTCCCTCAGTCTATTACTGTTAGTTTCTTCTCATTTTAAAGCCTTCAAAATTTCTTTTTTCAAAAATAGATAAGATATAAAATTTTATATCTTACATTTTCATAACACTATGTATCTTACATGTTAAATAATCAAATACTTATCTTATCTAAATAGATATAAAATATATAACTCCCAATGAACAACACATGCAACCATATCTATATGATAGAAATAATGATATCTCTAATTCAAAAAAACCATTATATCTCAAATTTGGAAACACCAATGGACTGAATCCTATCACTTATTTGTATTCCATTGAATACTTTTCTACAACTATGTGATCCCAAGAATCCCCTTCTTCTAGGAGTTTTTTTTGAGAAGTGGTGACATGAACTGGTGTCGCAATCCATGCCCCAGAAGGAATTTATTAAAATCAAAATAAGATGTGTTACAAATTCGAGGTGTAATGAACTTACACTAGAAGGGAGTAAGTCGGGGTACATGATAAAGGAATTCAACTGCACCAAAGAAAAAAAAATGTAGCCATCCAAAAAAATCCATAGAACTTGTCCTACACCAAGGCTTCAACATCATCATGAGCACAGGCAGAACATAGTGTAAAAGCGTGAAGACAACCAGGACAACAGCCTCCAATATGATACATCATGCTGGAAATCAATCAATCGAAAGTCCTTCCAAATAGCATCTAGTTTAACTGCTCATTATATTAGAACAGCAGTGTTACTTCCATTTGAGACTCTAATCCATCACCCAAGCGCTTCATATTGATTCAGCATGTTCACATTGAAGACATCTTTCTAGGTGTTCTATATCATACTGATCTCTTCATCAAAAAACAAAAAAAACCGGGAGCCTCCCATAAAAGACAGGTGATCTCTTTGAAGGAAAAACAGAAAGAGAACTCCAAATAAAATAGAAACCAAAACAAGAAGATAAACAGGAAAGCATGATAGGATCCTGAATCGAAATGAGTGAGATCCGCACTGAGTTGATCCAAAAGCCTCAGCTCATACTCAATCAGAATACCACTGACCAGATCAGAACCAGTTCCAAGAAAGAATATAAAATAACCCAAATAGCTCAGCAGCAAACTAGTATATAGAAGCCCAGGAAAACTATAAAAATAATTTAAAAGAAAAATCTAAAGACCAGAGTAAAAAATCCAGCAGAGAATGAACCATGTAAGTGGCCTCAAAAAGACCAAAAGAAAGCAGTCTTTTACTGAAAATCCTTTGAATTGATGGCAGTCAATAAATCTGGAGAATGGGACAGAAAACTCTAAAATAGGGTTAATCAAGACAAAATCATCAAACAGGTCAGATTCAATTTGATTTGCTTTTCATCCTTGATTTTTCAATGGAGATGGATCTTTTAATATAAAGATATTTCTCCTTTGAAATCTTACCTTCCTGAAGCTCTTGCTGAGCAATCTGCTGTTGCGTATCCATATGATTGATCCACTCCTGAAGATCATGTTCATCAAAATGTGGTGAAAAGTAGTACAGAAGAGTACTAGAAAGTGATTCTTGAGGCTTATCCTGAGGATCATTAGCAGGTTCTGATCTGGGAGTCTCAACTTGAGGGTTCTCTTGGGAAGTTTCTACTTGCTCAGCTTTAGAGATGTCCACTGATCTAGTAACAATAGTAAGTTCTATGTTTGAGTAGTCTTTGCGTCTTCTAGTTTTTCATGGATGTGGATTGATGTATCCATCCTCATCTACCAAAGGGTTTTTACCTTTTTTTAGCCATATTATTTAAGAAAGATTCTTCCATCTGAATAGATTGGTCAGCTTCCTCGGCATTGGAGTCTAATACATCATGATCCTCTTCCCCTGAAATTTCTTTAGGTACAACGAAATCCTTTTGTTCTTGAAGGGGAAGGGGAATCTGAGATTCAGTTTTCATTGAAGCACTAGAGTGCCGGGATCCAATAGGTTCAATCCTAGAGGGAGTAATCGCATTTTCAATAACCGCATTAGTAAAATCTGAAAGTTGATTTTCAGAATTATAAGCATGATCCAATCTACTCGCACAAACTTTTTGATCAACTGGAGCCTTATGACCTTTTTAAACCCAGGTGGGGTTTTTATCCTTGGGATAGCCCTGATTCTTGCTACAGAAATTAGAGGGATGGCCAAGCCTGTGACAGTTATGACAATAGTCTGGCAATCTCTCATACAGAATCTCCTGAAAGAAACCAAGTTTACCACTCTGAATCCAAATATGTGAAGGCAAGTGTTTTGAAACATCCACTTCAACACAAATTCTTGCAATAGAAGGCCTAGAAAGTGACTTTGTGGCAGAATCAAGTCTCAATGGATTACCAATGAGCTTAGAAATAGGAAACAGTGCATTTTGATTAAAGAGGTGCAATGGCAGTTCGGGAAAACCCAACCAGATTGGCACAACCGGTGATTCAATGTGCGGATCAAAATCTGGATCCCATTTTAAAACTTTCATAAAACAACCACCAAAAAACCATGATCTACAGACCCATAATATATAATATTCAGCTTCAGTCTGGAATCTAAAGATTATATGAGTAGAATTTAGGAGTCCTAAGTTGAAACCCGAAAATCCCATGGATTCAAGCGCAGAACGAAGAAATTTCAGAGAAGGCTTTCGATTCGTGAATTTGCCAATGAGGGTAAAGCGCAAATCCTCGGCAAGAGACCTTACCTCAGTTTCTGAGAAGGAAATCACATCCTGACCTCTATACCGAAAGAGCATGGGCTAGATTTTGAGCTCTGAGGCCTCAGCCTTCTGAGGAACATCATCTACGGATCTTCCAGCAACCACATCAACAAAGGATCTGACTCGAAGATTAGTGTTTTTCGCTTCCGTCGGGTTCGAGAGGTTCAATGCTTCGTACTCCATCTTTTGTCCCCCTCTTATTCTTCTTCTAGAAGTTTATTGAATAGAGAATCAATAATAATATACTTTCTAGGATCGAAAATTGAAGATGGCCAAGGAAGAGAAGAAGTAACCTTCATAGAATTGTCAAGCATTAGCGGAAATGAATTCGCCCGACATCACTTATCCAAAAAACCCTGACACTTATTGATATAAAAAAAATTGTTCCGTGATTTATGAACAAAATAATAATAATAATGGTACTGACCATCAATTTCGATCAAAGAAAAATAATTAGTGGTGGGGAAGAAATATTCATTTCACCAAAAATATTACTATTGTGGGATTATTTATCTTGTAATTATGTCATTCTAAACACACACAAAATTTCCCAAATTAATTCCACAGAATTCCGAGAATCATTAGATTTTGAAACAGAAAATGGAGACCATGTGATCACATCCAAATCACCATCTTTGAGCTAGGGATTCATTTGAATTGCACACCCTCTAATAATGTTTCAAATACTTTTAATTAAATATAATTGTAAAAAATGGTGATAATATTTTCTGAATGATTTTTTTAATTTTATAAATGTTTTTAATTTTATAAAAAAAATATTTTCTCATCCGTATTTCTTATAATAATATTATTAAAATTTGAAATAGCTATAATGAAAATTTTAGTATATTTAAATTTTAACATTGAATGGTTTTACATTATAAAATAAATATTTTACCCTTTAAATTATTATTTAAAATATATTTTTAAAATTTAATTGTTTTACATTATATTTTTAATTTTTAAACATTATTATATTTAAAATATTTTTTTTAAAATTAATATATTATTAATAAAATTTATATTTTAATATCAATTCTAATATTTTCCTACATTTTATGACATTAATATTAAAAAATTATTATTAATATAATTATTCAAAACATACAATTACAAATTTATATATCTAATTTGAATGTAATATTTTAGTATTCAATATGAATATGAAGTTATTACATTATTTTAGAAACAAATGATGAAATCACGTGACTATATAATAATTTATTATAATTGAATGGTACAAATAAAAAATCAATTTGGTTTTAGTGTAAACACCTTGTTTCAAAGGTGGGTTAAGTAATTTATCAAACATGTATATAATAATGGCATTGTTACATCATATAAATGTATTAGGTTTCCATATAATGCTTTACAAATTTTGGGTGTCACTATACTAAAATAGTGAAACAACATTTATGGAACTATAGATTTTGACTAAGATATAAAATTTATGATCAACTAAGAGACGAGTTTATAAATGTTTGTTCTATATTGATAACAAAATCTATGAATGAAATCCCTATGTTTTGTGATATGGAGATGTATAATAGTGGGAATTATTCAGATATTAATGATATGTAAAATAGAATCATTAACAATCAATATTAAAACGATGTTACTTTTTTTGAATTATTAAATGACATAGAAATACCATTATATCATGGGTATTTTCATAACTGTTTAAAAGTTAAAAAAAATTTAACATATGAATATAAACTTTTGAAGTTTCAGTCATATAATAATAAATTTATAGATCTCTTATAAATTATACTACATGATTGAGAAACTTTTGTTGATAATTATAACATGCTTAAAAAAATTTCACAGTCTGTGTCTCAATCGAATGAAAATTAAAGACTATAAAAATAATCATGTATTATAATATCATGAAACTGATGATCTATTGTTTTTCCCCATATATGAAACATCATTATACAGACCATAAATTATAAATAGGATGTTCCCTTTGAAATAGTCGAGGTATTTTCCTATTTCTTTAGGACTCTAATGGTTTTTCAAAACGCATACATCACAACATATGACATAGAATAGTCATCAATGATTAGTTGATGGTGAAATAAATATTCCTTTAAATAGTGATTCATGAAAAAATTTCAATCATATATATCCATCATTCATAAGACAACCATATAGTGTTTGGCTTGTTCTATCGACCAATGAGTTTACTTCTTTTGGTAGTTCATGTCCATCATGATCTTGTCGACTTATCATTTTAACAACCTATAATTTTCCCCAAAGGATGTTCAAAAAAGTTCCATTTCTCTTCTTAACAATTTTAATAATTTGATTTACCAAAAAAATAAGATTCTTACATGTGGTTACTAATATATTAATTGAGAAAATTATGGATAAATAGTGTTGTTACATATAATGCATTAGTTAAAAAACCTTTTTTGGAAGGAATATAATATGTGGACTATTATTGATTTTTCGGTATAAGGTATTTTTAATGGGTATATTAATCTGGGTCTATGGGATTTTCTTTATTTCATGGTTAATGAAAAACCATTTATGTTATCCCATGGAAACAAATATTTCTAATTTTATTTCCAAATAATATTTTTAAATTAGGAAAGTCCTTTTCAAATAAATAATGATAATTTTTTAGGATGAAAAGTTTAATATTCTATCCACTGAATGTGTTTTCAATGGATTAATTATCTTAGGTAGTTTTATCAATACTTATATTACTTATACAATAATTATTAATGGATATAAAATTTCAACTTTTAGAAAAATCAAAATATGATTAGATGTAGTATGTTTTGAAATTTACTTTATCAGAGACATCACTTGATACACCATATAGTGGATGTTTTCTATTTCAAAGGTGTATGAAAAAATTAAATAGAAAATTATTGTTGAAGATATGAATTTTAAAAAACCCTAAGAGGAGGGGGTTGGGGACATGTGATTATGGCATAAATTTTATTTATCATTAAACAAATCTTGTTCCCACACTATTAATAATACATAAACCTATCAAAACTAATAAAGAAACTATAACATAAAAATATGAAAATTAAATGCATTAAAATGATGATTTTACTTGGTCCCCAACTAAGGGATACATTCAAGAAAAATAAATTTATAATGTGTATATTTTCCAAGAAAAATAACTACCCACATTATTATAATAAAGATTTTAGTTATCCCATTACCAAAACCAAGGGTCACTCTCTCATTCTTCATATTCCTCACTATATCTAGATCAAGTTTCAATAAAATATGGCATGTTTTTCATTTACAATCAATGATTCAAAATAATAACCATGCCACAATAGAATAGTTTTTTTTAAGATCCATCTTTTATGATTGAATCCATATCCTTAATTTTGAATAAAAAATCCAGAAAATATTATATCAAAACGCCTATTGTGGGGTGGTGCAAAAGGATATTAATCAAATAAGTCTAATAAATATTATAAAATTGACCAGAGTTTGTCTCTAATTATGGTGTAAATTCATTTTTTAACAATTAGTGAAATTAAGCAGGGGTGATTTGGTTTGCGAGAAATTAGAACAATTAAAAATAAAAATAAGGTGATTGATGAAGTTTGGGAATAGGTGATTGGTTTAGGAGTTGGATTATCAATTTTATATTCTATCCTATAATGATCATCTAAACAAAACTAAAAATCAATTAAAATTAATCTTAAGAGTGGAAAATTTATCTTACTAAAATTCTTTTTGAATATTCTATAAACTAATTCATTTTCTTAAAAATTATCTAACATGGTTCACACTAGTTGGATATGGATACGCATTGATAACTTTAATTTTTGATTTATCAACCACAATACCATTTTATAAAATTATTTGTACATGAATAGTTCCTCTCATAACCACAAAATGAAACTTTTAAAAATTCAAGACAAGATTCTTTTCAATTATTTTTTTAAGACCTTATCTATGTTTTCCAAATGATTATAAATGAATTTATAAACTCTATGAAAAAATCAATAAATAATTCAATACAATATTTAGTTTGATCAAATAAAATGATTTCTGTGTATTGAAACCAAAGATGTTATATGTTGGACCTATTGACAATGGTTTTTGGTCATGTTGAAATTATATGAGGAGGTGTCTGTTGAAGTATGATTTATTGTTTAATACATGCCAATGGTTCACATGAAAGCACTTGTAAGGAACTTCACCGAGATTTATTGGTATACATTTATAATAAGGTCTTTTTTGGTGACATTAAGAGGAAATTTCATATCTATAAGTTATAAAATGAATCATGAATATTAATTGAGGAAATAAGTGATTGGAGAGTTAAATGAAAAATGGTGAGATTTTTGATGTTTTTGTATTCACTAAGAAGATATAGAAAGTGAGATATGGGGAACTAAAGTGTTATTATTAGAAGATATTTCCCAAAAGTGATTTTTAAATGAATAAAAGTTTTAATATATCTATAAATTTAGGAATTTGAACTAAAAAATACTGAAATTCCAAAACTGATGATATTTGGTAGATGAAAACATTAGTATGAAAGAGGGAATATACAGTTTTTTCCAATTTTATGGGTGCCATAAATTAGAGAAATTTTAATTTTCATTTCTATAGAAAAGGATTAATTTTGGTTAATTTTTGAATGGGATTGGTGAAGTTCTGTGAAGGATTCAAATAGAAGGAATGTTTTTAGTGTAATAGGAGAACAATCCATACAATTGAGTACATGGAACCTAGAGTTTTTTCAATTTAAAACACACTACGATATTTGAAAGTGGATATTTTTGGAATGAACATAAGCAAGATTTGTATTTTTCTATGTATGGTTTAAGATATGGAGTACACGGTGGGAACACCCAAAAAGAGAGTTCATAAAGGGTATTTAGTGAATTCATGATTAATAATTCTAGTTTTTATTAAGTTTATAGTAGGAATTTTCCTATTAATACACCACTAATCCATTCATTAAGAGTAGATTAGATGTAAACAGGATAGGAAGATCAATGAATATACAAAAATCTACAAATTATGATTTACATAATGAGTATGTAAGGTTTGGTTTGTGATGTCAGTTTATAAATGAGGAATGTATAGGTGGTGTGCGTGAAGGTCGATCATGAGTGGAAATCCATAATTTAAGTACATGGGGATTGTACCGTGAAGTACATTTGTAAGGTTTTCATTACTATGAGGTTGGTTTGTGAAGAGTAATTTTTAATGATTATTTGTGAGCTAGAGTTGTTTGATTACAGTGAATAAGAGATCTCTACTAAGTGGAGTATGTGGTATGTATACTCAGTATGTTATTAACTATGATCCATGAGGTTACTTAACATAATTTATAATCCAGAATAAATTTTATCATAAAGACCCATCATGGTAATTATAGAGATCAAGGAGTATATTAGAGCATCTTGAAAAAAATTATTTTAAAGGAAAAAGTTGTATCATCAAAAAAATAATTTGACTGCCTCATCTGGTGGTAGAAGAGGGTGAAAGTGATAGTATACTCTCAATGTGAAATTATCCCCATATGGAAATAACTAAAACTATGGAGATATTATTTAATATATAGACTCAACCATCAAATTATAGAGATACTATAATATATTTTATAAAATTGAGAGTGAAAAAAAGATGACTACAACCAAGCTTCAAATTAAAAACAATGATGCACGTAAATTATCAAACTGAGTATAGACTTACCGTCACATCCATTATTTTTTAAAGAGATATATAAGTCAATAAATTTCTAAAAATCCATCACTGATGTAGTGCGTTAATGTGAAGAAGAGAAAATTTCCCTTTCATGAGAGTGACTGAACTCCAAATCTTGTAAAGGTTGTGATCAAAGTAAAAAGTGACCATGAACAAAACATTGTATCCACTAAAATAGTGAAGAATAATTGATTTTGGTATGATCAGAACATCATCATAATATACTCCTTGAACTATCCTAGTACAATTTAACCTAGTAAAATCTTTTTGGTATATGTGTGCTTTAAATTCCTACATATAATATTTTTTTTGGTAATCCCTGAGAGGAAGTATTTAAGAAGAATGTTGAACAAAGCTTCTTCCAACATAGAAACTAGATCCTAAAATAAATTAATAGACATAAAGGAAAAAGTATAAAATTGGATTGTCCCTTGGTTTATCCCCTATCAAGGTTTCTCTAGTTGTAACAAGTAGTATCAGAGCCTAAATATTTTGTCTTTGTGTTTAAATAAAAATTCTATTTTTTATATTTTTTGAATTATAATATCTTTGATAAAGCCTCTATTTTTATAGGAACTGACTTTTTTGGATGGAAGTAATTAATTTTTATGTTCATACAAGCATGAAACAAAGTGATTATGTAGTAAATTCTTCAAGATGCTAATATGAATAATCACAGTGATAGAATTAGAAATGAGGAGATATAAAGAATTATGAAAATATAATCATATAAAGAGGATTAAAATAATAATTATATAGTGTTACACTACCTTTTATATATGGAATACCTTGGTAGCTATATATGAAAAATCTATTGTTTTAAAGAATGTTGAGATGTCTACCTCAAGAGAAGGCTGCAAAACTGTACATGATAAGAAACTCATGAATAAGGATTATAAATAATTCCTTATAACTAATGGAATGAATAAGAACAATAATAAGAAGAGGATTCTCGAGAAGGATTCACCCACTAAAGTATGCAATGTACATCCAACATTTCTTTAGATAATACCTTTATATCCTAAAATTTAGATTCCTCTCCAGGGAAGGAGGGAAGTGGAGAGTCCATGGAAGAAGGGGAAACTACATGAAGTCATCATTTTGGAGAAATTGCATATACATATAAATAAAATATTGAATCCATTTAGAAAAATATGGATCAATAGGAGATTATATAGGAAGTGGACTATGAACTCATTGTTGATATTTTCATATAGAATAAACAGATAAAGAAATTAGAGATGGCCTTGAATGTGTAAATAAAGAATATAGTATGTATTAAAAAAGAACAAAGTGACCTACTTGAATAAATTTCCATGAAATCAAAAAATAAATGACCACAAATAATTAATTGAGATAAATTATACTCCCATTCAAGAAAAATCATGAAGTGAAAATACAACATTGAATAGAGGAAACCTCAAGTATAGATGATATTACCTCTAAACAGAAGAATAAATATGATATGATCATGGAACATGAGATAAATATTAGTTCCTCAAAAGGAAAAGAAAAGGTAATTATTCCCATGGTGTAATAATCAATAGGTGAGAGGGGAAAAAATCAAATCATGAACATAGAAATAGGTTGAAGGTTGTGGAAAAGTCTATAGGAAAAGGGTTATAAGGGAAAATTTCAAAAAAATTCTATTGTTATAGTATAATAGGCCACACCATCAGTATGTGTCTATAAAGTGAAGGGATCACTAGTTTAATAGAACTAGTTTTATAAAAACCTTAACCAAAGAGTGGTCACACAATGCATTTTTTCAATAAAAAATTCCTTATGGATACCCAAACCTTTTACACATATTATTACATGATTCTTAAATATAAATAGCCACTAATACAACAAAAGAATCATAAAGGCCTAGTTTCTTTGGAAAACTAGGTTTATATTACATTAAAAGGAACTTAAAACATGGAATCATTATTTTATTCTCCATATTGAGCTCCTAAAATACATTGGATATCTTAAAACACCATGGGATAACCTGGGGAATACATAATGAAATGGATGATCTAAAAAGCCTAGTAAGGGAATAAACATGATAAAGAAACATAACATGGGATTAAAAGGCATAATATGATATCATAAAAGAGATTAATTGTGATTAATTACATGTATAAATATAATAATGAACATGGTATAATAAAATCATGGAATCATAGGAAATTTGGAAACAACAAATGACATGATAAAATCCTGAGTTAAGGATAAATACCTAGAAATTTCTCATGGGGGAAAAAGTCACATGATAGATTGTGTTTACTCCCCAATTCCATATATGTAGTCTCATGAGACAATAGAATTAAAAAATTCATTGAAGGGATATCAGGGTGTACCCATAATAACATGTTCATAATATATGTGTTTCATAATCTTGCTTTATATAAAAAACAATATAAATTTTATAATGAATGCACTTGAGAAATGATCATCTAGAATGTATTACCCTGCTAAAGCAAGTGAATAAAGAAATGGAGGAAAAAGATTCCATAAGGAGGTCCTTAAATCCAATTTAATATATGTAAAGATTGTAACCAACAAATAGAATTGTCAAACTAGAAAACAAGTTCACTATGCTAGAGGAAAATAATGGTGAATGATGAGACTGAAACAAAAACCCATTTATTTAAACTCATAATGAACCTTATAGTAAGAATGTAAACAAATTTGAAATAAAAATAATTAAAATACTCCATTTATGATGGAAGGGAAAGATCAAACACTAAAAGGCTCGCAAAGAATGAAAATTCAAAGGTGACTTGCATTTATTCTAAAGAGAAACAACAAAAATAATTCCTTTTTTGTTTTAAAATTCATAGCATAAGAATAAATGTTATGGAAAGGGGAATTTCCCTTGAATATAGGAAGAATCATGGGAAGAATATATGAGGTTGATCAATGAATAAAACGTATAAACATGGGTGTAATCCTATAAAAATGAAGCAGGCCAAGCCTAAAAAAACCTATAAAAAAAGAAAACTGAGTATTTTTAGAAAGAATGATTAATAATATAGAAATATTATTTGGAATTGGTATGGAATACGAAACAAAGACAGAAAAGTGAATATTTATTTCTTGTAATTAAAAACAATCTTAAGACAAGAATGAAACATTTTAAACAAGTCATCAAAAGATAGAGTTTTATATGTAATTCCATACAAATAATCCCCATGGTGAAGGGTTGGAAAAAGTTGTTAGTATAAGGTTGGTTCATCATGACCAACCATAATCCTCTACTTGAGGATTATGGTGTTATGACTATACCCATGCATTTAAATGTTTCTCAATTTTGATCAAAATGGTATAGTGTTAAGAGGAAGATATGATCCATGTGGTGAATGTTTTGAAAGGGTATATGTTCTTTAGATGAAGGTATAACTTATTGAAAAAGTAGTTTCATGATTTT
This sequence comes from Viscum album, assembly GCA_963277665.1. NCBI lineage: Eukaryota > Viridiplantae > Streptophyta > Magnoliopsida > Santalales > Viscaceae > Viscum > Viscum album. Next base: position 1,520,757,614 of record OY728119.1, read on the forward strand.
TGGAATCATAAAATGATATTAGGTCCATACCTAAAGCATAATTTGTGTGATGAACCTAACAGGAACCATTATGTGGTGTTGAGAAACCTATTTATTTTCCAAGGTAATTTTTGAAGCATTATGTTATGTTGTAGAACATCAAATAATGAAGACAGTGATCTAGTTTTTAATCAATTTCAAAGGTGTACTAGAATTTTTCAATGGTTTCATGCTGAATAAAATGATCAATTTTTCATAATAGGACATTTATCTTGTAGTATTTGACCACATTTAAGAAGAAGAAGATTTCTCAAGTGGTCAAGTAAATTTTTTTATGAAATGTATGTTCATTTTTTCCTGTGTAAACTTTTTGGTATCCTTTTACAATTTTTAGGATACACATATGCTTCTAAGAGGAATTTTTTTCAACCAAAAAGAGGTTCCCCAAGTCATAATACTAATTATAAAAATGGAATAAAAAATTACTATTAATCTAACTTTAAAGACATTTAAGACTATTTGGTGAAACGAATTAAATATTGGTCGTTATCATATAAGAAAGAATAAGCCCAATGACGAATTGAAAATCATTCATACCAAGTGGTATCATTAGGATATTTATACATGGTATGTATCAGTTTACTATATAAACGGTATCAGTAGGATCAATATGGCGTACATCTCACTCAATTATAATTTATTTTTTATTCACTGATTATTTGGTGATAATGTGATTAATATTTTAGGATTATTTGGAGACCATGTATTGTATAAATTCTAGAAGTTTTGAAATTATATAAGGTACACAAATAACATTTATGTTATGAAATTAAACTCTTGTTTCCTTCACCAATTTTTTACTTCGTAGGATTAGAGGATTTAATGATGATTGAAATTCAAGGTGGTTTAAATTAAATTTTATTTGATCTTGGTTGAATAATCATGATTGATTAGTTGAATAATTAGTAAATTGAGTCTACTGAAGTGAAAGAGGAAAATAGATCCCAATGATTTGAATTTACCCTTCAAATGGATAATAGAATAAAAAGGATTTTGGATTTCCACTTGTTGTGTTATATTGGATTTTAAGAATTATATAAAAAAGGTAGAACAATCTCACATTATTTGGAATTTAAGAGGAATATATTTACCAAAGAATATCATTTAAAAACTAATGTACAAAGACTAATGATAATGGGTATGTAAGAGATGCAGAATGTACCCATATAGAGCTTAAAAAGGGGATAAAATGAAAAGAAACATGTGAAAATGAATACCTTATATATTTGATTAATAACTGGGGTGGGAGAGATCTAAATGAATCATAAATAATTCCATTTTCTTGAAGAATATGGGGTTTATAGGTAAATGATGATTTATGTTAGGATTGTCAATAAAATCCAATGGGAGGAATGTCACAACCAAAGAGGTTGTATATTATACTTCTTGAGAATAGTTTTTGGTATTATTTTCATTAGATGGGGAGGTTGTGTTCTGAAGTATGAGTTGTTGTTGAAGACATGGTGGTGGTGAACATAGAAGCACTTGTGGTGAAATTCATAGTGACACCTTGATATCTCTATATATCAATGAACTCATTGGCGACTTGAGTAGAGGAATATATCTGAAATTTATGGAATTAATTCGGAATAATAATCAAAGAAAGTAGAGAATTTAAAGCTTAATGGAATATGGTGAGAAATTTTATTTTTTTATATTCACTTGGAAAATCCAGTTTCTGAGTTATGGGAAAATTGAATGTCAAGATCATAAGATATGTCCTGGAAATGGTTTTGAAATGATCGAATATTCTAATATATATGTAATGTTTAGATATTGAACAAATGAATATTTAAATTCATAAAGTGAAGATATTTTGATGATAACGACATTGGTATGAAAGATATATTTTTTTCTAGTGTTTGAAAAAATATTAGGTTCCAAAATTTGGAGAAATTATCATTTTCATGTATAGAGAAAAGGATTTTTTTGGTAAAAGTTTAGATAGGTTTGGTGAAGTTCTTTAAAGGATTCAACATGAAAGAAGGTTTTCTTCATGGTGGTAACAATGTATTAAAACTCGAGAACATGACATCTAAAGGTGTTTTTTATTGTAAACAAACCATGAAGTTTGAAGGTGGATATTTTTGGATTAACCATGAATGAAATACATGGTTCGAAAAGTATGGTTTGTGAATATGAGTATATGGTGGGAAAACAATAAAAAGAAGTTCATTAAGTATATTTAGAAATTGGATGAATTGTAATTTTGATGGAAAATGAGTTTATTGGTCTAAATTTCCTATAAATATTACACCAATGCATTCATTAATAATTGATCAGATGTAAATGGCGATTCGAAGATCGATGAAGGAAAAAATAACCATGAAGTAGGATCTATGTGGTGAGTATGACGAGAGATTTTTATAAAGTCATTCCATGATGGTAGTAGGTGGAGGAGGTGTGTGTAAAGGAATATCACATGTAGATATCTGTTAATCCAGTATATAGAGATAATATAGAAAATTCAGTTTGTGAAGTAGGCATTACTATGAGATTCATTCATAAAGGGGATTTCATGAAGACAATTTGTGAAGTGGATTTTCATGAAGGATATTCATGAGGGAGATATGTGAAGTGGAGTACACAACCTATGAGGTGTATTACATGTTCTGTAAGGTGATTATATTGATAATAGTGATCCATGAGGTTACTTCTCATAAGAATGATTAAGGTAGATATTTTCACCTGAAGATATCATGTGGGAATTTTGGAAATCAAGGTGTATATTATATCATCTTGAACAAATCCATTTTTGAGGAAGAAGAAGGTGTATCAAAAGAAGAATTTGAGTATCCAATCTTGTAGTAGAAGAGATTGAAAGTGACGTGATAATATATGTCTGAAATTATCCTCATATGGAGAGAGAAGTGTTGCTATAGAGATATTGTGGAAGACACAGACTCAACTATCACATTTTGGAGTTCATCGCATTTCGTATTTAATAAGGAGATTTCAGTAAAGATAAAAATAGTATACCATCGAATTCAAAGTTATGATAAATGAAAAGTATCATGTTGAATAGTGATAGACCAACACATCCATTATCTAGTGAAGAGACCTATACATCTATGAACTATGGATGATCGTTTAATGAAGTAGTTCCTAAGAGTAAATAAGAGGCAACACACCTTAGATGAGGAGTGGACAAACCCAAAATATTATAAAGGCAATGTTCCAAGAATTGATTGACCATGGACAAAACATTGTATCCACTTAACCAGTAAAGAATAATTGATTGTGTAATGGATCATACATTATTGGCATATCCTCAATGGATTAGCCAGTGTGGGTGAACCATGTAGAATATTTATGTTATGTCTTACATTCCAATATATCTAAGAAGTTTTAGTGAGGCCATGATAGAGAGTATTCAAGAAAAAAGTTACACATAGTTTCTACCGACATGGGAAAAATATCCTAAAAGAGAATAACAACTAAAAAGGGAGAAAAGGTTTAAATTTTCATATACCCTGATTCACCCCCCTCTCAAGGTGTCTCTGGTTATAACAACATTGATCTTTGAAATTTACCCGGTTCATTTCAAAATCCAAATTGTGTTATCCTATAAAAAAGGTTTAATAAGGATAGGTAAAACTTGTCTTTTCTTTATCCTCATGTGAAATGGGAACTTGAAAATATCCTAAAAATCCATCTAAAAAGAAATAACGGGGTTTTCACTACTAAAAATGGCTATTTGCGACGGTTCAAAGACCCGTTGCAAATAATGGTTATTTGCGACGGGACCTTACCGCTCGTCGCAAAAGGGTTGGCATGAAATACACACCAAACTACAGCTAAGGGTATTTACAACAGGTTCCTATTCCGGTCGCAAATAACTGGTGATAGTTTTTAGTATTTGTGATGGGATACTTTCCCCATCACAAATACATTGTCCGCAGGTGTTATTTTAGACGGTGCTCATCACAAATAACTTTTTAATGGCCCAATTTAATTTATATGGGTAGAGGCATTTGCGATGAGGCCCGTCGTAAATAACACTACTTGTGATGGGTAGCCCGTCGTAAATACCCCCGTCACAAATACTCCAGCCTATATACACCCCATATGTTTTCCTCTCATTTCACTCTTTTCTTAACTTCTCTCCCTATCTCTACTGAAAAATTTTCTTCAAAAAATTTTTATAGGTAAACCATTTAAATCAGAGAATTATTTGCAAGTCTAATACTCCAAAAACAACAGTTTCAAGGTATTTATCTATTTTTTTATTATTTAGTCAATTTATTTTATTTTTAATTATTTATAATTTTTCTTAATTAGATATAAATTAATTAAATTAGAATTAGAATTTTATTTTTCAGTATTTATTTTTATGAATAGTTTTATGTAAGTGTTAATTAGCAATAAATTGTAATAATTAGTAATAATTTTAAATAATTAGTAATAATTAGTAATAACTACTATTAATTAGTAATAACTAGTATTAATTAGTAATAAATAGTATTAATTAGTAATAAATAGTAAAAAGTTGTATTAATTAGTAATAAATAGTATTAATTAGTAATAATTATTAATAATTAGAAAAAATAGTAATAATTATAAAAAATTAGAAAACATTTGTAATTATTATGAATAATTAGAAATAAATTGCAATAATTAGTAATAATTAGAATTAATTAGTAATAATTAGTAATAACTGGTAATAAATTTTAATAATTAGAAATAAATGGTAATAAATAGTAATAAATAGTAATAATAGTAATAAATAGTTATAATTACCAATAAATAGTAAAAAATAGAAATAAATAGTAGTAAATAGTAAAAAATAGTAAAAAATAATAAAAAATAGCAAATATAGTAATAATTAGTAATAATATGTAATAATTAGTAATAATTAGTAATAATTAGTAATAATTAGAAATAATTAGTAATAATTAGTGTTAATTAGTAATAATTAGTAATAATTAGTTGTAAATAGTAATAAATACTAATAAATAATAATAAATAGTAATAAATAGTAATAAATAGTAATAAATAGTAATAAATAGTAATAAATAGTAATAAATTGTAATAAATTGTAATAAATAGTAATAAATAGTAGTAGTAAGTAATAATAAGTAATAATTAGTAATAAATAGTAATGAATATTAATAATTAGTAATAAATAATAATAATTAGTAATATTTATTAATAATTAGTTATAATTAGTAATAAATAGTAATAAATAGTAATAAATAGTAATAATTAGTAATAAATATTAATAATTAGTAATAATTAGTAATAATTAGTAATAATTAGTAATAATTAGTATTAATTATTAATAAATAGTAATAATTAGTATTAGTTAGTATTACTCAGTATTAATTAGTAATAATTAGTAATAATTAGGAATAACTAGAAATAATTAGGAAATATTAGAAATAATTAGGAACAATTAGAAAGAATTATGAACAATTAGAAAGAATCAAGAACAATTTGTTTGAATTAGGAGCAATTAGAAAGAATTATAAACAATTAGAAAGAATTAGGAACAATTAGAAAAAATTAAAAACAATTATCAATAATTAAGAATAAATCAAAATAAATTCAAGTAAATTGATAAACTGACATGATTTCCAGTGGATTGGCAACATCCTTTTGATCGACGCCTTAACTTGTTGCAACTTTATTCCACTGAAATCAATATATAAAATCTGCTCAGACAAATGTTAGATTAGATTTTTCATAGTGATTTAAGTAAGAGAAATTACAAAGAGGTGAGTTGTTTGACAAAAGAGGCTTTTTTTTCAAATGAATTATCCCGTTTCAACTTTCAATGACTAAAATTATTATGAATAGTCTGTTGCGACAACAACAACAGAAAAAGAATCAGATGCAGGATGAGATGCATTGATGTCGGTAGGAGCAGGAGTTGGAGATGGAGTTCATGCAACATTTGACTCATAGTATAGGGATGGAGTTCCCTCCACCAGCTCCTTTAGACGGCCCCTCAGTGATATATATTTTTATTTTAAGAAAAAATATTTGAATGTATTTTTTTAATATTAAATTTTCAATGTTTTAAATAGTGTGTTTTATATTGTCTCGAAAATTTCAGTTTTTTTATTATTTATTTAATATTTATTTAAAATTTATTATTTTATTAATTAATATATTATTATATTTTTTTGTGAATACTTAGGTTTTTATTTTATTAATAATATTATTATTTCATTAATATTAATAATCATATTATTATATTACTTAATTATTTTATAATAAATTTTATTTTTCAAATATTAATATTAATATTTTTTTATATACAATATTATGTTATATTAATAATTTTACAACTAATTTTATTTTATTAATATTAATATTATGATTTTATTTATATTAATATTATATTATTTATAATGTTATATTTTTTTTATTTTTTTAAATTTTTCTAATTATTTGCGACAAGCCATTGCAAATACTAATTGCATTGGTCCGTCACAAAAAGCATTAATTTTTTATGTTTTGAGGAGTAATTGTGATGGATCATCACAATTAGTATTTGTGATGTTCCATCGCAAAAGAGTATTTGCGACGGGTCACTGGTCCGTCTCAAATAGTTTCTTTAAAACATCGCTGAATGTTTTTTGTGACATGTCTACTTCCCGTCACAAATAATAAGTTTTTGCGACGGATCGTCGCAAAAGGTAATATTTGTGATGTTTCTCCCAAATAGGTAATTTACGATGAGACCCAGTCGCAAAAGACTATTTGCGACAGGATCCCATCACAAATGACCTGTCACAATAATCCATTTTTCTAGTACTGTTTCTAACAATATTTTAATAATTTTTTCAATAAATCGTATAAGAAAATGTTATTTTCTTATGACCCGATTCAACTTCCTATTGTCAATAAAAACCCTCCAATCATTTTAGACCCCCTTAGAAAATAATTCATTTTTATCTTTCTTTAAAATGGTTACTCTATATTTTTAGGTGATATATAAATTGATCAATCCCACTGTGAATCATAAATTGGGTAAATAATTTATACATTAAAAAAAATTCAATTTAACATTTAACTGCTTCTATTGTTGTTGGGTTAAGTCTCCTCTGATGCTATGTAATACTTTTGTCCTCATTTTCGAATTAATTTCTTTATTTACATAGCTTTGAATTGATCCAAATAATGTCTCATAAATTGTATCCTATTCCACTTATTTATTTATTAAAATATTTATCAAATTTGTAATCTTAATTAGAAGAAAAGTTTCTAGAAATAATTATTTCAACTTGTTTCCTTCCATTAAAAACACATACATTAGATAACATGATTTTTTTTTCAATTATACATTAGTGGGATATAGTAAAGATGAACTTATATATGTTTTACCTAAATTATTGTCCTAAAATTTCAGAATATAAGATGATTTATAATATATTTATCATTGAATAATCAATAAATTCATTAAATGAATCAATAGTAACTTTATACTCTAATGGATTTATAAAAATTTAATGTTTCTCACAATTGTTTTTAATAAAATTTTCAACTCTCAATTTTTTTCCAAATGAGAAATTTATTCTAACAAACCAGTTTCCCCAATTGGATTATATTCATTATAATTTAATATAATAAAAAGTTAATACTCTTCTTATTGATATTCCATATAATCATTAATATTAATGTGGAAAGTATTGTCACATAAAACAATTATTAGAGTACCTTTATAAAGTTTTATGATTTTATTTTCTATTTTTAGGAAAGCTATTCCCAAATTTATGGGTGACTAAGATGGTTTATTATATTCTTTAATGTTAAGTATATTAATATCATATTGGAAGATCAAGTAATATACTTTAACCAATACATCCTTTAAAACTATGGCTGAGAATGTAGTTGATCTATTAAACAATTGGATAACAACTCTTATTGGTTTGAGTTCTCCTAAATATAAAGAAGAAAATTTAGAATGTCGAATGAAATTTATAGATGCTCCTAGATCACATAATTAATATGTTAAATATATAAATCAAAATGTAAAAGGAATAGAAAATGTTGATGGATCATAACATTTGTTTTGATGTTTTCGTGTGATCAGGGATAAAACATTTCTCCATAAATTCAATCTCCCATTACCTTGATGATTTTTTGGTCTAAATTTCCATTAGTAAATTTTCTTATTTGGGAATATATTTAAAGATTCAGTAGGATTTATATTTATTTTGACCTCGGGGATGGTGTATTGAAACTTCCAAAAAAAATCCTCTTTGATTGAACCATTATAAGTAAAATAATCGTGAAATGTATCCAATTTCCCTAAGAAATTTTTATAATGGTGTTTCTAATTTCTTATTAATCATATGAGGTCTAATATAAACTTCCCCATTATCCTCCCTAAGCTATTAAAAATTTGTTTTTGGGTCAAAGTGAACATCCTTACCACACTTGTATTTCTCTTTATATTTAGAGTGGGTTGTGCTAGAAGTATCCTAGGATTTGTTTTTCCTAATATCTACAATGTTTCATAAAATACTTTTTAATTCTTTTATCTCATTATTAAAATCCTAAATTCCAAAATATTGTTGGTTATCTGCACTTTATTGTGTACTAATTGATGTTTGTTCATAGGATTTCATTTTCAAATAGGGTGGTGGTGGTAAGGTTTATTGATTTTATAGTTTCATGATAAGTATTTAGAATAGTTCTGGTTAATGATATTATTATTAAAGGTTGTAATGGATTTATTTTTTCATTTAACATACCTAAATTTATCTTGGGAAGTGTCTCCCCATCATTGGTTGGGCTTCTAAAATTGCCTCTATGGATAAGCAGCTGCACAACATTCTGTTTTATGGACTTGATCACATTGGGAAATATAATAATATTGAGAAGAATAAATACTACATAGCCTTAGTAGTGTGAGTTGATAAATTAATTGGTTAAGATCTATCTTCCGAACCTTTCATCAAGTTTAAAATCAAATAGAGGTTATTCTGTTGATCTTACCTCATGCAATCATCTTGTACTCGTACCAATTGTACCAACCCATTGTGAATTTCGAGCTAACTTTTTAATTAGTCCTATAGATTCAACTAGTTACTTTTCAATAAAAGGTAATCTGGATGAATCATCCAATATATTTATATCACTATATAGAATATCATTATAGAAAAAAATAGTTAATGGTGTTCCTTAATGGCTTGGTGTGGGTTTCTTACACATAACTTCATGAATCATTCCCAATAACCCCACAAAGTATCTCTTATTGAATATATTATGAAATAAATACCTTTCTCAAAGGTAGTTATACTTCATTATAGAAGTAACCACAAGATAAATATCCTCTAAAGGTCACCCCAATCATTCAATTCTGTAATCTATTTGTTGTAGAACCATTATTTGGTTGTTCCTTCTAATATAAATGAAAATGATATACATTTGACTTGTTCTTTTGCTACTCCAATTATATTAAGTGTAACACACGCCAGGGTGAATTCGTAGATGTTAATTTTTATATCCCCATGAGAAAGTCTATGAAATCATGGAAAAAGTTGAATTAGATCATTTTTATTCTTAAAATCATATTTTAATGAAATTATGGAAATATGTTTATTTTTATTAAAGAAATGGTCTGCATAAAGCTCCCTCTAGGTTTTTTCAGGTTTCTAATCCATGGGTTTATATTCAAAATAAACACTTGAAGTTTCACGTGAGTATATAAGTGTAATATTTCCAAAATCTAATATAAAAATTTCAATGTTTTGTAATTATGTATGTTTGGATATCTTTTTTCAATAAATATATGGACAAAAATGAATGAAATTTTTAGTTTTATTGCGATTCATACAATTTATGGTCATGAAATTGGAACCCTTTTAATAGAAAATATACTAATATTTTGAAACACCTATCACAAGGTGGTGAAAATAGATATTAATTACTAAAGGTTAAACTATATTATATTAAATATCAAATGTTGTTTCCAAGGAGGGGCATAAATTCATTTTTTTCAATTAGTAAAATGATGTCGGGTTTGTCTTGAGTTGAGGAAACAAAAAACATTAAAAAGAAAACAATGTTGATTAATCAAGTGATTGATATGATTATCAGTTCAACTATTTTATTAATAATTTTTATCTTATTAATGTCTTAAATGGATTAATCCTCAGTATATGATTTTATTAATGAGATAATCTTCAATCACTTCACTCTCATAAAGGGGTGGTAGTGAGAGTGAGTTTCAAATCAATACTAATCACATATGACTGATACTCCTTCATTTTGGTGTGGGAATATATCATAAAATCATTTTAATCTCAATAATGGTAACCACTACAGTTAATTACGAAACTCCAAATTAAGTGGAGCTACTCGTGAGCAATCAAGAAAGATCTACTACCCTCCAAATTTATTTCATCAATCCCTTGATACTTCACCAAAATAATAATATCCATTATACAGTACATTGGAATTATAAATAATATGTATAAAATAATTTATTAAACCAATCAAAGGACAATGTTTTTGAATATCAACCAATTACTATCTCTTTCAATGAAATATCTCAACATTTGAAACAAGGATTAAATAACATAAATTTTTTACTATTGATATTAAAACTCAAGGATTAGAAATAGTTTCTATTAACCACTATCCCAATAAAAAAATCTTTTAACTCTATATGTTTTGAGTTATAACCTTGGAAGAAAAAACATATAATAGAAAATTTGAAAAAAAAACTCTTCTATGTGCAACCTCTAAAAACCCATTGTTTCCCTTGTATACATGAAAAATCTCCATCATCTTCAATAGATTATCCCTTTAATAATTCATTCCAATGATGATTCTATGTGTGTCCTACTTCATTTGATATTATTCATGCATATTTTGAATATATTCCCCTATATTTAAGGTTATTTATAATTCAAGTATTGAATATTCCCTTCCCATGATCGGCTAAAACCTTGACTATATTTAATTATTTAATAATTTAGTTTATCATTCACGTTTGAAGAACTTATTCTTTTCCCATCATTATAAAAAGACTCCATTATTATCACTACAACCATAATTCCTTCTGATTGTTTTGAAAATATTTATTTCTCTGGTGACATGCTATTATTATGATTTCAAAAATGATAAAACCTTTAAATAGAAACTTTGATCTAAATTATCCATTTCATGAATATTGTTGAAACATACACATTATCTAAATATATTACATATCACCAGGAAATTTATTATATATCCCCTTTATTGGATAACTAAAATTTCATATATATCAAGCATAGCTCTCTAGTGGCAATTCCATATATCTTAAGAACTATCAAATGACTATTACAGATAAAGGGTTTCACCCTTTTTATAAAGTAATTTTACTTATATAAGCCTCATGACCTAATTTACATTTATACATTCCTATCTTAAACTATTACATATTCAATAGATAACTCTTACATATCCATGGGACCTAAACTCTTCACATCTAGTGGAAAATTCATAAATCATATATATTAGTTGAGAAAAATTACATATTAGCTGACCCATAAGTAAGGATTGTCTATTTTTTAATCCTTCCCAATTTTTTCCTAGTAATAAGAACATAACCTTAACATGTCAGCTAACTGATATATATATATATATAGTTTTTTTCAGTTAACATAATTGTTTTCAATTATTTAGTAACCATGATGATGACTTTTCCAAAATTCCCTCTTCAACTGATTCATCCACATACTTCATCTCCTTCAAAGTAAAAAAATAAAAAGGATTATCAATATTTGGACATTAATTTTTTTTTCATAAAAGTAAATAAATAAATTAAATCCACAATTTTATCCATTTAAATGTATATTTACATAGTTCAATTAAATAATCCTTAAACATCATAAATATATAAAAATAAATCAATTAATTAATATATGGGAATATAATTTATTAAATTTCAATAAAATATAATGATTTTTTTGCCTCTATCACACAACAATGTCTCTGAAATTCTAGATAAATTGAGTCCTCAATCTATTTTTTGTTCGTCTCCCATTTATTAATCTTTAGAATAATCATTATTATCAATTATTATAACATTCCCCTTCTTCTAATACACATGTAACTCAATAACTGTATTTTAAAAACATACCTTATTGTTAATTCAATGGTCCCATAAATAATACTATTTTCCATAAATTTTAATTTTACTAAATATACTATATCATTATAAGTTGCACAAACCATGACATGAACCTTACAAACATAATGTGGTTTTTCTAGTAAACCATTGAATTAAAAATCCACTAATTTAAAATACATATCTTTTAAGAAAAATATGACCATTCAATTCATTAAAATTTCATATCTGAACCACTCTATAATGGGTTTCTCCTCAAAACATGACATGGGTGTATCCTTTTATATTCCAATATCATCCAAAATTCATCTCTATAAAATCACTCTATGTTATGACCTATACCATAATAAGTTTAACATTTATCTAAATAAATAGTAATCAAAACATTTATTATTTCACCATAGTCCATTTTCATTAAGAACATTAGAATACTCAAGACCTTGAAATTCCATTCACTATGATTTTATTTCCTCCAGATATTTTTTTGTAACCATTTTGGGAACTATGAAAATATTCTTTATATATACCAGAATCATCCATTTATTTTATCTCAAACTGATATATAAACCACAATGTGTTTTGTCATCCCTTGGCCTTCTAAAATTTTCATCAAAAAATTGCCTCTACTATGGCTGCGTCTTTGTCACTATGATGTGGTTACCATCACTAAATTTTTTACTCCCTATGGTTTCATTTTGTATTCATCTCTTCACAGCTCATCCAATTATACTTACCATGATCTCTAAAATTATAGATAGTTGTTTGATAACTATGATGTGTTAAAAATTAATTAAGATATAATTTACCTTCATCCAATACAAACAAGTCTAATATTTATTATGTCGACTCCATAATCCTCTAAGGTTCAAACCATTTCACATAAAACCATTTAAAATAAAATTGACATAAATTTATAAAAAACCCAACAACCATCTACCATGATTCATCAATGAAGACAACTTTATTAACATTGATTCCTTTAAACTTATCTTGAATAAACTAGATTCAAACATTCTACCCCATTTTGTTTTATGGGGATCCTATGTAAAATTAATGAATCATAATGTTACAAAAAAGAAAATAGAAATAGAAAAATTCAAATATCACCATCAGTCTATATAAGCATCACTCTATTTATAAAAAAATAGTTTTAGAGAGAAATTTATGCTTATCATTAAATTCCATCCCAACTCAACGAAATCATACTACTTAATTACTACTAAATCTCACAATATTAAATAATATTTAATAAAACTCCATTTATCATATCTCTCTTAGTATCTTATAACAAAAATACCACCGTAATATTATATTTATTCACTTTAATATTAGATTAATGCTCCTAATCTACTTGTAATGTGATTCTCTGATTTTACTTGTTAATGTAAAAAGACTTATTGAATTCAAAACCACTAAAAGATAATAAAAATTATACTAATTTACCCATTCTATAATAAACTAAATGTTTAATGTCACAGTAAATAGGAATATCAAACTCAAATAATGAAATCATATGAGGAGAAGATATACCATGAATCTCCTTATTCTTTAGAAGGTGTTTTAACACCAAGACTAAACTGATGTTTCTAAAATACCATTATGAACAAAATATTTATAAAATTTTCCATCACATTTTATGTGTAAAAACATGATCCACCTTGAAAAAGACTTTCCCCTAATCTATGAGGTAGTGGTACTTTATTTCAATTTTCTTTGTATGTGAATGTTGTATCATGTTCTTTATTAACTCAATAAAACTCTTAATATCAAACAAGATCTCCATAGGAAATTTCAAATATTCTCCAAGATATTCTAATTTTTGTTCTATAAATATTAATTTAGTATAATGATTGATATCCAAAATATAATCCACTCCCACAATCATAAGTGATATACTATCTTAGTTCTTTCTAATCTCAGAAATACATTTACATCAAATAAACAATTCACCTACATATTATTGATTTTTTTCAAAATATATAAAACCTAATTTATATCTTAAAATGATATAAGTATTACTATTTTCCAACACAAAATATTGATATAAAATCATTAATACCTTAGATATACATTAATTGTTTTTTTTACTACAGTGAAATTTTCTTTACTAGATTCAATTGAAACATTGATTCCAATAATGTTGAAAAAATATATATGGCCTTGTTATTTTCAATTATAATGGTTTTACAAAAATTATTTCAAACAAATTCAGGTATATAAATCTCCCATTTCCAGGATTTCCATGTTTAGTTCCAACCATTTTTGGTGTTGAAACAAATTTTTAATTATACATTTAAAACTTTTTATTCAAATCATTTTCCTAATTTTAATGAAAAAATATTAATAATTTATTTGACTGAATTGAAGCCAAATAAAGTTAGCGAGTTCACCTATCATTGAAATATTAAATCTAGATTTCACCAATTTTGAAAAATATTTAACAAATTACATATTACTTCTATAAAATATTATATTTTCAACATGCACAAGTGACATGAACTAATCCCCCTTAGATGGTTTCATATATAGGTTTTGGTTAGAAATCATTCTAATGAATTATACCTTCCTCAAGAAAGATTCTTTTTAATCATACCAAGATCATTGTGCTTTCTTCATACCATATAATACTTGTTTAAGCAACAAAATATTCCTTAATATTTACCATTTTAGAGACCCATCAGTTGTTCAACACAGAGTTCCTCCTTGAGAACTCTATTCATTAATTCTATCATTACATATATTTTAATTATGTTTAATTCTCATTGAATTTTAAATACAAAAAATATTTCTATTGACTAAAATATAACCACCAATGAAAGTGATTATTTTATATTTATTCATTTAATTTGAGTTTATCTGTGTCATACAAAACTAGATCTATTCCAAATCACATTCCAATTCTCATTATTTTTATTTTTTACAAACCAATTTGTTCATATGATATTATGATAATTCAAACCCTTAAAAAAATTCCATGTTTGATTCTTTTCTATTTGATCAATAACCACATTCATGGATTTCATCTATGATTAATCATTTTCTAATTCAGGAAATTTTGATGAAACTTCCTATAAAAATAGAGTTTTTATGTAATGAACTAATTCAATGACTTTAATCAAATAGTTTCAGACCACAACCACCCAAATAGTGTTCCCAAATTTCTATGGGATGGAGACTAGAACAAATGGTATAATGTTATAATTATGGAATGATTATCCCTTTTAAATTGACAACCCATATTTATACCAAATTCTAAAAAAATACACAATGAGCCATCTGTAATTCATATGTTTCTAAATTAAATATACATCCTATACAACATAGTGTACATGTTGTACTTAATAAATAATATAAAACCACTCATATATATTTGTGAAACCAATAAAAACTAACAATACAAACTTAATAACAAGAAACCTGGACAATCAAAAATAAAATGTAAGTAAAAAAATGATTTTCTATATTCGTGAAACAAGTCCATATGCTAAGATATAATCATATTACCCACCTTGTAGACTTGTCATACTAATTTGCATCATCTCTAAAATAGTCCATGAAGCATCTTAATATGCATCTAAAAATATAACTACTCAAAGAATAAATAAAAAACACGAAACAATATGTGAACTATGATTCATAAACATCATGTGAGTACGAAACTCAATAGGCCCCCACCATTGATGTTTCTAATATAATCCATGATATATAAAAGTTAATACAAGTTATGATGTGATTTGAAATAAAAACATAAATTAGAAAGAAAAATAAAAAACAAATGGACATAAATAGGATAACAACACATTACAACTAACAAGTGATAGATCATTAGATCATAAATCATGAGTATAGGTCTCCCACATACTCACCCAAAACTATAAGAATCTATAATACCTACCTTGATCCATTTTCGTTGTCTATAAATATGGTACCTATCCACCATATAAAACATCTCCACACTTAGAAACTTATCTATCATGGTAAAACCTATTCACTAAAGGAATAAATAGAAAAATAAATTGAGATACATATGCACCTTCTAATGGGGAATAAGAGTGCATGATGAACCTATATATAAGGAATAATATTGTTGATAGAACCTTTATTTTATGTGTCATAAGAATTATATATATATATATATATATATTGATTTGGTCCCTTCATACTCATTCATAGTATATATATATATATAATGTGTATCTGGAATACCCATTCCCATACACTATCCAAAAATCAAAGGCCTTCTTGTCAATAGAAACTGACATATAAGATATATATAAACATACATTTTCCTGTCAAAACTGACATCATTATAGGTTGTGAAATTTAGAGTAAATTTAGTAAAATAATTTAGGTTTTTATATGGAAATAAATAGTAATTTTCCCATGAAAATGATCTCAAAATAATTTTATGACAATTCCATTGATCTCAGGATAAGGTTTCACCCTTAGGATAGAATTTTGTGAGCTTTCAAGAAGGTATTATTTTTCAGAATATTTTAATATTTATTAAATAAATATAGAATATTCCATGTGAGAAAATGTGGATATCTTCTAAATCATGTCATGTATTTAAATTCTGAATTCATGATTATGTCCAAAATGATATTTTTTTATGTAGGTGTGGTAAAATCTTTGTTTGGGTTACATATATTAGGTTGGGCCTTATAAATGTATTTGTTTTTAATTTTTTATTTTATATTTTCATATCTACCCTCCACCTATTCCATATCATGAAAATCAAGAGGGAGGGGGTTATCCATTATCACATGACACCGATATGAGAGAGGTGAATTTGGAGAGGGAGGTGTCAAATTCCTTCTGATTAGAGAAATATTTTAGTGTGTCATCCATGGATCATAGATCCAAGATCAAGATTAAAAAATTTCACTGTGAGGTGGTTTATTATTTCTTTTTTTAAATTAATTAATACTTTTATTTAAAATATTCATTTTTATTATGAAAAAATGACTATTGGGGTTTTATTAAGGCCTTTAAAGGGGTGAATTATGATGAAAAATGAATTTTAGGTGACTCTTAGGGGTTTTCATCTAGAAACCCAAATAACAAGATGTATTGTTCAGGAACATGTGCTGTGTAGTTTGTCAGTGAGGAAAAGGTTGAAGATAATGTCCACATAGTGTGTTCTCCATATAGACACACCACCTGGGACTATTGATACATGTATCAAAATATTCTTGGTCTGACATGTCTTATGAGTCACATAGTGTTGAGTAGTTCATGATTAGACATTGGGTGAGGAACATGGTGTGAGAAATTATATTCCATGTCAAGTTAATGATATAGATCAAGCCAAGGTACATAGTTTTCTACCCTCTGTGGCTTACACACCATGTTTTCTTTCGATATATATTCTATATTTTGGAAATACATTCTAGGTGGTTTTAAGTACATGTATATGGTGAGGTATTTGAGGTACAAGACATGTACACTACGATACATGCCATGTACTATTACCATGGAGAGGGTTTAAATGTTTTAATTATCTTGGGACAAAATCAGACATGTGGGGAGTCTATTTTGAGTATTTTCCACATGTTACACAATGGTGGATCCCTCATGAATATTAGAGGCATTGAAGTTATGATTCAAGGCTGGATAAGGTATGGCCAAAGGGTTTTCATTTAGAATATGTATAAAGATTGTTCCAATGGGAGATGTGATTTGAGACCTAGGTTATGGTTGTGATAATAATGAAATGATTTGAAATAGGATCACCATGGATCTTGTGTTGAGATATATGCGGTCAATCCTCAATTAGTATGACCAAGTTATGACATGAGAAATGCGATGTGAGTTTTTGACTGGACTATTTAGGCTTCGGTCAGACAGAGACTATGGGATATGAGGATAGTGAAGCATGTTGGATACATTTTGAAATTGATTCATAGAGTTTAGAATGGGTTTGAAAAAACCTAGTGGATTCCTAGGTGTATGAAATGAGAATGCTGATGGGTTCATTTTTTCTTATACGACCAAGACATTATATTTGATTTTTTATGAGTGAATAATTGGACACCGATAAATAATTTAAGACACAAGGGTTGGTATCAAGTAACTATCACCCTAGGGATGTGATGGTAAGATTCTGTGTATTCTACTATTCACATAAGTGTTTTTTTATGAGATAGTTTTAGGGAGAGAGAATGGAAAAGGCATATGATATAGTTTTATGAGGTATGAACAGGTGGAATGTAGCCATCATTTACTACATTAGATATAACATGTTAAATATTAGACCACAATGACCTTATGAGATATATCCAAATAGACGATTCCCCTAATAATCATATGATATATATTTGGTTGAATGTTGAACCTCAATGATCATACAAGATATTTATCAGTGGACGCTATCCATGGATTATTTTTGAGATATTATAGTGTGGGAGATATTTCTCCAATTATAAAATTAAGATATATAATGAGGTGGGATTTATTTTCCCTCGATAGGATTCTAGGGTTGGAAACTCCCCCCCAAGTGTTATTTATGATATTATCAGGTGTGATTCTCTTCCCCATGCACTTTTATATACAATTTTGAGTGGAGGTTCTCTTCCCCAACTTTCTATATAAGGTTATAGGGTGGTAATTTTATCTCCTTTATTTAAGTATATATGAAATGAGTGAGTGGGTTAATTTCACATCATGTAATCACATATATTTATTTATATATATACAAGAGTTTTAGGCGTAGGACATTTGTCCCCCCGATTTTATAGTAAATGCTCAGAGATATCCACTACAGGTTAAAGAAGGTATAGTCCGAATCTTAAGTAACATTAGAACCAGAGGATCGATGGTGATTTATTTATTTATTTGATAATAGTCATTGTTTAACTATACTTGGAATATCATGTGTGCATGCACCTATTAATGATTAAACTGGGAAGGGACACCATTAGGTAGGCCTACGGGGAATTCATTTTGCACCCCCTACATGGGTACTTTGGTTCACATGTAGACCTTATGATTTCCTTTAGTTGGATCAAAATATGTTTTTTGGATAGGGAAGATGCCCAATATTTCTTGATCATGCAAGAGAAACATGGACTGTATTTGGAGAATGGATTTGAGGTATAGATCAGTAATGGAAGCAGATCCTTTTGTGTATTTATTTCATTTATTTTTAATATGATTGTCCTAATGAGAGATCAATTGTGATGTGTGATTATATGCTTCCAAATTCACTTGATATGTCTTGGTTTTTTTATCTATTAAGAATACTTTGATTATTTATTATTGTTGATTATCTTTGGTTATTTCAACTATTTTTTACTTTGATATGGTTGTATAGTCCTCACATTGAAACACCATAGACCCAAACTACTAGTAGGTAGTCTTTAGTGTACGGGGAGGTTCACCCAAGGTCATGTAACACCTTCAATCTAGGAACTATTGAGTGGTTTTGGGTGGGCTAATTACATTTTCACCACCCAATCAGAATAAATAACTATCATATATTAAACATGTATACCCCAACTTATATTAAAAATAAATATATCCGTATTTGTCTCATGATCAGAACACGTATATCATGAAAAATATTGTCTAAATATATTATTAGAATAATAAAAACACTTGTATAATTTAACTAATGCCCAATAATTGAGATAATAACTATTCAAAAAAAGAATACATAGAAGGTAATGACATATAACTTCCCCACTAAAATAAACATTAACATGGTAGAATATTGAAAAATATCATGCATGAGTTACAAAATTAATTGTATTATAAATTCCATTAACTCATTGCAAGTAAAATATTTTTAAACAACTAAGAATAAATGTTAAATAATCTTCCATACATATGTCAATATACTTTATATAATTATTTACATAATGCAATGTGACCACATGAGATAAGGGATAAATTTATTTTAAAACATTTCCACTCAAGGGAACTCTAGGTTCATCCCTTTTTTAGAAAAACCAATGAATCTCTTATCACCAAAATCAATGATAAAAAACACGGTAAGCATTTATA
Organism: Viscum album; assembly: GCA_963277665.1. Classification (NCBI taxonomy): domain Eukaryota; kingdom Viridiplantae; phylum Streptophyta; class Magnoliopsida; order Santalales; family Viscaceae; genus Viscum; species Viscum album. The sequence continues at coordinate 1,520,777,730 of OY728119.1, forward strand.
ACTTAAAATACCTCTTTAAATAAATTATCCATCTAGAAAGAACTCTCAGTATGAACAAATTAACAAAAATCCTAGAGAATATGTTTAATATAAGAAATGATAGACCATTATCCCTATGATACACTCTCTATGGTATTAAGGCCTCTAATAACCCATTAGTTAATTTACTTATAGTCATTCATTAAAAAAAACATTCCCTAGGAAAAAAATATTCTAACCAATAATACTATAGTTATACTCATTGTGGACTAAGACACATGAAACCATTTTTCTAATTAATTTTATAAAGGAATGATTTTTTTTACAGATAATAATACATTAAATATTCATCCTAACTTAACACATTACCCCAAGGTATCCCATTTCCAATGGAAAAATTTATAATGAAAATTCTATTGGATCCAAAAAAAATTAGAAGAACCCCTTGTGTATAAACCCCATTTATGGTTTAAAATTTCAATTATAAGAATTCTCAATAACTTAATATATAGGGATACATCATTGAATTTGAGATATACCACATTTGAGATGTCAATATTGGTCATACGGTACCCTTTACAACCTCACATAAGTACCACTAGCCCTATCAGAAAAATATAGAGTAACACACACCCATTTCCCCTATATTTTCATCCCACCATTCATGAAAATTCATATAATCTAAGGGGAAATTAAATTTACAATAGACCATGTGATATAAGAAGTATATATATCGATGATCATTAGTTTATTTGAATTTGAGATAAATAAATAGAAATTGGTGTGGGAAAGGAGGATCATATCCAGGATCCCACAAAAATTTATAGATTAGTGAATGGAAAAGGATTAAGGAATATTTACGGTAGATAATAGAAAGATAATAGGGTGTTTATGCCCCTAGCATACCCTTGGTTCAGTCAAGTAATTATAAAGGATATGTATACATCATTTTTAATTTAAAAAAATTTAAACAATATATTTAAAAAAAATTTAAATAGGGCCATTATACCTCTAGTGACCCCACAGGAAATCTAGTGGAATATAATTTGTTTTAAATATAAATTTACCCTCATCGAACATCCAGTGGAACCCTACAATACTTCTGGTGTGAGTCTACTACATCCTATAATGGGTTTTTTATTATTCCAACAGTAATATTTCTTCTTGATTCATCTCTAAAATGTTTTACACATATTAAATATCTATTCATTCACTCTATATATACTCAAAAAAATTACAATATATTATAAAATTATGACGTAAAATACTATTTGAATTCACTTCCAAAGGAGGTTGATTTTTAATATCTTCCACTATCATAAATGGGAAAAAATCATTACAAATTCTCCAACACCCATATTATTTTCCTTGTGAAGTACCTGTAATAGTACATATGATTTGATACACTCAATTGAATCAAATATCACATCCCACCCATGAACTCAAAACTATATAGGATACTTCAAACACGATCCCAATAATTATTTCCTTAATAAAAATTCTATTTCAATCTATAAAATATGTTGGTCAGAACCCAAACATTTTACATAATGAAATTTAATTCCATTATAGTAAAACACTCATTAAAATAGTCAAATAATCATCAACTAGATTTACTACCCTAGATTTAAAAAACTATCCACACACCATGACACCAATGTGTTTTCCCTCATTCATAAAAATGATTCATATTTGGATATAATTATAAAAATTTAATAATCAATTTATCACTAAACATGTTAGATTCTATTAATATATGTTATAAAAAAACTTATCAGAGTTGTACCCAAACATCCAAGGCCTAATAGAATCAGAGTATCAACCTTGGATCAGTAGTTATTCTACTAGATATTTCACCAATTTAGCAATGCCTCCATAATTTCCTCCTAATGGATATAAAAATTATTTAATCCAATCTGTACACAAGATTTATTCTGGAATTCCACACCAGTTAGTGACCAATTATACTAAATATATTTGATAATTACAAGAAAATACCCTAATGTGGTAATTGTTCAATAATTTTACATTTCACTAATTATACAATAACATATTCATACATTTATTAAACTTTACCATTAATGGTCTGATATATTTCCCCACCACTTGTAAGCAAATACAAAACCAACAATCCCATAGATATTGGAACACCTACAAAATACCTTCATTTTATACCACTTTTCCCCAAAGAAAAATATCATTTCATGATTATTTAAGGTGTTATCCCCACCATTGGATTTTACCTATTTATAATTACATAGGAATAGTTAAATTGAACATTGATTTTTGATTACTAGTAATCATGATACACGATCACAATATATCATTTAACACACTCTATATGCCTCCTACTAAGTCAAACAGATTTCTGGTGTTTTATACCACCAGTACACAATGATAAAGATAGTTAATCTATTTTCTTGAATCATAAAAAATACATATGAAATAGGAGTGTATCATGATATTTTTATTCATATTTTATTGTGAGGTATGAAATAAGAAATAGAATGACCTTTTTATAGATGCATCGCCATTATATAGGTCAAAAAACTAATACTAGAGACTAGTAGGATAATTACATTAGTTTCCTCGACCAGCATGGAAGTGGGATAAAATTATGATGGAATTTGTAACATGTTCACAATGATATAAAATATGATGGGATATGGTCTAGGAAATCATGGATCATTTGACCAAGACAACCCACATATTATCTATTTAGTAATCTAATTTCATGGATAAGACTAGGAAATTATACTTGTGGGAGGTGGTGAAACCTTATGGGGTACTGATGGTAATTGTACGATATCATGACCAAAAGTTCTTATCAATTTTAGAAAGGGTTTCAATAATATGTTAATAATTTAATAAAAATATGTGTAGTTTACCATCCTTAGATAGATGGATAATCTAAGTTGGAAATTCACATTTTTGAGTATATTCATTAAGAATATATCATATTCTTTGGAATATTTTGTATATATCATATGTAATTACTATATTTTTCATATAATAATAGGTACCCATCCTCTCTTTAGATTACTCTTTTTATGCTCTCCAGTTTTCCCTCTGATAGATGGAAAATTTTAAATCATTTTTTATTGTACCAATAATAGCATTTAAAATGATTGTGCTTGTCAAATTGATTAAAAAAGGGTTAAAAACTACTCAATATCATCAAAATTAACATTCATATTATAGGTCAGAATATTTTTGATATTATTTCAATGGACACATATTTCTCTAGTTCTCTCATTTTCATGGTCTTTAATGAATGGGGAAATAAGGGAAACTGAATCCTCAGTTCATCAGGCCATTATATGTTCTAGAATGCATAAAGGATAAAAGCTACCAATTCCCACAACATATTCACTTTAATGACTTAAAATGGATTTTCATATGTCTTAATTAAGTAGATACATACCGAATCTTAAAAATGTTATTCAGTTTGGTTCCAATATGGAACAATTATTTTGAATCATCAACCAAATTGAAAAATACTCATAGATAAATCTCATTCCACTAGTTTGTGTGTAATGAGAGCATGGGAATCAGTGATAAGAGACTTAGGAGAATGAGTATAAAGTTAAATCCTAATGACTATAACTGTTTTCTATTAAATATCAATGTTTACTCTCAAGGGTGAAAAAATTGAGTGGGAGTGTTTATAATGGAGTACATAATCTAGGTTAGTATTTTATCTTAATTTTGATTATTTAATTGGCCAATTAATTAATTAAAAATTTAAATGGTGATTAGAGAGAAATTGGAGTAGGGAAAAGGAAATGATATTTTGTTATAGAAGTGTCACTGGGTACCTGGTGGACTGGTTGCAACCAAAGGCCAAAATACACTCTATGATAGGGGGAGTAAATTATGGTGTTATGTTTTTATCACGATAAATTACATATTTTTCTCACATTGGAAATTACCCTTTTATGCCATCAATCTCATGCACACATAATAATTAGATATATAAAATAAATATAGACACATAAATATATTACTTAGATCTCTACTAATGACTACTCTAAGGGGAATGTGTTGATGTTGTGTTGATTTAATAGAGGATATCACCACTCACTATAGATGATTAAAATGTTTAGATAAGTTGAAATATCAATTGAAGAGTCACTAAAACTTTCCATATATCCACTCATATATTCAATTTAGTATTGAAAAAGTATATGCAACTCAACGGTTTATCACAATAGATATTCACAAGAGATAAACAATAAATCATCAAATGTGTTCTCACTATGCTTCAAATTATTTTGACATGGACACATATTCAAAGAGATTTTTCATAGGAGTATGTCTATTAGTTATTCAAGGTCAATTAATGAAATTTTACTTCTTATTAAATCAGGGTCTTTAAAAGAAATTTTAACATTATATCCACTTTTATTACATTTCTTCAATATATATATATATATATATATTGAAACTTAGAAAATTTAACCAATTTATTAACCTTCCTTAAAAATTCCCATGAATGATACATTAAATATTCCCCTACATAAATGTATCATGAACTATAATATTATCCCTTTTTATAAATACTATATAATATTTGAATATTTTCCTAAAATATAAATCCAATTTTTAAGAAATTTAATTCTCTATATAAAACTCACATTTTTAAACCATTGAATAACTAGGAGAATATTATCTTTCAATTTTGAATGAAATTACACTTTAAACCTTTAAAATTGGAAACAAATATGTCCATTAATTATTCTAGGAAAAATTATTCAGCACTACTTTCAGGAATCTATGATTTCCCCCTTTAAATTATCTATGAAAATAATCATTTAATTCTTACTAAAAATATTTATTTTAATTATCATTAGGAATCAACCTTTAAATAATTATTTAAAAAATTCACCAATATCTATCAGAAATAAATAAATGAATCTAATAAGTTTTATTTATATGACCCAACACATGTGAATATTTCTTCATGAGTTTTAGATAAAACTATTTAATCTCACTTACCTATGGAAATCTTCAGTCTAATTCTTATGTTTTAGTTTTTAGAAGTATTGTTTATTAAATATACTTATACTTTTTAGAAAACACAAATTCACAAACAAGTCATTCATAGATATTAGAAAAATTTATATTACACATCCATATTTTTTCAACAACAATATTAATAATTGGTGAGATAAATATTATATACTCTCTAAAAGTTTAGAGTATTCTATATTAATAGTTATGTCTTACTTATCCTCTAGTGAAACTCTAAATTTCTATTATGTATTTCCCATAATTATTCTTACATATCATTATATCCTTTAATTTAGTATTATATATTAGAAATAATAAATATTATGCATTCTCATATGGATCATATATATCTTAGTGATTTTTTTATCACCTTTTCAAATTCCTATCCATAAGATGATCCACATTTCTTTTTCATTTTATTAACCTCACTAGATTTCATAGTTTTTCAGAATTAACTCTATACTTCTCTAAATGTATTAAAAAATTATATTATGGTAAATGATCTTGTGAATATGGATTCCAATTGTCTATTCATACCAACATCCTCTAACTTAATGATCACTTTCTTCACCTCCACTTTAATCAAATTATATTATATCTCAATATAGTTACATGAGTAGTGTTCCTGATTCTTTATTTTCTAAATTTCACTCTTTTTTCACAATTGACCACCATGGGTAGCTTCAATTATTATCTAAGATCCCACCTTTAATGTGTCATCCATTATAGTTGGGTATATGAATTTATGGATGAGAGAGATGGACTCATCCTTGATTATTCTTAGGGAAGCATTTTCTTGTTTTTTTCTACACCAAACAATACACTTTTTCCCTTCAAGAAACACTAATTAACATATAAATTTTATATCCACAAAATCCCCAAACCAATCCATTTTTGAATAAGTATAAAATATTTGATCATTTTTTTCCCAAAATACCAAATATTAATTGAGTGGTCTATGAATATAGTACAGCTTTTTTCATATCTAAGAGATGTTCTCTCTTAGGAGAAACTTGTAAATGAGCAGTTAAACATGTAGCATAGGCTATATCTGGCCTTTCCAATATGTGATATAATAATATTCCATTTATCCTCTAGTAATGTATAGAATCAATTTGTTCTCCATCCTCATGATTCCCATGCTTGGTTCCAACTATAATGGATATAAAAATTGACTTTATATCATGAATTTAAAAACCTTTTTATAAATTTCCATGCATATTTATATTGGGGAACAAAAAAATATCCCTCCTTTTATTTGAATTATTGATCAAGAAAATATTTAATCTCCTATATCATTGTAATTTTAAACTCATATCTCAATGACGATTAAAAATATTTTACTTTTTTATCTGTTTACCGCCAAATATGATTTCAATAATGTTTATAATGATTATAAAATGATTTTCCTTGTATTATTTTACATATAGATTATGATCAACCCCAACTCATCTAAATTCTAGCCTCTTTAGAAGATAACTAATAAAGGGTACAAAGACTTAGGTTATTTTTTAAATCCATGAAAATACTTTCTCAACCTAAATAATTTTGACTCATCGTCACAAATTAAGAAACCTGTTGGTTTCTCTTTATATATTTTATCCTTGAGTGGTCAATTTATAAATTTTATCATAACACAGATTAGATAAATTCTGAAATTTTAGTGAATAGACACAACTTGAAAGATTATTAAGGATTAAAACCTTGATACATGTGAAAAATTTTATTCCACACCAACACCATTAACTTATAAATAGACTTTACAAAACAATATCCCCTTATTATGAATCACCTTTCTATGTTTACCATAATTTTTTTTGAAAACCAAAATTATTTCAATGAAATTATAATCTTATATCCTCATAAAAATATCCAATGTCTAATTTTTCTATAACTTATTGAGCTCCTAAATAATTTACATGATCCATAATTAATCTCTTTTCACCTCTTCAAATGGAAAAGGCTATACTTGAGACAATAATATGATTTTTTCAACATTATTATTTTGATGAGTTTTTTAAAAGTAGATATATCACTAATAATATTTGTTTCATCGAACTCAGTTCATATTTCCTCTATTTTTTAATGATTTAAATTTTATATCACCTTATTTATCTACTGATTTAATATCAATGTCTTCTTCAAACACCAGATAATATGAGCCATTAAAATTTATATCAATTTTATCCACTTCTTCATATTATTAAATAAAACATATAATTACAAATTCTATTCCATATTTTTATTTAACAAAATTGATATCATTTTTTGTAGGATTATTTTAACCTGTTACAAATGAACTTAAAGGATTTACTTTTGAATGAGTAGATCAATAATATCCCTCTTCCCTCTAGATATTTATATTTTACATGATTTTATTATTTATTTAGGTTGTATCACTTGATTACAAACACACTAAAGTATCTTCGTGGTGTATTCCACCCATTAAATATTTTTTATTTTAACTTTTCTCTCCCATGAACAATAAATAATTTTTTTGTGGGAAAACAACAACATGCATCACTTCATTCCAATAGTGTCGAGATATGAAACTCTTGTCAAGCAAGGTGTTTTAAATTTTTTTCTCTATTCAATTTCACCATTCAATAAAACCCTTTTGTTATGGAATTATCATGAGTAATTTTTTTTGATGACATGATTTTCTAGATGAATTTCCCACTTAGTATAGGTATAATTTGTTCCATTATCTAATCAAAAAACACTGGTCATTCATCTGGTTTCATTTAGAGATCTCTTTTGAAACTACTTGATACTATCAATCACTTTTATTTTTTGCATTCATGAACATGATACAACCCATTATACTATAATCATAGAAAATATGATAAAACATATCTTCCTATCTATTATATGTATATTTATTGGACCACACCCATCAATATGAATTTGGTCTAATAAAATTAATTCTCTTTTCTGTTTTGGAAAGAATGGATTTCTAAAAAAATTTCCCCTTACACACGAATAATAAGTTTTCTTAAAAACAGGTCATAATTTGATAATGTCAACCCCACCCTTTAATTTTAACAAGTTCTGCATGATTTGTTTGATAAATATATCTATGTCTTTGATGCTAAAGATTTTTTTCTTCTTTTACCATAAGGAGAAAAATTTTCCACTTACAATCAACTTGATATATGATTCCATTTATTCTCAACCATTTCATTAATGAATATTTTTCCTTTCCTTTGATATATAATCTATTCTGATTAAAATGTGACCTCAAGCCCCTTTTCAAAAAGATGAATCACACTTGAAAAAATGTGTTATGGTCCATCCATATAGAGAACTTCTACATTTTTCAATTCATTTTAAGCTAGCCTTGACTTTCCAATTTAATTTTTGACAATATAACATTCCCAAAATAGACCATTACATCAACAAGTACCTTAAGATTTTTCAATAGGTTCATGTTTCTGGTCATAAGAGATACAATACCCATATATAGAATCCATGTGTTGTAGTTTCATGTTTTATTGAGACTAATTTTGGCTATGATTTCCTTTACATTTATCTTCTTTTCCTTCCGGGAGATACCCATTTGGGTTGATATGCTATCTTTTCCCTAATTATTTTCATTAGTATAAGATTCATGGTCATACTCTTCTTCCTCTAATGGAATTTTTTTTTCAATGGAATCAGATTTTGTTTTATTGAATCCATTTTCATTAATTTCCATAAGAATAAATTGGACTCCATTATTCCCTAAAAACCACTTACCTATAACAAATGTTAGGGTGATGAAAATAATACCCATAATATTTATCATTGATGTTATGTAGGATCTGTTCACATCGTAATCTATTTATTTTTGACTCCTTATCTCAAGAATATTTTCACCTACTATTAGTAAATCATTATATGACCGAGTTAGACAAAAAATTGACACTTCATCATGGGAATGATTTTTATCACTATCTCTACACATATTTATGGCTTCCATATAGATTCTTTTATGAATTACTAATGTTTTAGAGTCATTAAAAACATATTTTTTCCTTTTTCAATTACAACCACTCCACCACTTTTGGATGTATCAGTGTCAAATCCATGCCATCTTTTACCCATGTAAAAGGGTTTTTGATCATTCTACACTTTCTCAGCACCCGTAAAGCATTATTTGAACCTTTTTAAAATTCATAATATTATAATTTTCCAAACAATTACATACTCTTTGGATCAAATGATTTTATTTCATATTAATGTTTCTTTTTTAGAGTAACCACCCATCCTTAATAAAATTCAACTATTTATGTTCTTCAAGAATTAATATCAGAAATCAAATTTGATTTTTGATATTTACCTAGAAATCAATAATTTCTGTATCTATAGTTTGAGTAGTCATTTTTTCATATGGTAAATTATCTAGATGATTGATTTCATATTTAATTTTCTTGAAATATTCATATAAATCTTTCAATAAACTACCAATTTCCCTATTATTTTTTTTATTGATCATATCTCTCTATGAGTGCTCCATCGTGTTAAACATTCATGTAGAAAAATACTTCTAGATTATGTTCATTTGAAAATTCATATTTCAATTTCTCGACCATTTCAATCATTACATCCTCCACATAAAAAATAATTTTTTCTCTATCTTAAAAATATGTCTCTTATTTAACTTATACTTTGTTTAACAAGTTTTTTTATTAAAACCTTCTTTTGAATGAATATCCAAATTTAAAGTATCTTTTGGGGGGAAATGTTCTCCACTATTTTAGTGAAAAAATCATCATTTTATTATTATTATACCTTATATGGACATATCACTCCAATTTCAGCAATTTTATATAATTAAAACTAGATAAGGTTAGTTTACCTTCATACATCCATTTTCCTCAGATGAATTTTGTTACCATGGGAGAAAAAAAATCTGTCAATGGCATCTTATTATTACTTTTTAGCATTATTTAACTAAAGGAATTATCTGGATTTAAATAATAACACCTATAATTATTAAATTTATATACCTTAAAATATTAAACATATTTCATTGGCACCCATCTTTCTATGAAAACCATAAAGAGATAATTTTTAAAGATCAATTTCCTCAAGAGATGATGCTTTGGGATTTTATATTGAGTGATAAAACCTTATAATATTTTTCAATAAAAAATCCTATATTTACTAAGACCATTGATATATCCTAAAAATTTAATGATATGGTTAGTGAAAACATAAATATTTTATCTTGGCCTCATTCTAAATCATTGAATTGATTGTGTGGCACTAGTAAATTTACATCATTTAATATTTTATCTTTTTTTTAAATACTAGAATGTTTATCACAATTTTATTTATTTGATTTCAAATTAAAGACCTTTAGATATATTGGATTTTATAGAGCTCTAGACTAATCAGTTTGACCCTTTGTATCGATATTGAAAAGATTCATATCTAATTTAGTCATTGAAAACTCCATATCGTAACTTTCACGAGTTTCATCCCAGGGACATCAATTATAAGAGGGTGTAAGTGTAATCTCATCTAGATATTTTAAATGTGACAATTAAAAAAATCAAAAAAATGTACCATTTTTTAATTTAATTAATTCTCTAATTTTTATTAGGATTGATAGATTCAAAATCGTCAATGTTATGGATCTGATTCAACTTATTTCATCCACAAAAAAATACCTGCTAAGAGTGGAGTGGGGATGATTAGGGGTTATGTTTTTCTCATCTTCAATTATATATTTTTCTCATGTTGGAAGATACCAATTGGACTTGTCAATACCATGCACATAAAATTTTAAAATATAAATAATCAATAACATGACAAAAATTTCACTTGGTTCATGACAAAGGTATAATACAAGGATCATACACTGATGTTGTGTTGATATATCATATGATGTTACAACTTATTTTATATGATTACAATGTTTAGGAAAAATTCACTATCAATCAATGTTTTACTCTCTCTTTCTACCTATCTACTTACTACATCAAAGGATATTTATAAAAGTATATGAAATTTAATGGTTTCTCTCAAGAAATCTACAAAATATATAAACAATGAATTAGAACAAGTATTGTGACTGTAATACAACTTCCTTTGACATGAAAAGATCATTAATGAGGTTTTTTTATAGAAGAAACTTTCTCAATTCATCCAAGACTGATAATGATATTCACTTTTTAATTAATTTATCTTCATCAAATGAAATTGTTACACTACAGTTTCTATGGATACCTTACTATAATTTATATATATATAATCACCTTAAAAATTACTATCATTTTTTACAACTTTAGAAACTCTCATAACCGATCCACTAAATTTTCACCCTCATAGATTTATAAAGAATTACACTATTTTACCTTTTATTTAGAAATATAATCTATGATATTGAATATTTTCCAAAGAAATAAATATTGTTTATTAAGACATTTATTTCTCTCCTAAAAACATACATAAGAAAATAATTAACGAATTGGGATAATATGATATTTTAATTTTCAAAACACATGCACTTTAAATCATTTAAATTAAAAATAAATCCCTATATTTAATCTCATAGAAAGAACATGTCAAAACCTCTTTCATGAATTAATGGTTTTCACCATTATAATGCTCCATGAAAATAGAAATTTAAATATTCCCTAAAAACTTCATTCAAATTATCCACAAGAATCAACCTTTATTTCTATATTTAAAAACTACACCAATATCATCCATAAATAAATAATTAATTATCAAAAATTTTATTTAGATTACTCAAAAACGTGTGAATTTATTTTCTTATAATCATGAGAAAACAGTTTAATATGACATACCAATAAATAATCATTAGTCTGATTCTTATATGTATGATTCAGGATCCAAATTTATATTTTGTATATCCATACATTTCAAAAAAACATTGACGCACCTACAAGTTTGTCACACCCATGTTATTCATTAAAGTTACTTATATTTATTATATTTTTAGCCTAGTATCCCCCATAAGTCCCCTATAATACCCCATTAATTTTGGTGGCTTTTAGAGACGTTTTTAGGGGAGAAAGGAGGGGTCACGATTTAGGTGCACGGTCTTCCAAACTGTGGAAACAAACTGTGCGCCCATGTCCACATCATTAAAAATAGGTTAAATGACTTCTTTTCCCTCCTGGGATTTATCATTAAATCGCCCATTTCTTCCCCACTTCGAACATAAAAACCATGGAATCCCAAAAATATTCTGAAACCCTCATTGGAACTCCATTTTGATGGGGGGTTTTGTGGAGGAACTTCACATAATCTCAAGAAAGTGTCTCTCCCTCTTAGTTCCTCCCCTTTTAATGAAGTTTCTTCCAATTTAAATGAATTAAAAAAATGATAAGTGTGTAGGGTGTCGAACCTAGGGATTTAATTTGGATTTTCTTGGTAAAATATTTTGATTTTATGCTAGATTTACCTTCCTTGAGGTGCAACAATGGTGCGATTGAATTTTCTCACAAAGGTCTCAATTTTTTAACAATTTTGGTAGGTGATTCATTGTGTATGAAACACTTGTGACTTATATTTCGGTGTTAATAACATTTTCATTTTTATATCATTTTATTATTGGTGAAAAAATTGGTTTTACTGCTATTTGTAATGAAAATGACGTTTAACTTCCATTTTTATGTGAAATTGGGGGGTTTTCATATACATATTTTATTAGTTCATTTGGTGGCTTCCCTATAACTACTTAGTTGAATTTTTTTAAATTTATTAGGGATTAAAATAATTTTTTTAATGTTTATCACCTTTTTTTGTTTCTATGAAAATTTGTTTTAATGGTGTTTGTGAAGTATATGAACTTTAAGTGCCATGTTTGTGTGAAAATGGAGGTTTTACAAAGATATCACTTCTTGGTTCACATGGGGATAAACTCTGACTGATTTTATGGTTTCATTGGAAGGTATTGGTATTAATTTTTTTTGGAGACTTCTAAGTGTTCACATAGTGTGATAAGTTGGTATTTCAAGGAGTTTTGGGTACAAAAAAATGTGAGATTTTGAGAAGTTGTTCTATTGAAAATCAAAATGTTTTGTTGTGTGTTTTAAGTGGTATAAAGTGTGCATAGATACATTATTATTTGGATGTGACCATTAGTGGTTTTTTTATATTTAAATAAATGTAAATATAATGCTGAAATTTTTTGAACACAAATGGGGAAGCCTGGGTACCTAGGTGGGCAGATATGTACTAGTATGCTAGTGATCCAGATGGGTTTTGTCCCTATTTCACTGAGAAAAATGGATAACGACAACAATAAAAAAATATATTAATGATTATTGGGGGCCACTATGTTATGGATATGTTCCATTCCAGTGTATCATGCTTGTGAACATATTTTTCTATGGTTATTTTACACAGAGGTATGAGGTACATAGGGCCCGAGACTATCTAGTGGCTAGGGTTGTTCCCAGTTTTGGTAATCATTGGATTTTTGGTATTTACCCTTGTATTAGGGTGTGTGTGGATATAAATTATAGTATCTATAATGTCTTATTAAAAAATTTTAACATTCTAAAAGTTATATTTTTAAATCTCTTTACAATTGAAAGTTGCATTTCTGGGAATTTATTGTCGCTTTTCCTTACATATTAAAAATACATAATATTTCACCTTTTATTTCATTCTCTTTGGAATATTTGAGTGGTATCCTATTGGGATTAGGATAACACCCTATTTACACCCCTTTTTTGTAAGTATACTTTATTATGTTTGACACAGGTGAAGGAAGAGCCTCGGGTGAAGGCGATTCGGGTTGTTAGTCCCCTCCTATGGTATGGTGTTGTGGTGACGACTCGGGGGTGATGAACCCTTGTCAAGTGGAGTCTTTATTGATGATTTTATATGGATTTTATTTACTCTTAGTCCTCTTTTACTTTATTTAAATTCATGTATTCAGATCGGGTTTTTATTAAGGCTTTATTGGTATGAAAATTTCAGATTCATATTATTGATCCCAAGGGCGCAGATGGTGGCGGTGTGGAAAATCCCTTAGATGAATTTATGATTGCAGACCTTCAGTAGGAGACAGAGGCCTCTGTCCTATAAGAGATCACTTCTGTTGCCATCAGTCAGACTGATGCTGGTGTGGTTACTCAGAGGAGGGGGAGCAGAAGTGGTGTTGTGAGTAATAGAAGGCAGGGGTTGGACCACAGGCAGTCTCCTGCAGTAGAGGTGCTCGTTTCTACTGGATGTAATGATTATAGAATTGTTGAAGTTAAAGAGGCTTTTCCTAGTAGCTTCAGTGGTCAGGGAAATGATGATATCGGTGTGGTGATTACAAGACCCATGGGGAATTGATTTCAAGGGTTAGGAAATGCAACTGCGGATTAGGCGGCTCAATTACACGGCAGTGAAAACATGCAGAATGAGTCAAAGGAGGATGATGCAGTGCGCAAAGATGGGATAAATGCTGATCAGGAAGTGGTGGAGCACCCCCACTATTTGGCTATGATTGATACGAATAGTCAGTATCAGCAAGACCAGTTAGTGAAGTATCAAGAGATGCATATCCATGGAAAACGAGGGGATCTTTCTGAAAGTGATAAAGAGAACGATGGGGACATAGTCAGGCCTTCATACAGTGATATTGTACAAGGGGGGAACAAGATGCTTCCAGTGGCCTAGGAAAATATGATTTCTTCTCCACGAGGAGAGATGAGGAATGACTATTCCAATTTTCCAAATCCAAAGTCCACCATATCTACTATCAAGAATATGAAATCTTATAATATGTTTCTCTCACTGGAGCAGTTGAATCTGATAAGAATGTACGCTAAAGTTCTGAAGCATTATGAATGTTCGGAGTGGGAATCAGTGACTGTGGAAGAGTCTTTTATCATGGAGGTGGTGATGGATGTGACATTGAGGATATGTAATGGTTGTGTTGGGTCTGTGATGTTTGTTTCCTGATCTTTTATTTTATTCTAATAAATGGGCAGGGGTTCCGCCTCTAGCTAAGCTTTTATGGTACTCGGGTAAATCATTCCCAAACCAAATTTATTGATACCCGAGAAATTGTGACCGCCCTTGGGGATAGGTAACTTCCTTCTAGCCTTGTAATGAGATATATTTTGTGCCGGTATTAGTGAAGACTAGATTCGATTCGTGAAAAAATGGTATCAGAGTAGGCCAATGTTTTTGGGTTATATTACAATTTTGGGATGAGTCTGGATTCACAGGAGCTAGGAATGGAAGGGCTTGGGGTTTTGGTTGTGAGTATGGTTCATGTCCTGCAACTCTCATGGTAGAGCTTTAGTCACCAGGGGACATTGGAATTGTCTGATTGACTTCACTTCCAGGTGAGATGTATTAGCTGCGGACCACACATGGACATCGAGCAGGGGTGGATTAGTTTTTTCTTTTATCAATGTAATGTGTTTATATTATTTATATTTTATGAATTTGATTACAATTTTCATAATTATGTTATTTACTATTGTTTTTGTTATTGTTTCATTTTGTAGAAACATTCCTCCCTGGAAAGCTCCCATGCGCCCATAGGAGGAAGCCGGAGAGAGTTCTCCCACACCAATTGATCAAAGGATAGTCGAGGATGTGGTCCTTACTGTACAAGCTCTAGGACAAGGACATGATCCTATTCTCATTATTTTTAAGAAAGAAGAGACATGTCCTAGAAAAGACAAATCTCAACAGTTTTTGACAGACAAGCCTCATACTTTCTGAGGTAGCAAAGAACCCCAAGAAGTAGAGGAATGGATCAAGAAGATCGAGCACATGTTCGAGTTCCTAGATACACCTGAGGATCTCAAGGTGAAATGTGACTCTTTTTTTTGAGGGTCCTAGCAGTAGGTTGTAGGAATCAGTACTTCAAACTGGGAAGAATGAGAAGATGCGTTGGGGATATTTCAAGGCCATATTCAATGAACAGTACTACCCCCGAGGTCTTGGCATATTATAGGTCCCGAGAGTACATGGATCTTGTTCAGGGGAATATTTTTGTGATGGAGTGTACCAACTATTTCACTGAGCTGGTTTGGTGTGCTCCTAAAATCATCTATAATGAACATGTGAAGGCCCAAAGGTTTGAGAAAGGCTTGAAACAAGAAATATACTCCCAGGTTTTATTGTTTAAGATAGGGACCTATGCTAAGGTATTTTACTAAGCGTGTATGTTGGTTATTGACCATAAAGGTTGGGCTGGTTTTTATGGAACTGTATTAGCAGTGGAAAGTGGCTACTCATTATAGAAAAAAAAGGAAGTAGGGGGAACAAGTGAAGAAGGGAGGAGGTAGTTTGGGCCACTATTCCATTCAGTTTTCATATGTGGGTTATGATGTGAGATCGGTCATCTGCCAATAGTGTGGGAGGCCGGGGCACATCCGATCAGAATTACCACTTCCTATGAATCCTTGTTACCAATATCAAGTTATGGCTCACTTGTAGTGATTTTTCGGGGTGGCATGCACACTTCAGAGTGGGAAGGGTCAGTGGGTTCAAGAAGAGTGTCAACATAGTCAGAGCCATCAAAGATAGGAGGATCTTGATTTGGTGACCATGGTGGTAGTGATGGGTTATCTTTTGTTTAGATCCAGTTTAGGGAATATCCATAGAAAGGATGTCTTCCTTTGGTAGAGACCAGACATCTCCATATGGTGGATCAGGCACCAGTAGGATCAGAGGCGGGACTGTTGACAGTTTAAGGCACCGTTTTGATCACATATTCTATAACTGCTACTTTTTTTTGATACCGATCCATCTATTTCATTCATTTATTCCCATTTTGTGGGAACTCTGAATTTTCCAACTGATTTGATGTCTTTTGTGATGGAGTTGGTGACACTGTTGGGAAATAAGAAGGAGTAGGGTCTTAGGTGCCTATCTTGTGCGCTCTCCTTGTTAGGGATTGAGATTGAGTGGGACGTCTTGGTATTAGATATGGATCTGTTTGAAATAATAATTGGCATGGATTTCATAGTACACTTCCAGGCACATATCAATTGCTATAGGCGGTGAGTTAGTTTCACAGCACCTGATCAGACTGATCAGGTTTTTCATGGAGAATGGGATCCTCTGTCGGGTCACGCAGGACCTAAATACCCATAATTGGGAAGTTTTATCTTGTATTTATTATCACTCGCACTAGAGAACAATGGTATTTTGCATGAAGGTTAACTACCTCATGTAGTGAATGAGTGTCCATAGGTATTCTCAGATGATGTTTCTGGTTTTCCCCCAGAGCGAGATGGGGAGTTCTCAATTGATCTGACTCTGGGAACACAAATGATATCTCTTCCCTCATATTGTATGTCCCCCACCATCCTAATAAAATTAAATATATAGATGTAAGACTTAGAATCCATATGATTCATTCTCTCGAGAATCCCTCCTTGGGCCACTCCTGTGTTGTTTGCAAAAAAAGTTGATGGATCCATCCGATTGTGCATTGACTATTAGAAGATGAATAATGAAAAAATAAAGAATTAATATAATTTGACCTGAATAGATGACTTGTTCGCTCAATTGAATGAGGAAAGGTGGTTTTATAAAATAGACTTGTGTTCGGGATACCATCAACTTAGGGTGAAAGAGGCAGATATCCAAAAGACTACCTTTCGAAGAAGGTACAACCACTTTGAGTATTTGGTCATGCCTTTCGGATTGACTCATGATCTAGTAGTCTTTATAGAACTCATGAACAAGGTGTTCCACTGGTATCTTGATTCATTCATTGAGGTTTTTTTTATTACATTCTACTATACTTTGGATTTGAGGAGGAACATGAACATCACTTGAGTATCATTTTAGGCACTTTGGGGGATCACCGCCTCTATGAAAATTTGTCAAAGTGCACTTTATGGATCAGGGAGGTGAAATTTCTTGGGCATATGATCTCAGAGTAGGGGGCTTTATTGGAACTTGAGAAGATTAGTGCAATCGTGTCCTGGGAGCAACTGAAGAATTTGTTCAAGATTAGAAGTTTCCTTGGCCTGGATAATTATTATAGGCGATTTGTTCAAGAATTATCTCGACTTGCTTCATCGATGACCATGCATGCCTGGAAAGGGGTGAAGTTTGTATGGGGCCCAAAATGTCAATCATCATTCGAGGATCTAAATAGGTGGTTGAATACCACCCCCATTCTGATTTTTCTTAAGGATACAAGGGGTATGTGATCTATTGTGATGCTTCAGGTATGGGTCTTGGGTGAGTGCTTATACAGGATGATAACATAGTTGCATTTGGATATATGAAAATCTGACCACATGAAAAAGATTATGTGACCCACAACTTGGAGTTGGCAATAGTGATGCATTATTTGAATACTAGGATTCACTATCTATTTGGGGAGAAGTTTGTGGTCTACTCTTATAAAAAAAATCACAGCCTATCTCTTCTCAAAGAAGGACCTAAATTTGAGGCAATACAGTTGGATAGGGTACTTGGAGTGGTTTGACATCGACATTGTATATACCCCATGAAAGAGTAACGTGGTTGCTGACGCCTTGAGGAGAAGATTTCTAGTGCAGGATTTGTGGATGTCTAGTGATGAGTGTACTTTGATGGGTCTCTTTGCTCAGATTCATGTGGAGACCATGGACAATAGTGAAGGTGAATTATTGGAAAACTTTTAGTTGACTCCTTCTCTATTGGAGTTGATTCATAGAGAACAACCTAGTGATGAGATTTTTCAATGGCCAAAGTAGTATCTTCAGGGTGGGGAGATGTCCTCTAATTGGTTGTCATCTCCCGAGGGCATGTTGTGCTTTAAGGGCCATTCAGTAGTGTTGTTATCTCTACGAAAGGTGGTGATAGAGGATAGCCACTAGTCTCCGTGGGCTATCTATTCACATGAAAAAAAGATGTATTATGATGTCTGTCATCAGTTCTAGTGGTCTGGTATGAGATGAGACATTACTGACTTCATGTCGAGATGCTACACATGCCAATAGGTGAAAGCAGAGCATCAAAGGCCCTTCAGTTTTCTCCATCCATTACCCATTCCTATCTGGAAGTTGGACGAGGTTTCTATGGAATTAATTGTTGGATTACAACATACACCTTGCAGTTATAATGCCATTTGGGTGGTGATTGATCATCTGACCAAATCATCCCAGTTCATTCCAACCATAGATATAACATAAGTGGATGAGTTGGGCCATTTTTATCTTCAAGTGGTGGTAAGGATCCATGGTGTGCTATTAATAGTTGTTTTGGATACAGACCACAGTTTCACTTCGTGGTTTTGGGAAGGCCTTTAGAATTCCTTGCGGTCTCATATTAATATAGTCACAACATAGGATCCTCAAACGGATGGTCAGACGAAGTGGGAGAATCATATTTTGGAGGACATGCTCTGTGCATGTGTTATGGACTTTGGAGGTTCTTGGGATAACCTTTTGGGATCGGTTGAATTTTACTATAATAATAGTTACCAATACTCAATCAGAATAAAAATATTTGAGGAACTCTATGGTAGGCCTTGTCGGTACCCCCTATGTTGGGTTGTGGTAGGTGAGACTTCACTCTTGGGACCGAGCCTTGTGCAGGAGACTTCTGAAAAGGTCAAATTTATCCGGCAACCCTTGTTGATAGCTTATAGTCTTCATAAATCTTATGCTGACCAGAGGCATCGAGACCTAGAGTTTTTCGTGGGTGACATGGTACTCTTGAAAGTGGCCCCTTGTCTGGACAATCGTCTATTGGAGAATCAAGGGAAGATGACACCACGATATGTCACCCCTTTTGAGATCACCAAGTATATTGGAAAGGAGGCTTATAGGTTGGCCTTACCTTCTTAGTTGAACTAGATATATGACTTCCCCCATGTCTCCCAGTTGATGAAATACAACCTAGATCCGTCCCATGTGCAAAGTTGGGAAGAATTGGATATAGAGCCTGACTTGTCAGTTTTTTGAGCAGCCAGTGAAAATAGTGGACTCCCAAGAGATGTTGATTCCAGGAAAGTCTATTACAATTTTCCAAGTTCATTGGCAGCATGGTAGTTATACATGTGAGACATGGGAGTGAATGTCATGGGTTGAGGATGAGTACCCATTCATGTTTTCCGATCAATCCTCTAGTCAACTTTCTGGGACAGAAAGTTTTCATGGTGAGGAGAATTGTCACACCCATGTTCTTAATTAAAGGTACTTATATTTCTTATATTTTTATCCTAAAATCTCCCCTAAGTCCCCCTAATCCCCCAAAAATTTTGGTGGCTTTTGGAGATGTTTTTGAGGTGATAAAGGAGGGTGCACGGTTTAGGTGCACAATTTTCCAAACCGTGCACACAAACCATGAGCCCATGTCCAACTCATTAAACATAGGTTAATTAACTTTTTTTACCTACCTATATTTATATTAACTCTCCCCTTTATTCCCCACTTAGATCCTATCAACCATTTCATCCCTCAAAGCCTCTCAAACCCTCATCGAAACTCTATTTTGAAGGGGGATTTTGTGGAAGAGCATCACAAAATCCCAAGTAAGAGTCTCTCCCTCTTAGTTCCTCCCATTTTCATGAAGTTTATTTTATTTCCATTAAAGTACCAAATGACCAGAGGGTAGGGTTTCAACCTAGAGTTTAACTTTTGGTTTTCTTGGTCAAAGATTTTGATTTTAGGCTCCTACGTTCCTTGAGGTGTGGTAGTGGTAAGATTGTATTTTCAAAAAAAGGATTCAATGTTTTAAAAATATTGGTAGGTGATTTCATGTGTATGAAATAATTATGACTTATATTTATCTTTTTATAAAATTTTCATGTTTATATAATTTTATTATTGGAGGAAAAATTGGTTTTGTGTTATTTGTAAAGAAAATGAAGTTTAATTGTCAATTTTATGTGAAATTGGGGGGGGGGTTTCATTGAAATCTTTTATTGGTTCATTTGGGGATTCCGTATAAATAGTTAATTGATTTTATTGAAATTTATTAGGTCTTAAAATCAGTTTTTTAATGTTTATATCCTTTGTTTTTTTCTAAATTTTTTTTAATGGTGTTTGTGAAGCATATAAACTTTAAGTTCCATTTTTGTGTGAAAATGGAGGTTTTACAAAAATATCACTTCTTGGTTCACATGGGGCTACCCTATAACTATTTTTCTGGTTTTCTTGAAAATTTTTGGGCTGAATTTGTTATTTTTGTGAATTATAAGTGTGAACATGGTGTTCAATGTGGGGATTTCAATGATTTTTGGGTGGAAAACAATGTGATATTTTGAGAAGTTGTTCTATTGAAAATCAGAATTTTTGTGTCAGTTTTAAGTGGTATAAAGTGTTTATAGATACTAAATTAATTGTATGTGAACAGTAGTGTTGTTTTTATATGAAAAGGGGTGTATTTATAATTCTGAAATTGTTTGATCACAAAGGGGGAAGCCTGTGTACATCGGTGGGTGGATCTGTACTAATACGCTAGTGATCCGGATGGGTTTTGTCCCTGTTTCACTGAGAAAAATTGATAACAACAACACTAAAAAACTATATTGGTGATTATTGTGGAGAAATAGGTTATGGGTATGTTCCCTACAGGTGGATCATGCACAAGAAGGGATTTTTCTATAGTTATTTTATATTGAGGTATGAGGTACATAGGGCCCGAGACTATCTAGTTCTCAGGGGTGTTCCCGATTTTGGTGCTCATTGGATTTGTGGTTTTTACCCTTTTATTAAGGTGTGTTTGGATGTAAATTATATTAGATAAAATTTATTATTAAAATGTGTTAACATTATGAATGTTTTATTTTGAAAACTATTTAAAATTGAAAGTTGCATTTCTTGGAATGTATCACCGGTTTTCCTTACATATTAAAACCGCATGCTTTTTCACCTTTTATTGCATACTCTTTAGGATATTTGGGTGGTATACTATTTCTCTTAGGCTCACACCCTACTTAAACCCCTTGGGTGTATGTATACTTGATTATGTTTGTCACAGTTAAAGTCAAAGTCTCGATTGATGGTGATTCGGGTTGTTAGTACCCTCCTATGGTACGATAATGTGGAGATGGTTCGGGGGTGATTACCCCTTGTGGTATGGTGTCTTTTTGAATGATTTGATACTATTTTTATTTATTCTTAGACCTCTTGTACTTTATTTAAAACCATTTATTCAAATCTGGTTTCTGTTAAGGCTTGTTTGGCATGAAAATTTTAGATTTATATTATTGATTGTTTTTCATGTTTTATGCTTTCATACTTGGGTAAATCATTCCCAAACCAAATTTATTGATACCCGAGCACTTGAGAAAGCCTGTGGGGATATGGAAGGCCCTTTTAGTCCTTGTCACGGTCTGTATTTGGTGCTGATATTAGTGACCAACAGATTCAGTTCATGAAAAAGTTATTATTATATATTAAAAAATCGAGAGTTACATATCCACTTGATTTTCAAAATCAATATTATGTATTGGAATTTTGGAACTTTTTTATCACCTAAAAATTTGTATTATATATTACATATTAATAGATGCATCATATATATCCTCCAGTTAAATTACATGGTGATATTACTCATTATTTAGACTTATTATTACATATCACTTGATCTTCTAAATTAATATTATATATCACTAAGAATGAATATTAAATGTTATCAAATATATCATACATATCATAAAGAAACCATTCATAAACTTTGTAAAATTCCCATCTATAAGAATATTGACATGCCTTTTATATTTTCCTGTTATTATAAAATTATATACTATTCAAGAATTATGTACATCCCTATAAAAATGTCTTTAAGCATATTATGAAGCCATATTAAACTAGAATAAACTTATATTACCTCATGAATCACTCATTCACGTCATATTTAGTCTAAACATCTCTTGAATTCATAAATAATTAAAATACCATCCTTGGATGTTAACAAAAACAATTAATACATTTAAATCACATCATTTATTTAAACATGATAGGTATAAAGCACACAATGGTATCTAGTGGGATTGTAAAAATGACTTCCATCTAAATTGGGTGGTTGATAGATTAGTACTAGGGACCCTGTTTCTATCTGGTGGGTGATTGTTCCCCACTATATACTTATTATATTACAATTTTGTTTAATTAGTTGAAAAAATGTAATTTTTCTATATTATTAAACAAACTTATATCATGCCCCTCAATACATTTTTCTCCACAAACCATATAATTCCCCACTCATTGCTATATCCTTCTTCCTATTTTCACCGAGGTGAATTCCATAGTTGTTTCTTGATATGTTCTTCTATATAGATACAATAATTCCAAAATTTTAGTGAGGATAAGGTAAGGGTTCAATCTTTTCACCTATATTTCTGCTACATCTTATTGAAATAATGAAAATCCTTAATTTATAACTTTATAGGTTTTTTAAAATTCAGAAAAGTGTCGGATTATCTCTACATAAGAAAAATAATATAGGTTTTAACATGATATTTTTTTCCATGAACCATCCTCCCTCACATACTATTATAGTGTTTATAATAGTAGTAGAATGGGAAAGTATGATATTTAACTAAAAATGGGGTTTTCTTCTAAATTTTTCCCTTAATTTTATTATTTACAATTAAATTTTACTAAACTGGTTATTATTTAGGAATACAAAGTGTATTTTACATTGATAGGATTCCATGGGTTATATTAGTAATTTTTTTTATTCATTTTATATTTATATACTTCTATTATTTGATAATTTGTAAATAAATCCCTAGCATGATTAGAAATTTCTTATGTAGAATGTTCAATCCATGGAAAAGGTAGATGACTATTTATGTTAATATGCATAGTTATATATATACATATTGATTATGATTTATTTTAAAACTGTTTTTAATAGATTGAAATCAGAGGAAATATGTATATATATACATATATTGTATATGTGTTATTTTTTTTCTTATAGTTTTTTGTATAAAAGATGTTTTTCCTTTTCTGTTTATCGATTAAGAATGTTTAAATATTTCATCTTGGATTCTGATAATTTCAAAATTATGGTTTGGTAAGTTCCCTTTGATGGCCTTCTTAGAAATTAAGAACCAACACCAAACATAAGAATATATTTTATTTTTATTGATTATATGACTAGTTTATAGTTTATATGATGTGATTTCATAAAAACATTCTACTATTACTAAAAAACCCATTTTATGGTAGTTTTCTTGGGGTAGAGTGGTGGATGACTAATAGGTACATTATACTCACACCCTTAACATATCAGTTGTGATATTTAATGATCCTTTTGTTGATAATTAAATAAAGGTAAATACCCTTTAAAATGATGGTTGAAAGGTATACAAGATAGGATTCATGGTAGGATTTTGGGGAGCTCGCAATTGATAAGTCACATTGGGAAGGACTAGTTTTATTTGTATTTATTTTTGAAATATTTATATATATATTTTTCAGAGGATATTCCTTATAATTTTTTATTTAAATTCCATCTAATTGTGACTATTATATGTTACATGAAGTGTTCATATGGATTTAAGATTTTTTTTATAAAAACTATATTATAAATATGCAAATGATAATATGAATTCCATATAAATGAGAAATATTAAGAGTTCATATTTGAGATATAAACATAATGTTTTTATATTAATATTAAATAGAATTTCCAAATTTATTTAGTTGAATTATATTATTTTTATATTCATTCCTAAGTGAAATGTTCATTTTATCTCATATTTAAATTTATAGTTTGTATATGTATTTATTTATTACCTCATTCATAAATATATTTTTTATTTTATGAATGTTTTTATTCTATATTTAAAAAATTTAATGTCTATGTAAGAAATTTAATACTATGCATTTAAGACATTTCATGCAAAGGTGTAAAATAATATTTGATGGGATTTAAAGGGGATGAAAGATATCTAAACTAAAAATAAAACACCATCGAAACCCAATTAGGCCTCAGGATATTTCCATTAATGTTAGACTGAATAAAAAAATAAATAATGACATACCTTTTCACTATTAATACACACATTTCCATGATCATCCACACGGTCTTGGTAGTGATCTGTGAGAAGTACCCAATAGATACATTCCTCCAATGGTATCCATAGGCTGTATAAATATCTTAATGCATGGGAAAGATCCCATATTCCTCATGGTTTTTTAAAACCATTATGTTATATAGAAATTGATAGAGAGAGAGAGAGTGATAGAGATTAAAAACATTAACCATGAGGAGTATCATAACATTTATACTTTAATCTCCAAATTTTACCCTCCTTAAAAACAATGATCGTGTTCATATAAACCAAAAAAATATTCTATATGGATTCCAATAATTCCTCAAACACTTATTGACGAATGAGACATATCAAAAAATGTTTGATTTAAATTTATTATTTTTATTAAAGAATTAATATTAACAAAATTGTTTGTGACATTAAAAATCTTCTAAATTATTATTGTTTAATAATCAATTGAAACAGATAGCTTGGAGAAACACTATAAGAAAAAAACCTAATATTTGTTTTCACAAAACAAATCATGTGTTACCACATAGACCCCTATAACATTTCAAACAATTATGAATTCCATAACTATTAATATGTGTAAAGAGCAGACTCAACCAAAACATTAATGCCTCTTACGATAAAAAAGGGATATGACATGATATCTATCAAACACACACACACAAATATATATATATATATATATATACATATACCCACCAATGATATCATATAAAAGTTTTCATAATTATATAATCCATTTTTCCAAGACATCTAGTGACTATGGTTCATGGATTTTTTTATCCCATATATCTTACTTATACATTCTCAATTCTCCATGTATTGATTGACCAGGCGGATGGACATATATCCTGCAATTCATTCATGTGGATTAGAACAACACTTGACACACTTCGAAATAGGTAATCATATCACATGAACTATACCTAGGTATTAAAATACAATTCATCAATATATTTTAATCGAGGTACTCAATTATAATATAATGATATGAGAGGATTAACAACTCATGAAATTAAAAGTTGGTGATTTCAATTGAAATTTGAATTTTGTGCTTATGTGAAGGGGTGTTTTGATATTTCAAATAAGGATTGGAATTATGAGAGTTGATACATATCTAGTAGGTTTTTTCATGTGTTTGAATTTTTTAGGTGCTTATGGATATTTTAGAGGTTCAAATTATTAGGAGTGGGGTGGTGGATAACTATAGAAGAATGAATTAGCCACACGATACATAGATGTATGGAACCAAGTACTTAGTGCCTATTGGTGGCTCTGTAAAAAACTGAATACACCAACATCTACCAATTTTAGTGGTACTAGGTACCCAGGGGGTGGGGTGTTTAGAGTTATGACCTATCTCAAAGGGCTAATGGATATATAATGGGTGTGTACTAGGTACCCAATAGAGTTCGGTAGATTTTTTATAATAGGAAAAATGGGTAATTTCAGACCCCTTATTTCACCCCCTTTAGGGGTCTTCATCTTACAGTTGTCAACCCAGTAAGCGGTTAACCCCATGAATCTATTTTCATCTCCCCATGGTCCCTTGATTCCTGGATTTTTAGGATATATTCTTCTTTCCATGTGATGTATTTCATCTCTCTTCTTCCACCATTCTTATCCACCATTAATTCTACTAATGTTTTGTGTCTCCATTTAGGGTGATAAAAAATAATCTACAAATGTATAGCTGAGTCATCTCTGAATACTAGGGATACATGGTGCAGCGACCTTCGTATTTTGAGAGGGTATCTATTCTACACCTTTCATTCCATTTAGATGGAGATATTCCACGTGATGCATTTTTCTAGGGATTATACCAATTTAGAATAGAATTAAATTTTTTTTTGAGAATCAATTCGTAAGGATTTTGAATGTAATATATATAGAGAAATGGATTGATCCATTAAAATTCTATTGGATAAAGTTTCAGTTCCTCGATTATTCTAAATGGGTTTTTAAAAATTAGACCCAATCATATTAATTTTTTCTTATTAATTATGAATGTTTATAATTAAGGTGTTTCTGATAAGGGTGGTTCTTGGTCTATGATTGGATGGAACTCAGGAGAATGGATTAACGATGTTATCTCCATTTTAGAGGAAACTGGTACCTTTAATAATTATCCATTTGTGTATATAAATTTGAATTCTATGTGTGTGCCACAGTGTTCAGGTTTTAGGTGTGGTAACTTTTTCAAGAGGAAAGAGAGAGTCATGGATGTGAGTTAGGCGAGGATTAATCCATTGAATAGTGTTTAAAAACTTCTACTCATGGGATGAATGTATGAGATATTCAGGATGGCTATGTTTCCAGGGGTAGAAATTTCTAGAATCATTTTAGGGACGTCTATGTGAATTTGGATTATGTGGGAATTGGTAATGTGTTAGAATGAGACTTTGTGAGGCTGTTAAGGAGCTTACAAGTGTTTATCCGTTGAAGATGGACTTTTTAGTATTTATACAAAGAATCTATACAGGAAGGGATATTTTAGTAGACTTTTGAACTTAATACACATCGAGAGAGAAGGTTTGGATGTTCATAATGGTTTTAGTGAGCCATCGTAAGCTATTGGGTTGGGGTTTCTGTATGATTGGGATAGGGGAGAGTGTTTTCTATCATAAAGGATGTTCCTAGTGAAAAAAATAGATGGTAAGTTGGGAAATGATATAACTTTCATAAGGACTCCCTTTAGAGTGAGTTTGGATCATATGATGAGTATGGGTTACTAACAAGAGGCCTTGTGTGGTTTGGCTAGTATGAGAATTACGATTCTTATGGGTAAACCTGAGTTTGGTGTTGGAAAGTCCATGTGTGGGTTTAATGAATTAGAAGATTGTAAAGGTGAACTAGCATCCAGTGAGAACCTTTAGGCATAGATAAGTATTAGGTATGTGATAGATAATGGGATATTTAATGGGTTTAGAGGGTCTTATTATTGATATGGCCTTATGTTTAGTTAATTATGTGAATATAACCTGTAATACCATGATCTGTTGAGTCAATTTTTTACTTGCTTCATTTTTTTGAAAATCACAGTACACATTATTAGTATTTTATTTGACATGAAGTATTTTTCCAGGTTTCTTTTTTTGAGGAATTAATTTTTTTACAAATGAAATTCGGGAGTAGTAAATATGGAAATTCAATGATCTAAATTTACATGAAGGATTACATTCATTAGATGTATAATAACTATAGTGGTGTAATAATAACATCATAATATGATGAAGAGGTAGGTATAGTTCATCAGAAGATGCTGATAAATCTTCTAATGCTATTACAACTGATCTTGAAGAAATTAGAATTTGAACATTTGTGTATTTTACAATGAAGTCTATAAATGAAGTCGCAAATTCGAGGTGATGGAATGAAAAAAAGAAATTAGTTGCTACTATAAAGTATCATATTGTTTTAAAGTTATATAATTTCTTATTTTATTGATATAACTTATGATCAGTATATATTTTCATTTTCATAATTTTAGCTAAGTGAAACTATTTTTTGAGGTTTTCCTTATAAATGATATTAGTTTTCCATATAATCATTAAATTTTTGATAATTGAGATTGAGGTCTTTTAGTAAGAAACAAAAATAGTCTACTATGTGAATCATGAATCCAACCTGCATATAGAGGTATTATGGTATATAAAGATAGAGTATCTAATATTCTAGGTTAGGGTCTCCATGGATATAATGATAGAGAACATTTTTCTGGTTTTATGTTGTGGTATGTGGCCTCTATACTAATGAATCTTTACTAATTAATAATTAATAATCATTAAATAATTATAAAATAATTAATAATAAATAATAAATAATAATAAATATTTATAAATTAATTAACTTATTAAATAAATAATAAATAATAAATAATAAATATAGATAATTTTTGGAACCCGAAAAAGCATCCCCAAAATTTTCCAAATGCTTCTATACATGATCCAAGATCGTATCCCATTTCACAAGCTTTGATTTGGTAGGTCGTTGGGCCAAAATAGAGTTAAGGATTAGGAGTTATGGACATTTGAAGTTGGGATGAAAAACTGGTTCGTGAAGCTGGTTTGCGAAGCCCCCTCCACGATCATGAAGCACCGCTGCGAAGCAAGGAGGCGGGAAGCTCCGCAAACCCCTTTGACGTTCGCGATGCGCCGCGAAGACCTGCTGCAAAGCAAGGAGGCGGGATGCTCTGCGATCACATTTGACGTTCACGATCTGCCGCGGAGCAAGCTCCGTCTTCGCGCTGAGCGAGCTTTGCTTCACATCACCCCTTTCCTATAAATGCCCAGCTTTCCCCCCCTTATCCGGACGGACACTCTGCACCTTGGACAGCCACGGTGCCCCTTGGGCAGCCGATCTCCCGGTTCTCGAATCTCCTCTTTCCTTTGCGAATCGGCACCGTGAAGCCATGCCCCGCGAGAAGCTTCCTTCATATTGATGCTCTGTGAGTTCCTACTCCCTGAGCAGCTTCCTTCGTGTTGCTACTCCGCGAGTCCCTTCTCCGTGAGCATCTCCCTTCGAGTTGCTGCTCCGTGAGCCGATGCTCCACGAGCCTATGCTCCGTGAGTCCATGCTCCGCGATGATTCACCGTGAGTCCATGCTCCGCGATGATGCTCCTCGAGTCCATGCTCCGCGATGCTGCTCCGTGAGTCTATTCTCCTTGAGGCAATGCTTCGCGAGACCCCATGCTTCTTGAGGCCCTTTGCTCCATGAAGCTACATTGCGAAGACCTACCCTTTGCGTGGCTTCTACCTTCGCACCCACCATTCCATACTGTGGGGGCTGCGCTCCCGTACCCTCGCTCGGGGTCAGTGTCGGGCTGCGGTCCCGACCATCCTGGCCGGTCCCTTCGCTACCGTCACAGACCCCCATTAAAAATGGAGAGGCGCACCACAAAATTTTCTTGAAGCGATGTCGGGATTTTCCATTGCGCCCCTATGCGCACACACCTCCCACCTATGGAATTCCATGATTTGAGATACTCTTCCTCACACCATGAAACACCTTGAGTTGACATATTCCTCTTGGTTTGTTTCCAATGCCATGAGTTGAGAGTCTCATCATCCATTCCTCGAGTACCTTGACTCGAATCATTCCTTAGGAAACTCCTCCAAACCTTATCACATGGCTCCAATGCCAGGTCGAACCAGAAAGGGCCGCCCTTGCATAAGACCCAACACAAGCCATTCCCAGGTGCCTTATGCCTATGAGTCCTATCTACTTGACTTTAAGCTGTAGTGAACCCTATACAATAAACATAGGATTCCTCTTCCTCCAAAAAAGAGATGCCTTGCGCTCCTAACATGAGATGCCAACAGTCCTATCTATATAACTCTAAACTGTAGTACTACCTATGTTCCAGACATAGGATGCCTCTGGCTCCAAACAAGATATGTCTTATGATCCTAACATGAGATGCCAACAGTCCTTTCTACATGACTATAAACTGTAGTACACCCTATGTTCCAAACATAGGATGCCTCTTTCTCCAAATAAGATATGCCTTATTCTCCATTCATAAGATGCCAATAGTCCTATCTATAAGAATATAAACTGTAGTACACCCTATGTGCCAATCATAGGATGCCTCTTGCACTAAACAAGAGATGCCTTATGCTCTAAGCATCAGTCTCCTAATGCCATGATTATAGTGGCATAATTCCAACGCCCCTTCGCATTTTCCCTCTTGTGAACCAGTGCATAGGTGAAGGCCTCAACCCACGAGTGATTTGGGATGCCCTCATGGTCAGACATGAGGAAGACATCACGGGAAGCTTCCTTGCGTATGCCCCATTCACTAGTGTTGCTCTATAGTGTCACTCGGGCAGCTTCCTTGCATAATCCCTATTCACTAGTGCCGCTCCATAGCGGCACCCTGGTAGCATTCTTGCGTAAGCCCCATTCACCATTTCTGCTCCATAGCGGCACCCAGGAAACTTCCTTGCGTATGCCCCATTCCCCATAGCCGCTCTATAGCGGCACCCGGGAAGCTTCCTTGCGTAATCCCCATTTACCATTACCGCTCCATAGCGGCACCGGGGGCAGCTTCCTTGCGTAAGCCCCATTCACCAGTGCCGCTCCATAGCGGCACCCGGGCAGCATCCTTGCATAAGCCCCATTCACCATTGCCTCTCCATAGCAGCACCCAGGAAGATTTCTTGTGTAAGCCCCATTCCCCATAGCTGCTCCATAGCGGCACCCCGGGAAGCTTCCTTGCGTAAGCCCCATTCACCATTTCCACTCCATAGAGGCACTCGGGCAGCTTCCTTTCGTAAGCCCCATTCAGTAGTGCCGCGCCATAGGGGCACCCAGGCAGCATCCTTTTAAAAGCCCCATTCATCATTTCTGCTCCATAGAGGCACCCAGGTAGCTTTCTTGCATAAGCCCCATTCCCCATAGCCGCTCAATAGCGGCACCCGGGAAGCTTCATTACATAAGCCCCATTCATCATTGCTGCTCCGTAGCGGCACCCGGGCAGCTCCTTGCGTAAGCCCCATTCCCCATAGCCGCTCCATAGTGGAACCCAGTCAGCTTCCTTGCGTAAGCCCCATTCACCATTGTCACTCCATAGCGGCACATTGGTAACTTCTTTGTGTAATCCCCATTACCCATAGCTGATCCATAGCAGCACCCGGGCAGCTTCCTTGCGTAAAGCCCCATTCACTATTGCTTGTCCCTAGCGGCACTTAGGTTGTATCCTTGCGTAATCCCCATCCACAATTTCCACTCCTTAGCGGCACCCGGGCTGCATCCTTGCTTAAGCCCCATCCACGATTGCCGCTCCATAGCAGCACCCAGGCTGCATCCTTGCATAAGCACCATCCATGATTGTCGCTCCATAGTGGCACTCAGGGTGCATCCTTTCTTAAGCCCCATCCACGATTGTCTCTCCATAGCGGCACTCGGGCTGCATCCTTGCGTAAGCCCCATCCTCGATTGTCTCTCCATAGCGGCACCAGGTAAGCTTCCTTGCGTAAGCCCCAATCGCCAATGCCGCTCCATAGCAGAACCCGGGAAGCTTCCTTGCATAAGCCCCATTCCCCATAACTGCTTCATAGCGGCACCCGGGCAACTTTCTTGCGTAAGCCCCATTCAGCTTCCTTGCGTAAGCCTCATTCGCCAGTGCCGCTCCATAGCAGCACCCGTGAAACATCCTTGCCCAGTCTCATTAACCATTGCCGCTCCATAGCGGCACCCGGGCAACTTTCTCGTGTAATCCCCATTCACCATTGCTGCCCCATAGCGGCATTCGGGTAGCTTCCTTGCCTAATCCCCAACCATCGTTGTCACTCCATTCAGTGGTAAGCCGTTGTGTTCCCAATCAGGGGTAAGCCATTGTGATCCCAATCAGCGGTAAGCCGTTGTGATCCCAATTAGTGTTATGTCATTGTGATCCTTATCCAGCGGTAAGCCGTTGTGATCCTATTCAGCGGTAAGCCGTTGACATCCTTATCCAGTGGTAAGCCGTTAAGACCCCATTCAGCGGTAATCTGTTGACATCCTTGTCCAGCGATAAGTCGTTCCGACCCTATTCAGTGGTAAGCTGTTGACATCCTCGTCTAGCAGTAAGCTGTTGCGCCCCCATTCAATGGTAAGCTGTTGACAGCCTTATCCTGCAGTAAGACATTGTGAACCAATTCACCGGTAAGCCGTTGTGACCCAATCCAGTGGTAAACCGCTGAAATCCCCAATCGGAGGTAAGCCGTCATCAGAAGAACTACGCGGACATTGATTCCCGACCACGGTGATACGTAGGAAGCCTCTTCAAGGCTCATGCCAAAAAACCCTCGTCCCGCATGACGTTAAACTACATTATTGTCCAGCGGGAAGCCGTTGTGACTAACCTGAACTAAGAGTACTTTGATCCATGTTAAGGTATGGTATGTAGGAAACCTCACGAGGTTCAATCCCAACACCCACTGGACCAAGGTCCTTCTCCGTGTTAGTTCACCGGGCCTCCATCCTGGAGTAAGTCCCAACACCATGGGCCGCTCAACAAATAAGCCCCTATTCACTTCTCACAGATGAACACTTCGCGACGTGATCATCAGGTCTCTGCTGCCTCTTGTTTCTCACACTGATCATGACTCACATGTGCTTAGAGTAAGCATTGACCATGACAATGCCCTCATCCATCATGACGTTAAACTGTATGTCCTCATCCAGTATGATGTTAAACTGTATTCCCTCATCCATCATGATGTTAAACTGTATTCCCTCGTCCAGCATGACGTTAAAACGTACGCCCTCATCCAGCATGATGTTAAAATGAATGCCCGCATCCAGTATGACGTTAAACTGTATGCCCCCGTCCAGCATGACGTTAAACTGTATCCCGTCCCACAGGACGTTAAACTACACAACCTGAACTATGAAGACTTTGATCCATGTCAAGGCATGGTACGTACGAAACCTCCACGAGGTTCAATCCCACCACCAGTGGACCCCCGGGTTCACCATCAGGTCGGTTCTCCGACGAAACCCTACTCGAACTATGAGGTCTTTGATGCATGTCAAGGCTTGGTACGTAGGAAGCCTGCCTGAGGTTCAAGCCCAACACCCATCGGACCAAGGTCCACATTCACGTCGGTTCACCGGAATCCACTTCCGAACTATGAGGACTTTGATCCATGTCCAGGAATGGTACGTAGGAAGCCTCCACGAGGTTCAATCCCACCACCATTGAACCCCCAGGTTTACCTTCACGTCGTTTCTCTAACGAACCCCCACTTGAACTACGAGGACGTTGATCCATGTCAAGGCATGGTACGTAGGAAACCTCTATGAGGTTCAAGCCCACCGTCCACCTGAACCAAGGTCTTCATTCACGACGGTTCTCCAACACACCCCATCCCGCATGACGTTAAACTACATCCCGTCTCGCATGACTTTAAACTACACACCCGAACTACGAGGACTTGGATCCATGTCAAGGCATGGTATGTAGGAAGCCTCCATTAGGCTCAAGCCCACCACCAGTGGACCCCCGTGTTCATCTTCACATCAGTTCACTAATGAAACCCTTACCAAACTACGAGGACTTTGATCCATGTCAAGGCATGGTAATTAGGATGCCTCTATGAGGTTCAAGCCCGACACCCTTTGGACCAAGGTCCTTTTTCTTGTCGGTTCGCCGACACCCACACCATTCTGAACTACGTGGTCTTTGATCCATGTCAAGGAATGGTATGTAGGAAACCTCACAAGGTTTAATCCCACCATACACCTGGGCCAAGGTCTTTATTCACGTCAGTTCTCTGACATTCCCTCGTCCTGCATGACGTTAAACTGCATCCCAATCCATCGGTAAGCCGTTGTGACCCTGCCATCTAGTTGTTCTAACACCCCTTCGTTTCATTTCAACAGCCTCTCATCCCGAACTACGTGGACTTTGATCCATGTCAAGGCATGGTACGTAGGAAGCCTCACGGGGTTCAAGACCATCGTCAGTCAGATCAAGGTCCACCTTCACGTCGGTCCTCCGGCGCACCATCTCAAACTACGAGGACTTTGATCCATGTCAAGGCATGGTATATAAAAAACCTCACGAGGTTCAATCCCAACACCCATCGGACCAAGGTCCACCTTCACATCGGTCCTCTGGCGCACCATCCCGAACTACAAGGACTTTGATCCATGTCAAGGAATGATACGTAGGAAACCTCATGAGGTTCAAGCCCAACACACATCAGACCAATGTACACCTTCACGTCTATTCACCGACACCATCCCGAACTACGCGGACTTTGATTTCCTACCACATGGATACATAGGAGTTCTCTTCGAGGCTCATGCCCAACTTCACTATCCCCCTTGCGATGGCCCCATTTCACCCCCCACCCACATCATTCATCCATACATCATCCATCCTGATTCTCACCCAGGCCGCCACATCCCAGTGGGATCATGTCATCCACCCTCCTCGCTGCTTCAAGCAGTACTCGGGCCGCTATCCACGCGTAAGCCCTAGCATGTCTCTAGGTCGTTGTCCTCTATGTACACCCTGATTCATCAACCCTTTGAACTATGTGGTTTTTGATCCCAGTTTTCTACATGGGGTACGTAGGGAACCTCCATGAGGTTCAATCCTAGCCAATGGTAAACTATGGTGTCCCCCATCCTGGGGTGCACTCTCCCTGATCCACCCTCAGTGATGTTCAGATCAGCCATTACGGTGTGACATCTCCCCTCCATGGGGCGCACCACCTCGGATATGTCCTTAGTGGGTGTTCTGATCCATCCAGTCAGTAAACCTTCCTGGTTTTACCTCCTAGGGATGTACCAATATGATCCGTCTCTATGGAATGTTCTGATCACTCTCATTTCGTCTCTGCAAGATGTTAAACTCGCGGCCTACCTCATGATAAACATGAGATGCCTGAGGAAAACCATGGACGACACGCCTATGGCGTAACTGTCTTCGCAAGACGTTAATCATGCCGCATACCCAGTGTTAAACATGGGAAGATGAGGAAAACCTTAGATACATTCCTATGTCGTGTGATTCCCCGCATTCGATGTGGGATGCATCAGGTTCTGCACCCTTGAGATGCCCTCTTATGAGGAAGAATACAGGTTCCCCAATGTCCACGTACCCAGAGATGCCCCGACATGCCTGATGTTGTCATCTACTCCTATCGAAGGTTTCTATCATGTCAGGAACCCATGGAATGTCTTTATGGAAGTAGTGTAATTAACCAGCGTCCATGAAGATATGGCACTGGGAACGAGATTCAAGAACCACGTTTTAAATCTATAAGGGAGACCTGGACTAGGTGATGAGTTCTGAGGAGGAATCCACAGAAGGAAGAACCGACATCCTATCATCCCATTTCGATCATGGAGAAGACATCCCTAAATAAAGAGTGTATTTCGCTCGTCTTTGGAAAGCGGGAATGTGGGGTAACTGCAGCGTGTCCTCACAGACGGATGCGCGCACCACGACGAAAGCGTCAGAAACAATAATTAAAATTCTAAATAATAAATAAAAATTAATTATATATAAAGAATGATAATAATTATATAATTAATAATTATACAATATAATTATAATAAATTTTTTAGTAATTTTAAAAACAATCAACAGAATAGAAAATAAAGAAATTAAAATTTAAAAAATTTATAATTAGTTGTGGCTTCTAAATAAATCATTATCAATTTGCAAGGGTTTCTTATAACCGTTTCTAGAAAAATATAACATAAGATTTACCGGTAGTTATGAAAACTGATGAAAATAAATCATCTATTAATTATTTATTTCTTCTTGTGTATTTATCATCTTCTAACATATAGAGAGGAATGCATGAGGTTAAAGGGATTAGATCCTTATAACCGTCCTGTTTTTTGTTTGATGTGTTCGAGATACTGATAGGAGGCTAAGAGGAGGAAGGATGAGATTTATGATAAAATTTTAGCTATAGAAAAGGATTTGGTTGTAGAGACTTATGCAATGCCATGGAGTCCTCAAGGGTAAAACGTAGATAAGAAGATATGGATAAAATATTGATAAGGGAGGTTTTGGTGGTTTTTCAATTTTTTCCACTACATTGTGATGAGTGATTAATCTTGATGTGAATCCTTGAAATGTGATGTGATTTGAGATTGGGATGGATGATAGTTTTATGGTAAATGAATAGGGATTATTAGATTTGGGGAAGCATTTGGAACATGTGATGGTGAGATCTATGGTGTTATGCATGGTGATATTGGGGATGACACTTGGATTGATGGAATGAGTTAATGTTAGGTTTTCACATTATTTCTATGATAAAATATGGGATTATTTCTTACTAATGAATCTTCTTTAATGTCCAGAAAACTAGGTTTTTTAATTTTTTTTCTTTTCTTTCCCAACTACTTAAAATAGATATATTTTCATGGTTTATGAATACTTTATGGTATCTTAGGATGATTATAAGAATACTTAGAATTATTTGATGTTAATGTGAAATAATTTTATCTCATAGGGTTAGTGGATTCATAGAATGTTTAAACAATGATGAATGATGAGAAATAATGGAAACAATCAAATTATGATTGAAGGGAATGAAAATTCAGTTGGAAAATAAGTACAATGAAATTTTTAATAGAAGTAATTAAATGAAATTTTCTTTGAAATGTGTGTGTACACTTATAGGATATCTAGTTTATAGTGATGAAAGTCGAGTGTTAAGAGGTGATAACTACAGATGAGGTTAAGGCTAGATAGTTTCCCATAGTATTTTATGGTATATATATTTATATATATCCCTATGTTATGTGATTTCATATGTTATTACACACATGTTTCTATGGTGATCGACACTAGTGGACTCTGGAGGGTGTTCTCGATAATATCTAAGCAGGAGAGGAATTAATGGATAACTACCCCTCTTTTTATACTCCCATATCCTTTTAGTATTATATAATGGAATGAAAAGTGGTTAACCTTCCTATATGTTTGTGCAGTGGGATGTAATTACTTGTTTTTATTTTCACACACATGTATCTCCAAATATAATATCAAAAGTATTATTATAGATATGTTGTGTATGCGGAGTGATTTCTTGATGTATAATACATAGAGTATGGGATATAGAGGATCCTATAAAAGTACTTGGTTAATATCTAGATATGGGATTTTTGATTTCAAGATGATGAGATAAAGAGGGTACATGATATGTTACAGTCACCCGTGTGTTTTTTGGAAGGATTTTTTATTAGAGGTGGATGGGTTATGACATGTGATATTGGGGGAGAGTGAAAAAAACTAGAGAGGAAGTGGTAGAGAGATACCATCATTTGATATTGTTCTATAAAGTATATTATTACTAATACAAAATACATGGTAATATATCTTTGGTATGGTTAGGGACTTAGAATACTGGTTTAGGTGATGAGTTACTTTCACATTATTATTCAATGGGATTTAGTTTTATTTTTTATCTTTTTCCGGAGGGGCTCCGAGGGAGATCCTACTATGTATACCTTTTATGATCACCCTATATAAGGAACTCCATTTAAGAACTGAGGAATCACTCAAGGCAGAGTATAAAGGTATATTCCTCTGAGCCCATATAAGGTATACCATATAGGGAACCAAGTACCATTTGTGTCATGGTATAATGGAATTTCCCTCTTATCCCATTAAAGTTATTACATTTAGGGAACCAAATATCACTTATGGCATAATATAAATCCATCCCCTGGTGATATAATATAAGGAATTATATAAAAGAATTTGTGTATCAACCCCAGTGTGATATAATACACAAATAATTAATTTTATTTAATATAAATGATGAACCTATATAAGACGTTTCGAGACAAACCCGTAATATTTCCATCGATATAATATCCAAGATGGAAATGAGATACCACTAAATCCATATCCTTTAATAATTTACATAAAAAAATTTGTTCATTAAATTCACAAAGATAAGACAAACATAAGAAAAAAATAATCAAGGGCCAAGTAATATTGGATTATTATTCTCCCTTTATTTCATTCAAATTACATTTCATTCAAAGGGAAAACTCAACACACCCTAATTTTTGGTTTGATTATTTTTCAAATCATAAATATCACGGGCCTTTAAGATTGACACACCTGAAGGGGTTTCTTTCATTTAGGTAAAAATAATCCAATATTGAAATTAGGTTGATAGGACTACCGCATGAAATGTGCTTTTCATTATTTTAATTAATTAAACATTTAATAAGCATTATACAGAATGTTCGACATGTTTAACGATGACATAAAATATAAAAAACAAGAATTTTTGGGAAAAATAACTAGACCATATACCTTATCTTGGTAGATGATTCATTATTTGGTATAAACATTTAATTTAAGCTAAAATGGAATAAATAGAAAGAAATAGATATATACCCTGAAAATAGGGCATATTTTATTGCAGAAAACTAGTATTCCATACAAAAAGATGAGTGAAAGAATGATTCTAGATGATTCATATTCTTACTAAAAATTATCCAATGTGACAGAAAACATTTTAATTTGAGTACATTTTAAGAAGGTCCAATGAAACCAAGGTTGAGAGGATATGAGGGATTTGTTGTTTTTACTATATGAGAGAATAGAAGAGGAGGAAGAAAGAATTAAATTAAAAGGAATCTGGGAAAAATTGGAATTCCCCCTTATCTTTACAAGCCACGTGAGGAATTTATGGGATAAATAAAAAATATACACAATAAATTTCCTTTTATTTTCATTTTCCCTAAGGTATTTATGATTTAAATAGGAAATTAACACTGTAAATTCCACTTTTACAGGGTATTCTTGAGCAACTTTTGATGTCAAAATGGTTTACACTATAAATTAAGAATTTTTGACATAAGAAATCTGTTTACATCATAAGTTTTTCAGCAACCAAACTTCTCCTACAACTTCTCTGTAGTAGATGTTTCCTTCCAGAATCACCTAAAAGTTATAAAGGATTATTTTACAAGTTTCAAACCAAATCTACCAAACCCAATAATGTTTTAACTTGAAACTAAGGAAAAACATACCTGAAAAAATGGCACCACACATTAAGAATATTTGGGTACATTCCACAACATAGAGGACAACATAACATTATTGGAAAAAATCATTTTGGTTTCTTTGATAATTTAAAGAACTTTTAATTATGGTGCAGGAATTTCCCCAAAAAGTGATATTGGATGAATTTTAGTGGCTTTGTCCTAATTTACCACACTTTTCACTGTATTACTTTGTCTCCTCTCAAAAAATAAAAATAGGAAATCAAGTCATGTATTGGGACTTGCTTCACCTTATATCCCCATAGGTTTATATTTTTAAAATTTAACAAGTACTCCCACAATGAATCTTTAAAAGAATTTATATTAAGGTCAAATGTATTATTTTATAAGAGGTTGGGAGTTTTACACCACAGGAACAATTCACATTGCGAGAAGTGTTGATCAACTAAAAATAAATTCCACAGAGTAATGGACCATTATAAAACTAGTTCAATGATTGAGAGAGTTTGATTAAATCAATTTGACAATGCCAAAATATTAAAATAGAAAAAAATCAATAAAAAATATGGGATTTGTTATTTGATTGATCATCATTTTAGAGATTTTTGGATGTTAATTAACACTATGTTGTGGTCAAGGGGTTTTCTAGTTATAGCTATAATTATAAATTAATATTATGATAATGATTTATAAGGGTTGAATCGTGTTTATTGTCATGTAATGACAAAATTAAAATTTTTGGTACACATGACATGATCTCATTGGATTAGGAAAGATAGAGTTAATCCTAACCACTGGATTAATGGTTGGTTCTTAAGTATATTAAAAAACATTTTTATCATTTTTGGGAATAGTATAGATATAACACAATAGAAGAAAACATATAAATATCCAATAAAGGATTTGAATAAGAGTTTTGTAGAGTGAGAGAAGAAGGAAGAGGAGACTCGAGTGGTATTCTCATTGGAATAGTTGTGGTGTTATTCAAGTTTAAGAAGATTAAGAAAATTGAACCATATTGGTTTAATCATGTACTCTATTTGAGAAGAAAGAATGAAACACTTAGAGAAATAGTGTACTCCCTAATAATTTAATAGCAGCGAACTTTCATCCAATGAAGTTTACTATAAAAAAGGTTAGTGTGACTACTCCAAACTTATAAAAATGAATACTTTTTAGTGTTTTGGGTGAATAGACATATTTTTATGTATTATTTATAGATTATGTTATTTGGGTGAAATAAGTAAAATATTTTGTGTCCCTCATCTTATGTTTTATTTATTATATAAACTAAGGGGAATAGAGATACATTTCACTTAAAATGAAATAAAATGGTTAGCAAAGTATTAATATGAAATTTTCATTGGATTAATATTTTTTGGGAAAAAACTATAAATATAATGGAAATATTTATATATAATTATATATATTTCGTTTAGGATATTATAAATATATAAATATTAATATATAAATTTATTATGGCCACTATGTAACACTACGAGCCTAGGTCCCTCCACACTGCTGACACTGACCCGATGACCATGGACCCTAGCCGATTCTGAATGACCCTAAGACCCCAAATCCTAGATTCCCAGTGTTGGTTGACCCTAATTGGAAGTGAGAAGTCTATCCTATCCATGATAAATCAGATGTGACCCCAGTTATAGATCATCAATCCTATGACCTTGAGTAAATCCGACAAACCAACTACATGATCCCATGATACCCAATCTTATGAGAGATCATGACACCCGACCTAGGGAAATCCTAGCCGACTATGAGACCTCACAACCCCCAATACCAGAAAACACTAGGAATTCTAACTTGGAGCCCTGAACATGGACGACACATCAACCGGAGAATAGAACCCTGGTGAACATTACCTAAAACTACCCTAGAAGAAAAAATAATAGGATAAAATAAAATTAACAAAAAATATGATTTCATATTGGGAATGGCCTGATAACCTTATATGGATATTTTTAATCTATTTTATGGGAAATTAGTGGAACCACTAGGATTTAGAGATTAAAAATGATGACTATATTCCTAATTTTCATAATCATAGAATGTGAGG
This sequence comes from Viscum album, assembly GCA_963277665.1. Taxonomy (NCBI): domain Eukaryota; kingdom Viridiplantae; phylum Streptophyta; class Magnoliopsida; order Santalales; family Viscaceae; genus Viscum; species Viscum album. Next base: position 1,520,819,229 of record OY728119.1, read on the forward strand.
GTAGTGGATAAATTGGACTTCTTTGGATTTTTATAATCTATAGGATCTTCCAGACCAAGAGAACACTTCACAAAATCATTAATTTATCTTCTAATTAAAACATATGAACAAAATATTATTCATAACCCCTCCAGAGATGCCATTAATTGTTTTTTGCGTCCCCAACCTAGAATGTAATAACCTTAGCAGTATGGATATCACCCGAAATATACCTCTTATTGAGAATACCTTTCAAGAACATGAGTCTCATCATCACCATGATCTTTGGAGGATCTAGGTTCCAATTAAAGTAATGAAAAAAATAATTGGTTACACTTATCATCTTATAATGGTCTACTATCTTCATTAAGAATCTGAGAAAAAATGAGACTACTAATTTCTCTATTATGTGCTTCTTTGGATTCCATTTATGAATTTTCAATAACCAAGTGATCCTCTTAAAAGATGAATCAACTTGTGAGAAATGATGAAACAATATAAGTGGAATATTATTTTATAAAAAATAAAATTAATCAATACACATTATTTTTAATGTTGAAAATACTCTAATATGGTAGAAAAAAGGCCATGGGGAAACATTGAAATATACAATATGAATTAGAGAGTATAAAATTAATTTAATGTTTGAACTTGAAATACAATGAGAATTTAGAAAAAGCTATTTGGAAACCTAAACCCCATATTCCCCTTATTTTATTTGAAAATCATATTGAAAACACAATGCTTGAAAATCCAGCAATAAAGGAAGGTCATACTTCTATGATAAAGTACAACTAACTCAAGGATAAAATTTTAACATGCATCAACATTGGCTAGTTATTATAATGATTCTTTAATTTCATCTCATTGATATATCAATAAAGGCTCCCAAGACCAATATTGATTGTTTTACATCTTGATGTCTGTATCTCATGGTTTTTTATCATCGAATTTAGCTACTCAAAACTAAACATGTCACTATTTATTCACACATGTTCCTTCTGATTATATACACAATCTTCCACAAATGTGGTATCCCGCCACATCATAGATCCACCGTTGATACATTATTATCGATTGATAATGATCCAAACAAGCTGCAAAAAAATGGAAGGCCCATTTCTACTAATCTCGATGAACTATATCTTGAGAATATCTATCTCAATTGATCAAAACTACTTTCTTATCCTTTTAAAGTCATCACAATTTAATTTTTCAAAAATAGAAATGATATAGAATATTATATATTAAATTTATAGGACACCATGTATTAATAATATTTTAGAATATAATACTAATATTATATAAATAGATATAAATTTATATCTCATCATGATCAACACATGCAACCTTATCTGTGTAAGAGAAAAAAAGATATCACCAATTCAAGAATTATCTTATCTTATATTTTAAAACACCAATGGCCAGAATCCTATAAATCTACCCCTTTATTGTGTCGATCAAGATACCATCCAACCATATCAGTTGGACCTAAAACTTGTTGGGATCTCACCAAACATCAACCTTTGTAGAAAATATGCTAACACCTCTTGATGTTTTAGAAAAAACCTGATAGATCCCCCAACAAAATAAATCCTAATGCTAAAGTCATTGTCATATCTGGATATATAATGTCTTTTCAGACAAGGCCAAAAACAAAAATATATTGCTCTATAAAAATTATGATCTTTACCCAATTTGGATAACCCATAGAAACAAACTTCCCCCCTTCTCAAAACCCCTTGAGTAGATATCATAAAACCTTGATCTTCAATTATAAATTATTTCTTCACCAGTTTAACCATATAAAGAAAAGAATTAGGTTTAAGATATGGAACACTAATCATAGACAACTTTGGATTCTAAGCATGATTCTGAATCAGAGAAATGCACTTGATCTTATTTGAAACTTCCAAAATTACAATGAAAATAGAAAGACTGAACCATCACCTATGATACCACTATTAGGGGGGATATTCAATCAATCTTAGGGTGAATATAATTTATGACACAAATTGTGTGTAACAATGACACAATTGAAGTGAAATCCTATAGAATAATTAATAAAATGAATAAATACACTTATTTTTTAATGTAGAAAACCCCTCTAATGGATAGGATCAAGAAATAATGGGAAAATTTTGAAATACCCACTATGTATCATATAGTAAAAAATTCATGTAATAAAAGAAAAAAAATTACAGTGAGAGATTATGAAAATCTATGTGAAAAAAACACCCTAATATACCTCATTCTTTTCTGTGAAATTCATACTGAAAGATCCATGCTTGAAAATTCATTAGAGAAAAAATGTCACACTTATGTGAAAAAGCACCACTACCACATTGATCGTATTCAAACATGAATCGCTATAGACCTAGTGTTGCAATAAATCTTCTATATATTATCCTCTATCTGAAATAATGGAACACATTCCCAACACTAATGTTCTACCCACCAATTTAAGTCTATATCTCAATGTTTCTCACTGTCAGATGAATGTTCTCTGAAAAAGTCATGACTTTAAAGAATCACACCTATTATTTATCAATTATTTTCATACGAAACCACAAAAACGGTATCCAAACACCTCATAGATCCTCTATCTATGCCTCATTCACCATGGATAATGAGTCAATGGGCAACCACAATGGCAATGACCCCTTTCCACTTGATCTCGGTTGACAACATCTTGAGAAGCACTCTCTCTGTTGATCACCACCAGTTGAATCACCTTTTAAATCCCTCACATTTTCCATTATCAGAAAAAATGATAGGATATAGAATATTGTATACTAAATTTTCAAAAAACATTTTATCTTACTTTTTAAATATTCAAACAATTATATCATCTAAATGGATATAAAATATATATCTCCCCATGAGAAACACATGAATCCTTATCTGTATGATTGATATAATGATATCTCTAATTCAAAAAACTATTTTATCTCAAATTTATAAACCCCAAAGGGATAAATCCTATTATTTATTTGGTTTACTTTGAATAATTTTCAATAACTATGTGATCATGATAATCCCATTCTTTCAATAGTACACTGACTACAGAACAAAAAAAATAGATTTTTTAGGATAAGAAATTGAAGATTGTAAAGGGTCCAAAGATGAAACCATTGTATAATCCTTACCCATAAATGGAATTGAAATACTCTAACATCACTTATCCATAAAACCTTGATTCTTAAATATAGAGTAAAAAATTGATCCAATATTTATAAACAATATAATATGGGTAATGGTACTCACCTTCAATTTCAATCCGAATGAAACATTAGAGTTGGGGGGATTAATATTAATTTTAACAAAACTAATTATAATGTAGGATGATTTATCTTCTATGTATGTTTATCATAATACGAAACCTATTCCCAAATGAATTCCCCAGAAGATAGAGTGTCACTAAATTTTGAATTAAAAAGGAAGACCAAGTGATCACATCCAAAGCACTATCATCGAGACAAGGTTTCATTTGACTTATAACCCCTCTAATAATATTTTAAATAAATTTATTTATTTTTTATTGTAAAATGATAATAATAATTTTTTAATGATTTTTTTATTTGTAATTATTTTTAAATTTAATTTAATTTTATAAAAAAATAAAATATTTTATTCATTCTTGTTGTTTGTAATAATATTAAAAAATTTAAAATGATTTCAATGAAAAATGTATTAGAATTAAATATTAATATTGAATGTTTTACATTAATAAATAAATTTTTCAACATTCAAATTAATTTTAAAAATATTTTAAATTTTAATTATTGTTTACATTATAATGTGAAAATTTAAAAATTATTTTTTCAAAAATAATAATCTAATTTTTAAAATCAATGTATTATTGATAAAATTTATATTTTAATATCAATTATTATATTTTTCTATGTTTTTCTACATTAATATTATCAAATTATTAACAATATTATTATTAATAAATTAAAATTAAAAATTTATATATAGAATTTTAATGTAATGATTTAGTATGAAATTTGAATATAAAGTTATTACATAGTTTTAGAAACAAATGATGAAAAAACATGACTATATGATAGCTGATTATAGTTGAATGGTATAAATAAAACAACAATTTTCATTTGGTGTAAACCCCATGTTTTAGCATAAGGTTATGTAATTTGTAAAATATTTATATAATCATGGAATTGTTACTTCATATGGATATATTGGGAATCGATAAAAAAATTGTTCACTTTTTGAGTATCGCTACACAAAAATAGTGATTTTTTTTAAAATTTTGACTTTTATTGAGATATAAAATTTGGGATCAAATTAGAGATGAATTTATGAATGTTAGCTCGGTATTGAAAACAACAACTACAAAAGAAACCTCTCTGTTTTGAGATTTGGTAATGTAAGATAGTGGAAATTATTCATATACTAATGAAATGTAAAATGTATTAATTGGAGATTGATGTTAAATGTGTTTATCTTTTTTGAATTATTAAATGAGATATAAGCACCGTTATATCATGGTAATTTCTATAGATATTTAAAAGTTGTTTCAAAATTTTTACCACAAATATCTAAATTTTAGAAGTCTCAATCATATAACACTAAATTAATAATTCTCTTTTAAGGTATATTACTCTATAGGAAACATTTTTTTATAAGTATAACATGATAAAACAATTGTTCACAACTTGTGTCAATAAGATGAAAATTAAAAATTGTCCAAATAATTTTGGGTTATATTATCATTAAAATGATGATCTATTAGTTTTCCCATATAAAAAACATTATGATACAAACCATAATTGAGAAAGAGGATTGTCCCCTTGAACTAGTCATGGTATTTTCCAATTTCTACGTGATTGTAATGGTTGTTAAATATGCATACATCACAACATATGACATGAAAGAGTCACCCTGGATTAGTTTATGGTGAAATGATTATTCATTTAGATGGTGATTCATAGAATGATTTAAGTCATATATATCCACCATTCATAAGTGAACCATATAGTGTTCATCTTAGTTTATCAAATAATGGGTTGAATCCTTTTGATATTTCTTTTCCATAATACTCTTATTGACCTATCAATTTAACACACTATAATTTCCCCCAAAGGATGTTTAAGAAGATTACATTTCATTCTTTACATTTATCATAATTTGACTACCTTAAAAATATATGTGATCTTGTGGTTTCTAATATATGAATTTCTAAATTTATGGATAAATTTCATTTTTATTAATAATACATCACGTAAACAAAACCATTTTTTTGAGAGGAATATATTATGTGGAAAATTAATAATTTGTCTATATAAGGTATATTTTTTGGATGGAGTAATATGGGTCTATGGAATATTCCATATTTCATGGTTAATAATAAATCATTTATGTTGTCACATTGAAGAAAATATTTCCAATATAATTTTCATATAAGAATTTTCAATCATGAAAATTATTTTCAAAGAAATAAAGATAATTTTTTATGAAGAAAAGTTTAAAATTCATTCCACTGTCTAAGTTGTTAGTGGGATAATTATTGGAGGTAGTATTAGAAGAACTTGGATTACTTATAGGGAAATTATGAATAGATATAATATTTTAGGGTTAAGAAAAATCAAAATTAGATAAGATTTAGTGTGTTTTGGAATTTACCAAACTGGAGACATCACTTGATACACCATATAGTTGATGTTTTCTATTTGAAAGGTGTATAAAAAAGTTTAGTAAAAAATTATTATTGAAAATATAAGACTTAAAAAATCCTAGTAGGAGGGGGTGGGGACTTATAAATATAGTATAAAGTTTATTTATCATTAAAAAAATATTGTTCCCAAAATACCAAGAACATTAGAACAGATCAAAACTAATCTAGAAAATATTACATCCAAATATTAAAACTAAACTAATTGAAATGATGGTTTTACTTTGTTCATTACTAAGGGAGATATTTAAAGCGAATACATTTATTATATGTCTATGTAATAGGAAAAATAACTCCCCACTATCATGATTGAAGAGTATTTGGTTAGACCCATTACTAAAACTGAGGGTCACTCACTCCTTCTACATATCCTTCACTACATCAAGATCAAGTTTCAAATCAATAATTAATATTGGTCATTTACAATGAAAGACTCAAAATAAATAATAAACCAAAGTAGAATAGGTATTATCTTTAAATTCATATTCATTATTGAATCCTTATCTTCAATTATGAATAAATACTACAGAAAAAATTATTAAAACACACCTATTGTTGGGTGTTATAAAATGATATGAATTACCAAAGGATGAGAAATATTATAACATATACTAATGTTTGTATCTTATAAGGGGAATAAATTCATTTTTTTACAATTAGTGATATGAGGGGGGATTTATTTGTTTTGAGAAAAAGAAGATAAATTAAAATGAAAAATAAGGTGATAAATCATGTGTTTGAATAGATGATTGCTTTAGGTGTTGTATTATCAATTTAACATGATAACCTAGTATTAAATCAATTATTATTTTTATTGTGATTTCATCAGTGAGAGAATTAAAATCATATCTATCTCATCAAGGGGTTGTAGTGACTATGAGTTTCAAATCGGTAGTGATAACTATTAACTTATCCTCATTCATATGAGTGTAAAAAGATATTAGGAAATCATTTGAGTCTCAAAAATAGGATCCCATTCTAAATTTATCATGAAAATCCCAATCGGTTGAAGGTAATTTTGAGTAATATAGAAATATCCATTACCTTCCACTCTAGAGTCAGTAATCACTCAATACATCACCATTGAACCCAAACACATTCCATCATATATGGGAAAGATCATGTATTTGGAGAAAATAATTTATCACCCCATGTAGACAATAGTGAATTAAATATAAAACAAATAAAATCACATTTGACTAAACATATCAACCCAGAAAACCATGATCAAATAAAAATAGAATAATTTACTATTTATATTCAAATTCATGAATTAAAAAAGGTTCTCCTCTTACATTTCACAATCAATAATGGGTTTTATACCTCAATGGGTTGGGTTAAATCCATCTAATAATGGAGATATAATAAAAAAAATTTGAAAAATTTATTACCTTTCGATGTCCTCCAAAATCCCACATTATCCCTTTATTCCTTACAACCAATTCAAATCCTTCATCATCTTCTATGTTTGATGTTTCTGGTGACCATTTCATGTGTATCCTACATTGTAAAATCTTCAATTTGATTTTGAATATTTCCCTCTTGATATTATCTTAATGGGAATCCATTTTTTTAATGTTCCCTTCCTAGGAATGGCTAACACCTAGACCATTGTCATTAGTTACTAATTATGTTTAGCATTCATATATGAAAATATTTTCTTATTCCACTCATCATTCAAAAAATCCATAACGATCACTATAGTCTTGGTTCTTTTCATGTTTTTTGAAAACATTTATTTCTTGAGTGACATGCCAACATTCTAATTTCACAAAAGATAGAACCTTTATAAATCCATTCTAAACTGAAGAGGTACTTATAAAATAATTGATGAACCATACACATTCTCTTATGATATTTCATATCACCATGCAATTTATTACATATCCCTTTAATTGGACGACTGATTTTTCTTACATATTCAGCACAACTCTTTCAGTGAAAAAGGAATATTTCTTACATATATTAAATAGACATTTACATACAATGTGCTTTATCTATACAAAAAAGGTTTTTCCTTATGTTTACATCTAGACATGGGTAACCTTTATGTATTCACAACTTCAAATCTTATGTATCCATTGAATATATGTCACGTATTCAAGGAAACTCGACTCTTTATTTATAATAGTAAAGGAACAAATCTTACGTATTAGCTGGGAACCCTTACATATTAGCAGATTCATACATAAAGATGTACCCTTTTTGATTTTTTCCAAGTTATATCTCAATTAAAACTTAACAACCCTTATGTATTAGCTAACCCATACGTATGATCATCCACTTAACAACAAAAAATATCAATTCTTTAGGAACAAATATAAGGAATTTTATATATTTCATTATTCACCTATTTTATACACATCTTTCTTCTCATTAAAAATATTTTTTTAAAATATTATCAATATCTGACAATTAATTTTATTCTATAAATTAAATAAATCAATTAACTCTATAATTTCATCCATTTAATATAATATTCATAGAATCAAATGAAATGAACCTTGAAATCCAAAAAAATTTAAAACTCAATTAGTTAATAAACACGAGGGAATAAATTTACTAAAATTTCAATAAAATATAATAAATTTATTACCTCATTAAATTTTCCCATACTTATACCATATACTCTTAAACAAGTTAACATAAAAAGTATTACCTTAGAGAAATTCAAAATAGTAGCCAATGTGAGTTCCATTTTTAATAGAACAGTTACTCAATCTTATCATGCCTCTAAAAAATTTTTAATTATACTTTAACCAAGAGTTATATTAAATTATTTTTGAATTATTTCATTCTATCATACCCATTTATACCTACCTTCTATGATGTATTTCTCTAATCCTAAAAAGTATGAATTTTATGTTAAATTTTTATCAATCAAAATTCATGAAGGGGTTACCATAGGATTTCTATGTTTCTAAATATCCACACAATTAGTAAATTATATTTTTTTAATCATGATATATTTTCAAAACTTTTATATGGATAAGGGTTAGTAGCTTCTGATGTAAACAATTCTAGATGAATAATTTGGAGTTGTTGGCTCAAATTTAAGCATGATTCCTAATTTATGGTTTATAATCAATAATTATATCATCACTATCTCCCCTTCATAATGATTCAGCTCCAATTGTTTTTATTCTCATAGAATATTCTTATATAGAGAACATCAGTATTAGTATATAAATATTATCCCCATTTCCTTCAACAACTTCATTTCTCTATTTTTTTCAATTCTATGAATGTTTTATAATAAAAAGGTAGATACAAATATTTGAAACACAAATAGTTTTTTGAACTTAATAGCCTTATTTTGAAGGATATTTCCCATTTCAACTTCCCCATACTAGATATATCATGCCAAATCTTTAAAAAAAATATATTCTCCCCACACTTGAGTTCAACTATAATCATGTATTTACTTCTTAAGTTGGGTAGTTTGGGGTTTCAGGTAATTAATATGGTCACCTAACACACTTTTTCATGAATACTATGTGATAATTCAAGGATTATATGTAAAATTATTCCAAAATATAATTTAATTGTAAAAAATATTTTCAATTAAAATAATGCCTTAATCATTTTCAACATAAGATACTTAATGCTCTACAGATATGTCTAGAAATCATAGAAACTTTTGGTTATTTAATCATAGATTAGTTCTCTCATGAAATTTGTACATTGTAAAGATGATTTAAAAAAATATTTAGACTCCCCTTAGGTAATTTATTTTAATATTGGAAACTATATCATGGAAAGTGATTCAGAAATCAGTAGTATTTTCATGAATTTCCCAAACTGTGAATATGAGAATATATTCATTTCAAAATTTATCTAGTTTGAGTTTCCTAGGTAAAATAAATTTATCCTAATTAATATTAGTTAGAAAAATAGAAAGGTATTTATTCTGTGATCAAATAACATAAAAAAATATACAGAAACGAAAAACCCAAAAATTAGATTTTAGAAGACAAATTATAAATTCCAAAAAACTACAAGTTTTACAAATCCCCCATATAATAATAATGAAATTTACACAATTAATTCTAATAGAAATACTTTTTTGAGAATATTTATTAGAATTAAAATAGTCAGAAAGGTAAAAGAATAGATTAACCTAGGGGTTTTACTATTTGAAGGGTTTGAGGAGTGTGACCTCTTCCGCTGGTGTATCTAGCATTAGTCTAAAATATTTATTCATCCTTTGTAAATTAACTATAAATGAGTTATTATATTCGTATTTAATTATATTTTTAGAACCAATTAGTTATAAATTAGTGACATTAAATGGTAATTCTCATATAGAACAATGTTTACATGATATTAATTTTATTCTTGATTTATAAAGTAGAACTTGCCTTCTTGGTTTAATTCTATTTGTTAAATCTGTTTTTCATGTGATAATATTATTATTTCCTTTAAAATTATAGAGTTCATAAATAATTCTATCTTTATCTATTTTAATCCATGAATCACCTTTCGAATATATATTTTTATGTTAATATTTATCTCTTTGATTGCACAATAGGACTTTTGTTCCATCTCTACTAGTAAATGAAGGATTTCCATAGATATCAACTGGTATAGGCTCATTTCAATTTGGATCTTGTAAATTATCATGTAATACAACCATGGGTATTAAAATATTAGGCTCTAATGTTTCATATTTGGTTTGATAGTATTTTATAGGACTCATTTAATCTCCATGTTGGAAACTTCATCTTCTCTATTAGTTTGGTGTGTTAACTGGTCAATGTTTGATAGTGTACTCAATAATTCCTCATTAATGATTCTATAATCATAATGAAAAAGTGTGTTTCTTTGTCATTGATGATCACTCTTTTGATTACAAATCTAAATAATACATTAGTAATGACAAAATCACATGCATTAGTGGAATAATCAGTTTTAGTTTCCTTAGATTCCACACATTTTGAAACATAATCCAGAGTAAAGAAAATATATGAATATCCAAATGTCACAAGAAAGTGTCCTATAAAATCCATTCACTATACATAAAATATTTTAAAAAAATTCACTAGCCTTTAAGGAATTTATTATATATATAATACGTTTATAGTGAATTTCATTACTCACTTTTCTAATTAGACTCATAATAATCCTTAATTTGTGTGGTCATATATATTTTCGATTTCAATAATTTTCTATTATTTATTTGAGGTCTAATGTGTACTCCACATGCTAATGTATAAAAATACTCTAGAAAAAATTTTAATTCACTCTATAGAAAACATATCTTAAAAATTTGATCATTACAAATCTTATAAACATATGGATTCTCCCAAACATAACACTTTTATTCAGATCCAAGTATAAAAATTTATTATGGGTTATTATGATATGGAACATGGGATATTACTGGAAAAAATACCATGTTAGCATACCTTGTAACCTCTACTTAAATAAAATAAATATTTTTCTTCAAATAAAGTCAAAAAATGGATCATTATTTAGAATTTGTTCCTTTGATATGTGGGGAACACGATCAAGTGATATATAACATAATTTTCATCTCCTCTTTTTCCCTTCATATATAAATAAAACTCCAATAGTAGTAGAAACTATATTACCATTTCTGGATATTATTTTCATTTTCATTAGGAACCTAAGGGATACATGGTTAGAGAAAACAATAAAATTAGAACCAAGAAGATGTTTTATAAATTTATATAAGGGAAAAAATTGTAAAATCACTTTTTTTTGTTGGTTTATAATGGTTTTGAACTGCATCTAGTGTTCCTAAAGAATTTTTAAAAACATAGTGTCTTTGTTTATGTTTATATGATAACAATTTTTCTATAGTTATTATTGAATCATCACACAATAGTTCAAAATGTGTGGTCCTAATTAAGTGTATGTATGGCTAGTGGTGTTTTCAGTTTACGCATTTTCTCACCAAAAATATTTCTTACAATGATCATAAAATGTAAACTCAAATTCATTTAAAATAAAATTTTATATTGGGAAATCAATCTTATTAAAACCATTGATGTATCTTAAATAAAATCCTTCATGTCTTAAAAATGATATAACATGTTTCACACTAGTTTGATAAGGTAATTCATTGATTACTAAATTTTTTGATTAATTGAACTCAATCTCATTTAATAAAGTTAAATGTACAAGAATAATGACTTTCTTAACTCTAAAATAAAACTTTTCAAAATTCAAGACAAGATTGTTTTCAATACATTTTTAGTAACATATATATGTTTTCAAAATAGTGATAAAATGAATTTATAAACATGGTTAAATCATTAATAAATACTTCAAGACAATTTTAATTTTGATCAAATAAAATTATCTCCATGTATTGAAACCAAAGATGTTGTAAGTTGGATTTGTTGGAAATAGTTGTTTGTCTTGTTGAAATTAGATAAGAAGTTTGTGTGCTGAAGTATGAGTTATTATTGACGACATGGTGATGGATCACATGGAAGAACATGGGGCGAAATTCAACAATACGCCTTGATATCTATTTATATAAAGGTCCTGGTTGGCGAATTGAGGATAAAATTTCATATCCATATATTGTATAAAGAATCAAGAATAATAAATGAAAAAACGATAATTGAAATATGAATGGAAAATAGTGATATTTTGGAATTTTATTTATTCAATAAAAATATATGGAAGGTGAATTTTTATAAAATTAGACGTTATTCTTAGAATATATCCCCAAAAGTGGTTTTGAAATGAATTTACATTTTAATATATTCATAATGATTGGAATCTGAACTAAAAAATACTATAATGCCTAAAGTGAATAGATTTGGTTGATGACATCATCAGTATAAAATATTGAATATCCAATGGTTGAAAATATTTTGGGTGCCAAAAATGAGTGAAAATTTCATTTTCATGTTTAGATAAAATGAGTAATTTTGGGGAAATTTTTGATGGATTTGGTGATGTTCTGAGAAGGATTCAATGAGATGAATGGGTTTTTATGTATTTGGAACACATTCTCTAAAATTTAGTATATGGTATCTATATGATTTAATGATTATAAACACACTATGGTTTCGAAAAGATGATATTTTGGGAATGAAGATGAAGGAAATACACAATTTTCTAATTATGGTTCATGAAGTGGGGACACCATGGGATCACCATAAAAGGTAGTTCATGAAGCGTATATATCAAAGGGATGAATAGAAATTTTTATTGTTACAAAGTTTATTATATGTATTATCCAATAAATACCCCACTAATCTATTCATTTAGGATCAATTATATTTAAAATAAGATCTAAAGATCGATGAAAGAAAAAAAATGTTCCTGAAGTAGGATATGCATAGTGAGTATGAAAGGACTTGTTTTCGATGTCAATTTACAAAGGAGGTATGTGGAGGTGGTGTGAAATATTGAATATCATGAGTGGAAATCCACAAATCCAGTATGTGGGAATCTCACATTAAAGTCAATTTGTTGAGATGTCATTTTCATGTGGTTTTTTTGTGAAGAGTACTCTATAAAATGGTTTATGAGGAAGAGTTGTTTTAATTTAGTTCCCATGGGATCACTATAAAGTAGAGTATGTGGTATGTATGGTAAATACATAGTGAACTGTGATACATAGGGATAAATCATATAATGAAAATTTTGGAAGATATATTCACATAATGATCCCACATGGAAATTTTAGAGATTAAGTAGTATATTAGAGAATCTTGAACAAAACTATTTTAGAGGAAGAAAATGTGGCTTCAAAAGAAGAATGTGAGTGTCTCATATAGTGGTAAAAGTAGGTTAAAGTGACATGATAATCTCAATATAAAATTACCCTCACATGTTGAGACAATTTTTACTACTGAGATATTGGGGTAGATATAGACTTTACTATTACATTGTAGAGATAATATCATATAGTATTTAGAAAGGAGAAATTAGAAATGATGTGTTCAAAAAAGATTCATATTCATCACGATGATGCATGTGAAGTCTCGCATTATGTTGAGAAAAAAAATCACATCCATTATCTATTTAAGAGACCTATAACTCTATAAATTTTGGAAATTCCGTCATTGATGTAGTGTGTGAGTGTGAATAAGAGGAAATACAACTTTTGTGAGCAGTGACTAAACCCAATTTTTTTAAATGTGGTGATCCTAACACAAATTCACCATAAACAAAACATTTTATCCAATAAACTAGTGAATAATAATTTATTCTAGTATGACCGACACATTGTCAACATATGTTTATTTCACTAACCTAGTATATTTGAACCTAGTAAAATATTTATGTTATATATATTATTTAAATTCCTATATATCATATAATTGTTTTGTGAGACCATGAGAGAGAGTATTTAATCAATATTTCGAACATAGTTTCTTATAATGTAGAAACTATATCCTAAAAGAGATTAATATATAATAAGGAAAAAAGGTATAAATTTTCCTACACACTACTTCACCCCCCCCCTCTCATGGTGTCTGTAGTTGTAACCACTGGTACCAGAGTCTAAATGTTTTGTCTTAGGTTTTAACATTTTAACCTGTTTTTTAGATTTGTTGCATTATGGGTTCTATGATGAAGATTCCTTTTTTAGAGGAACTGACATTTTTTTATGGAAGAAATAAATTCTTGTGTCTATAAAAGTTTGTACCAAAGAGGATATGGAGTGGATTCTTTATGATATGTATATAAATAATCATAGTGAAAGAATTGGAAATTAAGAGATATTAAAAATATTTTCAAGATCATTATTTGATGAGATTTATAAGAAGACATTATAGTGCACCACTTTCTTTGATATATGAAATACCCTAAAAGTAGCTCATAGATTATGTGTAATGGAAGAGAAGGTTGATCTGTCTACCTAAAGAGAATGCTGAAAAACTATAGATGATTATAACCTATAGAATTAGGCTACTAAATAACTCTTTATTAATGAATGTTAGAAGAAGAATATGAATAAGAAGAGGATTCCTAAGATAAGGACACCCACTCTGGTATGTGGGGGTAATATTCTTGATAAATATACTACTGAAATTACTTTAGATAATACATTTACATCTAGGAATTTACATTTGTCTTCATGGAAGGAACGAAGTGAAGAGTCTATGGAATAAGGGGAAATGACATCTAGGAATCATTTTGGAGAAAGTTCATATAGAAAGAGAGAAAAGATAAAATCCATTCAAGAATGGATGGATAAACAGGAGATCACATAGAATATGGAAAATGAAATCATTTTAGATCTATTACAAAAAGTAAGATTCTAAATAAATTATAGGTGGCCCCAAATGTGTACATAAATAAGGCAAGAAGTAAAAAAAACAAAGTGACCTAGTAGAATTACATTCCCATGAAATCGAAAAATAGATAACCACAGAGAGTGAATTGAGAGAAATTACACTCCCTTTAAATACAAATCTTGAATATAGAAGAAAATCATTAATAGATTCTACCTAAATTATAGTTGATATAACTACTCAGCTAAATAAGAATGATGAGAAGATCATGGAACTTGAGACAAAGATCAGTCCATCAAATGGAAAAGAAAATGTAAAGATTCCCATTGTGTCAGTTGTAGAAGGTGAGAGGAAAGAAAGATAAAATATCAAATATATTAATAAGTATAATTTTTTTGAAAAATATATATGGAAATGGTCATTAATAAAAATATATAAACAATTCGAATATTATGGAAGAATGGGGCACACTGTGAGTATGTTTCTAGAAGTTAAATGGATCACAAAAAGAGGAGTACCAGTTACTCAAAACCTCAACCAAAGAGTGGAACATGATGTATTATTTCTATTGTAAATGTCTTATGGAGAGATAGTCCTTTTAAAAATATTATCACATTTTTCATAAACATAAATATCCATTAATACAGCATAAGGAACGTAAAGTCCTAGTGTATTTTAAAAACTATGATTATATTACATCAAATGAAACATATAACATAGAATCCTTATTTTATTCTCCATATTGACCTCATAAAATCCATTTGAGATCACAAAATTTTATATGATAACCTATAGAAAACATAAATAAAGTGGTGAGCAAAAAATTCTTGGAAGGTAAAACACATGATATGGAAACATAACATGAGATTCAAAGGTATGCCATGATATCATAAGAGAGAAGGATCATGAGTGATTTCATAGAATAATGTTATATTAAACACAGTATCATATGATCATGGATTCATAGGAAATGTTTAAAAACCATATAACATGAAATTAACATGATTCAAGGCTAACTACTTAGACAATTTCACTTGGTGGACAAAGTCCCATAATGGATTAGGTTTACTCTATAATCCCATACATAGCGTTTCATTAGACTATAAAATTAACCAATGAATTGCAGTGATATACGGGCACACCCATCATAAACTGTTCATGATATATATGTCACATATAAAGTGATAAATCCTATATAATGACATAATAATCACCCATTGAAAAAAAAACGAGTTGTGTAATCTTTCTTCATACTATGAACAAAGGAAATTTTAAAATGAAGGAATTTGAGAAATGATCATAAAATATTTATTACCCTATAAAAAAGGTAGAATAATATAATTAGGTATGTTAAAGTCATATTTATAGAATTTATATTCATTTAATAACATTAAATAGAGAGATAAAGTGAGTTAGAGAGATAAAGTTCATAACCCGAAGGAAATGTTGATTCAGAGAGATACCTTACCTCGAGCCTGATTTGATATGTAAGTTATTTTTCACCCGGAATAATAAACATAGTTTAATTATTTACCTAAAAAATAAAATGTTTCATGTTATTATTCCTTTTATTTTAATTTTTACCATGTCATATTTAATTAATTAACCAATTAATTCCATGTTATACATTTAACGATAAAGGGATCATTTGTCTGAAACCCCATTTGTATGTTAACTAAGGACAAGGTGATAACTATTTAATAATATTCATAATTGTAAAGATAACATAATTATAATTTTTATAAAAATAATTATACTTTTTAAACCAACAATTAAATATGGTTATAAAAATGAATTACGTTCTAATCATGGAGATGGTAGGTCATATATACGCATGAGTAACCTTTAAATTTTTAAAGATCAGGATATAAGCAAGAAAAGTGTTATTTTATCTTTATAGTATGATAATAATATCATAAATATCTTTTATTTAATAAAATACCCTTACACATTCCATTAATGTGATGTAGTAATAAAAATGAATCACATCGCTTCGTGAGGTGGTAGTCTGTTGTAAACATGAACGAGGTTGTCATTTATTAAATGGAAGAAAATGTAATAAATTATATGTTATATTTATTTTAAATAATGGTAAATATTTAATTAATATAATATATAAATATATAATTAATACTTATCGCCTTCAATGAAAATATTAAGTGAAAAACGAATCACCTCGCTTCATGTGGTGATAGTCTGACGTACACATGAGTGACATCATTTCATTCTATCTATAACGGAATGTAATAATGTATATATGATATTATAATTTCAAAAGTATAATTTTATAAAAAATATAATATATAAAAAATAGATACATCATTATATCTATCCTTGAGAAGAGATGATCGAATACATTTTATGTTGGTTCACGAGGTGGTAGTCCACCGTATATATGATCAATGATTCCATTTCCAATTTGTGGGAGGTTGATATGGTTGTGGGTCAAGAAATTAATATTAATGAATATAATTATATAAAATATACTGATGTTATTATTTTATCATGGTTAAATAATATTTGGAGGAGGTGTTGGAAGAAATAAAATGAAAATGCATAGTTAAGGACTATAACTCTTTTTCGGGGAACTCCTTTAGGTTTACACCTAAAGCCTTATAAAGAGAGATTTTGAATAAAATAATGGACTATGCAAGGTGATGAGGGATGAAATGAAGAATTTTTTCAGGTATTTTTTGATCCAAAAGTATCATGGAGTGTGGATGGGAGAGGATGGGATATTTCCTTTTATTAGTGGGGAAAGGAACCCAATTTCAAATTACTTGTAAATTTCTAAAAAATACCTCAAATAATAAAGTATTTTCCGCACAAAAAGATTAAAAATGACCATTTATTAAATATTATGATGCATAATATATAAATGTGGACACTTAATAAGAATTATACAAGTTTTGGATCATTTTTAACCCTTAATTGTTTTGATTAACCTCCCAGTAAACCCATTTTTACAATAATCGCGAATAATATTTTTTACATTTTTCTCAATTAAAAATGGTCAAAAATTAATTTTTTCCTTTATTAGATGATATAAATTATACTCATTAAAAATATGGAATCCATTTTCCAAATTCAACATATAGAAATGTTAAATTTTAATTTAAATATGCCCGCTATGATGCGATGAAAAAACTAGTTTTCCATGGGAAAAATTTCATAAGTCACTACAGAAATTCTTAACTATACTAATGGTTCAAAAAAATTATTATAGGATATATTACATTTGGGAGAGCCTATAAAATTGGTTATCCAAACATTTGGTTATATGTCTAGCGGGTAAGGCCTATACTAATGGTTCTTAGTGAAATTTTGGTATAAGGTTAATATATTTCTGGTTTTACTAGTGATTTAATTAGAACATTTGGTAAAAAAATACCAACTATTCCATGTAAAAACTTGATATAGGACTACACCAATGGTTTTTTCAACCATTGGTATAGGCCCCACCCCCTAGTTCCCAGACCTGTAGTGCCCCCATCCTACCCATAGAACATGCAACAACCATCGGAACCTGCTCAAATAGCCAACTAAAGCCACAACATCACCCCCTTGGTCAATTTTTTGAATAAAACATCCCAAAATAAATATAAAAATAACTATAACACCAAAAATAATTCAATTCATTCAAAAAGTGATAAAAACATTTAAAACATCACATATATTCACTCAAAACTAATCATCAAACATTAAATATCATAAATATATATAAAAAATATAAAGGATTAATCAGTACCTCATCACCATCACTATCATCACCATTATCCTCAACGTCACCCTCATCATCATCCTCACCCTCATCCTCACCCTCATCATCGTTGTCATCCTCACCATCATCCTATCCACCATACACATGAACTTAATCATCATAACAACCACTAGGACCACTACTTAGTACATTATATAACTTACAGATCATCAATAAATATGAATTACAAGAGAAAATGGTATCTCGCATAAGTGATAGAAAAAAGACTACCATAAATTTCATAAATTCATATTTGGACCTTTCACTCTGTTGATGCACATATATGACAATATTTTGGGCCTCTTCTTCCTGGGTCTGAGTCAGTTCTACCAACAAATTATCTTTTTCCAACTCGGTGCTACCAGAATAGCCACTTGATATTGGCCAATATATAGTACATACAATACTCCTCTCTGGTCGACATCATACCCTACGATGGTTCTATTCTCCCAAAACTAGACGTAAGTGATAGTTTGTACCAAAATTGGAAGTTTCCATATCATAAAGGGCCTATAATAAACAATATTAAAAATATAAATGGAGTATTTAGTTGTTAAATAGATATTAGAATTTGAAATCAAAAAGTAAATATTACAATATGCTGCTATATCAGTTCGTTTACCACGCTTCCATATTTCTTTTTTTTGTTTGAGAAAAACAATTTTTCTCAAGGTACACATCTTTCAATTTTCAAAAACCCCCTCTAAAATTCCATTGAATGTAGAGAAACATAATTGAAAATAGGTTATTAATTATTAATTTCAAAACTAAAATGAAAATTATATACTCGATGATGCAATATTATTTTATATAAGGATTGATTACTTTGGATAGTATGATATGAGTTGGGTCATAAAATAATTTTTATATAGTAAATTGGGAGAATCGATAATATAATTAAATAATTATTTGATAAATTAAGTTAAAGTGGAATTTAAGGATTCTTGTCTGTATATATTATTTCAGGGAATATAAGGGAAACATAAGTATAGAATAATAAAAATGGAATTTATTTTTTGAAAAAAACTAATCAAGATGAAATACATTTATAATATACTAAAAAATAATGGTGAAATGTATGCTAGATATGTTCCTATTTGATATTCAATGTTTCTATGATTTAATTTAAAAGGGTTTAAAATAAGTAAAAACATTGAGAATTTTTCATTGATTGATATTGATGACATCATTTTTTCAATACTAGAGTTTTTTTTGTTAAAAAGACACATGAAAGTATTGGATTTATTGTTTATTATGATAGATAATGTTAATGGTTATTTAGAATCAGAGTGTGTAAGGTCAGATTGGTTTTAATCCTTTTTATTTCTATTTATTTTTACATGGTATAATTTAATTTAGTTGTTTTCAATTAAATTTTGTAATGTATGGTTCATTTTAATTTAGTTTTGTTAGATTACATTCTATTTATAGTAATGAAACACTCTTTCACTATTTTTGGATTATTTTTTTAATCTTAATTAAATTTTGTATGTTCTGGATTAGATTTATATATTTTTATTCACCTATATTTGTTTATAATTTTTCATTTCAATTTGATTTAGTTTGTTCATACCTAATTTGGATGATTTTGGTATATGTTAATATATATTCATTTAGTTATGTTATCATTCATTTTGTTTATTTCAATTCAATTCAATTCAATTTTATTTGTCTTAATGTGATTTATTTATATTTTTATTCACTTATTTGGATAATTTCAGACTAGTATATTTAGTTTTTTTTCTTTTTATATTGGTTTCACATCCGGTTAGGTTTGTTTATTTCATCAATTAATGAACAGACATGCTTCAAGAAGTAGCCTTTCCAGATAATATATTTAAATGGGAAATTCCATACTTGGATTTATTTAATTCTAACTATTTTGAAACTAAATTCCTAAATAATTATTCCTTTATTGTTACTTAAATATTATAATTGATATTAGAGGCCTTAGAGGAGGTTGATAGGGATGCATTTGAAAAAAAGGCAATATGTTTTGAGTAAATGTTGGAATGGTTACTTCTCACTCATACATGCAGATTCCTAAAATGCACTAAATGTTGAAAAAGAATTTTATCTAGGGATGGATGATGAAGATACACTATCTGTTGATGTATTTTAATAATATTTCATTGAAATTAAATTGAAAAATATTATTTCGTACACATAAATTATATAATCATTACCACTGGTGAATTTATTAGAGGATTTTAGTGAATAATCCATGAGAGAGGTAGTGGGTTCTGATAAAGGAATGGAATAACCACTCTGGTTAACAGCTAATATTGAGAAGGGATTTTGAATATACAAGCACTTTCATAATGAAAAATATATCCAAACAAAAAAAAATGATTGAATTCTCCTTGGATCAATCCATTCATACATAATAGGCCATCCATGGGTGGAAACAATTGACTAAAATCATCTAGTAGTGCTTCATTAAAATTCAGAAACACAAGATTCCTTATATAAGCAGAAGAATCTAAATTTTAAATTTATCTTATTTTAACTTCACTCAAATTGAGTTTTTGATTACCTCTCACTATCATTTGAATATTTATTTAGAGCTATCATAACTAAACCTTGCTACATGAGGTAATTACTAGAATATATATTCCACGTGTGAAAGGTTTGGATAAAAAAAGGAGATAAATGAGATAAAGTTATTTTATATTAGATTTATGTCCAAAGAGGTGGATTACACCAACTATATACCAACTATAAACTACTATAGGATCCTATCAAAACAAGGGGTGGGAAAGAAACACCCAGAATAGGGGGTCCAACATAAGAATAAATTCAATGGAGGCTGTGGGAAGATAAGGATGTGGTGGTCTAAACCACATAAACTGCATCACCTAACTGATGAAGGATGATCCACTAAAACATCCAATAAAGGGAATTAGAACATATAATACCTTCACAGAGTTCAATAAAAATTTAACATCCCATTTCTTTTTCTTTTTCATATTTTTGTTTTCTTAAAATAAATTACTTCAGTATGTCTATTTTTATTTTTGGTTTTTCATTGAGGGAAGAAGTTGTGGGAATAATAAGTTATAATTTGAAGATTCCATCCAAAAAACTAGATTATAGTCACCCACTATATTAGTTTACTAATAACTTATTCATAAAATGTGAAAAATTCTAAAGTCATGATTGAATTATTATAAGGGTAGTAGTGTCATTTTCTGGGAAGGAAAACATTTTTGATTCTAGATTATGGGTTTTTGTGTTTTTTTCATTAATTTTTTTATTTGTGTTTATCTTGACATTTATTAGACACTATTTAAATATTTTGGAACATTGAGTTCATGTTGGTAGTGGTATTGAATTTAAAATCTAAAAACTCACATGATTTTTACTATGTTTTTAATCTCTAATAATATTTGAGAATTTGATGAATTTTGGTTCTAAATGAGAAATCCTTTCCTCTAAAATATTTTCAAATGAATATAATTCCCAACATAATAGGATCTGATCCCTTTTGAGTTTTTCATATATTTCATAACTTCATGAGAGATTGCGGCATGTTTAGGAATCTTGAACATTCTTTCTTCACTTATATAAAATTATATGATTTTTGGAGTGCATAAAATGTTAATGTTTATATTTAAAATTTAAATCCCCTTTATTTTTCTATTTTTTAAGCATACCATACATCTGACCTTCCTTTTGATGATCTCTAATAACAATAATGGTGTAATGAACTACAATGTTAGGAGTTGGAAATTCCCGAGGGAATATGAATTTTCTCCTAGTGATAGGTTCATTTTCTTAAATCGAGACGTAGATATTTGATTCAAGTGTTTAAAAATCCTTAAAATGTGTTTTTGGGTCAGTTTTAATGACTTGGGTGGTGTCATGGGTGTTAGATGTGATGTTTTAGAATATTTTATGTTATTGTGTTGAATAAAATAGTATATGAATTCCGTTCATGACATTAGTGATTCATTCACACCAAGAATGAATTTTATATGGTGACAACTGTCCATTACAGTGTTTTGTGATATCAAGTGGACTTTAGAGAAAATTTGTTTGGACATGGAATTTAATTTCATTATAGGAACACAACCATAGGGAAGACTATTCCATTCAAGAACCCATGGAGGAAGGTGAAATGTCCCTCATGGATGGCATGTTTCCTGGGATGGGTATGAAATATGGGGTTTTTTCATGTCAAAAATATAAATAAAAAACACCTAGGTTGGGTGTTTTGATTAGAATATCACTTAAGTGGTACCACCTATGGTAAATATGAGGAATATGAGAAATCACCAAGTTGGATGTTTCACTGGCTAGTGATGGTGCATAAATATGTTATGAGTTTTTAATGGTTTAAGTTGATATATAATAATCAAATGAAATAATAAATTTAATGATATTATCACAAACATAAAAATACTAATCTTGATATTTCATCACACACTAAATCATTTCAATAATAAACTAATAACTCCATATAATTTAAAATTGAAGAAATTTTATTTCCATAATTTTTTATATAAAAAAATTACAAATGAGTGTCGTACCTGCTTCCAATTATGGTTTGACATCATAGTCCACCCCATAGTGTGGTCGAATTTCTTAGTATGAATGGTTTCTAAATTACTTCCTAACGCTTCCTAAAAATCATTTTTAATAATAATAATCTAATTATTAAGGAAAATCATGGTAATTTTCATTCAAAAACCGAAAATTTTATTAATAGAATGCACTCGACACTCATCCAATGTGAAATAATTTCTAGATAATATGCTACTATACAATCATTCATGATATGTTATGCCTCCAAATATATTTCAAATCTATTAGACCAGCTACTATAAAACTCATGCTTATATTTTATCTATAGCTCATTTAATTCAATGTGTCATTTTATCCTCAAAACCACACCATCAGGAAACTTTAAACGATGTTGGTACAAAAAATACTAATTTATATAAAAATAATAATAACACAGCATTTAATATAATGAACTCTTTTACCCATATTTGTGCCCAAGAGTTATACTTTTCCTAATTTAGAAGGTGTCTCTAGGAGAGTTGCCCAATTGAAATGACGTTATATTATTTTGAAAGCGTCTACATAAAACTCCTACATTCTTTCCCTATTCATCCAATCATTTGATTGTACTCATTGTACTATACCATCACCTATGTGTGGTGGTTCCACACTACACTCATGTTTTTATGCCCAAGACACCATGTGTAGTATACAACTATTAAATAAAAAATTATTATATCCATACATATTATAATGAAAATTAATTATGGAAAAATTACTAGTGTTCTATAAATATAACAGAGGAAGTCTGATTAGTGGGTGATTCTAGATCCGTAGCCTCTGAAGGAATGCCAACCTCTACAGATGGAGTGTGAATCAAATGTAAACTCTAGAGTCTTGGAATTTATCAAAGTAAATGTTGAAGGATCAAGAATGTAGAATCTTATGGAGAAGAAAGTAGAAGGAAAAGAAGATGGAATAGTTCAATGTGAAAATGCATAATATTGATTGGGAGTAGAATCCATGATTGGATAAGGGAAATATAGGTGAGGAGGATCAGATAAAAATGGTGAATAATACCTAGGTGGACTAAATATACTTGGTGACTCAAATGACACTTCTGGATCAGAAGGTTTTGATTTTCATATTAATTATTTTATTATGTTACATTGAATTAATCTTATTTTTTTCTAATTTAATTGTTTTTTTTGTTTTGGTAGGTTCTAATACAGTACAATTCAATATTAGAAATGGTAAATCAATTAAAATTTCAACCAGTGTATATTTAAAATTCACTTGAATGTCAAGTTGGATAAAAAATATTTCTATTCAATAGTAATGAAATTTGAATAGTTCCAACCTTAACAATCCAAGTTGAGATAAACAAAAAGAACCAAGAACATAGATGTTTGAATATATATAATTCACACAATAAATTCTAGTTCAAAATAATTTTTAAAGTTAAACTATTGGATTCATCGTAAGTAATAAATTTCTCAAGGCCAATGGGAGCAGGGATGGTTTCAGTTTCATCATAACCATCATAAAAAATACACATTGGTATTACACCAATCATGACACAAAATTCATGCCATAGAGAATATTTCAAATAAAAAACTTATCTCTATTTTTATAATAATATAAATGTCTAATTAGTATCAAGAGTGAGAGTAAATTCAATAAATAAAAATCTAAAATCATTAAAAAATGTTCCATTATTTATCATCGAATCAAACTACTTGAATTTCATCATAGTAACTTGACCGTGAGATTAATAATCCAACATTAGTATTTATTAAATGACTCCATAATAAGATAAATTTTCAAATCAAGGTCTACTATCTGATGCAATGGAATAAAAGTTTATTATGTCAATTACCATAACACAATCATGTTGTTCTCTCCTGTTCATTTCTCGTACATTGATAATAAATCTGTACCCATTGATCACAATTTATTTGAATTCATGAACCACATAATTAGGATCGAAAGGCCAAGATATTATTCTCATAGAGACAATGTCTGTAGGGAAACTCAATACCTAGAATATAAATGAGTATTGAAATTAATTTAAAATGTCTTTTATTAATTTATTATAGTAATAATGCAACCTTAAATTTCATCCAAGAAGAAAACAGTTTTCTTTAAAAATTATCTATTATTCTCAAAAATAAATATTTATGCTTTATATTTATCATTTTTTTATTTCTTTGTTAAAAAAATATAAATATCTTAACAGATATGTACAATTACATTATATTAGATAAGATATACATGTTAAATTCACTTACATGATTTATTCATAAAAAAAATCATAAACATAGGTCAAGGATAAACCCCCAAGACATCATGGTGGGAAAAGTCACATAAAAGAATCAGGTTTACTCCCTATCCCAAAATGAATTATCTTGATACTAAACATTACCCAATGCATTGGAGCACTATATAATTCTGGAAACACTAATCATATTTATTTTATTTTAATGCTTATGTGTTCTATATAGATCATAAAACATGGATTCATTCAACATAAATTTAATTCCACGATCATTGAATGTGGAAAACATACATGAATTTACCAAATAAATTATGTATACATGTATAATGGTGAACACCCTTGATAAGAAATGGGTATGGTATTCACTTCACAATTGTTTTGGCATGGAAGATCATGGTTAAATTTCTGTAGCATAACAACATCACTTAAAGAATCAAAAAAAAGTTTATGAGAGAGAAATGGGTATATCATCACTTATAAATTAAATGGGGAGTAATTAGGACTTTGAAAAATATATCCCAAATTAAAAATTATAAATAAAAGGCATAAGTTAATGAAGAAACCTGAATAAAGAAAATATTCATATCTTATAATTGATAATGGTAACAAGTGTACATAAAGGAGCATGTGAGTATTAATGAGAGAGAAAGAGGGATATAATAATTTATAACTAAAATTTAAATCAAGGTGAATATGAACAAATATACCCAAACATGATCAATCTAATCTTAAGAATCATAATATAAAAAGAGATACTTGAATAAAAAGAGAGGATAGAAATCCATTAAACAATTTCAGCATTGTAATGACTTAGATAAAGGTAAAAATGAGAGGGGAATAATGATATTTCATTCAAATAACATAAATTGGATTGTGAGGGGATGTTTATAAATAAAATTAATTGTAAAAGATTTCAATTAAGAAGAAAAATTCCAATTAGCTGGTTGAATTGAAAGGAGGAGAGGAAGGTCCCTTACTTGAGTGTGTGACCCCAAAGGAATGGGGGGTACACTTGAGATATTGTGGGATCCTTGGGATGACTCTAGAGAGTTGAGGGTAGAGTAAGGACGTTCTAAAAGGATTTTAAGTGAATATAAATGGTATGTTTTGTGGGATTATATAGGAAAAGTTGGGGATTTCTTTATTTTTTTTGGTTTTGGACTCTGCTTAATAAAATAACACAAACCAAAAACTATCCCAACGGTTTGCCCACATTTTCTTCCAAATAGGAGTGGTTATAATTATTTTATAAGTCTATGGGATGAACATAATAAAAATAATTCCCCCTTTTATGTGTAGGTGATTCAAAATCATAATGAAATGTTTGTAAAACATTATAATATATTATTAGTTCTGGATAATTCATAAAGGATTATTGTCATTATCCAAATCAATATAAAATCACATTACATTAAAGGGAAAAATTATATTTAGTTAGGGATAACCTTTATAGTGTTTATTACATCACTTTTTGGTCATTATCATTTCATAATACACAAAGTATATTTATATAATATTTCATTTTTACTTGAAAATTCGATTGTATTAGAAAATCATGAAACAATCACCATTGGAAATTTTCAATTTTATGATTCCTAGAATAATATTAATTTTATCTAAATAATTTTTTTAATATGTTAATTTTTAATTTTAAAATAAAATCGATATTTATTATGAAATGATGGGTTTTTTGACAATAAAAATTTTCAAACCCTTATAAAAGAATTATATTTGAATTCATAAAAATTATGTGATCATTTATTGTTGATAAATATTATTTAATAATAATTATTTATTAAATAATTATTTATTTTAAAAAACATTTAATTCTTCAAAAATAACTCTTTACATTAATTGTATCATTACACAATACAAATTGTTTAGACAGTAATAATAATAGGATAAAAGTATATTCATTCTTCTATACAATATAATGTACATAATAATACTATTAGGGTCCTAATATATATCACTTTAATACCTAGAAAACATTATATGGGCAAGGTGTGTAATGGTGGAAATTTTTTGGGGTGGTTAGGCGAACATGGTTTTGGCCATGACCTCAATGAGCTTGAACTTCTCATGTAAACGGTTTCACCCATGCTTAGGTTTTTTATCGCTGTTTGGGGTTGGTTGAGGGAAAATCCCAAAGATTATATCTCCCTCCGAATCTTTTATTAATGGTCTTCATAGGGTACGATCCTACTGATTTGGGTCATCACTTCTTTTGACTACATTAAATGGATTTTTTAAAACCCTATATTTATTCTAATCATGTGATCACTATTCAAGGACTATCTTATCAATGGTAGTAATACATAATAGTCATTTCATTCCAATTGGATGTTATAGAACAAAATAAGTGAATGTGTTTTATATATCCATATTACACAATAATACATTTAATTAAATAAAAATGTAATTTTATTAATAATAGTTCGTGTTGTTACAAATGTGGTCAATGTATATGATCTAGGAATTCCCCATAATTTTGAAAATGATGGAAAACAGGGTTTATTTTTCTCATAATATTCTTCTTTATTTCCCATTGGTATATTCTATCTCTTAGTCACATCAAACAAATATGTTGAATGAAAATCTGTACATACATGATCTACGTAGCACTCATGATAGAACCTTCAGGATGATTTCTATT
The DNA here is from genome assembly GCA_963277665.1 of Viscum album. Classification (NCBI taxonomy): domain Eukaryota; kingdom Viridiplantae; phylum Streptophyta; class Magnoliopsida; order Santalales; family Viscaceae; genus Viscum; species Viscum album. The sequence goes on from OY728119.1 coordinate 1,520,847,330, forward strand.
CCATACGAAATAATTCAAATTGAACGTATTTATTTCAGTAGGATACATCCAAATAAGATAAATAGGTTCCCAAATAAGTTTTTTAGTTTTAATATGGATATTTAGATATAGAATTCATGTGAAAAATGATAGAGGAAATATTTATTCTAACTAACCCAAAATTAATGGTGCATCTGCCAATTGTTTTTGCAAGAAATACATACTCAAATTCTTAAAAAAAAGATCTCTATAAAAATGCATAACTAAATAATTGAAACCCTTAAAGTTTCTGGAAGTGGAATAAAGATTTCCATTCAAATCAACTAATGAATAAGGATGTGATAATAATTAATCTCACATATTTCAGCTTCAACTCTCTTCTACTGATCCATTTTGATATATTTCTTGAATTTTCAACAGGAACATTAATAGTCTCTATTACATACAGGAATTCATTTTTTTAGGATTCGTCACATAACAAACACATGTAACATTCCATTTATTTTAATTGATATACACAAGATGCAATTTTGGGCTGATACCCCAATCCACAAAGTCACACCAACATCATAAATCATATTTTGTCTTTTTCATTATAATTAGAAAAATTTAAAACAACGTTCTAGATTTTGTTTTCAATTTCATTATGTCTAACCAATGATATAAGAATTTTTTTGACCAATAATGAAACTCAAAGAAGATACTTTTTTTCTTCAAATTTTAATTGGTTTTAGGGAATAAATTATTCCTCTTTCAAAATTTCATCTGAACCTTCAATAATAAAAAAATAAAATCTTGCGATTCATTGTTCACATTAGTTCTAGAAATATGTTGAGGTGTATTTTCAGTCTTCATGGTATTGTTAAACCTTAGATGATTATTCCTACATGGATGATCCATTATAAATAATTTTCAACGTCCTATAAAACAAAAAAATAAGTCACAATTAATGTTTTCTAGATCCTGTATTCTTCATATAAAATGGAAATGATAGTTATCCCTTCACGATGCATCCATACATCATTGTATAAGCAGGAAAATCAATTATCATCCACATAAGTACATCACACATATGTAATATTTCTTTCAAACATGCATCATATTTTCACACTCCCACATTCTAAATATATTTGAACTCTTTTATTAATGTTTGAATATATAAATACACATATTTTCTGGGATCAGAAGTTCCAGAATCAAGTACACTCATGAATGTGAAAGTTTTTTTCATACACATCCATGGAGAGAGGTTATAAATTTATATTAAAACGATACATTTGTAGTATGTAGTATGAATATTACAAAACAGATAAAAAAATTCACATAAAACACCAAACCTCATATTATGCATGTCTACTACAAAATTAGGATATAAAGAATCAAATATCTTCCATAAAAATACATATACAGGATGAAAAAACTCATCATTGTCCTTCTTTCTCCTGGAATCATTTCACAACATTTTTATTTTTATTTCATCATAAATGAAAAGATTATGGATTCTCGGAATAAATGAAAGTGTCACATTACTTTATGTTGAATACAAGATAGTATTCCCCCAGTATTTTTCTTCCATCGATATGCAACACATTTTATAAAATCATATATTTCATCATTTTCCTCCAAAAATAATCTTCTATGTTTTAGGAAATCATCAATTTTCATTTTAGAAAATAAAAGTTATTTATCAAAATACCATGTCATATAATGGTTTGAGAGAATATCTAGATCATCTTGAAGTAATAACTTTAAAAATGTAATAATTTAATGATTGAACTATTAGAAATCCAAAACATGGTTTTCCCATGAAACAATCATATTAAAAATTACAGATTTTTTATTTTACCAAATTGACGATATACTAGATTTGTGGTATTATAAATCAATTTTTTCACATTGTTAACATCATAATTTTAATTAAAATTATCACGTGTGATCATATATTAGTCCTCTTGGTTTTACATCATTAATTTATCATGATGATGAATAAAGAAAAATTGATCCTTTAATAGATTCTTCAATCTAGTCCTCTTATTCGGATCATAAACATTTTGACAATGCATTTTATCCCCATTGTGATACAACAAAATGTATTTTGTTTGAAAACCATATTTGGTTATATGGTAGATAAATAATTCATGGATTAACAAAGGTATTCCAATATAGTTACATATGGTAGTTTATGTGACCACTATCCGAATCATTATTAAATAAAAAACTAAAAATCTCTCTAGCTTGATTTAAAAATCACTTGAGATATAACCAGTTTCATAAATTAAAATTCTATCCATTCTACATAAAGAAATTATATGTCATGTTGTAAAAGAAATGAAATAATATTGGAGTTAAGTAAAAATTATATTTAAGGAAACTAGAATTGTTAAATTTATGTGAAACAATAACTGACATAGTAGTATATATTGGAATCATAACATAAATGTTAACAACATACCATATATAAAAAATACTATAAATATAAAACCATGATATTGAATTAAATTATATAAATGAGTAATAATTTTATATAATACTATGAAAAATTGTGTTTATAATTATTTTTTATATTTTTACTCTTATTCAATTTACTTTTTATGTGTGTGTGATGATGAGTGAAAGTGCAATAAAGGTGATAAATTAAATGAAAAGTATACAACAATGGAAAAAATAAATTAAATGTGTGTGTGAATTTTTTTTTGATAAGCAATGATAAAGTGTGAAATATGAATATATGAGATACGTTTGTCATTATGTGAACTAATTAATGACAACATGATTAAAATTAATAAAATAATTTTAAGGGGGCTGCATTTGAATTGGGTTACTTGAATTTTTTTTCTAGACATAATAACTTTATGGGATCCTAGAACATTAGTTTTTGTATAGATCAATGATAATAGTAATATTTATTAGGTCATCAGAATATGTAATTAATTGATAGATTATGTGAAACAGAGTAAATATGATGGAAAATATTTTTATAAAGAATGTTCTCTCTAGGATAATTATGAGCAACTATTAGGATTAAGTCTAAATTTATAGAGATCATTATATTGCATAATTAATGATATTTATAATCAAAGGTGACAATCAAGTAATGATATTGGTTTTTTTGGAATAAAAATCTTAGTATTGGTGATCAACGATTTTATTGTAGGATATTTTGATGAAAAAATTTATCATAGTAAGGTTTATATTTTAAATAGTTTATTCACCATTGAAGATGATACTTTCATAGGGTGTGTTTTTTCTGGCATCCATCTTGGAAGATGTTAATTTTTTTGTTTTTTATTTATTGATTATTAATGAATTTCATGGGATTTGGATGGTTTTTTATAGGCTGGTATTTGAATTTGAATTCCTCTATAGACGAGTTTTATAAGAGTCTACTCCATCTTATACAATGTGATAATATTACCCTTTCATGGATATTCATTGAATATTAAGGCTTATCCAATAATGTGAGTGGGATAACCATATTGTTATATAATCCAATAGTTAAGACTATTCAAGGAATTTACCTCTTGAGGCACTATCCAACATTTAAGGATTGTATAATAAAAAATTGAATACCCATTCCAACATATTTTTATATTAGAGAAAGATTATTCAATATGCTAACATGATTAATCCTATTGATTTATAATTATTTTTATCAATAAGGGTAGGTTTATTTAATATTTTAAGAATATAAAATAATTTTCAATCACCTCATCATGTTATATTTAATTTTTAAATATTTATTAAAACATTCATGAAGCTAGGGTAGATTGGTTTTAGGTGAATAATGTCTCAAATTGTTAACGAATCAAGAAAAAACACCATATTAGTGGATGATATACTTAGATCCTAGATATGAAACAAACCTTGTTAACACTATTTTTTCTCAATAATTTAACAATTAATCCCAAAATTTAATAACATGTTTGAAAAATAATATTATCAGTATTTATCTAGTATTATTTAACCATACATATTAAATCATTATTCAAATAATAATTTAGCATGTATAAATAAATAAATAAATTGAAATTTATTTATGTATCTATAATCATAGGACAGATTCAATTGATATGTTTTCTTAATAATTTTATATTTTTCCATTATATATTTTTTAAATTTAATCAAATTAAACTAAAAATATATCCAAAAATCACTTCAAAAAGAATTGAATAAACCAAGAACTATAAAATTTAAAGGCTTATTTTTTTAACAAAATAAAATTTCTATTTTATTTATCTAAATGTCATAAAAGTAATTGGTTCATATTATATTTATATAAAATTTAAGAGTATCTGAATTAAAAAAATTACATCACACATCAATTGATTTATTAAAAAATTGAAAAAATAAAATAAAAACAACCCTCATTAAATGAATCTAGAATATATCAAAAAAGAAATCATGGTTGTTATTTCAGACCTATAAAATAACTTTTAATTATTTTTGATATAAAATATGATGTTTTTGGAACATACCAATTTAATATTTAGGAATAATTGAATGAAAACCTGAAGGGAGGAGATATTTCTATGGATGGGGAATAAAATTGAATGTCATAGGTCAGTGTTTAATATATAGGTAAAAAAGGAAAATAATTCTTTAAATAAGATATGAATAAATTTGGAATCACTAATTTCAATTTTAATTTACTGAATGAATGAAATCGATTATGGATTTCTAGCTGAGGAAAAAGAAGGAACGCTCAGTAGATAAAATGTGGATCGATTCACAAATAAAGAGGTCATGGATGCACAATGTATTTAGGGAAATTATATACAAATTATTTTTTTTAAAACCATTGGGATATACATCATTATAATTTCCTATCCCAATTTTTTTTCTAAATCATTAGGATGAGACCCCTTATAGAAATGTTTTTTTAAAACAGTTGGTGTAAGGGAGTTGGTATAAAGTCTATTTATAGTATTGATTAGAGAAAGTCTTAATATAAAAATTCAACATAAAATTGATTTCAATAAACTAAATTATATTAATATATATAATTAAACTAATTTTACTTTTAAAACCATAGTAAAATAAAATGGTTTCAGTAATCTCTTTAAATGAATAGATAGTTGTAAATAAAAATCAATATTTTTCACTATTCATCAAAATATTGTACTTTTATGAAAAATGAATTTACCCTAAGATAATTTTGATATGATGATTTAAAAAAAATATATTAATTTTTGGAAATAAATTTGATAAAATTTTAAAATTTTCATTTTAAATTATCTATTCAAAGAGAGAAAAATAATTTTTTTTAAAAAATACTGTTTTCCAGAAAAAATTTTGTTTTCTTTAAAATAGTCTTCATTTTAGTTCAAACTAATAAATAATCATTGAATTTATTTTATACATGTGTAAAACCTGTAATTATTATAATTTATTTATTACTATTCATAAACACCATATTGATAACAAGGTAATAATGCCTATGTTTTAATAATATTTTAATAGATTATCAGGTTTCATTTAAACCTGGTGTTGCATTCATCAAAAGATACACAAGAGAATGAATTTATTTAAAAATAAATATGTATTTAATTCTTGGGATGTTATATTATTCTCCATTAAATAATATCACCCTCAAAATTTCATATAATAGACTATGGAGAAAACAATTTAGGGTATTTCTTCTTTATCACCTCTTCTGGTTCCCATGTTGCTTCCTCAAACTTTTGGTTTTTTCGCAACACTTTTCCCAAGTGAGATATCTTGTTTTGTTGAAATATGTATCTTTGAAAAAAATATCTTCACCAACTTCTCATCATATGAATTTTTTTCCTCTAATATTACATCCTTTAAATTTAGTACATGAGAGGGGTCTGGTATGTACTTCCTCAAGAGGGACACATGGATCACATAATGAGCTTGGGATAAGTTAGGTGGGAGTGATAGTTAGTTGGAAAATAATCTAATGTAAATAATGATCTAAAATGTTTCAATGTATTTAGGAATAACCTTTCCCTTAATCCCAAATATCATGACTTTCTTCCTTAGTTAAATATAGAGAAACACCTTATCTTTGACTTTAAACACTAGGTTTCATTAATGGTTGTCTACAAAGGTTTTATGTCAACTTTTGGAATATTTCATGTAAAAATAAATGTTTTAGACCTTATATATCAATTCTTAGGAAATATCTGGTCCCATTAAACTCCACTCCCCAACATCATCCAATCATGTCAGAGTCTTACACCATTTCCCATACAGATCCTCATAAGGTGTATTTTTAATACATTAATGGAAACTATTGATATATGGGAAATATTCTAAGGGAAGTTTCCAACTCCAAAATCCTTGTAAATCCATTTAAAAATACCAAATAATATCCTATATATTTTGGATTTTCCTCTTAGATTATCCATCTATTTAGGGGTGATAAGCAATTCTGAAAATGAGTTCTATATCCAATGCTTACTGAAAGATTCTCTAGAAGATTAAGGTAAAACAGTGATCATAATTATATACAATATAGAGTGTAACTACATAAAATCTCACCACTTACATTATTAATATATTATTAATTATTTTAATGGAGAAATATTCCACAATAGTAATGAAATGTTCTTCCATTTTAATGAAATCAACTACCATCTAGATGGCATAAATTTAATATAGGTTTATTAGGGAGTCCTATGATGAAATCCATGGTTATTTTTTTCCATTTACAAACTGGTATGGTAAATGGTTGAATCATATCACTATATATATATTTTCTATCCTTGACCTATTGGTATAGAAAGCATCGATATAAAAATTCAGCAATATGCATCTTGTTATGTCACATAAGGTTTTTCTTTAGATATCTATACATCTTAGTGATTACTAGATGAATAATGAAGAAAAATATATGTAAATTATCTAGAACCACACTCTTTCGCTTTTTTTAGGTGGGAAACATATCTAGATTCCAATCCTTGTCTCTCTATTTTTAAAAAAATTGAAATCTGGACTATTTTCTACGGTTCTTTATAGAACCTCATCATCTTTTGGGAACTCCTTGATATTCACCAAAAATGGATGGTTGAGATGTTATTTGAGAAAAATATGATGATTATCATTATAATATTCCCATATAAATACTTTTCAAATCTAAGAATATTGAATACTTCTCAATTATCGATATTGATTAAATTTTTAGATCTTTTCAACTTAAAGTATTTTCCAACTTTTTTATTTCCCTGGATGGTAATGGGTATGAAAGTCATAGTCTATGATCAGAATAAACCATATTCATTATAGCAAGTTAATCTCATAATATGTAAATATATATTTAAGGCGCTTGTGATACATATATATTTCATACTCCCCCTTAGAGGTAGTGTTTCCAGATCTTCAAGGTAATGATTATTATAGCCAACTCTATGTCATGTGTGGGATAGTTTTTCTCATGAAATTTAAACTTATTTGAACCATAAGATATTACATTATCATTCTTATTTATAAAAAACCCAAACCCTTCTTCTAATAAATTATATAAGCTATAAAAACTTCTAAACATGAGGGTAGTGTAAGTATTAGTGTAGTGATAAGAAAATTTTTCTACTCCTTAAATCAATCTTCACATTCACTAGTATAGAAAAATTTTAATCCCATTCATGTTATCATGGTTAGTGATTTATAAAACAATGGAACATTTTTCATAAATTGTCAATAATACCTATATAATCCAAGTAAATAATGAATCTCAATTTCAGATGATACTCTGGGCTATTCCTCAATTTCCTTTGTCATAGGAGAGTTAGTATATAACCCTTTTCTAGTGATAAAATTCCCCACGATTGGTAGTACTTTATTCCAGAACACACATTTACTATAATTTTTCTATCTATTATACTTTCTAAAACCCCTTATCATATTATTGAAATGCTCTCCATTCCCCTATTTTCTTTTGGAGTATATAAAAACATAATCTATAAAGACTACCAAAAAAATTCAAGGTAATCCCTGAAGACTCTATTCATCAGGTCCATAAATATTGATGGAGAATTAGTGATTCCAAAAGGCATTAATATGAACTCATATTGTCCATACCGTGTTTGAAAGACCATTTTTTGGGAATATCTTCATTATTCACCCATAATTGGTGATATCTTGAATGAATTTCCACCATAGAGAAATAATAATCTCCATGTAGTTGATCAAAAAAGTCATATATCCAAGGTAAGGGATGATTTTTATTTATCACGAGTTCTTTGAGTTCATGATATTCAATATAGGCATGCATTTAACCATTATTCTTCTTAGCAAAGAGGACTAGTGCAGCCCATAATGAAGAACTCAAGCATATAAAACCCATTTACTGATTATCATGTAATTACTTCTTCAATTATTACAAATAATAGTGTCTATTATGTAACGATTATTGTATTTGGGTAGATATCCAAGTATAAGTTCAATTTGGAACTCAAACTCTTGCTTATGTGGAATTCCAAACAACTCATCTAGTAATACATTTGTATAATCACTCACAATAGTAAATTAATTGAAGCATGATTCTATCATTTTTATCAATCATTTAGGTTAGATATTTATTCTCATAAATAAATATTTTTCATACCTAAGTAGAATATTCTAGGGGATATTCATCCCCCTAATAATTGTGCAAAATCGAAGGCTGGGCTAAGACGTGTAGAGTGATATCTTACTCTCGATTGTTGATGTTTGATTTATATAAGGATAGACAATCCATGGAAAAAATAGAATCAAACTCCACTAAAATAAGTAATGTTTTATTTTATATAAGATTATGTACATAAACATTGATCGTGGAGGAGTTATATTCTTAGGATTTAACCATAAATCCATTTTTTATTCTCAGAGATAGCTCAACCCCCATGTTTTGAGGTGGTGTTTAATAGTTCTACTAAACTCAAAAGATATGAAAGAATTCATTAAACTAGAATGAAAATGTATATTTACTTTTATCGAATGAATAAATAGCATACCTATCACAAAATTATTTTTAGAATCCACCTCATCCTTAGTGATATAATACAACCTTCCTTGATGCCTTCGATGTCATTGTCGAATATTATCTTCTAAAACAATATTTTTAGGGAATTGGATTTCATAATTCCCTTTATCATTATAGTTAAAACACATTACATCAATACTAGTGTTGATATGAAACTTCTTTTCTTATTCCTAATTAGTGGGATGATTAATTTCCATATGATACTAATTATCTTGATGTACCTATTTTCCAAACATGATGAATATTCTAGTTCCCTTTAGGCAGTTTCTTGGATAATTCATACAAAACTTTTAACAACTGGGATGTTGGGTTTTCTTTCCTCCAAGTAATTATCTATTTATGTCCCCAAAAAAACTCCATTATATATTTTCTTTATCGATTCCCATGAGACCACTGATATTCACTAATCTCTATCTCAACATTGAGGTAATAATAGAAAATTTCTTAATAAATATCAAATTCTGGAATTGAAAATTATTATTAACTAATCAGACTTAATCAAATAAATAAATGGTCCACCTTACCATAATTTATGATAACAACGATGGAGGTATACCATTAAATCCTTGTTATTTTGTTCTCACACACACTGATAATTGCTTTTTCCTTTTTCTTTAGACTAAGAAAATGCATCTATATTTTAAGATAGGGATTTTTGGGAAAATATTTTATAAAAAATATTTCCAATTAATTATTCTCTATAGAAAGATCCTAAAATCCATTTGACATCTTAAAATATCATGAAATATCCTAGGGAATATATAAAAAAAGTGAGATAAAAATCTCCATAAGGGAATAAACATGATAAAGAAACATAACTTTAGAGTCAAAGGTATAACATGATATCATAAAAGAGATGAGACATGAGTAATTACTTGGAATAATATCATAAAAAACCAGGAATAATAAGATCATGGAATCATATGACATTTTTAAAAAACATATAACATGATATAAACATGAGTTAAGGATAACATCCTAGACAATTTCACATATTGTAAAAATCTCTATAATGGATTAGGTTTACTCCCTAATTGCATACAAGATGTCTCATGAGACTATAAAATTAACCAATTTATTGTTTTGACATATGAGCGCACCCAAAATAAAAATTTCATTATCTATTTGTTCCATAAAATTTACTAAATCATTAGTAGTAACATAAGAATCACCCAAGGAAATAAAATGGGTTGCATAATCTTTCTTTATATCATAAAAAAGATATTTTATGATGAAAGAATTTGAAAAATTATAATAAGGAATGTATTCCCCAATTAAAGGGAGAATAATACTGTTATATATTTGAGAGACATGTATATATAATTTATAACCATTTTATAAAATTAAATATAGAGATAAAGTGAGTTAGAGAGAGAAAGTTTATAACCCGATGGAAAGGGTGGTTTTTAGAGATCACATACCTAGAGCCCAATTTGTCATATGCAATATTTATATCCTTGAATAATAAATGATAGTTAAATATTTAATTTATGAAGAAACTTTTCTAGTAATTATTCATTTTATTTTAATTTTTTCCTTATCATATTCATTTACATAACCCATTAATTCCATGTTGGTCGTTTTAAGGATAAACAACTCATATTTCCAAAATAACATTGGTAAGTTGGGTAAGGTCAAATGGATTACTAATTAATCATATTAATTATGGTAAAAATGAAATAATTATAATATTTATACACAAATTATGATTTTTAAACTAATCATGATATATGGTTATAAAAATAAACCATTTCAAAATCATAAAGAATCTCGGATGTACGTACACATGAGTAAAATTTCCATTCCTAGAAGATCTTGATGAAAGAAAGTTAAGTGTTGTTTTATATTTAAATTATTATAATTATATCATAAATATCATATTATTTACTTAAATTTCATTACAGATACAAATATTTTGATTTAGTAAAAAAAATTAATCACATAGCTTCCCTTGGCGGTAGTCCACCATACATGTGAACGACGTTATCATTTATTCAATGAATAATAAGGGAAGAATGTATATTATTTAATTATTTTCCATAATGTTTAATATTTCATGAATATAATATATATACATAAAATTAATCCTTTTTAACTTCCATGTAAATAGTATGTGAAAATGAACCACATCACATCAGGAGGAGGTTGTCAGTCGTACACACAAAAAACGCTATCTCATTCGATATAGAATAGAAATTAATAAGTTATATATAATTTTATAAATAAAAAAGTATAATTATATCATAATTATCCAATATAAACAATACATAAATCCTATATCCATCTTTGAGAAGTGGTGATAGAAACCAAATTACATCGTTCTGCGAGGCGGTAGTTCATCGTACACACAATCAATGGTTTCATTTCCCATTTAAGGGAGGATGAGATTATAATTGATCCTGAAATTAACATAAAAACATATCATTATACTTAATATATTAATTTTAATAAATAATCAGGGTTTAATTATATTTTGGTGATGCAGAAAAAGAAATAAAATTAAAACACATAGTTAAGGACTATACCTCTTCTTTGGGGAACTCCTTTAGGCTTACACCTAAATACTTATAAGGAGGGACTCCAAATAATACTAGGGACTCTATAATGTGAGGAGGTAATTGAGCAAGACTTATTGTATTTTATTTAAAATGAAATGGATATTGGAATGTGGATCAGAGAGTAGTGTAGAGGTCCTTTTATAAGTTGGGAAATGAACCTAATTGGAAACTAGTTGAAAATGTTTCAAAAGACTCTAAAATGATAAAGTCTTTCTAGTAAAAAAGATTATAAAATACCTTTTATTTTATTTTTGGATGTAAAATATTTAAATACAGGGATAAAATAGGAATTAAACTAGTTTTGGTTTATTTTTAATCATTAAATTCTTTGGTGAACCCCTAGTAAACCATTTTTTACCTTAACCATGACAATTACTTTTTTCTATTGTAACTATTAATTTTGGTAAAAAAATAATTTTAAATTATATTATAAAATAAATTATTCTAATTATAAATATTTAATCCATTTTTTTAAATTCAACTAACATGAGTGGAAGAATTTAAGTTAAAATTAAACCCATAGATGCGACGAAAAAGCAGGTCTTCAAAGGGAAACTTTTCATAAGTAGAGGATGTTTTAATATCAATATTCAATATTAAATTGATTAAAATGACCAAAATTAGATTAATAGATATATAACTGAATTTATTATACTTTTTTAATCCATGTTAGAATAAATTTTTGATTTTAAATTGTATAAATGAAAGGGTAATTTTAAATAATGATCAGTATTTTCACTATTCATCAAAAAATGAAACTTTTCCAAAAAAACCAAAAATTTCAGCTTAAAATAATTTTGATATTATGATTCAAAAAACTAAATTAATTATGAGAAATAATTTTTCTATAATTATAAAACTTCTATTTTAAATTATGTGTGCAAAAACCGACGAAACCTTATTTCAGAAGAATACGATTTTTCAGAAAACATTTCTTTTTCTTTCAAATGGTTCTCATTTTATTTATAAAGAATGGATAAGAATTGAATTTATTTTATACATGTGTATACCATATAATTATATTAATTTATTTATTACAATTCATATATTTCATCTTAATTTCTAGGTTATAATGTCCATGTCATTATAATATTTTAATAGAGTATCATGTTTTTTTAAGCCCAATGTGGAATTATTCATAAGATATCGAAGAGGTTAAATTTAATTTAAAATAAATATTTCATAATTTCATAGGGTGTTAGATGAATTATTTGTTTTAAACCATTTGATATATAAAGTAATTGATGTTGGAATAAAGAAATAGAGGTAAAGGATTCCATATGGAGGTCTTTACCCCCTATGGAATATAATGAAAGAGCGTAACCAAAAAAGATATCGGTTAAGCTAAAAAAGGTTCACTATTATCAAAAAAATAATGGACCATGTTTAATGTAGAAATAAAAACCCATTATTTTAAACTCATAATGACCCACTTAGAAATAATGTAAACAAATATTGAAGAGAAATGATGATGCTACTCTATTTTTGTTGGAAGAGAAAGGGAATATGTAGAAATAATCACTACGGATGAACAATTCCAATGTGAATCACCTGAATTTTAAATAGAAACAATGTAAATAATTCCATTGTAGTTTTCAATGTTGTAGACCAAGAAAATAAGTGAACGGAAAAGCATGTTACCTCTAATTAAAGGAGAATCATTAGATTAATATAGGGATGGCTCAATAAAGAAATCTTATAAATGTGGGATTAATCACAAAACATGAATAAGACCAAGACAATAGTACCAATGCACAAAATGAAAATTAACCATGTGTGGTAAAAATTATTAATTATATGGAATTATTATCTATAATTGGCTTAGAGTAAAAAACAAGGATTTAAAATGGAATATTAATTTCTTGAAAATACTAAAAATATAAAGCCATGAATGGTAAGTTTTAAATAAGGAATCCAAAGAAATTTTTTTATAATAAGTTACATACAAATAATCACTATAATAAAGGCTTGGAAATAAAATTTCATGTAAAATGTTAGTTCATCATGACCAACCAAAATCCTCTATTTGAGGGTTCTAAAGTTATGAATCTCCCTCTACGTTTAAATGTTTCTCACATTTGATAAAAGTGGTACAATTATAAGAAGGTTATGTGATAATGGGGTGAATTTTCTGAAAGGGAATATATGATTTAGTTGATGGGATAATATCATACGAAATAGATGTCCGGATATTTGGAATTTAGAAATAGATATTAAGACCAAACCTATTGTAGAATTTGTGTTATAAACCTAGTCTAAATCATCAAGTGCATTGAGAAACCAATTCTTTTTCAATTAAATTATTTAAGAAACATACCATGAGGAAGAATATGAAATAATGATTAAACTGATCTATTTTCAATTTAGTGTTAAGGTTATATTGAATTTTGTTCATGGTATAATGCTAAATCAAGTGATTAAATTGCAATAAAAGAACATTTATCTTTTATTATGTGACCAATTTTTAGAATAATATAATTTCACCAATGGAAAATAAACAATTCATATAAAATTTAGGTTTATTTCTTCTTGTGTTATAATTTTGGTATCGACTGACTATTTTTGGGATACTTAGATTATTCAAAGAGGAAATATTTTTACCCAAAAATTGGTTCCCCGACTAGTTAAATTAATTCTAAATTGTTATTAATAATTGGTATTAATCTAAAGTTGAAGACATTCAGGAAAGGTTATGAAAATAATTCATGGTTGGTTATCCTCATCTACAAAAGGAGAAGCCATGTTATGAATTAAATATCATGGGTACCAAGTCATATCCTGAAGTTATCTATATATGTTATGTATATGTAAACTAAATAAGTGGGCTCATTAAGATCAACATGCAGTATGTCTCACACACATGTTCTTTCTAGAATATTCACTGATTTTTGGGGATAATTAGATTAATATTGTAATATTATTGTGAGACTTTGTAATTTCATACTACTAGTAGATATATAAACTAAGTAAGGTACACCAATGTAGTTGATGATGTAAAATTAAACTCTTCTTTCCTACATCGAGTTTAAACATAATAGCCTTATAAGTTTTTTTGACGACTGAAATTTTAAGTCGGAATTTCACTTTTCTAAATAGATGAGTAATATTCAGATATTATTGAAATAAAGTGGCTTATATATTGGATAAAAAATTAGGATTGATATATTTTAATAATTAATAAATCTATCCCAGTGATGTGAAGGTGGAAGATACATCCAAATGATTTTAATTTATCCATAACATGGATTATAGATACAAAAGGATTTTGGATGTCAATTTTTTTTCATATTCTCTCTGAATAAGTGTATGAAAAATGTAAAATAATCCCACCTTATCTCAAATTATAGAGGATTATCTTTCCCCAAAAATATCCTTGAAAAAACAGTGTAAAGAGATTATTGATAAATGTGGGGTAAGGGATGTAGAAGGTATCCCTAAAGAGCTCAAATAAAGGTGGTTCACATGAAATGTAACAAATGAAAATGAAGACCCTATGTATTTTATTTGATACAGGGTTAGAGAGATCTTAATGTTTCTTAAATCCTTCCATTTTCTTTAAGAACCAAGGTTTTATAGGAGAAGAAGGATTTATGGAAGGATTGTCAATAAAATCAAAACGGGGGAATTTTTCAACCAAATAGATTGAATATTGTATTTGTTGAAAATATTTGTTAGCAATGTTGATGTTATATAAGGAGGTTGTGTCCTTAAGTATGAGTTTTTTTTGAATACATGGTGATGGTGCACATGAAAGACTTGTAGAGAAATTCATAGAGACAACTTGATATCTCAATATATAAAGGACATGATTAGTAACTTGAAGAGATGATTTCATATTCAAAATTTTTGGAATGTATCATTAATAAGAATCAAATAATTTAGGGAACTAAAATATGAATAGAATATGGTAAAACTTTTGATGTTTTTATATTTACCAGGGTGATCTAAAATATTAATTATAGGGAAATAATTTGTAAATATCCAAATATATATCATGAAAATGGATTTGAAATGACCAAATATTCTAATATATATGTAAATTTTGGAATTTGAACAAAAATAATTTAAATTCATAATGTGATGATATTTGGATGATTAAAACATTGGTTTGAAAGATAACATTGTTTTCTTGTGTTTTACAAATTTTTGGGTGCTAAAATTTGGATAAATTATCATCTTCATGTATGGAGAGAAAGAATTTTTTTGGTAAATGTTCATATGAGTTTGATGAAGTTTCATTAAGGATTCAAGGTGAATGATGTTTGTATATATAGTATGCACATGGCCTGTGGAGTTGATTACAAGATATCCAGAGGTGTTTATGATCGAAAACACACCATGTGTCCTGAAGGTGGATATTTTTGGGATGAACATGAATGAAGTACATGGTTCAAATTGTATTTTTTGTTAAGGGGAGTATTTGGTGGGAACACCATAAAATGGATTTCATGAAGGGTATTTAGAATTGGTATGAATAATAATTTTTATGGTTAATGAGTTTATTGGAGGAATTTTCATATAAATATCTCACTAATACATTTATTAAGAGTTAATCAAAAGTAAAATAATATTCATATATCAATGAATGGAAACATAATCATGAAGTTGGATATGTATGGTGAGTATGTTGAGACATGTTTATAAAATTAGTTCATGAAGGTGTTATATGGAGGAGGTGTGTAGAAATGAAGTTCACGATTGGTTATCTGGAAATACAATATACATGTGTCCAATAGAAATGTCTGTTTGTGAAGTAAAAATTATTATGTGGTTGTTTCATAAAGTGGAATATAAGAAGATGATTTGTGTAGTGGATCTGCATGAAGGAAATGGGTGAGGGAGATATGTGAAGTTCATTATGCAACCCATGATGTGTAGTACATGGTCAATAAAAAGAGTATGTGGTGAAATGTGATCCACCAGGTTACTTCTCATAAGAGAGATTTAGGTTGATATTTTCCCATGAATATATCATGTGGGAATTTTGGATATCAAGTAATATATTTTAAAATGTTGAAAAAATCCATTTTATGGTAGAATAAAGAGTGTAAAAATAATAATTCGAGTCACTCATATGGTTATAGAAGAGGGGGAAAGTGAAAATATAATCTAAGAATGAAATTATCCTTAAATGGATATAGTTTGGTTGTTCCAGATATATTGTGGAAGAAATAAACTAAACTACAACATTATGTATTTCATCACATATTTTATTTAAGGAGAGTGCATTAAAGCTACATAAAATATAGAATCAAATTCAGATTAATATGGATAGACCACCAAATCCATTATCTATTAAAGTGACCTACAAGTCTATAAATTTTGGAAGATCGTTCATCAAATAAGTGTATATAAGTAAAGAAGAGGCAACACACCTTAGATGAGGAGTCACAAAACACAAAATATTGTAAATGTGGTGTGACCGACATGGAGTGACTATGACTAAAACATTGTATCCAAAAAACCATTTGTTGGGAAAAAATCCCTCAAGGTGTTGTCTTGGTGTTTTTTGGGTGATTTTATTTTTTGAAACTACCAGATGAACATGTCTCACTATGGTTGATGCTTTTGAAGTAAATTCTTTTAAGGTGGTGTAGTTTTCAAATGTTCGCCAAATTTTTAGGGCTCAAAATGGGGATTTTATTTATGGAAAAGAATGGTTTTCAACAAAGGAGGTCATGTACCGTAGTACACAAATGAAAAAACGTGGATTTTTCAGACCAGATGGTAGCACCACTATACTATGCGGACCGCAATAGAGGTATGAAAACCCAAGAAATAAGTCATCATTTTTTGGTTAAAGGTAGTGAATTATTTTTTTCCATAAAGGGCTCTGAATTTTGTGAACTGAAAAGTTCACTATGCAATCCACATAGAAAAATCAGCTCACACGAAGCATGTTGTTCACGAGAGGCTTGACACTTGTAGATGGAGGTAGTGATTTAAGGATTCCATATATGGTTTTCTTTTTCGAATGAAATTATCCACCACATAGGTCAAAGGTGTTATGTGGACCGCAAAAAATGTTCACGGTGATGGATATACCTTATAAAAGTTTATAATAATTATCATTAAAAAAAATTTGTGGATTATTTTTCCTATATAAATACCCATAATCACATAATTATTTTGATAAAAATTCATTATAGAATATCAATGCATGAATAATTCAGTTAAGTCAAAAGTAGTTTTCAAGGGAGGATTCTTTGAAGGAGAAAGATATTTGCGAAGAAGAATTCCATGAAGGTGTAGTTCGTGAAGAAAGAAGATTGTTTTGGGATTTGTATCCCAAAATGGAAAATCTTTGTGTAGATGGTTTTTATGGGACACTATAGTCCAAAAAGTGGAATATGTTTGTGATGAAAAATCTTATGGAAATAGAAAAAGAGTTAGTGATGTGAAGGCATCCCACAAAGTTAAGGTAGAACACAAAGTTATCATGCTAAATAGTGAAGGGTAGCTCTAGAATGGATAATGATGTTCATAAACAATCAACAATAGTTCATTAAAGGTACCACTATGAGGAAAATTCTATGAAATGAAGTTTAATTCATCCATTTGGAGAAAATAGAGCTTCTTGGAACACCTATGTGTGAACATATTTTGAGCATATTATGCAAAGATATACATTCTAGGATTATAAAGTGAAAAGTATAATTGTAATATCTAAATTCTGAAGAAGAAGAAGAAGAAT
Source organism: Viscum album (assembly GCA_963277665.1). Lineage (NCBI taxonomy): Eukaryota > Viridiplantae > Streptophyta > Magnoliopsida > Santalales > Viscaceae > Viscum > Viscum album. The sequence continues at coordinate 1,520,865,544 of OY728119.1, forward strand.
ATAGAGGATGTTCATAATCAGAATATATTTGAAGAAGTATTTTTTTCACTGTTAGATTCATGGAAGTGAATGGAGGACTTTACATCTATTGAATATCTTACTAATGAAGTGGAAATTTAAATTTCTACAGTAAAGGGAAGTTTGTTCAAGTTGACTGGATAGTGGATGTTCCACATCCAAGCATTTTCATATAAGTGAAGAAGCATCGTAGAAATAAATTCAATAGAGAATCAACATACAATTGAGGATGCATTCATTATTGATAATGAAGGGACCTATATGTCCATAAAATGTGTATGAATCTTTTCTAGAGAATTGAGAAAAGGAATAGGATAAAGGTGATCCTTTAAAACAGTAGTGATCCATCGAAAGAATGATTGACGGAGTGAACCTTTTGAAGAAGTGATATATCCCTAAAAATTGTAAAGGAAGTGAGTCTAGGAATAAAAGTGATCTAGCCCAAACCTTATTTTAACAATGAGATGTAGTGGATTTAGTACATCATTACATTTATATTGCATGCTTGTTTGATATAGCCTAGTGAGAGTAAACCAAGTAAAAATAAGGGTTCTTGTTCTTTCTTTATTTCTTTACATTATATGCATGATCATTATATAAAGTAATAATGAATAAGTTCAAAATAAACACAAAACAGAAAAAAAAAATTAAGCCATATAATAAAGAGACCATGATTTAATGGGGTAGAAAGAATTCCTGAAAGAATATCCAAAACCTGATTTACCCCCCTCTCAATCTATCAAATTATATTTTGGACCTAACAATTGGTATTAGAGAATTGGTTTCTTTTATCATATTTGTTTATGCTAACATGGTTTGGTTGATTTTTGAAATTAATATCCTTGTTTTCACTAATGTCAGTGTTCCATGGAAAATGAAATAACTTTAAATAAGAAGAAGAAGTCATGTGGTATTACGATGTGAGGAAGTGTCTTTGTAAAGAGTATGATTTAGTTGATGAAAATAAATAGTGTAATCAATAATGGTTTGGATTAATCATATAGTTAAATTTTTACTTTTTTAATGATTCTCTAGGAATGTGTGAATAACTTGATATTGTATGTGATATTGGAACTACTGATGCTGAGGAAATTGAATGAAGACCAAAGTGGATGTTTTCTACAAAAAAATGAATTGAATCAGAAATTGGATGAAGAAATTATATTTAATGATATCCAGATCGAAGTGTAGGAAATTGATGTCAACATGTTGAATGTTTTAAATAAAATAATTGTTGAAGTGGCCCTTGATCTTAGGGAGACAAATGAATTTCATGCTGAAGAATTGAAAAATATGTCCATGGGGATATAAAAATTCAAGGATAATAATAAGGGTAGAACCTAAACTCAATAAAAATTCAAAAGATGGTAGCCAAATATAATAATCTTGATATGCACCAGTTATAACACCTACATGAGAATCAATGGATACAATAATAGAATCAGTGTTTTGAAGACTACGTTTCTTTGATGAATTTTAAGTTGATGGAGAAAAGTGAAATAATAGATATTCTCACACAAGAATTGGAATATGAGATGAGTATTGGGAAGAATATAAAGATAAAACGTAATTATTAACTTGATTCAAGGAATACGAAGATTAAATAATTGGGATAAGATCTTGAATTAGTCAATAATGATGTGGAAAACTCTAATACAAAAGGAAATCCCAAATTGAAGGATGATTTTTATTAATTATATTACTATCCTTCAGAACATTATAATAAAATGATAATAAAATAGTCAATTTTAGATTAAAAACAAGAAATTATTATCTCATCCCAAAGGCCATCTAAATTAGGAAAAATTAGTATGAGATATGATAAAACCTCTCCCATTCATGACAGGAATAAAGCTATTAAGATTTACAAAAATAGGAAAAATCATACTGGCACTGAAGATAGAAAAAAAACTATTATAGGAAGTAATAATAACATGTTCTTATTATATGGGATTCAATGTTATATATTAGGTTTTTGGGTTGTGTATTTGGAATATATTTCATGTTTTGGATACAAAAATATTTCGAAATTTAGGAGTAAGTAGAAATGCTTGGAGAAATCTAAAAGAAGTGTGTATGAGAAGAATGTAGACCTCAAATTCTATTATTGTTGAAGACATGGACACACCATGAATATGTTTCAAGAATCTTGAGGGATAAATATCAGAATAAGAATTATGTATGCATCAACATCTAAGTTAAGGAATGATAAAATGTGGGAAGTCTTTAACTGAAGATGTTTTATATGGGCTAATCATGTGAATTTGAAAATAAATTTCAATAGGAACAAATAAGGGAAGTAAAATGAACCCATAAGGGGATCCCAAACTCTGAAAGTGTATAATGAAAAATCTAATATTGGAAGACAACATGATAAGTTGAAAAATAGGTTTACAGTTATAGGGGAATCACTAGGATGTCAATGAAAGGCATATCAATCCCCTCCTCTATTGCACTCACAATAGATCTTGTGGAAAGAATGTGAATGAACATGGATGAAAAATGGAGGAGATGATCTAAATGTGATTAAGAATAATGTAAATTTAGTGGAAAAATAAAACCCAATAAATATTGGTGACATGAGATGGTTAACTGATTAAATAAAAATGAACAAATAATTTCTTGAATAATTCATATGTCATGCAACATATAGAAAAGTGGAGGAAAGAAAATGAGACCTCAAATGGATGAAGAAGTAATAGAAGATGACTAGTGGAAATATTTATTCTCAAATAAAGAGTCGTGAAAAATGTCATATTGGTGGATCCAAAAAGAAAGAAATTTATACTAATGGGTTTAAATACCAAATTGTTAAAAAGTATTAGGCTATTGAATCAAAATATCAAAAGAATAATTAGCATGATGATAAAAAAAATTAGTCATATGGACAGAACTGTTGAAGTTAGATGGGAAATTAGAACCATCACAAACACAATATGGTGATTTTTAGGAAAGTATAAAAGTTTTGATCCATCAGGACTAACCACAATCCTTTTCTTAAGTATTATAGAGATACCCCTCTCCCTATATTTTTAAATTTTTCTCATATCTTCTAGAAGATGTGTAAGAATGAAGGAAATATATGATCTAATGGGGGTGGGGTGTTAAAAGGGAACATGTGTAGTAGTTTAATGAGATAAATTTGACGAGAAAAATCTAAACTGTTGAAATTCACATATGTTATCAGATTCAACAAGTGGTTTTACCCAAAAACACTATTTTTCAAATCTGTGTATGATTGATTTGTGATGTGGGAAAAGGTCTATTATAAGATTAAGTGCCTATTGTGAGATTGAATATATGTGAAATCTATATTTGAATGATCTATTGGATCCATTTATCATTAAATATTCCACCATTGGTATCATTCCTCAGTTTGAAGTGTTATTTTACACCAAGAGAAGACTAATTGGGGGAGAAGAAATGTTTTCAGGGGGGATATGGTGATAAGAATAGTAGGTTATATAGCCTCATCTGACAAGATATCTCTATGAATAATTGAGGAAATTCATGCTTCTAGAATCTATGGTATTTAGTGAGTGACATGGACATGATTGATGTTTATTTAATTAAAAACTTATTTCCAACAAAGAGTTATTACTAAGTTATCTTAGAGGATCTGTAAATAAATCAATTCCAAGTGATAATTTAAATTGATGAAGATAAGAGAGCTGTGTGAAACTATAAAGAAGAATATTACATGGTTATTGAAATGTTACAAAGGAATCAATGTTTCAATTCTATGTTTATAAATGTATTCAAAGGTGAAATTTCTTATTGTTTTAATGACCTGGTGTTATTCAGATGTCAACCTATGGTGTCTCTTTGGATATGAAAATGAGAACGACCAAAGGGGGGAGAGTAATTTCTCTTTATCTAGATTTCATGTGAAAAAAGAATAATTTTTCCCCTCATAAAGTTTTATATTATAAAAAATCCGATGCATTGAGATCATTGACTAAGGGGGAGTAAATTCATAAATAAAAGAATCTCCTATTGAATTCTAGAGAGAGGGGGAGATAATTGAAGTGAAGTTTCTGATCGGTATTTGTTGTTATAATTTAATTGTTTTAATTATTATAAAAAATCTAGTTTATCACTCAAGGAAAAATCACATAGAAATAAAGTTCCATTTTATTAAGGAGAAGATGGGGTAAGGGCTTATAACCTTATTGTATGTGCCTATAAAAATATAGGTTGAAGATATTTTGAAAAAGGACATACCAAAAAAGCATTTTAAGGCAATCAACTATATCATAGAGTTTAGTGGACTCTCGGTACATGAAAATGTCTGGATGTGTGGCCCCCCCACTCTGAGTTATGATGTGTTTTTTATTAATGTACTGATCTATGTTCATTACCATGTGGCAGTCTACTAAAGAATGATATTTGAGTTCATTGAAAAAGGGGGAGATGTTGTGGCTATAATTGGGGGAGAAATGTCTTAATCAATATAGGGGAAGCTGATTGGGGGAGTAGTGAAGAAGGGATAATTTTAAATCTAATAATGCTAAAGATGATAGATCGAAAGTAAAATATCATAACAGATGTGTTTCATATTAAAATCAGTTTAGTGGTTTTGGAATGAAGTGATTAATTGATGAATGTTTCTTGACACTCTTGTTTCTCACACCAAGAATTGTATATGTGGGATTATAGAATGTGTTAGGAAAATCTTTGATTGATATATGAATCTTAAGAAACGAGTTTTGGTAGAATATTGAAAAAGATATAATGATGTATCAAATTGTGGTGGGTTTTCAACAAACTCAATGGGGGGATTATTGGAAAAAATACCTCAAGGTGTCATCTTGGTGTTTTGGGGTGAATTTTTTTTATAAAAAAGACATATGAAGATTTTTCATTATGTTTGGTGTTATCGAAGAAGATGTGTTTAAGGTGGAATAGTTCCCCAATGTCTGCCAAATTTTTGGGTCTTAAAATTAAAATTTTATTAATGGAAATGGAAGGTCATACACAAAGGATTTAATGGAACATAGTTCACGGAGTGTGAAGATTGGAGTTCATGGACCTCATAGTAGCACATCTAGGCTATGAGGACTATAAAAGAGGAATGTGGAACCATTATGGGAGCTTTTGTTCCTCAGATGATGTCAGTGAATTAATCATTCTACAATGGGATCTGTGCTATGTTAACTACAAAGTTCAATATGAAAACTTTATTGAAAAATTAGTTCAATGGAGGCTCATCATTCATTAGAGGCTCATTTCTTGCGGAAAAGTTAATTGAATTAAATCATCTACAAAGGGTTTTTGTTTGTGAATGAAATCAGCCACTAGAAAGGATTAAGGCACTATATAGACTGCATAAAAAGTTCTCAGTGAAGGATGTTCAAAATCGATGTTTTTGATAATTTTTTTAGCGAGTTTATTAGATTTGTTCTTCTATATAAAGACCCATAATAAAATTATTATACATTGATAATTTCATTACATATGATCATCTCTATAATAATTTAAGTAATTTAAAATTAGTTCGGGAGGGATGATTCCAAAAATGAGAAAGAGGTTTGTGAGGGAGGATTCCAAAATGGTGCAGTTCATGAAGATGAAAGATATTTGTGGGGAACTATATCCTATAAAGGAAAATAATTGTGGAAATGGTTGTTTGTGGGACACTATAGTCTAAAAAGTAGAATAGGTTCGCCACGTATCATCCGACTATGAAGGAAAAATAGATTGAGAAGTTAAGGAAGTTTGTGAAGTGAAGGAGGAATATAATGAACTCATTATTATTGGATCAAGGTATCTTGAGATGGGTTAAGGATGTTCATTAACAATAAAAAATAGTTTGTGAAAGGTATATCTAGAAGGAAAATTCCATGGGATAAAGTGTTCTTCATCCATCGGGAGAAAACAAGGCTTTATTAAACACCTACGTGTGAAAATATTTTGATGGTCTCGCGCAAAGATATATATGCTAGAATTACTAAGTAAATAGTATTATTTTCATATTTGGATACTGAAGAAGAAGAAGACTGAGGATTTTCATCATCAAAATATATTTGAAGAAGGATTTCATTCACTACTACATTTAAGGATGTTAATGGTATGCTTGATATATCTTTAAGATTTTACAAAGATGAGGTAATTTTTATATCTATAGTAAAAAAGAATTCTATTATAGTTGACTAGAAAGTGAAGTTGTTGAATATAGGTGTTTTCAAAGATGCAGAAGAGAAATATAGAATGAAATTAAACAAAGAATCTACAATCAATTAAGATTTAATTAATTATTGATATTGAAGGGACCTTCATATCCATAAGATGTGTTTGAATCCTTTCCAAATCTATAAGTAAAATGAAGGGTAAGAAGGTGATCCTTTCTAATAGAAGTAATCCATTTACGTAATGAATGATGGAGTGACCCTTGGGAAGTAGTGAGTTGTCCCGAATCATTTTCATGGAAGTAATCATGGTCATAAAAGTGATCTAGCTCGAACCTTATTTTGGAAGTGATACATAGTGTATTTAGTACATCCGTACATTTCCATTGTATTCTACTTGTATGTAGCCCATTGAGGGTGAACAAAGTAAAAAAATTAGTGTTTCTTTATTCTTACATTCTTTATTTACTTTCTATTAATCATCATCAGATAAAGTGTGAAAGGATATGATAAACATAAATAATAAATGGAAAACAATGTGTCCCTTATAATAAAAAAGTCATGATTCAGTGGGGAAGAAAGAGTTTTGGAATGAATAGACATACCCTAACTCAGCCCCAAGGTATCTAATTCCCTTTTAGACCAAACACTAGTGAAGTGTTATAGATTCTAGTACAAATGACACATCACCAGCATATGGTCCTTGGATGATCTAATGTGGGAGAACTAAGTAAAATCATTGTGTTATGTTCATGATTTTCACTAATATATATCTAATAACTTCTTAGTGAGGACATTATAGGTATTATTCAATAAACAAATTGAACATAGTTCCTACCATCATGGGAATAAGATCCTAAAAATTAAAAAAATAAAAAGGGGGAGAATGTTTAAATTTTTCTACACCCTAATTCAACCCCCTCTAAAGGTGTCTATGTTTATTAAAATATGAATCTTTTAAAATTTACCAGGTTCATTTTAAAATATAAATTTATTTTTCTATAAGAAATGGATTCATAATAATTGGTTAAAGTTGCCTTTTACTACTCATTTAGTGCAATGGGCACTAGAAAATATCTTGAAAATCTATCTAAAAAGAAATAATTGGTTTTTTCATGAAAATATTTGAGTAATTTTTTCAACAAATGGTATTGGAAAATAATATTTTCATGTGACCAAATTTATCTTCCTATAGGAAATACAAACTCTTCAACTATTTTAGACTCTCATCGAAAATAATTAATTTTCTTGTTTCTTTACAATTGTCACTCTATATTTTTTTAGTGATATAGGAATTAATATGACCCAGTTTGAGTCATAAATTGAGTAAATTTTTATTGATTTTAATATATTTTTAATTTCAATTTTTACCTCATTCATTATTATTTAGTCATGTTTTTTATGAGATTATGTATTATAAATTGTTTCATTTTCCAATATAAGTTTTTTATAAATATTTTATAATTGATCCAAGGAATGTCTCCTTGATTATATAATACAGATCACACATTTTATGATAAAATATTTATCAAATTTTTATTCTTGATTTCAAGAAAGGATTCAAGAAATAATAACTATCAACTTTTTTCTTTCCAATAAAAACACATAAATTACATAAAATGAAAATTGGTTCAATTCTAGATTTGGGGCTATACTAAAGTTTAATTTTGATATGTTTTACCTACATCAATCTCAAAAAAATTATATATAGAAGATGAAGTATTATATTTTTCCTCATTGGATAACCAATAAAATCCAATAAAGAAATAAAAAGATACATTATCATCTGATTGTTGACAAAAAATTTCATGTTTCTCCCAATTTTTTTAATATATATTTTTTATATAAATTTGTTTTGAAAATGATTTTTTTATCTAACAAACCATTTTCACCACTTTGATTAGATTCACTAGAACGTGATAGTATAAAAATTTAATAATCTTCATGTTGATATATCATATAATCAATAATTCAATGTGGATAGTATTCTCACTTTACTCCATTATTAGAGTGCCTTAAAAAAATTATGATTGTCTTTTCTATTTTTAGGAATGGTTTTCCCAAAATAATAAGTGACCAATCTAGTATATTATCTTCATTAATATTTAGTATATAAATTTTATATTGGAAGATAAAATTCTATATTCTAACCACTAATTCCTAAAAACAAATATGGCTAAGAATGCGGTGGATCTGTAAAATAATTGGATAACCACTCTAGTTTCATTTAGTTCTCTAAACTATAAAGAAGAAAATATAGAATTTATAAATAAATTAAAAGAATATCATATATCACATAATGAATCTGTGAAAGATATATATACAATAGTAAAATTAATAAAAAATTCCACTAGATTATTACATTTGGTTGGACATTATGGTGTGATCACGGCTGAAACATTTCTCCCTAAATTTACTCTCATATTCCATTAAAGTTTTTTGGTGAGTATTTTCTTTAAGAACTTACCATATTTGTGAATATTTTTGCGGGATTAAATAAGATTTATATTTATTTCAACCACTAGGAAGGTGTGGAGAATCATCCACACATATCCTCTTTGATTGGACAATTCTCAGGGAAACAGTAGTGAAATGTATCCTTTTCTATAACATAATTATATAATGGTGTTTCTAATTTCATTTTACACTTCTTAGGTATAACTTACCCTTCTCTGTTAGTCTCCATTGGATATGAAAAATCTAGTTTTGGTTCAAATTGAATATATTTACCAATCATGGTTGTTAACACACATACTTTTTTTATGTAATAAGAATGGGTTGTGTTTCATCTAACCCAGGTTTTTTTATAATATATACAAGGTTTCTTAATTGAATTTTTATTTTTTTTTATCTCATTATTCAACTCCTTATTTCCTAAATTGTTTTGGATTGGTTCATGTGATTCTGATCTAGTTTAAGGTTGTTTCCTTTGTAAAAAGGGCCGTGGTGGTATGGTGTATTGAATTTACAGTTTCTTGATAAGTATTTAGAATGGTTTAGGTTAATAATATTATTTTTAAAGGGGTAATATATTTAATTTTTTAGTTCCAAAATCCTAATTGAACTTGGTAAGTGTATCCTCATTCCTAGATTGGCTATTTAAATTGCTTATATTGTTATATAGCTACACCACATTCTATTTAATAGACTTGGTCACATTGTTATGTATAATTATTTTGAGAAGAATGAAGATTGCAAACCCTTGCTCGGGTGATTTGATCAATTAATTGGTTAAAATCCATATTTCTAACCACAATGGTTAGTTCCTAATGTTTAAAATACAATAACGGTTATTATGTAGATCTTATATCAGGAAATCATCTTTCACTAGTACCACTTCTACCAAACTATTGTGAACATTAAAATTTGTTCTTAATTAGTACTATAGATTAAATTAGTGAATTTTTAATCAAAGGTCTTCCTGATAATGCATCTAATATATTCATATCTCTATTTATAAGACATTTTTAAGAGAAAAATAGGAAATGGAGTTCCTTAATGACTTGGTTAGGGTTTTCTACACATGACTTCATGAATCATTCCAAATAATCCTTACAACTATCTCATAATTCATGTATTATAAAATAAATCTCTTTCTTTGCATTAATTATCCTTGAATTTGGAAAGGATCACCAGATAAAAATCCCCAAATGTTCATCACAATCATTCAATTATCTAGTATATAGGTTATATAAAAATTCATTGTTTGTTCCTTACTATGTAAATGAAAGGATCTCTTTTTGACATGTTTTACAACTACTCCTCTAATCTAAAGTGTAACAAACTCCAAGGAGAATTATTTTATGTGGTTTTTTTATCATTGTGAGTAAGTATATGAATGATAGGAAAATTTTTAATTAGATCAATTTTATGATCAAAACCTTCTTGAAACATAGTTGTTAAATATGGTAATATTTATTAATGAATTGAGGTATATATAGATCTCTCTAAATTTTGTCAAGGTTCTCATCCGTGGTCTCATTTTCAAAATAAATTTATAAAGATTGAATTGATTCGATTAGTGTAACACTACCACAAAATAATGTCAAATTTTCAATGTTTTATAATTCTCTAAGTATGGTTATAGAGTTTCACTCAATATATGTATAAAATAGAAGAAATGGTTGTATTTACAATAATTAATACAAATTCTGGGTATTCAATTAAAACTAATTTACGATAAATACTATCAATACTTTGACACCGCTACCATGAGGTAGTGAAATGATCTATTAATTTTATAAGGTTAAAAAATATTAAAAATAATACCAAAGGTTATTTCCAAGGAGTGTTATACCTTCATTTTGTCACAATTAGTGAAATTATGGTGGGTTTGATTAGATGTGGGGAAACAAGGAAATATTAAAATGAAAACAATGATGATGAATCATGTGATGGAATAAATGACTGGTTTAGTTTTTGGATTAATAATTTTTATGCTATCCAGGTCTTAAATTGATTAATCCTATTGATATGATTTGATTAATGAGATAATCTTCAATAACATCACTCTCATTAAGGGGTCATATTTAGTGTGATTTTTGAATAAATAATGAGAACTTAAAACTATTACTACTCTTATTTGTCATGGGAAGTTATCATATAACCATTCTACTCTCAATAATGGGCTCTCATTCAATTAGTTCAGAAACTTCCAATCAGTTGAAGGTACTCCTGGGCTATCCAAAAATATCAACTAACTTCCACAATCATATCTTCAGTCTTTTGATACTTCACTGTAATACCCATTTCAATTATATAGTACATGAGAATGATTATGTGTAAGGAGAAAAGAATTTATTAACCCAAACAAAGAACACTTTTTAAAATATCTAAAAAATAAAATCCCCTTCTTTTAAACATATCAACACATTAAACCAACATTAATAACATAAAAATAATTTACTATTGATATTAAAACTCATTGATTAGTGAACGTTTTTCCTCTGCACTATCCCAATGACTAAAACAGATTTAACCCACTATATTTTTAATTACATCCACTAAAGAATAAGTATGTAGTAGAAAAATTGAAAACAAAAAAAGACTGTCTTATGTGTATCCTAAAAAAACCCACTATATCCATATTATCTTTGAAAAATATTCATATTTTTAATAGATTAACCTTTTATTAATTCATTGAATAAATTATTACATGTTTATCCTACTTTGTGTAATCTCCTCCATGCATATTTTGAATATTTCCTTTAATATTTTAGGATATTGGGAATTTATGTTTTGAATATTCTCTTCACAAGATCGTCTCACACATTATCTATTTGTATTCTTTCATAATTTTTTTATAATTCATGCATGAGGAAATTATTATTGTTCCCACATCATAAATAGACTCCATAATAATTACTACAACCAAAATTCCATTCATGTGTTTTGAATATATTAATTTATCAAGTGACATGCTTGTCTAATGATTTCAAAAATGATAAAACATTTAAAATAAACTATATATACTAAATTATCCCTTACATGAATATTTATTACACTTATTTATTCTCTATATATATTAAATATCACTATGAAATTTTGTACATATCCCCTTCACTGGATGATTTATGTTTCTTATGTATCAATCATAGTTTTTTAAAGGTAGAGACACGAATTGGTCTCCTGATTCATTCCCCAATGGAATTTATTAAAAGAAAGGGTTACAATAAAAATATGAGGTGTAAATAGCTTACAAAAAAATGGGACTGAGGGGGATAAAAAATGAGATTTATAGAGGAACAAACAAATGATTGGAATGGATGAAACCTTTCCAGGGCATCATGAAAGCATACCGTTAGGAGCATCAATCATGAAGGATATTGGAAGCACAACCTTGTCAGCATGACTTTCTATCTTTGAGAATCAAGCTCACTTGTAGACCACAAACTGGAGATGAAAACCAGGTGAAAAGTCTTTCAATGAGATTATCCAAAATGTGTAGTGTCATGAAGGAAAGCCACCAATTAACACCCATTCATAATAGAAAAAAATACATAAACTCAATTTTATAAGCTTTCCCCAAGTCTCACCAACACCCTAGACTAGGATAAAACAGAGATATGAGAACACCAAAAGAATTATCTCAATATGTTATTAATAGAAAAATGGCACATAATCCTCAAATGACTAGATCCTGAACTATGATGTTAGATCCAAGACTGAAGTAACAACATTCAAAAAAGTGAAAGGGACAAGGGCATTCCAAAATTGCCCGCAAAGAGAGATCAAACTGAAACTGATGATCACAAAACAGGCAGTCTCATAGTCATCTCATAGGAGGCTGAGAAAAATAAACAACACCATGTAACAAAAGGGGAAGATGCTTAGAAAACTCAGAGCACTATAACTGAATCAATCAGAACATGAAAAACAAAGTAGAAAAATATTCACTCCCATGGGATGACCATGAAGTCAAATTCATGATTTCTTTTATATTTCTCCACCATCCTAATAAAAACATGATTTCTAATGTCATGGTATTCCTCAGTATTAATGATCATGTATGGGAATTTCTGGAATGTGATGGCATCTTGTTTGTCCATCCAAGCATCAACGGTATCCCCCACACCCTCCTTAATGCAATAGGCATCTCTCTACATAAGTTTTTCCATTCTTTCATCCTAATCCTCATATGATTCAGAGTCATCCTCAGTTAATTCAGATTCGGCATTTGGTTGTTCATCCACATTTTACAGTGGTGGAAACTCCATCTTTGTGGCTTCAAGATATCTTGTGATAATGTTTCTTATGAGGTGATAATAATCTCTGCGCTTCTTTGTTTTTATAGGATTTGGGATGACAAAACCATCAGCATCCACCATTTGTTTTTTCCTCTCATAGCACTTCATTTTAGGAAATCCTCCTCATTTTTATCTGGATAATCATCAACATCAAGCAAGGATTCACTATAATCATAAATTTTACCTTGATCATTATCTCTTGCATCATGTGATTCAAGACAGTTCCCCTACTCCTCCACTAGGGGGAATAAGTAGTGGTTTCACCTAGATCTATAGGCAGAGAATCAATAAATGATAACATGTTAGGTGAGTGGAACTCAGATTGATAAGGCTGGGCAGTGGAAACTGTGATCTCTTTGTTTGAATCAGTTATCTTCTCTCTAGTAGAATAAGAGCCTACATTAACTACATGACATACATTTTCCTCATCAATTCTATGACCCTTCATTCCTTTTTCAACCAAGGAAACTATCTTGGCCTTATATTGCATGGATTTATATCCACATTATTTCATATCATGCCCAAGTATAAGGAAAGAAGAGAAGTAGTTGGGAAGTATTTCATAGAAAATGTCTTGGATGAAACCAAATTAACCATTATGAATCCAAATTTGGGATGGAAGTTCCTTAGATAAATCAATTTCAACACAGATCCTAGCGAATGATGTTCTAGAGAGATTCCTTGTTCCCAAATCATGTTTATGAGGATTTACAATAAGCATGGAAATCCGAAAAAGAGCTTTTTTTTAAACAAGTGAAGTAGGATCCCAGGGAAACTTATCCATGTCAGGACAATGGGAGGTTCAAAAGCAAGGTCCAAATCTGGGGGTCCATTTAAGCACTCTCATAGAACCACCCATAAAAAACCAATATCTCCTTTCCCAAAGCCTATTGTAATCATCCTAGAAGCAATGGAGGAAAACAACGTTTGATGAGTTTAAAAAACCAAGATTAGAGACCAAAAATCCAATGGATTCAAAAGCATGTCATAAGAATTTCATTGATGGTCTAAAAAAAGGAAACATTCCAACTAGTTCAAATCATATATCTGAAGAAAAACTTTTTACCTTGTTATCTGAAAAAGAAATCGTTGGCTGACCACAATGACAAAAATTCATTGGGTAAATGGGAAGGTCAGGTACCATGACAGCATTTGTGATGGAATCAATGTTTGTATAGGATCTTCTAGAAACCACATCAGTGAAGGTTCTCAGAGTTGGATAAGGGTTTCATTCTTGGACGCCCATCCCCACATTCATGTATCAATTGTAGATCTCTAGTGAAAAATCCTTATTTTTTACGTATTATCCCTTGACTCTTATATACAAAGTGTTTCATCCTTTTTATAATGGAATTTTACTTATATATCACTGAGTTCATATGTAACCTTTACATATTACCGTAGTAAACTCTTACATATCCACAAGATATCTCTTATATATCCTTGGGTTCTCAACTATTCACTTCTAGTGGAAAAATCATAAATATTATGTATTTTTTGGGAACCCTTACATATTAGCTAGTCCATATTTAAGAATTTTTCATTTTCCAATTATTATCAGTTCATTCTCAATAACAAGAACACAAATATTACATTTTAGTTAACCCATACAATTTTTTTCACTTAATAAAATATTTTTTCAATTATTTAGCAACCATGATGTTGAGTTTTCAAGATTTCCTACTTCATCGGATTATTCCACATTCTTCTTCTCTATCAAAGTAAAACATCAAAGGATTATAAATATATTCCTATTAATTATCATCCAAAAAATAAATTAATTAATTAAATACACAATTCTATACCTTTAAATTAATATTTACATAAAACAATTAAATAATCCTAAAATTTCAAAACACTGAAAAAATCAAATAATTAATAAATGTGTGAGAATAAAATGATTTTAATTTCAATAAAAAATTCATTTTTCCTATATCACAGAACAATCTCATTAAAATTGAAGATATAGATAATTCGCACTATATTTTGTGTTATACCATACCTTAATCATTATATTGATATTCCTAATCTATTATTTTAAACATTCCATTCTTCTAATCAACATGTTACACAATTATTTGACTTCAATATTTTCTTTTATGGTTGGGCCAATTCTCCCATAATGAATAATATTTTTTATAAAATTTAACTTTAACAAATTTAAAATATCATTATATATTTCAAAAAACATGACATGAACTTGTATAACATAATCTGGATTTTCTAGTTAAAGGGTCTAATTCAAAATACGTATAGATCAAATCCATATCTTTTAAAAAATATGAAAATTTCATTATGTAAAATCTTATATCCAAACCAATCCATAATAATTTTCTCTACAAAATATGACATGGTTGTTTCCAGTTATATTCTAGTAGAATTTAAAATTAATATCTAGAAAATCACTCTATGTTATGATCTATACCATAACCATTTTTCATTTTATCAAAAAAATGGTTTTCAAAACACATGTTATTCCTTCACATTCCATTTTCATCATGTATATTAGAATACTCATGCCCTTGAAATTCACATCACTATGATGGTTTCATCCTTATCCTTGTTTTTGTTACCATTGTGGGAACCATGATAAAAAATCATTATATATACCTTAGTTAGCTCTTTATTTTTGACAAAACCATGATGTAAACCAAAAGGTTTTTTTATCTTCCCATGGCCTTCTAGAATTTTATTTAAAAATGGTGTTTACTATGGTTGTAGCTTCATCACTATGATGTGGTTACTATCACTACATTTTATTAATACATATATTTTTCCTCTAATATTATATCTTCACACCTCATCCAATTCTACATACCATGACCTCTAAAATTCATAATGCTAGTTTGATAACAATTTGGTGATAGAACTAAATTATGATTTAATTTACCTTCCCCCAATAAAAACAATCCAAATGATCATTAATATAATTTCATACTCCACTATGGTTCAATCATTTTTCTATAAAACTATTTAACATCCAATTTACATCAATTTCAAACAAAAACAACAACCATCTACCATGATTCATCAATGAACTAAACTTTATTAACATAGATTGCTTCAAAATTCTCTTGAATAAAATATATTCCAACATTCTCCCCAACTAATTTTATTATAAGTATTAAATAAAATTAAATAATCATCATGTTAATGAAATAAAAATAGATATAGAAAAACTCCAATATCACTCTTAGTCTATTTGATAATCATTCAGTGTATAAAAAATAATTTTAGTGAGAAATATATGCTTAAAATGAAATTCCATATGAATTCAAAAATATCTTACCACTAAATTACAACTAAATCTTCCAATATTAATTCATACTTAATAAAAACCCATGTATTATATCTCCCGTATTATATTATTCAAAAAAATAAACCTTAATTGTATATTTATTCACATTGATATAAGTGTAATGCTTATATTATAATTATTAAGTGATTCCACAATTTCACTTCTTATCAACAAAAGACATACTGAATTCAAAATATATAAAGATAATAAAATTTACACTAATTTACCCTTTGATAATAAACCCTAAGGCTAAAGTCCCACCCAATAAGAATATTAAAGTCAAATAATGAAATCTTATGAGGTGATGGTATACACCAAAGGACCCTATTCTTTTAATGTTGTTTGAACCCCAAGATTCAACTGATGTTTCTCAAATACGATTGTAGAAAAATATTTAATCAAATTTTCTGTAAAGACCCGCAAATTTCAAGGAAATTTTTTTCTTAATTTTCTTTGGAATTTTACAAGAGCGCAGCTTCAGACGGCACCTGATTCCGAGGCCCGGTGTGCCCAGAATCAATTTCCGAAGTTTGGCTCGGGTACGTTCAGTGAACGGACGAGCGGGTTCTTCTATCTTTTGAACCGGTGCCCGGAATCAAATTCTGAGGGCACCGATGAGATCGCAGCGCCGGTATTTTCTTAGGAACGCCTCTTCCGGAGTTGCGTTTGCTCAGACGTGGTTTTTAAATTTTGGGGCTTTAAGTCAGAAATAAAATAAAGTTTGTGCGACAACTTTATTTTATTTCACTTAAGCTGCTTGGAAGCCACTTGAAGCCACTTAAAGACGGCTTGAACTGAGTTGAACTGGATAGGATGCTATCCAGAAATATCCTACCCCCTTGGTAGGATATTTTTGAGGTGGGGCCCGCACGAGCCCCGCCGTTTCTTTCGCTAAGTAACGCACCCGCGAAAACCCGTCCAAGTAACTGAAAAGTCAACAGACGCGTTTTCTTAAATTCTTAACAGACCATTTAATTGAGCGGTTTATTTCGTGAATTAAATGGGCTGTTTCGCTCGTTGAATTAATTCAACAAACTGATGGGTCGTTACTTACGCTTTTGCGTTTGTTGGCATGTTTATAAAATAAGACCAACCTAAAAAAAATCCATTGAAAGGATTTGAGAGGATCTTTGTTTCTTCATCTCCCCTCCCCGCGAAGAACGCGAAGAACGTGAAGAACGCGAAAACGCGAAGAACGTGAAGAACGCCGGCGACCGGAATTCGACAACGCACACCGTGATCTGCGACGTCGACGAACTCTACCCGCGACGTTCTTCGGCGACGCCTCTTCTTCCGCGGCCGATTCTCGTTCGGCAATTAAGGTGAGAAACGAATCATTTATTTCTCCCCTTTTTATAATTCAATATCAACGGATTTAAATTAATCCGTTTGATCTTGATCCAGAGATTGGCGACGCGACGCCGGATACCGCGACGACGCGACGATCTCCTTCATCCGCGACGAGCGATTCCGCGACGACCTCTCGTCCGACGACGACGACAAGGTAAGGGATGTTGGAATATTTTATCTTATTTCCCCGTATTTATTCTTTTAAAGTTAAGAACATGATCTCCGACAATTTTAATTTATTTAAAATTGTTGTTGATTATTCCTCCCGTGGTTTATGACTAACGCGGAGGGTGCGGGTCTAACGAACAAGACCCGGCAACCCTCCGCCGATCTCTTTTGTTGTGCGGATATGGCGGACGATGACGAACCGCGCGGCAGGGGCGATCTGTTGATCCCGAAGTGAAGGTCGGCCCCCGGGAGGAGCAACGGCGCAGACGGGAGGCAAAACGGGCCACCGGAGCAACTCCGGCAGCCCGCGGAAGGCGGCAGCCGGTTCCGCGGCCGCGCGGAACCGGGGAGGGACGCGGTGGCCCGGCCGCGTCCGCATGACAGGCGCCCCCCCCCCCCCCCCCGCGGGGCCGCGTTTCCTTCAAGCCGCGGGTCAAACCCGCGGCGGCCGCTCCTTCGGCCGCTCGGCCGAAGCTGAGCCGGCCGGTCCGGTCGGCCGGGCCGCGCCCAGGCCGGACCGGACCCGGCCTAGCCGGGTCGGGCCGGGTCGGGCCGACCCGGTTCGGCCGACCCAGGGGGGGTTCGGGCCGGGTCGCCCCGGGCCCAGAACTCCCGTTTTCGGGCCTCTTCGGTCTTTTGACCATATCTTGGGCCTGGGACCTCCGATTGACGAACTGTCAGCGTCTACGCGATCCTTGGATCGAGACGGTCGTTTCGGTATATTATACTCAAGGTTTCGGAAGACTTTGGGTTCGGCCGGGTTGGTTCGTACACGAAACCAACCGGGCCCTTGGAGCGGAAACGCTCATAACTTGAGCTACGGACGTCCGATCGACGTACCGTCAGCTGTGGTAGTTTCCTCTAAGTGAGACAGAACTCTTAGCATACTCTGCCCGAGGATCGGATACATGCGGAGTACGGTCGGGTTGGTTTTGCCCTAAAAACCAACCGGGCCCCTGGGACGAAAATGCCAATAACTCTCAGACCGGGCGTCCGATTGACGCGCCGTCTGTTGCGTTGAGATCCTGTTGTCGATACGGAACTTTTGGATACATCAACTTCGGACTAAGTGTCAGTTGATGTATCAGCCTCTCGGCTCGTGGAGCGGACCCTCCTAAACGAGCTCGCTATGTGCGGGAATCCTAGCGCTGGCTGTGACTTCGACGACAGAGCAGAGATCCTCCGTGGACTGCGACGACGGCAGAGCAGAGATCCTCAGTGGACTGCGACGACGGCAGAGCAGAGATCCTTCGTGGACTGCGGCGACGACTGTGCAGAGATCCTCAGTGGACTGCGTCGACTACTGCACTCAGCGATCCTACGTGGATCAGTGCTACAGGTTCTATGTGAGCTCGATCCTATGTGGGTCCTTACTACCGGTTCTGTGTGAGCCACTACCTACAGGTTCTGTGTGAGCCCGATCCTACGTGGGTCTTTTGCGGGGGTTAGTACCTATCGATCCTTCGTGGGTCCGACGACTTAGATGGATCAGTGATCATCTTTGACGTCATCTGAAAAAGTATACCTGGTTGAGCTGAATCTTATGTTACTCTCCTTTGTGGATTGTGTTGAACCCTCCTATGTGGATTTACTGTTTACTCTCCTTTGTGGATTTGAGTCTTGCTTTCCTATGTGGATTGAGTTGTTCATGAGCTCGTAAGCAGAGCTAGAAGTGGGGACTTAGGTATATGTATGGGTATATACCTAAGTCGAGTCAGATGTTATTTCGTGATTGCATCTTTCTTCTGTGCTATATCCTTTGTGGATTTCGGGAGACCTTCGGGGGTCTCGGGGTCCTTACTGAGTAGCTTATACTCACCCCTGCACGGGCTATGCCCGCACCTTGTTGTGTTGGATGCAGACGACGGACAGCGCTGATCTCGGTTGGGGCGTGGAGCAGGACGGTACCTGGAGGTGGACCACTGGGCGGGACGTGCTCGGAGCGGACGTGGGACCCGAGGAGCCTGGAGGCTATCTGTACCCACCCTTCAGGTGGGATTGCCAGTGGACGACACGAGGCTGCCGTCTTTTCTTCAGTTGCTGTACATTACTTTTCAGTTGTACTTTACAGTTGGGCTTGTATTTCCGGCCCCCTTTACTTTTCTGCACTTTGTAGTTACTTTCCGCTTGCTGACTCTGTGGTGGTTGTTACTTTTAAAGGCAATGCCTTCCCTGTTTACCGGGATTTTACGCCTTGGTGCTAGTCGCCAGCCCCTGGCCTATGGAAGGCAGGCTTGGGGTAGTCACGGCACGGGCCCCGAGGACGGGTCGTGACAAATTGGTATCAGAGGTGGTCGGTTCTACCGCAGACTCTGATCGTCTTTTCTTTCTATATGAAGCAATCGTGTTTAGTGTATTGAGTGTGGTTATCAGTTCAGGGAGCCCAGTGTTGGTGCGGCGGCCGACGTATCCGTACACCAGGACCCTGACTCCTGATTTCCGACTTAATGCATGAAAACATTGATTGCGTGTGTGTTCCAAGTTTTCTTTGTGATTACTTGTGTCAGCTCACCGGGTATACTGATCTGCTTCATGAAAGTCTCAAGTTTTCCTTGTGATTACTTGTGCCAGCTCACCAGGTATACTGTTCTGACTGTGGTGCTCTTGTTCTCCTTTTCAGGATGGCCCCGCGACGACAGCCAGCTAGGGTTCCGAGTGTAGGGCGCGACGGCAGCCCACCGAGCGACGAGGCCTCGGTGCAGGGCCCTTTGCCAGCAGTGGCGCCGGCGGTAGTTTTACCCGCCGAGCCACCGATGCTACCAGTACCAGACGCTGACGATGCACGTCGCCTCAGGGCACTGCATGAGTTTCAGAGCCAGCGACCGCCCAGGTTTCGCGGTGAGGTGGACCCCCAGGCCGCCGAGGACTGGCTAGAGGCGGTGGTACGGATCTTTAGGCTAGTGAGGACACCAGAGGATCTCATGGTGATTCTCGCGGCGAGCCTCCTGCAGGCAGCGGCAGGACGATGGTGGAGCTTGATGCTCCAGGTTCACGATGAGGCATCCTTGCTCTGGATGGACTTCGAGAGCCTCTTCCGCTCTGAGTTCGTCCCGGCCACCCTCCGAGCGGTGCGCATCCAGGAGCTTCTCCAGCTGCGCCAGGGCAGCATGACGGTCGCTCAGTACGCGGCGAGGTTCACTGACCTATCTCGCTACTCGACCGACATGGTACGAGACCCCTTCTTCCGGGCCCGGACCTTCGAGCAGGGCTTGCGACAGGAGATTCGGGCGTCGCTGATCTCCCTCAGCATTCCGACCCAGGCGGGAGTGCTGGAGTGAGCCCTCCTGATCGGGAGCTTCCTGGCAGAGCCTTCTTCAGCGGCGAGACCTAGCGCAGGGCGGCAGGTAGCTGAGTCTTCGGCAGCGGGTAGCCGACGGATGACTCTCGGGTCCAGGCAAACCAGACCCCCACGAAGACGGCCTCAAGACACCGGCTCAGCAGTGCGGGGCACACAGCGGAGTGCCAGCCTTCCGAGAGGCAGGCTGTGCTACACCTGCGGCGGGCAGGGTCACATGGCTCGTGACTGCCCGACTCGCCGATCAGAGGAGCAGCAGACGGTGGAGGGGCTACCCAGGCAGAGGCAGAGGGTCGACCGTGGCGGTCCGCAGGGAGGAGGCGGACGAGGCAGAGGAGCTGGCCGAGCAGCGGGTGGTGGGCGACGCTTCCAGGCTCTACCCCCACCACCACCAGGAGGGCCACCTCGACCACAGGGAGCTGGCGGGCAGGGACAGGCCCAGCTCCATGCAGTGGAGGCCTACGACCCCGACATGCCAGAGATGATTCGAGGTACGATCTGTGTCTATTCCACCCTTGCTTCAGTACTTATAGACACAGGAGCGAGTCACTCTTTCATAGCCTCTGCCCTTGTTCGGAGCTCAGAGATTCCGACTGAGCCGTTGTCTCGATCCTTACGGCTAGAGACTCCTACGGGAGCAGACTCGACGATTACGCACTGGTGCCGGCAGTGTGAGCTTACTCTAGGAGGCGAGAGCTTCGGCTGGGATCTCCTTGTAGCGGCGTCGAGGCCTTACGACGTCATCTTGGGCATGGATTGGCTATCCACGGTTCATGCCCAGATCGACTGTTTTAGGCGCAAGGTGCGATGTGTTCGCACCGACGGGAGCAGGTTTACCTTCACCGGCGAGAAGGGAACCTTTGCAGCACAGGATGGACTTCCACGGAGGAGAGTGCAGCCCATCTCTCATCAGTTGGCTAGCCTCATCCTAGGAGCAGTGGACGTGCGGAGTCCAACTTTTCCTGCAGTGGTGGACCAGTACGTGGACGTCTTTCCCGACGACGTTCCAGGGCTACCTCCTCGTAGAGGGGTAGACTTTTACATCGACTTGTACCCCGGGACAGCCCCGATATCTACTCCAGCATATCGGATGGCCCCCGCCGAGCTTCGGGAGCTGCGGGTACAGTTGGAGGACTTGCAGAGCAAGGGGTTTATCCGACCCAGTGTTTCACCCTGGGCTTCCCCGATTTTGTTCGCCAAGAAGGTGGACGAGAGCTTGCGACTGTGTGTCGACTATCGTCGCCTGAACCAGGTGACAGTGAGGAACAAGTATCCGCTGCCACAGATTGATGACCTCTTCGATCAGCTCAAGGGAGCGCGGTGGTTCTCGAAGATAGACCTCCGGTCAGGCTATCATCAGCTCAGAGTTCGAGACGAGGACGTGCAGAAGACGGCCTTCAGGTGTCGGTATGGCCATTATGAGTTCTTGGTTATGCCGTTCGGCGTAACCAATGCTCCAGCAGTGTTCATTAGCCTCATGAACAGGATCTTCCAGCCATACCTCGACCGATTTGTCGTGGTCTTCATTGACGACATTTTGGTATACTCGACGATGAGGAGGAGCATGCCTACCACCTGCGAGTTGTGCTAGACACGCTTCGAGAGCACCAGCTTTATGGAAAGCTCTCAAAATGCCAGTTCTGGTTACGTGAGGTCCATTTCTTGGGGCACGTCATCTCTGAGGCGGGAGTTGTAGTGGATCCCGCGAAGATCGAGGCAGTACTAGCTTGGGAGCCACCCAAGAGCGTGACGGAGGTGCGGAGCTTCTTGGGCCTAGCCGGATACTATCGGAGATTCGTGCCAGACTTCTCCAGAGTTGCGCCACCACTCTCAGCCTTGACAAAGAAGGGGAAACCCTTTGTGTGGTCAGATAGATGTCAGTAGAGCTTCCAGGAGCTGAGACAAAGATTGACCAACGCACCTATCTTGAGGTTTCCTGAGGAGGGAGTTGGATACGTAGTTTACTGCGATGCATCAGGGACTGGACTCGGGTGCGTCCTGATGCAGGAGCGGGCCGTGATCGCCTACGGATCACGTCAGTTGAGGCCGCATGAGCAGAACTACGCCACTCATGACCTGGAGTTAGCAGCAGTGGTCTTCGCTCTGAAGACTTGGCGGCACTATCTGATGGGCGAGTGCTTCACAGTCTTTTCTGACCACCAGAGTCTCAGGTATATCTTCTCTCAGAAGGACCTGAACCTGAGACAACGGAGATGGCTTGAGTTCCTCCAGGACTATGACTTTGAGATAGTCTATACTCCTGGGAAGGGGAACGTGGTAGCCGATGCCCTCAGCAGGAGGACGGGCATTCAGCTACTTGAGGAGGCGACGGAGCAGCTAGCCTCCTTACAGGTATCCTTCGTGGATAGAGACGGAGCAACCTTTCTTCAGTCTCTCACAGTCTCTCCTCCACTTCTACAGCGGGTCAGAGAGGCTCAGCGTGGGGACGCTGACTGTGAGACCCGGCGTGCACTGATATCCTCAGGTCAGGCGCATGATGGTTTCACCCTTGGAGCAGAGCACGACATCATTTTCAGAGGACGTACCTTCGTACCAGTCGCTTTACGAGAGGAGGTGCTGAGAGAGTTTCACACTTCTCCCTTGGCGGTGCATCCCGGAGTGGCGAAGATGTACCAAGATCTCAGACGACAGCACTGGTGGCCGGGCATGAAGAAAGCTGTGGCAGAGTTCGTTTCCCGATGCCTCACCTGCCAGCAGGTGAAGGTAGAGCATCAGGTACCAGTAGGCTTGGTACAGCCCTTGGAGGTCCCGGAGTGGAAGTGGGATGGCATATCTATGGACTTCGTGACTGGACTTCCACGCACTTCCAGAGGTCACGACTCCATTTGGGTGATTGTCGACCGACTCACCAAGTCGGCACACTTCTTACCCATCAGAGAGCAGGGCTCAGTGGAGAGCTTGGGACGTCTTTACGTCCAGGAGATCGTACGGCTTCACGGTGTGCCATTGTCTATCGTCTCCAATAGAGATGCTCGTTTCACTTCCCGGGTTTGGAAGGGGTTGCAGGAGGCGTTCGGGACGCGGCTCCATCTGAGCACAGACTTCCACCCTCAGATGGATGGTCAGACGGAGAGGACCATACAGACACTCGAGGACATGCTCCGTGCATGTGTTCTCGACTTTGGTCGCAGCTGGGAGGACCACCTACCCTTGGTGGAGTTCGCGTACAACAACAGCTACCACTCCACCATCAGGATGGCACCATACGAGGCGTTGTACGGCAGACCCTGAAGATCACCGTTGTGCTGGACAGACCCTGCAGATCACCGTTGTGCTGGACAGACCCTGGGGAGTCAGCACTCGTGGGACCAGAGATGGTCCGAGCCACGACAGAGAAGGTCCAGATCATCCAGGAGAGGATGAGGACCGCTCAGAGCCGGCAGAAGTCATATGCTGACAGGAGGCGGAGGCCACTGGAGTTCGAGGATGGCGACCACGTCTTTTTGCGTGTCTCACCTCGACATGGTTTACGGAGATTTGGCCGAGGCGGAAAGTTGTCTCCACGCTTCATCGGGCCTTTCCAGGTCCTCAGCAGGATAGGAGAGGTGGCTTATCGCCTGGCTCTACCACCTCAGTTGCACCAGGTGCACGACGTCTTCCACGTGTCTCAGCTGAGGAGATACGTGCACGACCCGACGCACATCATCGACTTTGGGGAGCTGGACGTGGACGATGGGGCGACTTTTGCGGAGGTCCCGGTGGAGATCGAGGATCGACAGGAGCGGGTCCTACGTGGGCGGTCGATTCCTCTTGTGCGCGTCAGATGGCAGCACGGGAACCTCCAGGAGAGCACTTGGGAGCGGGAGGCTCAGATGCGTGCTCAGTACCCCCATTTGTTCCCCTAGTTTTTGATGTATCTTTATGGGGACGTAAAGCCCTGAGGTGGGAGTAATGTAAAGACCCGCAAATTTCAAGGAAATTTTTTTCTTAATTTTCTTTGGAATTTTACAAGAGCGCAGCTTTAGACGGCACCTGATTCCGAGGCCCGGTGTGCCCGGAATCAATTTCCGAAGTTTGGCTCGGGTACGTTCAGTGAACGGACGAGCGGGTTCTTCTATCTTTTGAACCGGTGCCCGGAATCAAATTCTGAGGGCACCGATGAAATCGCAGCGCCGGTATTTGCTTAGGAACGCCTCTTCCGGAGTTGCGATTGCTCAGACGTGGTTTTTAAATTTTGGGGCTTTAAGTCAGAAATAAAATAAAGTTTGTGCGACAACTTTATTTTATTTCACTTAAGCTGCTTGGAATCCACTTGAAGCCACTTAAAGACGGCTTGAACTGAGTTGAACTAGATAGGATGCTATCCAGAAATATCCTACCCCCTTGGTAGGATATTTGTGAGGTGGGGCCCGCACGAGCCCCGCCGTTTCATTCGCTAAGTAACGCACCCGCGAAAATCCATCAAAGTAACTGAAAAGTCAACCGACGCGTTTTCTTAAATTCTTAACAGACCATTTAATTGAGCGGTTTATTTCGTGAATTAAATGGGCTGTTTCGCTCGTTGAATTAATTCAACAAACTGATGGGTCGTTACTTACGCTTTTGCGTTTGTTGGCATGTTTATAAAATAAGAACAACCTAAAAAAAAAATCCTTTGAAAGGATTTGAGAGGATCTTTGTTTCTTCATCTCCCCTCCCCGCGAAGAACGCGAAGAACGCGAAGAACGCGAAGAACGCGAAGAACGCGAAGAACGCGAAGAACGCCGGCGACCGGAATTCGACGACACACACCGTGATCTGCGACGTCGACGAACTCTACCCGCGACGTTCTTCGGCGACGCCTCTTCTTCCGCGGCCGATTCTCGTTCGGCAATTAAGGTGAGAAACGAATCGTTTATTTCTCCCCTTTTTATAATTCAATATCAACGGATTTAAATTAATCCGTTTGATCTTGATCCGGAGATTGGCGACGCGACGCCGGATACCGCGACGACGCGACGATCTCCTTCATCCGCGACGAGCGATTCCGCGACGACCTCTCGTCTGACGACGACGACAAGGTAAGGGATGTTGGAATATTTTATCTTATTTCCCCGTATTTATTCTTTTAAAGTGAAGAACATGATCTCCGACAATTTTAATTTATTTAAAATTGTTGTTGAATATTCCTCCCGTGGTTTATGACTAACGCGGAGGGTGCGGGTCTAACGAACAAGACCCGACAACCCTCCACCGATCTCTTTTGTTGTGCGGATATGGCGGACGATGACGAACCGCGCGGCAGGGGCGATCTGTTGATCCCGCAGTGAAGGTCGGCCCCTGGGAGGAGCAACGGCGCAGACGGGAGGCAAAACGGGCCACCGGAGCAACTCCGGCGGCCCGCGGAAGGCGGCGGCGGCGCGGGTCGCCGGCAAGGCGGCGCCGGCGACCGGAGGCGGGGGCGCCCGGCGCGCCGCCGTGGAGAAGATCCGCCGGGGCTGAAGCCGCGGAGGCGGCCCGTCCGCGTCCGCGTGACAGGCGCCCCCCCCCCCCCCCCCCCCCCCGCGGGGCCGCGTTTCCTTCAAGCCGCGGGTCAAACCCGCGGCGGCGGCTCCTTCGGCCGCGCGGCCGAAGCCGAGCCGGCCGGTCCGGTCGGCCGGGCCGCGCCCAGGCCGGACCAGACCCGGCCTAGCCGGGTTGGGCCGGGTCGGGCCGACCCGGTTCGGGCCGACCCAGGGGGGGTTCGGGCCGGGTCGCCCCGGGCCCAGAACTCCCGTTTTTGGGCCTCTTCGGTCTTTTGCCCATATCTTGGGCCTGGGACCTCCGATTGACGAACCGTCAGCGGCTACACGATCCTTGGATCGAGACAGTCGTTTCGGTATATTACACTCAAGGTTTTGGAAGACTTTGGGTTCGGCCGGGTTGGTTCGTACACGAAACCAACCGGGCCCTCGGAGCGGAAACGCTCATAACTTGAGCTACGGACGTCCGATCGACGTACCGTCAGCTGTGGTAGTTTCCTCTAAGTGAGACGGAACTTTTTGCATACTCCGCCCGAGGATCGGATACAGGCGGAGTACGGTCGGGTTGGTTTTTCCCTAAAAACCAACCGGGCCCCTGGGACGAAAATGCCAATAACTCTCAGACCGGGCGTCCGATTGACGCGCCGTCTGTTGCGTTGAGATCCTGTTGTCGATACGGAACTTTTGGATACATCAACTTCGGACTAAGTGTCAGTTGATGTATCAGCCTCTCGGCTCGTGGAGCGGACCCTCCTAAACGAGCTCGCTATGTGCGGGAACCCTAGCGCTGGCTGTGACTTCGACGACAGAGCAGAGATCCTCCGTGGACTGCGACGACGGCAGAGCAGAGATCCTCAGTGGACTGCGACGACGGCAGAGCAGAGATCCTTCGTGGACTGCGGCGACGACTGTGCAGAGATCCTTAGTGGACTGCGTCGACTACTGCACTCAGCGATCCTACGTGGATCAGTGCTACAGGTTCTGTGTGAGCCCGATCCTATGTGGGTCCTTACTACCGGTTCTGTGTGAGCCACTGCCTACAGGTTCTGTGTGAGCCCGATCCTACGTGGGTCTTTTGTGGGGGTTAGTACCTATCGATCCTTCGTGGGTACGACGACTTAGATGGATCAGTGATCATCTTTGACGTCATCTGAAAAAATATACCTGGTTGAGCTGAATCTTATGTTACTCTCCTTTGTGGATTGTGTTGAACTATCCTATGTGGATTTACTGTTTACTCTCCTTTGTGGATTTGAGTCTTGCTTTCCTATGTGGATTGAGTTGTTCTTGAGCTCGTAAGCAGAGCTAGAAGTGGGGACTTAGGTATATGTATGGGAATATACCTAAGTCGAGTCAGATGTTACTTCGTGATTGCATCTTTCTTCTATGCTATATCCTTTGTGGATTTCGGGAGACCTTCGGGGGTCTCGGGGTCCTTACTGAGTAGCTTATACTCACCCCTGCACTGGCTATGCCCGCACCTTGTTGTGTTGGATGCAGACGACGGACATCGCTGATCTCGGTTGGGGCGTGGAGCAGGACGGTACCTGGAGGTGGACCACTGGGCGGGACGTGCTCGGAGCGGACGTGGGACCCGAGGAGCCTGGAGGCTATCTGTACCCACCCTTCAGGTGGGATTGCCAGTGGAAGACACGAGGCCGCCGTCTTTTCTTCAGTTGCTGTACTTTACTTTTCAGTTGTACTTTACAGTTGGGCTTGTATTTCCGGCCCCCTTTACTTTTCTGCACTTTGTAGTTACTTTCCGCTTGCTGACTCTGTGGTGGTTGTTACTTTTAAAGGCAATGCCTTCCCTGTTTACCGGGATTTTACGCCTTGGTGCTAGTCGCCAGCCCCTGGCCTATGGAAGGCGGGCTTGGGGTAGTCACGGCACGGGCCCCGAGGACGGGTCGTGACATTTTCCACCAAATTTTATGTGTTATAATAGGATTCACATTGAAAAAACATTTTCACATAATATATTTTAGAAGTGGTAATTTATTTCAATGTTATTTTTATGTGACAGTTGTGGCATGTTCTTTATTAACTTAATAAAACTCTTATTGTGACACAAGATCACCCTTAGAACTTTCACCTCTTCTTATAGATCATCTAAATATATGTTTCATCTATATAAATTAAGTTGAAATATTTATATCCAACATATAACCTACTTATACTATATTAAGTGATATATTATCTTATTTATTTCTAATCTTGGAATGAAATTTACTTCCAAAAAAAATTCAGCTTTACATTATAGATTTTATTTTTAAAACATCTAAAAAATAATCTAAATCAGAAAATTATATTAGTATTTCTCTTTTAAAACACTAAAAAGTAATCCAAATCATTAATACCTGATAAATACATTGAGAATCTTCTTACTATTTTGTTAAGTTCTTTTTTAGACTTCTTTGAAGCATCTTTTCCATGAATGTTGAAAAACATATGTGGATCAATTTTTTTAAGTAGAAAAGGTATACAATAATTCTTCGATACAACATGGATCGACATATCTTCTATCTTCATGATTTACATGTTTAGTTCCAACCATTATTATAGTAGAAAATGGTTTTGATTATATATTTAATACTTTTTTTGAAACTCCTCTGTATAATTTTATTGAATAATAAATTATTAATCACTCTTTTGGTTGAAATAAAGTCTGATAATGTTAGTGAGTTATCCTATCATTGACATCATAAAGTGTTATTTCATAAATTTAGAGAACTCTTTGAAAAATTACATAATAATTTTCAAAAATACAATATTTTCAACATACACAGGTTCCATTAGTTGATCTTCTATTGATGGGTTCTCATATTGGTTTTGGTGTAAAAAACCTATCTTGAATTCTGCCTTACTCAACTAATATTCCCAAGGACCATACCAAGATAATTGTGCTTTATTTATACTATATAAAACTTCTTTAAGTGTAACATATTTATTTAATCATTACTATTCCAAAGACCCATTGGGTTTTTAATGTATAGTTCCTCTTTGAGCACTCTATTTAAGAGTTTTCACCTTCATAACTATTTGAATTATGTTTAATACCCAATTAATCTCAACTTATAATAATATTCATAAGGAAAAAAATAGTTCCACTAATGAAAATTTCCCTATTATTATTATTTATTCAATTTGGGTTTCTCATTTTATTACCAACCTAGATATATTCCTAATCACATTACCATTCCCATATTTTTTAATATTTTAAAAACAAATTTGTTCTAATGAAATATGATCATTCGATCAATTCAAAAAATTCTATTTTTATTCTTTTTTAATTAATGAAGAACACTATTAATGGATTTCATCAGTGATTAATCCTTTGACACTTCCACAAATTATGTTGACACATTCTATAAAAATAGAGTTGTGTTGTAATGACGTAATCCAAATTCATTCATCAAATTGGATTAGACCACCACCAAAAAATAGTATTCCTTACTTTCTAGGGATGGTTACTAGAACCAAGGGATTATGGTTATCATTATGGAATTATTATCCATTTTAAATTGACATCCCAATTTGATACTAAATTATAAAAATATCCATAATAATTCACATGAAAATCATATGTTTCGCAAAATAAATGGAAAACCTATACAACATAGAGTACATTATATACCTATTAAATAATATAAAACCACTCATCTATATAAGTGAAACAAAAAAAATAACAATCCAAAATTAAAAAAGAAACACTTCAACTTACACAAAATAAATACAATGGAAAAATTAAGTAGATATATTCATGAAACATTTATGCTTAGAAAGGTATAGTCACATGACCTAACTCGTAGAATTGTCATAATAAGTGAAATACTCTTCTAAATAGTCCCTAGAGCGTTTGAATACCCATAAAAAAGATACACCCACATATACCTAAAAAGAAATATGTGTAGAAATATATGAACTAATATTTATAAAGAGTTCTTGAGTAAAAAACTCAATAAGACACCACCAATTATGTATCAAATATAATCCATTGTATATGAAAGTGAAAACAAGTTTTGATGTTATGTGAAATAAAAACATAAATTAAGAAAAAAATTAAATAATAAATGAACATGAATAGAATCACAGTACATTACAACTAAAAAAAGTATTGATCATTAAATCATAATTAATGAGTATAGGTCTCTCACATGATCATCCATCACTATGTAAATATATAATACATGCCTTAAATCATGCTCATAGTTCGTGAATATGTTACCTATCCACCATATATAACATGCCCCCTGAAAACTTATCTATCATGGGAAAACCTATTCCCTAGAGGAAAACCTATTTTAATAAATCAAGATACATATAAACCTCATGTTGGGGAATAAGAGTGCATGATTCACCTCCGTATTGGGAATAATAGCGTTGAAAGAATCTCTATTCTAGGTATCATAAGAATTATATATATATATATATATATATATATCTTGATTTTGACTTCTCATACTCATTCAAAATATGTTTATATAAAAATATAATGGGTATCTCCAGTAAGATTTCCCAACCACTGTCCAATAATCAAATACCTTTCCATCAACACAAAAAGACCAACAAGAAATATAAAACCATATTTTTTTTATAATTACCATGTCATTATAGATTTTGAAATTTATAGGAAATTTGATTTTTTTACTTGGTTTTTATAGGGGAGAAATATTAATTTCCTCTAAAAATGATCTCTAGAAAACTATTCTGATGATTTCATTATTCACAGGTTATGGTTTAACCCTTGGGCTAGAATTTGGTGAGATTTTAAGTAGGTTGTAGTTTTTTAGAATATTTTAATATTTATTCAATAAATATTGAATATTATACGTATGAAAATGTTGATATCTATTAAAACGAGTATTTTCTTTAAATTTTGACTTTATGGTCCATTCCAACATGATATGTCTTACTCATATGAGGTTTAATCATTGTTAGGGCTCCCAATCATAGGTGTGGAATTTGATATAAATTTATTTTTATGTTTTTAAATTTTTTTTTCTTCTCTACCACCACCTATTATATCCCATTTACATAGTGATGGAGGGGGGTATTCATTCCCACATGAAATACATCCGAGAGAGGGGAATAAGGATTGGGTTGTGTAATGTTACGTCTTATCATAGATAGATTTAGGTGTAAAATATTTAGATAATAGATTAGATCATTAGATACAACAATTTCATTGTGAGGTAGGCCATTGTTTCTATTTATCACTAAAAACTCATTTGATTAAACATTTTCAAATTTTAATATGGAAAATTGACTATTTTGGATGCCTTGTGCCCCATATATGGGTGATTATGATGAGATGGGGATTTTAGGTGATTCATAGGTGTTGTTATTCGAGAAAACATAATCACATGAAATGCAGTTCCATAACACATGCTATGTCGTTCGTCAGTGAAGAAAAGGATGAACATGTTGTCCAAATGGTGTGTTTATCACATGGACACACCATGTGGGACCTATGTTACACATCCCAATGTATACCAATTACGTGGATGAAAATGTCATTTGAGTCGCAAGGTGCGTAATAGTAGAAAACAAGACATCGATTGAGGCACATGGCATGTGAAAGTACATGCCATGTCATGTTCACGACATAGATTGAGCCAAGGCACATAGTTGGGTACCCTATGTGGATTAAACATCATGTGTGCTTTATTAAATATATTGTGTATTTGGGAAATGCATTCCAAGATGGTTTAAGTTTATTCTTAGGGTGAGGTATTGTAGGTACAAGCAATGTATACTATGATATATTCAATGTACTATTACTTCAGAGGGGGTTTACCTATTTTATTCTCTAAGGAAGTAACTGGACATGTGAAGAGTTTATTTTGAGTATTTTACACATAGAACATTATGGTGTGTCCCTCATGGATATTGGAGGCATTAAAGAGATTATTTGAGGATATATAAGGTGTGAGCAAAAGGTATTCTCTGATATGTTGGATTAAGTGTTTTCCTATAAGAGATTTGATTTGAGACATTGGTGAGGGTTGTGATATTAATGGTCTGACTAGGTATAAGATAACCATGGTCCTTGGTTTGTGATATTTGGGGTCAATCCTAGGTTATTATGACAAATTAATGACATGGGAAATGAGATGTGTTTTTTGGAATAGGCACTTGGGGATTGGGTTAGCCAGTGCCTACAAGCTATGAGGACACTACAGCATATTGGATGCATTTTGGCATTGATGCATAGAGATCAAAATGGGTTTGAAGAAACCTAGCGGATTCCCATGTGGGTGAGATGAGAACACCGATGAGTCCATTTTGTTTTTTATATAACCAATATGATCTACATGATTTTTTCCTAAGTGCATAATTAGACATTGAGACAATATTCAAGGCATGGGGATAAGTATCGAGTGAATAGAACCCTAGAGATGAGCTAGTAATGAAGTGGTCTGACTATGATGCCCATATGTGTTTATGTTATGAGACAGTTTCATGGATGAGAATTTCTGGGGAATATGATATGGTTTTTTGAGTAATAAATGGATGTAATCTATCCATAGATAACTAATTAGTTGTAACTAGGTCGATTCTGGACCACAATGACTTTATGAGTTATGGATAGGATTATTACAACCCCTGATGATCATATAATATATTTCGTAGTAAACATTGACCCTCGATGATCATAATAGGTAATATTGGGTGGATGGTGTCCCTGACTATTTTTTGAGATATTATAGGTACTGTGAAATTTATCCCGATATAATATTATGAGATATTATGATGTTTGATCTATTTTCCATTGATATGACCCTAGGGTAGGTTTCTCTTCCCCAAGTTTTATTTACGAAATTTTCAGTGGGTGATTATCTTACCCCATAAACTTTTATATGATATTTTGATTGGGAAAACTCTTATTTAAATGGCTCGGATTTTTAGTGTATTATTTTTAAATATTATATGGAATTATT
Source organism: Viscum album (assembly GCA_963277665.1). Lineage (NCBI taxonomy): Eukaryota > Viridiplantae > Streptophyta > Magnoliopsida > Santalales > Viscaceae > Viscum > Viscum album. The sequence goes on from OY728119.1 coordinate 1,520,898,950, forward strand.
TAAAGACTAGGTTTTGAGATGTTGTGTGATAATGAGGTCTGGAATCCCCAAAATTAATGTCTGAAATTATTAAAACTCTTAAATAGCACATGCGTGAATTTTTCTAAAAAATTTGAATAAATTTAAAATGGGTGCTCGGATCAAAACTTTGAGGGCACCGTTTCATTTAGAGAAGATAATTTACCTTAGGTGAGGCATAATATGGATCTGTGTGGGTCGACAATAGAAATTAGGTTTTGGAGGTTTTAAAAGAAATAAAATAAATTAATAATTTATTTTATTTTAAACGTTTCCATGACGTAGCAACATGTAAATTGGATTTAAATTACCAGGAGCCTAGGGTCAGACTCATAACCCTAGAAATTGTCATTGAACACTCTAGATATTTGGAGAGGAGTTATCGTTAGAGAGATCACGATGAAAGAGAATGAGCAATGACACATGGATCGTTGTGCAGTGGGATCTAATCCGAACCGATGACCACTTTTCCTCTTCATCTACAATCAAGGTAGTGTTTTTTGTTTTGATTTTTCCTTTAACCATTATTTGTTTAAATGAAGAACACAAATCAAACCATGAACAAGATGACCTGTAGATAGTTCGTTCTTACAGGATGGTCTTTTATCGGGCATATTTTGGGGAATTGGTCCATGTTTGATTTGATTCATGTTTTTATTTTCTTCATTTTATACTTATAACAGGAGAAGATCAATTCCATGAGGAATGTAGATGGTGGTTCATTCCTCTATTTTCAATTTGTATTTTGTTCCCCCTTTTTGACCCTGCGTTCTTCATGTTCATTGTAGGGTTATGAACAATAGATTTTTCCGCATCTGTTTCACAACGTAACATTCCCAAACTGAATATCCAACATCGTGATGACCAAGAGAAGGTGTGATGATGATAGAGGACAAAAAATTGACAAAGATCATAAGAAATAACTCATCAATAGTTCTTCACCAAAATTATTAAAATGAGTTTTTGGAACCCATCGAAGCCCTGAAACATAAATAATCTGCACTGTTATGGCGGAGAAGCCTTGGATCATGTGTTTCGAGGCGAACAAATGTCATATTGAGGTTTGGAAGATAAAATGAGGCACGGGAGGAAGAATGTTGTTTTTTTTTGAAAAAATGTGTTGAACGCGATATGTTTTTCAAAGAACATAGTGTGTGGGGATAGATATAAAATGATTAGGGTTTGGTGATACAGCAAGAAATGACACAGTGTGTGAAAACTGTCACATGGAATGTGGACCATTACACAAAACATGACATATATCTTAGATGATACACAAACATGGGGTGGAGTAAACAAGATGTACCCCACCACATGGCCAAACCAGGCTAGTTACGCGGGTTACCCTATGTAATATTACATGAGTTGGCATACATGAGTGGAAGACGTGTCTGAGCACATGTCCAGTGCACATGAAGTGGACCTTGGATAATCAGAAACAACATGTGACCATCACTACATGTCATGTATTAAATTTTTACATGAAATATCTTTTGACCTGGGTTAATGCACAAAGGCAATACATGAAGTCAAGAGACACTGCATTTTCCCTTGCTACATGCCACACACTCTCTTCTACATGGCTTGATCTCCTTGTCCACCATTCCTTAGACATGTTTTGTTTTGGTTAGTGCCCCCTTTTCTCGTTCCCATAAAGGTAATGTATCATTCCCTTAAATAAGAGTATGATTCCTTCAACAAGACTTTCTTGATAGGGTCATAATCCCTCCGAGAGGACCTGAGTGAGATCCTCTACCCTTTCTTAACCCTAGGTAGATTCATGTATTGACATGAAAAAATATACAGGACGTCAATCCTCTAATTAGTTGTGGAATCTAGATGAGTTGTGGTATAATCCAATGCCCAGGTAGTGATCCTCACCCATGTATCATGATCTTTCCCCACGCATGAGTGAGTTCTCCCAAAATGAGTGAATCTATTCTCTCTTCAAATATATCAGTGCATCTATCTCGCTCGTGACACTTCCTGATGAATGTACTTCTCTAAAAAACATCATCATAACTACAATACTTGTGGAGTGAGTTATACCATAGGAGTGTTTCATGGAATCTTTGAACTGAATCCCTAACGTGTGTATGTGATAATTGTGACATAACTCTAGACTACGGGTCTAGGTTTCAAGCAAATTTGGATATTTTACTCTTGTTATATATTCTGTAGAAATATATTTTTTAGAAATAACCATTCCTTTAATTTGTGTATTAATTAGTGGTTTTCAAGGTCCTATACTAAGTAATGTTATACTCACCCCTTCACGAGCTTTTCCCACACATGTCTTGTCTTGTGATGATGAGTAGCCTTTTTATAGAGTCTAGGGTGAACTATGATCAGAGTGAGTTTTGTGAGATTCCATACAGGCCAAGGTGTTCCTACAACTTTGAGTAGCAGTTCCAATACTTATTTTCTTACTTATATGTTGGAATTTGTAGATTGCAGACACTTTATTTTAGTGGTCTTGTATTTTAGCCCATTTTACCTTTTTTAATTTACATTCTGTTTTACTTTGTTGGTCAGGTATAGTTATATGCATGTATTTTGTTACTTAGTGGTTTTTACATTTCATAATTTTTGGGCTGGTATATGCTTGTATCTATATAGGTACATAGACAATACCCACCATGTTAGTGATATGATGACTCTGTGCTAGTCACCATCCCCTGGACTATTGAAGGTGTGCTTGCGAAGTCGCAGTACGGGCCCACTGGGACGGGTCGTGACACATCCCCCAACTATTTATATGAGGTCGTGGGGTGTGAATATTTTCCCCTAGTGTTGTATATATGGGATGATCAAGTGGGTTTATTTCACCTTAAGTAATTATATATAATAGTTTATATATATCCATCAGATTATAGGGTAAGACACGTATCCCCCTATATTTTATAACACAATTAATGTTATCCAAAACTGGTTTAAGTATGTATTATGGACCTCATGTGGCACCGTAGAACATGAGGCCGATGATGATTTATTTATTAATTTTATTCGAGTTAATTTCAACTAGACTAGGCATATCACGAGTGCATGCACATTTTTATAAATGAACCTATTAGGAACATCGTTGTGGGTGACCTAATAAGAATTCATTTATCACCGTGAGTATAGGAACTTTGGTGTACATATAGACCATATTCTTACTTTTAAGTGAAACATAGGAAGTGTCACGGATATATAATATTATTTTTATTGCATGATCAGGATAGAGAAAAATTACAGGGATTTAGAGAATGAGGTTGAGGTAAAACTCGGTGGTGTTAGTATAGCCTTTTATGTATTTATTTCTTTTATCTTTTTATGTGATCAACCCAATGCGCGATTAATTGGGATGTGTGATTGTAAACATGCACATTTAATTAATATAGAGTGATTATGTTTATATTTTATTCATACTCAAAACATTTATTATTGTAGATGATGTATTGTTATATATAATATTTTTTAATTTGATATGAGTGTATATTCCTTCCATGGTAACCCCATAGACCCACCCTACTATTTGGTAGTATCTGGAATATAGGGAGGTTCACCCGAGGTCATGTAACACCTTCGATCTGGGCACTGGTGAGTTGTCTAGGGTGGGGGTGTTACATTTTATCCACCCAATAAAAATAGACAACTACTATATATGATGCATTTATACCACTAATAATATTTAATATATATAATTACATATTTTCTTATAGTTTAGAACATGTATATCATGAAATAAAAAACTATAAAAACATATTTTTTGAATAATAAAAATACATTTATAATATAACTCATTCCCAATAATTGACATAATGATTGTTCATGAAAGGTATATGTGGTTGGTAATGACATCTAAAACATATAGCTCAAATAATCATTAACATGGTAGCATATAAAACATGTCATTCATAATTCACAAAATTAACTCCAATTAAAAAACCCACTAACTCATTATAAGGAAAATATTTATGAATTACTAAAACTAAAATTTAAATCTAGTTCCACACATATAAAAATATATTTTTTGTAACTATTTAGATAATTAAATGATTCTAAATGATAGGAGGGGTCACATTAATCTAAAACATTTCCACTTAAGGGAACCCTAGGTCTATCACTAGATTAGACAAGCTATTGAATCCCTTATCAACAAATTTAATGATAAAAATAGTGGTAATAATATTCAACTTAAAGTGTCACTTTCAATAACCTAGCCATTTAGAAAAAACTCTCAATACAAAAAAAATCAAAAATACTAGAGGCCATATATAATCTAGAAAATCATAGGTCATTCTCCATAAGTTACTCTCCCTACAGTATTAAGACTATTACTATTCCATTATTTAATTTCCATAGAGAAATTCATTAAACAAACCATTACTAGGAAACCATGCTTCTTTCCAATCATACTAGATTTATACTCATAGAGGTCCAAGACACATAAAACCATTTTTCCAATGATTTTTATTAAGATTTTTTGTTTGATAAATAAAAATACATTAAAAAAATAATCCTAACATAACTCATTACCCAAAGGTATCATATTTTCCTTGGTGAAATTTTTAATCGCAACTTTATTGAAACCTAAGAGAAAATCCCCTTTGGAATGAACACCATTTATGGTATAAAATTTTAGTTATAAGAATCCATAATACCTTAATATATAGGGTGTAATAATTTAATTTTACATATACCCAAATTAACATTTCCATATTGGTAATAAGGGACCATTTAGAACCTCATAGAAGTACCATTATCCCTATCATCCAAATCTCAAGTCACACACGCCCATTTTCCATATCTCATCATCACATCATACATGAAAATTTATATAAACCATGGGGAAATTCACGGGATAAACAAAAATGTTCTATAATAAGTTGAAATATCAATATTCATTCATATATTTGTATTCGAGAGAAACCAGTGAGAAATGGGCGAGGAAGTGGAGAATCACCTTAAGGATCCCAAAGACATTGATAGGTCAATGAATGGAAAAGAATCAATAATGATTTAAGATAGAGATGTTGAGAATAATATAAGGTTCATGCACTTGGAGTCCTACAGGATTAGTCGAGTAATTATAAGTTAGATGCATATTTAATATTTTATTTTATACTAATAAAATAAAATAATTAATTTTTAAACAAAAAATGGGGACACTAGGATCATAGTAGACCCCACATGAATTCTAGGGTATTTTAAATGGTTATGTTCCATTGTTATCCCCATTAAAATTCTATTGGTACCATACTATACATATTGTGTGAGTTTTCAACACACCATAATGAATTTTTTTATTACCCCAACCTTGAGATCTATTCTCAGGACATTTCTACCAACCTTCAAAACTATTAAACCTCTATTATTTCACTCAAAATATTCAAAAAAAGATACCTATAATAAAATATAAAATTATGAGGTCAAAAACTATTTGACTTCTCTTTTGATAGAGTCTGATATATTAATAACATAAATTATCATACATGGGCACACACCATTACAAATTCCACACTAAAGAACTTATTTTTCTTGATAAGTACCTAAAATAGTTCAAAATATTTGACTCACTTCTCTTGAATCAAATATCATATCTCATACATGAATTCAAAACTATATATGATACATTACACTTGATCCCAATAGATATTTCCATAATAAAAATTACTATTTAAACCTACAAAATAAATTATCCAAGTCCTGAATAGTATTTATAATTAATAATAATTCCATTATAGTATAATTCACATGAAAAGAGTCAAACTATCCTATACCACATCTACCCCTTGTTAGTTAAGAACTACTCACACACATTGAAACTGATTTATTTTTTCCATCATTCAACAAATGATTCATATTTAGATATATTTATAAAAAAATTTCATCAATTAAAAACTTCCCATATTGGATGTTATTATATATTTTTGAAAAAAACACATCAGAGATATACCCAAAAATCGCTTGAATAATAACACCTCATTATAAACATTTGATGAAGAGCTAGTGCACTAGATAATTCACCAATTCCGTGATACCACCGTCATGTTCTCCCAGTGTAATTAAAAATTCATTAAACTAAGATCTACCCCATCTCAATTCTTTAATTCTACACCTGTCAATGGCCAAATGTTCAAATTATCTTTGAGAAGTAAAAAAAATTCCCTAATGTGGGAATTATTGAAAAATATATAATTTTACCAATTTTAAAATAATATATCATTCTATTTATTAAACTTATCCTCAAATGGTCTCACATATTTCACTATCACTTGGATGATACTATAAAACCACAACTCACATTGTTATTGGAACAAATTGAAAATCACCTTAAATATATACCATTGTTCACCTATGAAAAATATAATGTCATGATAATAAAAGGTGTTCTCCCCACAATAGTATTTTCCTTATTTTTCATTCCGATAGAATATATAAATTCAATATTTATTATATATTACTAGTATGCCTGATACATGCTCGTAATATACCTGTTAACATATTCTATGAGCCTCCAACAAAGTGAAAGGGTTTTGTGATGTCTTATACATCCAGTACACAATGATAGAGATAGTTCATATCCATTATTGAATCTCAAAAATACTTATGAAATTATATAATATCAAGATATTTAAATCACTAATGGTGGTGAGGTATAAAAAAAATCATATATTCCTCACCTTTCAACAGCCGAAAACAAGATACAAGAGAATAGTAAGATAATTACAACTGATTCCCCATTCAGTGTGTAAGTAGGATCTAATTATAATGGAATTTATTACTCATTTACTAATATATATAAGAGTTTATAATATGGTCTAGGAAATCGTGGATCTTGTGACAAAAAAATGACACATCTTAGCTACTTTTTAATCAAATTTCATAGATAAACCTATGAAAATTATACTTGTGAGAAATGGTGACACATTATGGGGTACTAATGGGAATTTTCATAGATCAAGACCAATGGTTCTTCTCAAAGTTGGTAAGGGTTTCAATGATTTTATAATACTAAAATAAAATTATGTCTCTTACCACTCTTATACTATTGGATAATCATTGTAGGACATTCACATTTTATATGATATTATTTGGACTTATATCTTAGATTTTGGTGGGTCTTGTAAAGATCATCTATCATTAGTGAATTTTAATTATCATAATAGTTATCCATCCTTTATTTAGATGGATCATTTTTATTCTCTAAATTATAACATGTGTAGATAGAAATTGGTAAATCATATTTTATTGGAAATAGTACAGTATATGAAATGACTACGCATATCAAATTGATTCATTAATTGTTGAAAAATTCTCAATGTCATCAAAATTCATATATAGATTGTGCATGACGATCTTTTTAATTTCTTGTAAGTTCTTATATATTTCTCAAGGATTATCATTTTCTTGGTCTATAGAATGGGTAAATAAGGGAAACTTAATCCTTAGTTCATTATACTATTTTATGTTATCGAATGTGTCATGAAGATAGGCTACCAATTAGCTAAGCCTATTCACCTAAATGACTTATATATTGATTTTCATTTTTCTTAAGTATGTTGATACATACTAAGTCCAAAAAATGTTATTAATTTTGATGATATATATAGATATAATACCCTGTTTATAATATATATTTTTTTGTATCATCAAATAGAGTGATAAAGGCTTATAGGTAAACTTCATTCAACTAGTTTGGGTGTGATGATAGTATAGTCATCTTTGAGAAGTGACTTTGGAGAATGTGGCTAAATTTTAATCCTAATGAACAAAATTGTTTTCATTGAAGTCTAAATATCTCTTTTAGATGATGATAATCCTGATGGGGGGAGAGTTTATAATGGTTAACATAATACAAGTTAATAGATTATCTTATTTTTTATTAATTAATTGTCTGATAAATTAATTCATATTTTAAAGGGGATTTCAATATAAATGAAAGGGAGTTTAGAGAATGAAATGAGATTTTAGTATAGAAGGGTAACTGGGTACCTGGTATACTTGTTGCAAAAAATGAAAAAAAAACAATATAAGATAGGGGGAGTGGATTATTGTGATTTGATTTCATCATGTCCAATTTCATATTTTTATTACATTGAAATAAACCCTTTTGAACATATAAATCTGATTCACACATAATATTTATATGTATAAAATGAACCAAGACACACAAATATCTTAACTAAATCACTAATAAGGACTACTCTATAAAGCATATGTTGATGTTGTGTCGATATAACATAGGATATCACCACTTACTATGAATTATTAAAAGGTTTAGAAAAAATGAACTGTTGATAGAAGGGTCACCCCCTCTATCTATCTATCCACTCAGTGATTCAAATGAGTGTTATAAAAGTATATGTGACTCGATGGTTACTCCCAAGAAATATTCAAAATAGATAAACATAAAGTAATCAATATTTTTTTCACCTCACCTTAGCTTCTTATAGAATGGAAATATCTTTAATAAGGATTTTCATAGAAGCAATCCTCTAAATTCATCACGTTCGATCAATGATATTTTTTTTCTTGTAAAATTTATATCATCAAATTATATACTAACACTATAGGTGACCTAAATACCTTTCACCAATATCGAGATATATATGTTAAAACATAAAAAAATTAACAAATTATTTCCCTTTCCTAAAAACACCCATAAATTAAGTACTAAATATTTCCCTCTTATTATATTTCAAGAATTATCATTTTATCATTTTTTCTAGAAATCACTTACAATTTGTTAAAAATTTTACAAAAAAATAAATTTAGTTTTTGGACATTTATTTATATACATAAAACTAAAATTTAAAAACCACTAAATAACTAATGAAATACTATTTTTTAATTCTAAAAATACATAAACATTCAATATTTAAGATTGGAAAAAAAATCCTTCCATAAATTGTTATCTAAAAAATGTGTTAGTAACTATTTCAAGACTTTATGACTTCCCCCTATTAATTATCTATTAAAATATACATTTAAGTGTTATTAAAACATTTATTCTAATTATACTAATTAATTGAACCTTGATTCATTATTTAAAAACTTTACAAATGTCTACTTGAAATAAATAAATAAATATCATAAGATTTATTTATATGATCCAATACATGTGAATTTATCTCCTGTGTTGAAGATAAGACTATTTAATCTCATGTACCTGTACAAATATTTAGAATAATTCTAATGTTTTACTTCCTATAACCATATTTATATTATATATCTTTAAAATTATTCAAAAACATAGATGCACAAACTAGAAATTATTACATATCAAAAAATGTATCTTACACATACATAAATTTTTCAAAATTCATATTAAGTATTGGTAATATAAATATTATATATAACTTGAAAATATAGTGTATATATTATGTATTAGGTGGGGCATCTTATATATCCTCAAGTGCAACTCCATGTTTTTACTACGTTCCACCCAAACTTATTATTAGATATCACTCAATCCTCTAATATATTATTATGAATTACTGAGATTAAATATTATATATTTTCATATGGATAATACATATCTTAGGTAATTTTAAAGGAAAATTTCAAATTTATATATACATGATGATCCATTTTCCTTTTCTATTGTTATGTACATAATGAATTTTAGACATTTCGAAAATCTACTCTAACCTTATCTAAATTTATTTAAGTCTATTGAAAATCTATATTAAACTTTAATGAACATATATGACCTCAATAATCTATCATACAAGATAAATTTATTCCAAAATTTTCTAGACTACTTTAAAATAACTAGAAATACCATTATATAGTGAACTAACTAAATTACAACATTCCAAACACAACCTTGATTGCACCATTAAAACAATTATTCTTGTTTTTAATCAAACAGAACATTCTAGAAAGTCCCAAAATAAATAATATTACCATTAAATCACTCTATGTCTACATGATAAATACTTGGTGTAGAAAATATGAGATCAAGAAAAAAATATTTGTGAACCATGAAAACCATGCCACTTAATCTCCTAACACTTGTTAAAAAAAACCTCTAGAACCCCCTTCCAAATAATCTCCCTTAAATGTATCTCCTCCACTAGATTATAATATAACTTATTATGTTTTTACCCCTTTGACAATAAAACCAATGGATAAAACCCATAAAAAAAAGTTAGACATAAAATGAATATAGAGATTGTGGATTCTTCTGAACCTACTCATGGTGAGGGAGATAGATAAAAATCATGGTTAAATCAATTCTTCACAAATGAATGTAAGCTAGAAGATCTTGTGAATATGTATGTAACACCACAAGATTTCAGGGTAAGTTATTTTTTTTAATTCAATAGCTTGCATTACACGCAACAACGAGTTCAAGCGCACCACGACATATCAAACTAGCCGTTCAAAAGTGGTTATGAAAAATATTAACTATATTTTGAAATTTATATAATCCATATAATTTTAACTTATATATTAGGTTTTCTTTGATATATTATAAGAAAATAATGTATTTTTTTTAGAAAAAATGTATTTTTCAAAAAAACAAATCAGTTTTACCACATTTTAATGGAGACCCTTATTAAATCCAAAATTTTACCCTTTAACATATTCAGTATGACAAAATAAAATTATTATTTAGAATCAGGACATCAAAATTTACTTTGGATGAAATTTTGGTATTTTTCTAATAATATTCATTTTTTATGAATAGGGAGAAATATTGTACTTTAATTCAAAACTGCCTTTTAATATAAATTATTTATAAGGATAGAGTATATTTCAAATTAGTTTTTCAGTTTAATTATATTATATTTTCACCCTTTAGTACTTTTTTGTTCAGTGGAATTAATTTCACTTTGAAATTATACATAAACAAGTGTCAATCTTTTGATAGTTATTATTTCTTAAAAACAAACTATTTGTTTTGACAATAGATATTAATTTTAAATTAATTAATAAAACTTCTATGTTTTGAATTTGGTAAAATAGAAATCATTTTTTAATTCGGAATATAAAATATAGATTAGGCTTAATTTTTGGTATTTTTCTGAAAAACATCATTTTTTGATGAATAGTGAAACCACTTAGTAGTTAAAAATCCGAATTTTTCATTTAAATTAAATTTTACTACATTTGTGAATTGAATTTAGAAAATTAGAGATACATGGTTTTTATTAGTATGTAAAATTTGGTTCAAAAGGATGAAAATAATTTTTGGTGAATTGTAACTTTTGACTTTTATTTACCACGGTTAAAGGTAAATAAGGTAATTTAAGGTAAAAAGAATATTATAATATTACAAAATTACCATAAAACTTGTCCTAACATTATTGGATGAGTCACAGCCAACCATGATCATCCTTTGGTCTTTTTTGGGACACCATGGAGCCACTTATTAATGATAATGACACTTTATTTTAATTAACATAAAGTAAAGGCAAAAATGAGATAAACAAATATCTTTAAGTAAATAAATTTTTACATGGGGTTATAAAAGTCATGTTTTAAACTATAAATATTCATTGGAAAGATACAACTATTTCATACATTATGTTATTTTTCTATAATTTTTAGAAATCAAATAAATTAAATTATTTAAGACACAATAATGATGTAGTATTCACCTTATTAATAAATTATTTAAATAAATAAGATTATTAATATTAAAATAGTATCCAAAACCTATCCAATTCTTATTGGATGATTTTATTTAGACAATTATTCATCTTATATTTGACTTTAATTAGTTTCGGACCTTTAGAAACCGAATATCACTATATAATAAAATAATTTTTCACACTTTCTAAAAGAAACCCTCCTCTCCCTTATAAAAGGACACCACTTAAAACCCATTCCACACACCTCTCAAGCCCCTTGGATCGTCCAAACCCTGCCCAAATAATCTACCATGATGTCCCTCTTACTACTAGAAGTTATACCATAGGTATAAGTCATTTCAATAATTCCTTTTGGTTCAAACAAAAAAAACTTTACCCAAATTAATGGTAACAATTTCTCTTAAATTATTTTGTTTTATTTTGTTTTATTTTACTTCTCCAACCCCCCTAAACTCTTATTATTAAATTATTTTATAACAAAACCAGTATCCTAAATATACTATAATGTATCTATGAGAAGGATTCGAACTAAACTAACACACACCTCCATCTAATGGGTGAAGAACATATTGTTTCTGTGGTTGGAAAACTAACACCTCACGAAAGAATGATTGTTGCATTATCTCCTACCGCATCTCATGGTGGCCACTAAGATGGAAATTTATTTATATATGATATATAATATGTTTATTTTTTCTTTTTTCCTCTTTATTTTCTATTTATATCGAACCTTTAGGGTTTCCATTATGGGTAAAATGCGATAATTTCATTTGAGCAAGTGCGGACTACCACCCCCTCAAAGTGATATGACTTGTTAATGAATTATGTGGGATGTATAAAGTTTGTAGTTAATGATATATGATATTATACTGGAATTATATTATTCCTATCTATAATTATGTTTTAATTCCTTTAAAATACAAAATATAAATGAAAGTAGCGTTAATGCGTACATACGGCTTACCGTCTCCATGAAAGGTGCTTTTCATTTCTTATCTTAAAATGTTATGTACTGTTATAAATACATATATATACTGGATATATAATATATGTATGATATCTAAGTCATTTATATAATTCTGGAGATAATGTAATTTTTACCACATGAAAAAAATTGTAATTATAACATGTTCATTTTTTACTCAAGTTCTGAACATCGATAAAATATCCAATATGAACTCAAATAATTAACTAATTGTTATATCAAGGTAATTATTGATATAAAAGTAATAATAAAATTTAAAAATGTTCTTAATCAGTTATAAATTGACTTATGTTTATTATTCAGATAGAACAAGGAACATACAAGACAAGTCGGACTTGAGGTAAGGGGTTTCTTATCTCACCCTTAATTCCATGAGATTTCCATTGTTCGCCACTTATTTATTACATGTGGTGAATTCAGTACTTCCATTTGATATATATTATCATGGATATATTTATATATTCAAGGTATTATTTGATTAATTTGGTTATTATTAAATTTTGGTCATACAACTTGATTGATTACAACGAAGTAAGGGTTTTTCATCTCACTTTTTATTCAAGTGAGATTCATGCTATATTGGCCACTATTTCCTTTTGTGTGGTGTATGTACTGTCCATGATTGTATTAATTGTGTAATATAGTTTCATTTATGGGTATTTACAACATCATTTTATGATTCTTCTTTCATGGGGTGTATGTCATGTATGTTATGAAATCGGTAAGGGAATATCAAATTTCAATTTCCACTCATTCGGATTTACGCATACTTCATTGATTATTTTACTCCAAAATTATGCATGGTATCACTATTTATTATTTATGTAGTAATTTCCACTACCCTTTGCGTGGATATAATTTTTATACACATAATCACTCCATTGATAATTCCTTAAGTCATTCATATGAACTTGATAAGAGTGATGTTAACTCAATTTCCATTCATTGAGTTAAACATCCAAGTCATTGATATTGTTTTTATAAGAATATGTGTGAATGTCCTATGATTTATTTACACTTAATATCAAATCATATTGAGTGTATTTATATTTCTCACACATAATAATGTCATTTATTTATCCTCAACCTAAAGATATGATATTTATAAGGGACTTTATCTGAATTTACATTCCATTTTGACTTCTTTGTTATTATGCACCAATTCACTTTTATATGGTCTATATACTGTCCTTTGACAAAGTATATCATGATATCATTTATTCTCATAAAATTATAATTCCTGTATTACCTTAATTATTTTTATTCAAGAATATCTTATTTGGTTAGAAAATCTAACAAAAATATCATTTTTAAATGTTTTAAAGATTTATTCTTCTAAATCTTTCTCATCAATTTCCATGTTTTAAAAATTGTTTTAAGGATTTATTTATATGGATATTAATGTTTTCAAATTCAAAAAACTTTTAAAAGTTTCAAAGTGGTATGGGACACATTGATTCCAAAATATATTTTAAATGACTTCCTGATAAATAGTGAGACTTTTAAATGTTTTCAAGAAAAAGGGGATATTTCTCTCATATAGTTTTGATGATTATTTTTATCTATGTCAATATCTTTAATTTTTCTCAATTGAGGTTAATATATTATAATTAATTCTTCCATATTGTATTGAATGAGTCATGTTTTACTGTAGATGTGCTATTTTTTTGCCATTCATTGTTTGAGGTTAAAGTATTGACATTTCGTATGATGGTTTTAATACGAATGTTTAGATTATGATTCACCCATTTCATATGAGGAAATCATTGGACTTAGTAAGTGACAGGTGGAGCCCTCTATAGATCCTCGATGCATCGGTAGGTATCATGAGACAATTAGATGTGGAATTGGCCGAGGCCTATCCCAATATTTGATATATGGTTTTGCCCGTGGCCTTAATCATTTTTAGACCCCTTGGACGATGCCTTGACGAAATGTTTTATAATGTCTCGCATTATGAATTCCATCATTATGAGATTATCTATTGATATTTCATGTGGTTATTCATCTAGTAGAACATCCATGACTATGTTTTATTATGGATATATTACTCAGCTCAAATTCCTTCAATAAAGTTCTCATGTTTATTATTCGTTAAGGAATGTGTTTTCAATTATTCCTCATGCCAAAAGTTTATGTTATCTTCCACTATATTTCGTACTCTTACTGAGCATCTGATCCCTCCCCTTTCTCATGTTTCATTTTCCCAGGGTATGAATAAGTTATATACGAGTGACTTGAAGGAATAATCTTGGAATCTTGGATGTTTCTAATGGAATAAATTAGTGTTTTTTTATTTTCAAGTTGTAATGATGATCTTAAGTATGTATATTGTTTCCAAGACTACTAAACTAATCAGTCCTTTGAGACTTTATTCCTTGTAATCATGAGAATGTATTAAAATAATTCACCGACTCATGGATTCTAGGGTCAAGGTGTTACAGTTGGTATGAGAGGAAGTTTAGTACAAACCATAGAAACTAGATTTTGATAAACCATGATTAGAGAACATTACCCTAAGATAGACTTTGAGGATTTGTATAGAAGAACTTCCTAGAATTTTGGTAACAAAGAGATTTTGTGTATTTTCCAAGAAATACATCCCTGTCTGGATATGAGCAGCTAGAGGAGACTCGGGCACATATGTACATAAGAGTGAAAACTTTGACAATTAGTTTTGGGCCTGACCCGGGGTATCCTGGTACACGACAAGGGGCCTTGCTGCACTCTTGGTTACGACATTCCAGGGGGATATTCTTAGGATAATTCACATTCTCTTTACAAACCGATTTGAATGATTTTAATATAATATGAGAATAAATAACATTGGTTAATCCTAAGGAGTTTTAGATTAAAAATACAGTGTAATGATATTCTATAAATGATTTTATGACTCACACTATACTTTCTTGTGTCATTCAATGGCTAGTTTCCAATGAAGTCATAATAACATTGAAGATGATGTACAAGGTGGGAAAAATGGTGGAAATGAGCAATGAAATGGAATTTTGATAGGTGTAAAAGATATCATGTTCATGAAAAATCAGTTATCCAAAAATATGATCAACAACATATATATTAACCAACTCCCGGACTCAACAAAGAAGAGAAAAGTGGTGAATGATAAGAGCTCCAGTAGTGAATACCATGGAGAAAATAAAAGCTCATTTCCCATCATGTAGGAAATGTGTAAGGAGACACATAGGAAGGTTTCTTAATGGAACAAATAAATGATTTATTTGTGAGAAATAAGGACATGATGTAATGAATTGCCGAGAAAAAATGAAGAGTATTATGGAAGAAAATAAAAATGGTCCCAAGAATCTATTTACAGTCATTTTCCGTAAATGTAGGGGACCTGGCCATTACTCGAGTGAATTCCATATTCTATAGGATATCCTCTTGGTCAAGGAAGAAGCTATGAGAAAATAAATGGATGGAAAAATGTTTAAAAATTATTTGTTCTCTTTGTTGATGGGATTACATTGGAAGACCCTTATCTTGTATTTGTAACCCTGCAGTTTGTTATGTAAAAATGATATTTGAAGAAGAATTATCTTTTCTCTTGTGGATATTGTTATAAATAACCATTTGGTTTTATATAATCATTAAGTTTGGGGCAATTACAAGTTGTTTTATTTTGGGATTAAAATGAGAGGTATGAGATAACATTTCAGATGAAATTATGATATAGTTACTTTGAGGAATCTATCTCATTTTTTTAAATATTATAAAATTATATAGTTTTTGAAAAAGGACAACATGAAGACCGTGTGACAACCCTTCGCGTCAGACATTGCTATGGGTATCGAACCCACAACCATTGTGTGATTGGGGTTTATCACCTACCATTGGACAACGTGAAGTCCCTGGTTAGTGTGACTAATTATTTTTAGTTAAATTATTTTATTGATCAATAATAAGTTGACTTGCGAAATTATATTTGATCAAATTGATATCCTTAGTATAAGAAAATGATTTGGTGATTATGTGATAAATTTTATTTTGGAAGATGTTCGCTCTATTGGGAATACTATATGCCTAAGGAAAATAGAATACTATGGGATTTTATTTTAAGAGTAATGGTGTTTTTTAAACTATATTTTTATTGTGTATTTATAGAGATTGGGTTTATTAATGGAAATGATTAACCTATCCAAGAGAATACGTGGTTAGGTTAATTTCTTTTAAATATGTGACTTTAAGAGTAGTCGATATTATTTGGAGATACAATTTAACATGGAAGACTATGTAAGAAAATTATTCTGAGTTTGGGTTTTCAATATTAGTTTATATTATATTGAAATATTTAATGGAAAATTATTTATTGAGTGATATTTATTGATCTCGGGGTATTATTGGTTTAATTTTAGAAATTAAGATTAGTATTTCTTTCTCTATAGAATTATACTTTTGGGATCATCTTATCTTTTACTAACCTTTTTGGTTTGGTTAATCTCTATAAAAAAGGGAAATATATAGTTCATCCATTTTGGATTATGTGATTCTCTATAAGTTTATTCTAGCGCTTCAGGTGTGACCAAGTCATCTTTAATACTCATCATTTGGAGTGATAGAAGAGTTTGTGGTTAGAACTAGATGAAGTATGGAATATTACTTATCAAGTATATTTTTGTTTTCTTATTCTATGAATAAATTAATTATAAAAATTTAGGGAAGGTATCTTAAAACAAAAAATGTGTCATCCTAATACTTTTTGTTTTGTTGAACCGATGATATTTTAAATCACCATTGATTGATGTCTTTGAGGCCCTCAATTTTATACTGGTTTGTGATTGATGACCTCAATCACTCCCTATAAATATTTACATTTTTTCCTCCAATTATGTGTCTCTAATTGCCACCAATGTTCTCCTAATCGAGATCATAATTTGGTGGTGACTTTTTCATCTCCCTTTCCCTCTTATTAAGACTAAATTTTATTAACCCAATTTTTGAGGTGGGTTTTCCACAAAGCTATTTTTCTATTTTTTAACATTTTATTTTTGAAGAACAATTTCAAATTTATATGAAATAATTTTTGAAGGAGGGGAGAATGTAACACCCCAATATTTCATAGTAAGTTATTTTCTTTAAATTTAATATCTTGCGCTACACGCAACACTGAGTTCGAGCACACCACGACTTCCAAACTAGCCGTTAAAAAGTGGTTGTTAATAGTATTAACTAGATTTGGAATTTTATGTACTCCATATAATTTTAACTTATATATTATGTGTTTCATAGACATATTATAAGAACCAATTCAAATTTTCAGATAAAAAATGTATTTTAAAAAAATTCAAATTTACCACATTTTAACGGAGAACCCTTTTTAAATCCAATATTTGACCCTTTTACATATTAAATTTGACAAAATAAAATTATTCATAAAATCAGGACAAAAAATATTACTTTGGATGAAATTTTGGTATTTTTATAATAATATTCATTTTTTATGAATAGTGAGAAATAATGTACTTTAATTCCAAACAACCTTTTAATCTAACTTGTTTATAATGATAGATTATATTTTAAATTGGTTTTGAAGTGTAATTAGATTATATTTTTACCCTTT
Source organism: Viscum album (assembly GCA_963277665.1). Taxonomy (NCBI): domain Eukaryota; kingdom Viridiplantae; phylum Streptophyta; class Magnoliopsida; order Santalales; family Viscaceae; genus Viscum; species Viscum album. Next base: position 1,520,917,122 of record OY728119.1, read on the forward strand.
AATCCAATTTTGGTCATTGGAATTAATTTCACTTTGAAATTATTCATAAACAAGTGTCAATCATTTGATAGTTATTGTTTGTTAAAAACACGCTATGTGTTTTGACAATATGAATTAATTTTAAATTAATTTATTCGAATTATATGTTTTTAATTTGGTAATATAGACATCATTTTTGAATTCGGAATATCATATATAGATTAGGCTGTATTTTGGGTATTTTTCTGAAAAACTTCAATTTTTGATGAATAGTGAAACCACTAAGTAATAGTTAAAAATCCGACTTTTTCATTTAAATGAAATTTTACCGACTCTGTGAATTAAATTTCTAAAATAATAGATACATGTTTGTTATTATTAAGTAAAATGTGGTTCAAAAAGAGGAAAATAATTTTTGGTGAATAGTATGTTTTGACTTTTATTTACTGCGGTTAAAAGTAAATAGAGTAATTTAAGGTAAAAAGAATATTATAATAACACAAAATTACATAACAACTTGTATTAAACATATTTTATGATTCATGGCCGACCATGGGTATCCTTAGGTCGATTTGGGGACCCCATGGAGCCGCTTATGAATGATAATGACACTTTATTTTAATTAACTTAAAGTAAAGGCAAAAATGACATAAATTAATATCTTTTAGTAAATCAACTTTTACATGGCATTATATATGTCATATTTTAGACTACAAAAATTTATTAGATAGCTGAAATAATATCCTACATTATGGTATTTTTTTAATTTTTAATCAACAAATTAATTAAATTATTTATGACACAATAATGATGTACTATTTACATCATTATTAAATGATTTAAATAAATAAGAATATTAATATTAACAAAATATCCAAAACTTGTCCAAATCTTATTGGATGATTTTATTTATACCAGATGTCATCATATATTCGGCTTTAATTTTTTTGGGCTTTTATAAATCTAATATCACTATATAAGAAAATAATATTTTCACACTTTCCTATAGATCCCCTCCTCTCCCTTATAAAAGGACACCAATTCTAACCCATTCCACACACCACTCAAGACCCTTGTATCATCCAAACCCTGACCAAATAAGCTCTCAAGATCCCTCTCTTACAACTATAATCCTTACCGTAGGCATTAGTCACTTCAAGATGTTCTTTTGGTCACAACAAAGGAAGTTACCAAAATTAAAGGTAACGATTTCTCTTAAATTATTTTGTTTTATTTTACTTCTCCAACCCCCCATAAACTCATTTTATTCATTTATTTTATGATAACACCAGTATAATAAATATACTACGTTGTTTTGATGATAATTATTCGAACTACACCACACCTCCATCTAATGGGTGAAGAACATATGGTTTCTGTGGTTAGAAAACTAACGCCTCCCGAAACAATGATTGTTTGATTATATCATACCACCTCTCATGGATTCCATTAATAAAGAAATATATTTATATATGATATATATTATGTTTATTTTTTCTTTGTGATTCTGTATTTTCAATTTATATCACACCTTTATGGTTTCCATTGTGGGTAAAATGCGATAATTTCAATTGAGGAAGTGAGGACTACCGCCCCCTCATAGTGATATGACTCCTTAATGAATTGTGTGGGATGTATAAAGTATAGAGTTAATGATATAGGATATTATAATTCAATTATAATATAACTAAATATCATTATGTTTTAATTCCATTAAAATAAAAAAAAGAAATGGGAGTAGCGTTCATGCGGACGTACGACTTACCGTCTCCATGAACGGTGCATTTCATTTCTTATCTCCAAATGTTATGTACTATTATAAATTCATATATATACTGGATATATAATATATATAAGATATAAAAATCATTTATATCATTTTTGAGATAACATACTTTTGACCACATGGAAAAATTGTAATTATAACAAGTTCATTTTTGACTAAAGTTCCGAACATCGATAAAATATCCCATATGAACTCAAATAATTAACTAATTGTTATAGTAATCTAATAAGTGATATAAAAGGAATAAAAAACATTAAAAAATTTCCTAATAAATTATAAATTAACTTAATTTTATTATTCAGGAAGAACAACGAACATACAGGACAAGTCGGACCTGAGGTAAGGGGTTTCTTATCCCACTCTTAATTATGTGAGATTTCCATTGTTCGCCACTTCTTTATTGAATGTGGTGCATTGAGTACATCCATTTGATATATATTATTATGTCCCTCTTTATATTCATGTTATAATGTCATTCATTTGGTAATTGTAAAATTTTGGTCATACGACTCGATTGATTACAACGAAGTAAGTGTTTTTCATCTCACTTTTTATTTCCGTTAGATTCATGCTATATTGGCCACTATTTCCATTTGTGTGGCATATGTACTCTCCATTATTGAATTAATTGTTTAATATAATTTAATTTGTGGGTATTTACATAATCATTGTATGACCCTTCTTTCATGGGGTGTATGTTTCGTAAGTTATCAAATCGGTAAGGGAATTTGAAATTTCAATTTATACTCATTCAGATTTACGCATACTTCATTGATTATTTTACTCCAAAATTATGCGTGGAATCACTAATTATTTTTATGTAGTAATTTAAACTCCACATTGTTTGGATATAATTTTTTTACACATAATCACTCCATTGATAATTTCTCAATTCATTGATATGAACTTGATAAGAGTAATCTTAACTCAGTTTCCATTCATTGAGTTAAAAATCCAAGTCATTGTTGTTTTTTTTACAAGAATATGTGTGAATGTACTCAGATTTATTTACACTGAATATCCAATAATATTTAGTGTATTTATATTTCTCACACATAATAATTTCATTGATTTATCCTTAACCTAAGGATACAATCTTTATAAGGGAATTTATCTTAATTTACATTCCATTGAGACTTATTTGTTATTATACACCAATTCACTTTTATATAGTGTATATACTGCCCTTTGACATAGTATATCATGAAATAATTTATTCTAATGATATTATAAATCTTTTATTACCTCAATTATTTTTATTCAAGCATCTCTCATTTGGTTAGAAACTCTAACAAAAATATCATTTTTAAATCTTGTAAAGATTTATTCTTCTAAAAATTTCTCTTCAAGGTCCATGTTTTTAAATTGGTTTTAAGGATTTATTTATATGGGAATTAATGTTTTCAAATTAAAATCCAATTTTAATGTTTCAAAGTTGTATGGGACACTTTGATTCAAAAATCTATTTTAAAGGACTTCTTGATAAGTAGTGATATGTTTAAATTTTTTCAATAAAAAGTAGGATATCTCTCTCATATAGTATTGATGATTATTTTCATCTATCTCAATATCCTTCATTATCTTCAATTGTGGTTAATATATTATGATACAATCTTCCATATTGTATTTAATGTGTTATTTTTGACTGTGGATGTGTTATGTCTATGTCATTCGTCGTTTGAGGTTAAAGTATTGACATTTCATGTGCTAGTTTTAATACAAATGTTTAGATTATGTTTCACCTATTTCATATGAAAAATGCATTGGACTTAGTAAGTGATGGTAGGAGCCCTATATATCTCCTAAATGCATTTATAGGTCTCATGAGACAATTATATGTGGAATTGGTCGAGGCCTATCCCAATTTTTTATATGTGGCTTTAGCTAAGGCCTTAATCATTTTTAGACGTCTTGGATGAGGCCTTGAAAAAATGTTTTAGAATTCCCGGAATTATGCATTCCATCATTATGAGATTATCTATTGATATTTCATGTTGTTATTTGACTAGTAGAACACCCATGACTATGTTTTATTATGGAATTATTTACTCAGCTCATATTCCTTCCATAAAGTGCTCATGTTTATTATTTGATAAGGCATGTGTTTTCAATTATTCACCAAGTCTAATGTTTATGTTATCTTCCCCTATATTTCTTACTCTTACTGAGCATGCGAGCTTCACCCTTTCTCATGTTTCATTTTCCCAGCATTTGAAGAAGTTAGTTATGAGTGACTTGCAAGAATAATCTTGGAAGCTTGGATGTTTCTAATGGAATAAATTAGTGGTGTTTTTCTTTTCAAGTTGTAATGTTGAACTTAAGTATGTATCTTGTTTCCAAAACTAATAAACTAATCGGTCCTTTATCACTTCATTCCTTGTAATCATGCCAATGTATTTATAATATGCATTGGCTCATGGATTCTGGGGTCAAGGCATTACAGTTGGTATCAGAGAAAGTTTAGTATACACCTTGGAAACTAGATTTAGATAAACTCTGATTTGAGCACATTACCCTAAGATAGACTTTGAGGATCAATATAGAATAACTTCCCAGAATTTTGGGAATGTGGAGATTTTGTGTATTTTCTAAGAAATACATCCATGTCTAGATACAAGCAGGTAGAGGTAGCTCTAGCACAGATGTATCTCAGAGTGAAATCTCTGACAAGTAGTTTCAGGATTTACCTGGGGTATCCTGGTACATGACAACGTGCCTTACTTCACACTTGGTTATGACACTCCTGGGGGATATGCTTAGGATAATTCAAATTTTCTTTACAAATCGATTTGAAGGATAATCCTAAGGTGTTTTAGATTAAAAATATGGTGTTATGATATTCTATAAATGATTTTACGACTCACATTATGCTTTCGTGTGTTATTCAATGGCTAGATTCCAAGGAATTCATAGTAACATAGAAGATGATGTACATGGGGGGAATAATGGTGGAAATGAACAACGAAATGGAATGTTGATAGTTGTAAAAGATATCATGTTCCTGCCAAATTTGTTTTCCAAATATATGATCAAAAACATATATATTAACAAACTTCCGGACTCAACAAAGAAGAGAAAAGTGGTGAATGATAAGAGCTCCAGCAGTGAAGACCATGGAGAAAAGAAAGCTCATTTTCTATCATGCAGGAACTGTTGAAGGAGACACCTAGGAAGGTTTCTTATTGGAATAAAGAAATGATTTATGTGTGGAAAATAAGGACATAAAGTAAAGAATTGCCAAGGAAAAATGAAGATTAATATGGAAAAAATAAAAATGGTCCCAAGAATCCATTTACAGTCATTTGCCGTAAATGTAGGGGACCTGGCCATTACCCGAGTAAATTCCCTATTCTATAGGATATCCTCTTGGTCAAGGAAGAATCTACGTTTAAATAAATGGATTGAGAAATGTTTAAAAAGTATTAGTTCTCTTTGTTTATGTGATTACTTTGGTAGACTCTTCTCTTGAATTTGTAACCCTACTGTTTGTCATGTGAAAATGATATTAGAGGAAGAATTATCTTTTCTATTGTGGATATAGTTATAAATAACCATATGGTTTTATATAATCATTCAGTTTGAGGAAATGACAAGTTATTAAGTTTTAGGATGAAAATGTGGGGTATGAGATAACATTTGTGATAAAATTATGTTATAGTTATTTTGAGTGATCTTTCTCATTATTTTGGAATATTATAAAATCATATAGTTTTTGAAAAAGGACAATAGACAGACTGTGCGACAACTTTTCGCATCAGACAAAGCTACGGGAATTGAACCAACAACCATAGTGTGATTGGGGTTTATCGCCTACCACTGGACTCTGTGAAGTCCCTAGTTAGTGCGACTAATTCATTTTAGTTAAATGATTTTATTGATCAATAATCTGTTGACTTGGGATCTTACGTCTTATAAAATGGATATCCTTAGTATAGGAAAATTATTTGATGATAAAGTGATAAATTTTATTTTGGAAGACATTCGCTCTTTTGGGAATACTATATGCCGAAGGAAAATAGAATACTATGGGATTTCATTTGAAGAGTAATGGTGTTTTTTACCTATGTTTTTATTGTGGGTTTATAACAATTGGGGTTATTTATGGAAATGATTAACAAGTCATAGAGAATATGTGGTTATGTAAATTAATTTTAAATATGTGACCTGATATTATTTGGAGATACAATTTAACATGGGATACTATATAAGAAAATTATTCAGAGTTTGGGGTTTCAATATTAGTTTCATTTTTATTGAAATATTTAATGGACAATTGTTTATTGAATGAAATTAAGATTAGTATTTCTTTCTCTAAAGTATTATCCTTTTGGGATCATTTGATCTTTTACTAAACATTTTGGTTTTGGTTAATCTCTAAAGAAAATGGAAATATATAGTTCATCCATTGTGGATTATCTGATTCTCTATAAGTTTATTCTAGCACTTCAGGTGCGACCAAGTAATCTTTAATACACATCATTTGGAGTGAAAGAATAGTTTTTGGTATGAAATAGATGAAGGATGAAACTCTACTTGTCAAGTATATTTTTGTTTTATTATTCCATGAATAAATTAATTATTAAACGTTAGGGAAGGGATCTTTAATCCAAGAATGTTTCATCCTAATGTTTTATGTTTTGACGAACCGATGATATTTTAAATCGTCAAAGAATGATGGTTTGAGGCCCTCGATTTTCCACTTGTTTGTGATTGATGACCTCAATCAATCCCTATAAATATTTACTTTTTCCTCCAATTAGTTGTATCTAATTTCCACCGATGTTCTCTTAACCGAGATCATAATTTTTTGGTGACTTTTTCATCTCCCTTTCTATCTTATTAAGACTAAATCATATTAACCCAATTTCTGATGTGGGTTTTACACAAAGGTGTTTTTCTATTTTTTAAACTTTTAATTTTGAAGAAAGTTTTCAAATTGCGATGAAGAAATTTATTAAATGAGGGGAGAATTTTACACCCCAAGATTTCGTAGTTAGTTATTTTCTATAAATTCAATATCTTGCGCTACACACAACAACGAGTTCGAGCGCGCCATGACTTACCAAACTAGCCGTTCAAAAGCAGTTATGAATAGTATTAACTAGATTTTGAATTTTATATACTCCATATCATTTTAACTTATATATTATGTGTTTCTTAGACATATTATAATAAAAAATTCAATTTTTCAGATAAAAAATGTATTTTTTTAAAAAAAATTCAATTTTACCACATTTTAATGGAAAAACCTTTTTAAATCAAATTTTTGACCCTTTTACAAAAATAATTTGACAAAAAAATGTTATTTAGAATCAGGACATAAAAATTTACTTTGGATGAAATTTTGGTATTTTTTTAATAATATTCATTTTTATGAATAGTGAGAAATACTGTACTTTAATTCAAAACTACCTTTTAATATAATTTATTTATAAGGATAGATTATATTTTAAATTGGGTTTTAAGTGTAATTAGATTATATTTTTACCCTTTAATCCAATGTTGGGCATTGAAATTAATTTCACTTTGAAATTGTACATAAACTAGTGTCAATCTTTTGATAGTTACTGTTTCTTAAAAACAAGCTATTTGTTTTGACAATGGGTATTAATTTTAAATTAATTAATACAAATTATATGTATTGAATTTGGTAAAATAGATATCATTTTTGAATTCAGAATATGAAATATATCTCAGGCTGATGTTTTGGTATTTTTATGAAAAACTTCAATTTTTGATGAATAGTGAAGCCACTAAGTAGTAGTTAAAAATCCAAATTTTTCATTTAAATGAAATTTTACCACCTTTGTGAATTGAATTTTGAAAATATGAGCTACATGGTTGTTATTAGTAAGTAAAATTTTGTTCAAAAAGATGAAAATAATTTTTGGTGAATAATAACTTTTGACTTTTATTTACCGCGGTTAAAGTTAAATAGGGTAATTCATGGTAAAAAGAATATTATAATAATAAAAAATCACCTTAACAATTATCCTAACCTTATTGTATGAGTCCTGGATTACCATGGGAATCCTTGGGTTGATTTGGGAACCCCATAGAGCCACTTATGAATGATAATGAAACTTAATTTTAATTAACTTAAAGTAAAGGAAAAAATAGCATAAACAAATATATTTTAGTACATCAATTTTTACATGGGGTTATATAAGTCATCCTTTTGACTATAAATATTTATTGTAAATATAAAACTATTTCCCACATTATGGTATTTTTTTTAAAAGTATACATCAAATAAATTAAATTATTTATGACACAATAATGATGTAGTATTTACCTTATTAATAAATGATTTAAATAAATAAGATTATTAATATTAAAACAATATCCAAAACCTATGAAATTCATACCGAATGATTTTATTTAGACCATGAGTCATCTTATCTTCGACTTTAATTCATTTTGGACATTTAGGAACCGAATATCATGATATAATAAAATAATATTTTCACACTATCCTAAAGAGCCCCTCCTCCCCCTTATAAAAGGACTCCACTTCTAACCCATTCCACACACCTCTCAAGCCCCTTGGATCATATAAATCCTGCCCAAATAATATCTCAAGATCACTATCTTACACATAGAAGCCTTATATTAGGTATAAGTAACTTCAAGAAGTCATTTTAGTTCAAACCAAAGGAAGTTACCCAAACTAATGGTAATAGTTTTTCATAAATTCTATTGTTTTATTTTTTTTACTTCTCCACCCCCCTAAACACTTTTTATTATTTTATTTTATTACAAAACCAGTATCCTAAATATACTAGGATGTTTTTATGATAAGTATTCGAACTACACTTACACACACCTCCATCTAATGGGTGAAGAACATACTGTTTCTGGGTTGGCAAACTAACGCCTCACGAAACAATGATTATTCGATTATCTCCTACCACCTCTCATGGTGGAAATTAATATGGAACTTTATTTATATATGATATATATTATGTTTTTGTTTTATTTTTTTTCTCTATTTTCCATTTATATGATATTTTTATGGTTTCCATTATGGGTAAAACAATATAATTTCATTTGAGGAAGTGAGGACTACCGCCCCCTCAAAGTGATATGACTCGTTAATGACTTGTGTGGGACATATAAAGTATGGAGTTAATGATATATGATATTAAACTGGAATTATAATATACCTATGTATCATTATCTTTTAATTCCATTAAAATACAAAATAAAAATGAAAGTAGCATTCATGTATACGTACAGCTTACCGTCTCCATGAACGATGCATTTTATTTCTTATCACCAAATCTTATGTACTGTTATAAATACATATATATACTAGATATATAATATATATATGATATCTAAATCATTTATATAATTCTGGAGATAATGGAATTTTAACCACATGGAAAATTTGTAATTATAACAAGTTCATTTTTGACTCAAGTTCCGAACATCGATAAAATATTGAATATGAACGCAAAAAATTAACTAATTGTTATAGAAAGGTAATAAGTGATACAAAAGGAATAATAAACTTTAAAAATGTTCTTAATAAATTATAAATTAACTTAATTTTATTATTTATTAAGAACATGGAACATACAAGTCATGTCGGACTTGAGGTAAGTGGTTTCTTATATCACTCTTAATTTTGTGAGATTTCCATTCTTCGCCACTTATTTATTGCCTGTGGTGTATTGAGTACTACCATTTGATATATATTATTATTAATCTCTTTATATTCTTGGTATTATGTGATTCAATTGGTGATAATTAACTGTTGGTCATATGACTCGATTGATTACAACAAAGTAAGGGTTTTTCATCTCACTTTTTAATCCAGTGAGATTCATGCTATATTGGAAACTAATTTCTTTTGTGTGGCATATGTTCTATCCATGATTGTATAGACTGTGTAATATAACTTAATTTATTGGTATTTAAATTATCATTTTATGATCCTTATTCCATGGGGTGTATGTTTAGTAAGTTATCAAATTGGTAAGGAAATTTCAAATTTAAATTTCCACTCATTCGGATTTACACATACTTCATTGATTATTTTACTCCAACTTTATGTGTGGAATCACTATTTTTATTTATGCAGTAATTTCCACTCCCCTTTTTGTGAATATAATTTTGATACACATAATAAATCCATTGATAATTTATCAAGTCATTGATATGAACTTGATAAGAGTAATCTTAACTCAATTTCCATTCATTGAGTAAAACATCCAAGTCACTGCTATTGTTTTTACAAGAAAATATGTAAATGTCCTCTGATTGATTTACACCGAATATCCAATAATATTGAGTTTATTTATATTTTTCACACATAATAATGTCATTTATTTATCCTTAACCTAAGGATACAGTCTTTATAAGGGACATTATCTCAATTTGCATTCAATTGAGGCTTTGTTGTTATTATGCACCAATTCACTTTTATATGGTGTATATATAGTCCTTTGACATAGTATATCATGAAATACTTTATTCTCATGATATTATAATTCTTTTATTGCCTCAAATATTTTTATTCAAGAATATCTCATTTGGATAGAAAATCTAACTAAAATATCATTTTTAAATGTTTTGAAGATTTATTCTTCTAAATCGTTCTCATCAATGTCCATGTTTTAAAAATGGTTTTAAGGATTTATTTATATGGAAATTAATGTTTTCAAATTAAAATCCTTTTTATATGTTTTAAAGTGTTATGGGACACTTTGATTCAAAAAAATATTTTAAACGACTTCTTGATAAATAGTTAGACTTTTAAATGTTTTCAAGAAAAAGGGGTATATTTCTCTCATATAGTTTTGATGATTATTTTCATCTTTGTCAATATCCTTAATTATTCTTGATTGATATTAATCTATTATAATACAATCATCCATATTGTATTGAATGAGTTATGTTTGTATGTGGATGTGCTATTTTTATTCCATTCATGGTTTGATGTTAAAGTGTTGACATTTCATATGATAGTTTTCATACGAATGTTTAGATTATGTTTCACCCATTTCATATGAGGAATGAATTGGACTAAGTAAATGACAGGTGGGGCCCGGTATAGCTCCTCGATGCTTTGGTAGGTCTCACAAGACAATTAGAAATGGAATTGGCCAAGGCACATTCCAATTTTGACATATGGTTTTGGCTGAGGCCTTAATCATTTTTAGACGTCTTGGCTGAGGCCTTGACAAAATGTTTTAGAATGTCCGAAATTATGTATTCCATCATTATGAGATTATCTATGGATATTTCATGTGTTTATTCGACTATTATAACACCCATTACTATGTTTTATTATGGAATTATTTACTCATCTAATATTCTTTCCATAAAGTGCTCATGTTTATTATTCGGCAAGGCATGTCTTTTCAATTATTCAACGTGCTTAATGTTTATGTTATCTTCTGCTGTATTTATTGCTCTTACTATGAATCTGAGCTCACCCCTTTCTCATGTTTCATTTTCATAGTATATGAATAAGTTAGTTATGAGTGAATTGTAGGAATAATCTTAGAAACTTGGATGCTTCTAATGGAATAAATTACTGTTGTTTTTGTTTTCAAGTCGTAATGTTGAACTTAAGTATGTATCTTGTTTCCAAGACTACTAAACTAATTGGTCCTTCAAGACTTGATTTCATGTAATAATTACAATGTATTAAAATAATTCACCGGCTATTGGATTCTGGGATTGGGGCGTTAAAATGTATGCCACTTATATTTTCACACAAACATAATCCATCTCAATGATCTCTTAATTCACATTCTCATAATAAAATGTTATCAGATATCAATATACATACATGAGTGTTGTAATTGATTCTTTATTATCCCAATTTCATGATTGTTTCTCAATGGAACACTATGTGAATCTTAAATTATTTTCATAAACCCTCCCATGGTTGTCTCATCCATTATATTTTGGTATATTAATTTTTTGATGAGTTATACTCAACATCGAAAATTATTAATGAAGCATTTTCCTGTTTTTTACATGCCAACCAGTACAATTTAACCCTTTAATGAACACTCCTTTTCTGATATAGTTTCTATCCATAACATCACCAACAAAATCAATATCTAAATAAGTATAAATTTTATTATAAATATTTCCATAAATCACCAAACTCTAATTGAGTATTCCTTGAATATAGATCATGATTTATTTTCATAGCCAAGAGATGCTCTACCCTTGGAGAGGTTTGAAAATGACCAGTTAACCATAAAAAATATACTATATTTATCCTAACCTCTATGAGAAACAATAATCGTCCTTTTATCCTATGGTAAAGTATGGGATCAACATTGGTTTCCATCCTCATTCTTCCCAAGATTGGTTCCAACTGTAATGGGTGTAAAAACTAGCAGTCTATTATGAATGTCAAACACTTTCAGCAGTTTACATGCATTATTATAATATGAAACAAAAAATTATCCCACCTTTTAATTTATATATTGATCAAGAATATATTTAAGCTCCCATATCAAAGAAATTTTAACTTCTGATCTCATTGACCATTAAAAGCCATCCACTTTTTTTATCATTATATGACCAAATATGATTTAAAAAATATAAACAAGGAATATAAAATTCTCTTACTTGGATGATTTTACATATATATTATGATCTAATATACATATTCTAAATTCAATATTACTTATAAGGTATCAAATTTTGGGTATAAATCCCTATGTTCTTTTTTCATGTCACTCAAATACATTCTCAACCTACATAATTTTGAATCATCATCAAAAATCATGAAAGATAATTGTTTCTTGATATAGAATTTCTCATTGAGGAGTGTATTTATAAATTTAGTCCAAACATACAATGGATAAATTTTAAAATTTTATTGTTCAACTAAAAATAGGTAGGGAATTTATGAATCAATCATTAATAAGAGTGAAACAATTCTTCCACATTAACACCTTTAAAGTGACTTAGTGATGGATTAATCCCAAGACAAATTTTTTATAGAATCTTATTATCTCTCAGTATCAATAAAGTCAGTTTTTTTGTACACTACCACCTTCATAATATCCATCATGTAGTGTCGATAGATGCCACTATTGAGAATAAAGGTAATTTCCATTTTGTTCTCCATTAAATTCAACCATTCAATAACATTGTTTTGTTATATAATTCTAAAAAATGACACTTTTTGTTTGATGAGATTATGTTATTTATTAATTTCCTTTTTATTAGAGGTTTACTTTGTTCCATTTTCTAATCAAAAAAAATTAATCATTCTTCTAGTATAATTTACAAATTTTTTTAAACTACTTTATATAATCAATCACATTAATTTTTCATCTATAAAAATGTTACAACCCATTATAATATAATAATAATAAATAGAAAAAAAACATATATCTTATCCTATTCAATGTATATCCACTGGAAAACCCACATTAGAGTGAATTAGATCTAATAAGTTTAATGTTTTTTTTCTAGAGAGTAGGGATTTCTCACAACTATCCTTATTACACATGCATAACAAGTAGTCTTACAAAATTGTCATAGATTGGTAATTTCAACCCCACATTTAATTTTAACAAGTTCTACATGATTTATTAACAGATATACTCAAGAATCGGGTGCCAAGAGATGTTTTATTCTTCTACCATAAGGATTAAAATGTTACAGTTATTGTCAACAAGGTATAATTTTCCATTTATTCTTCATCTTTTAATTAATGAATTTTTTGAATTACCATTGATCAAGAATATCTTCTAATTATATGTGACTTTAATAACCTTGTCACAAAGTTTACTCTCACTAAAAATATTATTTCTTGAGCTATACATATAGATAATTTCAATTTTTTAAATTCAATTTTTGTGATCCTAGTATTTCCACTTTGATTTATAATGCTCGATCATTCCCAAAATGGACCATTCAATCAACCAGAACCTTAAAATTTGTCAATAGTTTCATGGTTATAATCATATAAGATACACATGAACTATCAAGATTCAATGTTTTTTTTCTTTTTGTTACATTGGGAGTAATTTCATCTAACATTTAATTCACATTATTCTTTTTTTCGTTCCAAGAGATTCCCATTAGGTTTGACATGTGAGCTCGTCCCTTATAAATTTCTTTAGTACATGAAATTTGGTCATAATATTATTCCTAAAATGGGTGACAATTAAATTTCAATGGAATCATATTTGGTTCCATTTCATTAATTTTTCTTTTATTTACATTGTACTAATATTGCCTTTTTCATTACCAAGAATTCACTTACTTATGACCAAAGATTGGGTAATGAAAATAATACCCATGAAATGTGTTTTATTGATGCAATAAACAAAGTGTTGAAATCTAACTCTATTGAATTTGAATAAATTCTACTCATGTAACTTTTCACCCCCTTCCAATATGTCATTTTATGATTGAGTTAGCCAAAAAATTAACAATTCAACATGGGAATGATTTTTCTCACCATCTCTCCATATATTTATGGCCTGAAAGTATCTTCATTGATGCATTCTGAATGTTTTAAAGTTACCAAAAAACTTATTTTTTCTTTTTTCTATCCCAACCACTCGAACAATTTTTTACGTATCAGTGTTGAATCCAACTCCACTTTTAACCATGTATCTTGGTTTTTGATCATTCAATACTTTCTCAACACCTCTCAAGCCTTGTTTTCCCCTTTAAAAAAATTCATCGTATAAGAATTTTCCAAACTATATCTTACTCTTTGGATCACTTTATTGTATTCTATATTAAAGTTTTTTTCATAGAGCATCCATTTATACATCATGAAATTCAACTATTTTTTATCTTCAAGAATTAATATCATCAATTACCTTTGTTCATTTATATTTATCTTGAAATCCAAAATTTCTATAGATATAGTTTTAGTATCCCCTTTTTTACCCACTATATTCTACAGATGAGTAATTTTATATTTTAGTTGTTCATTATATTCATATGATTTTTTCATCAACCTAGTGATTTTATTGATCTTTTTTCTTTTAGCATTAAACTCCTATATTTCTCCTTGAAGTTAAATATTCATGTAGACAACTCATTCTTGTTGATGTTCATTTTAAAATTTATATTTAATTTTATGAACCATTTCCATCATTTAATCCTCATAATATGAAATAATAATTTGTCAAAATCTTTGAAATATGACTACCCTTCAAATTCATATTTTTTTAATAATATGTTTTATTGAAACCCTCTCTTGAATGGATATCTAGATTTAAATTTTTTTGGGGATGTCTTCTCTACTCTTTTGGTGAAAATTCATTATCTACTTCCTATTATATATTCTTTGAACATATCACTATTATTTCATCACTATTCTATAACTAAAAAAAGATAAGTGTAGCTTACCTTCATACCCCCCTTTTCCTCACCTGAATTTTCTTACTACAAGTGATAAAAATTAATCATTGGAATCATCTTCATAGTTTTTAGAATTATTTTAATCAATAAATCATATGGATTTAAAAATGACCAAATTTTATTATTGACGTGAATTATCATATAGTTTTACCATTATTTCGTAGGCAGCCATCCTTCTGTGAATATCATCAAGTGAAAATTTTGAAATATCATTTTCTTCAAGAGTGGATACTTTTTTACTGTATACCGGTAGAAAAATACTTATAGACTTTTTCAAAATTTTGGAATCATTTATTTATTTCATAAGGCCAAGTATATCTCTAAAAACCTCAATGATACTATTATTGAAAAAACCAATACATTACATTGGACTGATTTTTATATCATTGAACCAATTGTGTGGCACTTGTAAATTTAAATCATTTTATTTTTTATCCCCTTTATAGTTATTAGATATTTTATCCCAATTTTTTTTTGATTTTTAATTCATTGCAATCACATATATATATATATATTTGATTTCATATATCTCTAGACCAATCACATTTATCCTTTGTATCAATATTGGGAAGCTTCCTCTCTACTTAATTCTTTGAAAAATTTGTATGAAAACTTTCATAAATTTCATGAATTGCTTCAAAATAGACATCGAGTTTAAGAGGTTGTAAGTGTAATCACATTTGGATATTATGAATCTGATAATTTCACATATCAATAAAAGAAACCCTTTTTTCTTGGAAGTCATTATCGATTAAAAAAATTCTTAATTGATATATTCAAAAAGTTCAAAGTTGTGGATCTGAAACCACTTATTTCAACCACTAAAAAATACTTGCTAAGAGTAGTGTGTGTGTGGGGGGTGATTATGGAGTTTTATTTTTCTCATCATTAATTATATATTTATATAATATTTGAGGTAACCATTTGAACTTGTTAATACCATGTAGATATAATATTAAAATATATATAATAAATAGAGTGACATGAAGATTTTACTTCGTTCGCTAAAGAGAGATACTCCAAGGATCATATGCCAATGTTGATTAGATGAAACATGTGACATATCTACTCACTATTTATGATTACAATGTTTAAGATAGATGAACTATCAATAAAGGAGACTACCTTTTCTACCTATATTCTCACTGCATCAAAGGATAATTATAAATGTATTTGTGAGTTGATGGTTTCTCACAATAAATCTTCACAGGAAATAAAAACTAAATTTGAAAAGTTGTTGTCACTATGATCCAACTTCCTTTGACTTGATGAAAATATTCAATGGGGTTTTTTATAGTATCATCTCTCAAAATTATTTTAGGCTTGCCATTGATATTCACCTTCTACTCAATTTAGGTTCATCAAATGAAATGTTAACATAATAGTTGATTTTTATCCCTTTCTCTAATATCTAGATATATATATTGATATATAAAAAACTACAATCATTTGGTTAGAATTTTAAAAAACTAAAAAATGATCCCCTAAATATCCCTCCTTGTAGAATTATAACGATTTACACTATTTTACCTTCTTTATAAATATATTCTAGGATATTAAATATTTTAATAAAAAATAAATCTAGATTTTTATGTCATAAAATTATCTTCCAAAAACATAAATATTCAAATATTTGAAGAACCGATAAAATATTATATTTAACTTTTTAATACTCATGAACATTATATCATTTAAATTAAATACAAATATCTCCAATAATTATTCTTAATTGATAGAGTTTTCAACTCTTTTAGGACGTTATAGATTTATCCCTTCTAAATTTCCATAAAAATATAAATTTAAATCTTCCCTAAAATTTTTTCCAATTATTAATGAGAACCAACCTTTGTTTGTTTATGTAGAAGCTACACTAATTTCAGCCTGAAATAAATAATTAATTCTCACTAATTTTATTCACATTACACAAAACCTATGAATTTATATTCATGTCATTTAATCAATATAGTTGAGTTTTACATACTAGTAAATAATTATTAGAATTATTCTTATATATCTATTCTAGGATCCATATTCATATTATGTATATTAATAATTTCCAAAAAAGCTGGATGCACTAACAAGTTATTATTATCTATTAGTTACATTCATATTAAGTTTCAGAATGTTTTTCTTAAATATTATTATGTATTGGAATATTGGATCATTTTGATTACTTGAAAATCTATTTTATATATTATTATAAGATTGATCATATATATCCTTTAGTGAAACTCCATGTTGATATTATGCATAGCTCGGATTGATTATCACATATAACTTGATCTAACAAAGTAATATTACATATCACTATGAATGAATATTATATATTACAAGATATATCATATATATATTAGTTAAAAAATTCAATAATTTTTCAAATTCTAGTTTGCAAGAAGATTTAAAAGCCTCTTCAATTTTATTATTCTTATAAAATTATAGACTTTTCAAGAAGAAAATCAAACCCCCTCTAAATGTATTTAAGCCCATTCCTAACCCATATTAACCAGTAATAGTTATATTTTACCTCATGAATTATTCATACAATTAAAATTTAGTCTAAAATATCTTGATATCATCAAAAAATAGATAACCAATCCTTTATTGTTAAGAATCAAAATTACAAAATTTCAATGACATCATTAGTTCCAATATGATAGGTATAAGGAACCCAACAGTAACTTGTGGGATTGTAAAACTAACTTCCACCCAATCAAATGGTTAATATCATGGTACTAGGTAGTTGGTATCAATTACGAGGCATGTGGTTCTCAACTATGTACTTAATAGATGCTAAATTATTTGTTTAAATAAGTGAAAAATGTATTTTTTTTAAATTCTCAAACGTACTTATATTGGCTCCCTCAATATTTTTCTACCAACAACCATATAATTTCCCACTCATTTATATATTATTCCTATACTTTTCTCCCAAGTGAATTCCATTTTTATTTTTGATATATTCTTTTATCTATATTCCACAATACCCAACTCACAGTGAGGTTACGGTAATGATTCCCTCTTTTCACATGAGTTTTTACTATATCTTAGTGAAATAAAAAAATAATTAAATTTATAGCTTTTTAGGTTTTTAAAGTTCTTAAAAGTGATAGAATGTATCACCTAAAAACTTATTATATATGTGTAAAAATTTTATTTTGTAGGAAAACCCTCCTACCTCGCATACTATTGCAATATTTATAATTGAAGTGGCATGGGAATGTTTGAGATTTAAGGAGAATTGGGTTTTTATTCTAATATTTTCCCATTAAATTGTTTTATATTCCAATAAATTTTACTAAAATCTTTATTCTTCATGGATATGAAGTGTGTTCTACTTTTATTTGATTCTGTGGGTTATTTCAATCCTTTTATTGGTATTCATTCCATATGTATATGCATCTATTATATGATAACTAGTAAATTAATCCTTGGAATGGTTGTAAATTACTTATATAGAATCCTCCTTCCATGGAAAAGTTGAAGTACTACTTATATTGATATGTATATTTATATTAATACATATAAATTTTGAATTATTTTATAATGGTTTTTAATGGTATGTTATTATGGGATATAAATATCTATACATATATGGTATTAGTGTTATTGTATTATTATAGTTTTTGTATAAAAATATCTTTTCCACCTTTTTTATCTATTAAGGATGTTTAAATATTTCATATTGGATTCCCAGATTATCACAAAGAAGGTGTGGTCATTTTTCTTGATGGACTCTTTATCAAGTGGGAAGAAACAGAAAAGGTAAGTATTCATCTTATGTTAGTCGATTATATAAAAGTTTTATAGTTTATACGATTTGGTTGTTTTCCCACTTCCTACGATTACTACAAAAACATGATTTTATGGTCATTTTGAAGGGGTAGGGTGGTGACTGAGTACTTGGTACATTCTAATCACAACCTACACATATCAACTGAGATATTTTAAGATACATTTATTTCTAATTATAGTAAATGAAAGGCCGTATAAAATTATGTTTGAATGTTATGAAATATATGATTCACTTTGTGATTTTTGAGACCTACTAGTGTATAGGTCATGGGGATGGACTAGTGCAATTTGTTTCTCCTTGGAAGAATTATATATCGATTATTCATTAAATATATATATTTTTTATTTTACATAATAGTGTGAATAAAATATTTTATATAAACTATCATGTTTTTGATCCATTATTTCTACATTCATATGCTGGGGATGTTTTTTTATAGTTGTAGATAGAAAAATATATTAGGCATAAATCACTACCCACTTCCTTACATTTTACTTTGATATGAATGTCATCCATTCACACTCAAGAAAAATTCTTGTGAACTTTGGGGGATTTCAAAATTTCCTTGTGATTCATATTTGTTAATTACATAGTGGAAGGGGAAATTTATCCCTTATCTAGTCTACTGGACTTCTATTGGTCTTCCATCAGGATCCTAGTGTTCTCTACTGTAAACCACTATGACATATCCACTTACACAAACCTTGATATTTCTATTTTTTTCTTTTTTATTCCACCTTTATACCTCTAAAAAATATATCTAAAAATTTTAAACACATCTAAAACCTCTTTCCTTCAATATTAATTCGAAAAAATAAAATACATGTGGATTCATATCCCCCAAAATCATTCCTTTTTCTGAATCATTTTACACACAATGATGTGGGTTGTCAGAATACTATTTTCAATTATTAAAAATGTTTGGAGTGAAAGTTATATTATATAATTCTGATAACATTAATTTAATTTTTCATCTCATGATATATAAGAATATGAAAATGTATGGTAACGATTGAGATATAGGGAAATGATGCAACGTTAGTCATCTCTGATAGAGTTTTCATATATAATAACAAGTGATGAGTATATATCACAAACTCTAATATTATGTTTTCAAAACTTTTTATTTTTGAAATTAGTATATAATTTATAAATTATTGAAAACAACTTAAAACCTTTTATTTATGTTTTTATTGGTTTTTTAATTATTTATATAATAATCAATTATTTAAAATTATTTTTTAAATTTGTTTACAATATTTTATAAATAGGAATTTTAATAGTTAGTTATAATATCCAATGTCATTATTTAAATTATTTTAATTTTTGTTTTTATATAATTTTTATTATAATATAATTATAAAATGATCTATCAGGTGTTTATAAATTTAAAAATAAATCCAAATATAATGTTATTACATTAGTTATACAAAATGATAATAAATAATAATTCTAAGTGTTCATAATAATTTATTATTTTGGGAATTTATTTAGACATTACCAAAAGATATTTGGTGGGTAATATCAAGGGGTGAAATATATTAAAAATATAAGATAATTAATAGTATAAATTCTTTATATTTTTAGGTTGAAGTGTTCATATAATTTTAAAAATGTGAAATTTTATATTTTTAATAAATAATATTTTAAAAATTAGAAAATTTAAATATTAATGTTATGTAAATGAGACATATTAAGTGTTCGTATTTGAGATATAAACATATTGTTCCAAAATTAATTTTATATGGAATCTCTCTATTTTTTAGTTGAATTATATTTTTTTTATATTCATTCCCTGGTGAAATTTTAATGTTATCTCATATCTAAATTTATAAATTGTTTATTTATTCTTTTATTACCTTATTTATAAATATTTTTTTATGTTTTTAAATATTTTTGTTTGTTTTATTCCAAATGATTAGAATTATTCTTTGAAATTTAATACCTTGAATTTATAATGATTCATGTAAAGGTGTAACATAATATTTTATGGGATTTGAACGGGATAAAACTTATCTAAAGATAAATTAAACCAAAAACCATAACCAATTAAGCCTCGACATCATTAAATTCATATTAGATTGAATAAGTAAATAAATAATTATATAAAATTTCACTATTGATCCACATATGCTTAAGATCCTCCACATATACTTGGTAGTGATCATACAGAAGTAACCAAGAGACTCTTTCCCCCAAGGGGGAACATAGGATGGATAAATCTCCCAATTCTTGGGAAGGATCCCATATTCATGATTATTTTTTTAAAACCCGTATGTAAAATTAAATGGGATAGATATAGTAAGATAGATATCCAAATTTAACCTTGAGGAGTATCATAACACTTTTACTATAGTCTCACAGTATCAACCACCTTACAAACAATGATCCTGTTTTTAAAAACCCTTAAAGGTTTCTCTATGGAGTCTGAAAATTTATCAAAAATCAGTTATGAATGATACAATTCATAAATCTGTTTATAAAATTTCATTATTTTTACTCATTTTTAAACATTTACTTAATTTATTGTCACATTAATGGTCCCCTAAATTATTATCTATTGATAATCAACCAAAAATGATAACTTCGAGAAAATTTGTACGAAAAAATATAAATCATTTTTGACATGACCAAAAATGTGTTTCCCCATATAACCCTATAATATTAGGAGAACTTATGAATTCCCAAACCATAAATATATGTAAAATTTATCCTCAATAAAAGCCTCAATTCCATAAAATAAAAAAAGAGATATGAAATTATCTATATCAAATACATGTATCTATATACGTATACCTACCAATGATATCATATAATTTTTTTAATAATCATATATCCCTTTATCTAATAAATCGAGTGACCATGGGTCCTAGAGTATTTTTAACCCATATACAATACCTATTCATTAAAAATTCTTTATGCATATACTGTCCAAGTGGCTGAACATACATCATTTCATTCATCCAAGTGGATGAGCACAACACATGATCCTCTTCAAAATATATACGCAGATCAGATCCACCATACCTAGCTATAAAAATACCATTCCTTAGTAATTACTAATCAAGGGATCCAATTACATACTCATTATACAAGAGGTGTAATGACTCTCAACATTATGAGTTAGTGATTTCAATGTCAATTTCAAATTTGGGCTTAGGAGAAGGTTTGTTTTTAATTTTTGATTAGGCTTGGAATTATGAGATTTTTTAAATCATTAAGATGTGTTTTTTGATGTTTTGAATGTTTTTAGGTTATTAGGAATACTATATAGGATCTAATTATATTAGAGGGGTGATCGAAAACTCTAGAATAATGCAGTATGTACCAACTACATGGTTGGATGACACCAAGTAATCAGTGCCTATTCGTGTCTCTACAAAAAAATCAAATACATCAATGACTACCTAGATAAGGTGTACTTGTTACTCAGCGGGTTGCGGTGTCCAGTGACATAACCTTTCTCTATGGGTTAATAGGTATCTGGTGGGTGTGTAGTCGGTTCCCAGTATATTTCAGTAGATTTTTTTTAAGTGTGAAAAAGGGGTCATTTCCAAACCCTTATTTTACCCCCTTTATGGATCTTTATCCCACAGTTGTCAAACCAGTAAGGGGGGAATCCCCCTTGAATCTCTCTTCATCTCCCTATGGTCCCTTGATTCATTGATATTTAGGATTACTTATTTTCTCCAAGAGAGGTATTTCATCTCTCTTTATCCATCATTCTTCTCCTACTTAAATTATACAAATTTTTTTGTCTCGATCAAGGGTGCTAAGAAAGACTCTACCAAATAATGGTCGAATCATACCTAAATGGAGGTGTTTGTGGTGAAGTGGCTTGAAGATTCCGAGAGGGGGTGGATCCTACCCTTTTATTTAAATTTAGATGGAGGTATTTTACCAGATGCATTTTTCTATAGATTCTTATTACTTAAATTTTTTGTGGTTATGTTTTTGGGAATCAATTAATAGGTGTTTTGGTTATAAGAGTGATAGAGGAATGGATTTAGCCTTCCACATTCATTTGGATATAGTTTTGGTGTTATAATGATTCTTAATAAGTTTTTTAAAATCAGTCTATATTGTATTAATTTTTATAATTAATTATAAATTTTTGTAATTATTTATTGAGATTGTGTGTGTTAAGATATGGGTTTTGGAGAAAGGTGGTTTTTGGTCTAATATCATATGCAATTCAACAGCATGGATTAAGTATGGTAAATATATTTTAGATGAAATTAGTACTTTAATATTTAACCATATTCTTATTTACATGTGAATTGCATGTGTGCACCTTAATGTCTAGGTTCTAGGTGTGGGAAGGCTTTCAAGAGGGAAGAGTGATTTCTGATTGTGAGTTCGGATAGGGTTAATCCTTCCAGAAGTGTTTAAAATGTTCCATACATGGGATCAAGGTTTGAGATATGCTTGTTGGATATTCCATAAAGAAGAAAAAAATTTAGTACCATTTTAGGTACCAATAAGTGAATTTGAATTATATGGGAATTTGTAATGCCTTATAATTATACATTGTGAGCTATTTGAGTAGATTTCAAGTGGTTATCACTTGAATATAGAATATTCAATGAGGATTTATAAAACCTTTTTAATAATGGCTATGTGAGTAGGCTTGTGACCTTAAGAAACCTCTAGATATCATGGTTGGATGTTGATAATGGTTTTACTGAGATATGGAACACTATAGGTTTAGTATGTATGTATTATTGGGTTAGGGGGGATTTCTTTTAAATATTTAGGGATGTTTTTATTGGAACATAGTGATGGTAAGAGAAGGAAATGATCTCACTTTAATAAGGATACCCCTTATAGCGATGTTGGATCATGATAGGGGTATGAGTTACTATAGAGAGGCCTTGTGAGGCTTATTTGGTATGAGAATTATGATACATATGGGTATACCCGTGGGTGGTTTGGGTTTGTCCATGTGTGGATTTAGTGAATAGGATGTTTGGAAAGTTTCACTATTTTCTAGTGAGAAACATTATCTATGGATAGTAATTAGGGATGTTATATATAATGGGATGGTTCATGGACCAAGAGGGGAATAGTATTGGTATGAAATTAAGGATAGTTAATTATGTGAATACATATTATGGTCCCATGATCTATTTAGTCAATTTACTAATTGATTCATTTGTTTTTCAAATCACAATAAACATTATAAGAATTTGATTAAATTTGAAGCCTTTCTCTATTTTTATTTTAATTGATGAATGTAATTTTTGATAAATGAAATTCTAGAGAAGTTAATATTTAAATTTGGTGATATGAAGTCATATTAAGGATTAAATTTAATATATATAATAAAAAAATGTTGTAGGAACAACTTCATCAGATGATAAAGACATTACATTAGTTCATTGGAAGATGATGATGAATCTTCTATTGCTATAACAACTAATCCTAAAGAAATCATAATTTTAGCAATGGAGTTTTTTACAATGATATTTATAAATAGAACCCCAACATCATTGGGAATGTGTGAAAAAAGTAATTACTTGCTACTAAGAATGTTTCAAGTTAGTTTAAAGATGTGGAAATTATTATTTTCTTGTCATAGGTTCTTATTAGTGTAAATTTATTTTTAATAATTTTATTTAATTGAAACCATTGTGTTAGGTTTACAATGTAAATTATCTTAGTTTTCCTTGTAATAATTGAATATTTAATATTTGAGATTGAGGCTTAATTGTAAGAAATGTAGATATTCAAGAATGTGAAGTGTGAATCCAACCTACATGTTGAGGGATTCCACGTATATAAAGACATTACTTCTAATATTGTAGATCATGTTATTCCATGGATAGAAATATAGAGAACATTTTAATGGGTTTAAGCTGGGGAATTATAGGGAGAAGAAGAATTTTTTTTGATAGGTTTAGAATCATGGATACCTAAATTCATATTAATAAACTTCCTTAATACTTATGGTTAAATCATATTGGTTTTATAATATCCTTTTTGTAATGTACGAATTTTAATTCTATAATTTTCACATTGTTTTAATAAATTTATTTTTATGTGTTTTATTTAAATCATTGAAAGTGGTTGAATATTCACTAGTATTAATTGATGTTGGTTTTAAAAATATAATTTGATAATTTTTAACTTTATTAGAAGATAATAATTCCGATCAATAAAAAACAATAGGTGCTAAAATTTTTATGTTTTAAACTATTATTCACCCACACTTGTAGCATACCAGCAATAGAAATTTTGGGACAACCTTTGGTATCATTGAAAATCTTTAATAGGTTTTCAGAATCAACTGATTTTGATTTGTAACAAATTTTGGTGTCATATCTTATTTCTATTTTAAACAGAGATTGTAAATATATACCATTAGTTTACCATAATTTTTTAATTCTTTTATTAAAAAACCAATTCTATTATTGAATATAGATTTTATAGTTTTATGTTAAAGATAAATTTTTTATTGAAACTCCTCATAATTTAAATACAAGAAAACCACATATATTTTATGTTGATTATTATGAATATTTCCATGATTAAAAATTTTTTTATCATCAATATTGATATTAATAATGTTCCTGTGAATAATAGAAGTTTTGAACTTCCATAAAAATTGGTGCTTCATTTTTCTCATAATGAAAAGATGAAATATTAGGATAATAAAAAATTAAAGAGTGATATATTATTTTTTATGATCAATCATATCAATAATAAGATATATTTTTATGATACAGTGAAAATATTTTGGGAAACATTAAAGGCTACATAATTTGGGGCATTTAAAGTGATATATACATTAAAACCTTTGTTAATAGTATACTATTAGGAATTTGATTATATATCTAGTGAAATGGTTACTCAAATGTATCTTTATTTTAGGATTATTGTAAACAGTTCACAATCACGGTGAAAGAAATTAATAATGGAAGGTCATCATATTGAAAATTTTATTGATATCATCCCGATGTAATGTGAATTGAAGAGGAAAACTATCAATGATACTAAACATTTGACTAACCCATGTTTTGATGAATTGATTGATACTTTAATGCAATATGAAAGTATATTTAGGTAAGATGATAAAAAAGGGAAAAGAAGCATATTATATTTTTCATCCACATATGATAATTCTACATCTGATTATTTTAATTATTGATATTTGTTTTCTAAGACTCAATATTAAAATAGGAAATATAATAATATTCATCGTATCCGTTAAAATGAATGTGATAATTGTCTTTCTCAACTTTCTAAAAAAGTGAAAAAATGATTTGTAAATAAGAATATTTAGTATACTCATTGGAATGAACGAAATGATAAACATGACAAGAAAGAATATTCATATTTAATTTTATATAAGTGTTAAATTATTGGTAATAATTGACTATATTTCTCAAAAATGAAGAGGAAATATTTAAAATCAAATAAGTACGTCCTGAGTAAAGGAGGAAAGTACTGGAAAGATTTGGATACATAGAGTTATTGTGATCTTGATACTAATTCTAATATCTCATTGAGAGATAGTGGAATAGATAGAAAAAATATTGTTGTTTTATTTGAGAATTTAATAAAAAATGATTCATGACTATGGTAACTATGGAATCTTTACCCAACTTAGATTCAGATTATAAATTTAATTATAATTTTGAGGATGATTATCCTAAATTCATCGAATAGTAAAAAAGATAATATATCATATGATGAAAAAATAAATTCATCAAATGAGGAAGAAGATATTCCTAATTTTAAATAAATGTATATATATATATATGAATTATATAAAAGGAAAATATAACATTGAAAAATATATATGATTGTGATGAGGCAAATCATATTAAATCTAATAAATGAATTTCAAAATTAACTTCAAAAATTTTAAAACATTCATCATAATTATATTCAACGACAAGTTATATTTCAAATTTTAATTACATTAATTTAAATATTAATTGAAAATAAGAAATTATTTGTTTAAATAAACTCATATTGAATTCAGCTTCTAGAAATGAAAATTTTTATAAAATGGTTAAATGAACAAGGAATGATAAGAATTATTATTAAATAGAATTTACTTCTAATAAAGCACATTACTGATAAAATAATTTTTTAGCTAAAAGTGAACCCTTTTTAGTACATGTCATAGTGGAGGTCCTTGGAATATTTTTAGTCGTTAAATAGAGTTAAATATTTCATTTTTATTTGAGATTTTATTTCCAATGAACTAGATGTTTCTCAACATAAATGTGTTATAATGATGTTGTTTCCTAAAATTTTATTTTATAACATTGTCTGACCAAAGAATACTTGGGTACCAAGAAAATAATTTCATTTTTTTTGGAAAAGAGTCTGAATACCAGTGGTTGAAATAATTTAACATGGAAAGCAGTTTTTCAAGACATATGATTAGAGACAAATCCAAATTTTGGAATCTTAAAAAGTAAAATGGAGGATGATTCACTTTTAGAAACAATGAACATGGTGATTTCATCAAAATATTTATATATTATTTTCTTGAAAATAGTTAATTTTTTATGTTTTATATGCCTTAGTGACTAAGTACAATCTTATCAGAATTAGTCAACTATGTGATGAGGGATACCTAATTAATTTCATGAATTAAAAATGTATTGTTCAAAATTTATGAAGGCACTGTTATTCTATCTTCTGATAGGAATTAGAATATATACACACTTGATTTAAAAGACACCAGAAATTAAAATTTACCATATTTAAGTGTAACTAAATACTTATCTTAGTTGTGGAATACATGGTTAAAACACTATAATATCGGTACATTAGCTAATCATTATAGGAAGGAACATATTTGTGATCTACCAAAAATTAATATTAACTGTACTAGATTCAGTGATCCCTATTGATTTCGAAAGAAACATATGTGATGTTTTAAACCTATAGGGTATGTCTCAACTATCGAAGCCTTTTTCTCAGTTCACATTGATTTAATTATTCCTATAGAATCTAGGGGTATTTTGGAGGGGAACACTATATTCATGTCTTGTTTAATGGTACACTATATTTTCATGGGTTTATCATTACATATAGAAATCCAAATAATATCCTAATTATCAAACTTTTTTGGCTTTAGTTTAAAATGAGAGAAAAATATTTTTTTTATTGGATAGAGTGATCCTGGTGGTGAGTTTGTAAACTATAATTTTTAATCATAAAGTAGTATGAAAATTAATAATCATAAATTTTCATCACTACGAAAAAAATAGTGTAGTTTAATGAAGAAATTGAACTCTTTTGTAAATTAATTGAACAATGTTAAGTCTGTATTCTTTTTCTAGAAATTTTTGGGATGAGGTAGTGAGTACTACATGCTATACTATAAAAGTCAAGAAATTCATACTTAAGAGTATTTGGAATAAAAGTATCTATCTTGAATACAAAATATCATCATTATAAATTTGATCATAAGGATAATTAATTATTTATAAAATTTATTCTACAACCATTAAGTCTTATAGAGTTTTTAATAAATTAAAAATTATTTTTATGGAATATTTCATTTAAAATTTGAAAAAATAAATCATTTATTTTTTTTAAATTTCAAAAAGATAATCCACTATATGGTTTTTCAGAATAAATTTACATGTTTATCAAAAATTGGTACATGGACACTGATGTAAATTTATCTAGAAATAACATCAAAGGATTTTCAATATTAAAAAAATATTTCAATGGATGATGTTAAACAAAAAATTCAGAATAAACTTACCTATTTACCTATAAACAGGTTGATCAAAGTAAGACCTCCCATTGATTAAAACATTGGAGATGTGGGATAACCATTTAAAACTATATGGACATTAAGAAATCAATGTGAGAACAAAGCATTCTTATCTTCTTTCACACCTAAAACGGAAGATGATACCTTCAACAATGAAAGTTAGATTATGAAATTTCATGATAATCTTAATAAATATAAATGAAATCATGTTTTGAATTTGGTTGATCATCATAAATAACTATATATGGTTGTTATAAAATAGTTTTTTTGAATTTTTTTTGAGAAAATGGAACTGTAGTCATGAATAAGTAATGATTTTCTACTAAAGATTATTATCGATATGAATAAATAAACAATGGTGATACATTTTAATTATTAGAAATAAGCCAATATATCCAAATCATATTGGCCTTTATAGTGCATATGAATGTCAATTTATTTATAATAGATGTGAAATGTGATTTCCAAAAAAAACATAGTAAGGAAGATTTTTTTTTCAAAATCCCATATTCTTTTTATGATTTCAAATATCTGTAACATGTATTAAAACATGCCAAATCACTATATAGACTTAAAACAACAATGATATTGGTGTGATAGATTCACTATATTGATAATTTCAAATATTTTTGTTAAGAGAAATTTTGATGCAATTATTTTTATAAAAAATGTTT
Source organism: Viscum album (assembly GCA_963277665.1). Lineage (NCBI taxonomy): Eukaryota > Viridiplantae > Streptophyta > Magnoliopsida > Santalales > Viscaceae > Viscum > Viscum album. The sequence continues at coordinate 1,520,946,470 of OY728119.1, forward strand.
TCAAATAAAGCATCAATTTTCTAATTTATGTTGATGTAATTATTTTTTCTCTAGCTAAAATTTTAGTTTTTTGGCGTTTTTTAACTTATGAAAATAGATTTTTTGTTTATAATTTGAGGATAGATTATATTTTTCCATGGTTGTTAAATTACTCAAACCTAGAAGAAAATATTTTTACTCAAAAAATACATTTTAGAGATTTACTAATTTTTTTGGTTTTGAAAAAGCCTAATGTATAAGTACTCTGATTACAAAATCTATTAAACTTGAAAATGATGAATTTTAGAAATCGGTAGAACAAAAACATTATAGACGTATGATAAGAAGTTTTCTTTATCTAATGGATAGTTGACCAAACATAATATTTTCATTATGATTGTGTGTGAGATTCTAAGAGAAACTATAGTAATCACAATATAAAGTGATAATGCACATTTTCTATTATCATCAATGAACCTTATAACTTGGTTTGTTTTATTCCTCTGTAATCAATTTTTTACTTAAAAGTTACCATAATGTTGTTTTTTGATACTGTACATTTGATAAGAAAAGTACTTAACGAATATGTCATTTCTTAAAAGAATATTTATTTTCTTGGTCTAATAAGATGAAATAGTCAGTTTCACTCTCTAAAACCAAAGATGAATATGAAGTAGCTAGAAATTATTATACATAAATGTTCTGAATGCAACACACCATCAGGTATTTTATTTTGAGTTTCTCCCAAACACCAATCTGCTGTGATAATACATGTGTTATTTCATTGGCTAAGAACCAAACATATAAATCATGTTCAAAGAAAAAGATTTAAAGCACCATTTCCGTAGAAACCATATGAAAAAAATGAAATATTATTATAAACATTATCATAATGAGAAATATTTTTAATGAAATTTTTAGAAAACCAATTAAATACGAGGGATTCGAATAAATTAAATAGAAGTTAGTAATAATTAAATTAAAATGTTAATTAATTTACATCTTGTTTTAAATATATCGTTACATTTAAAAACTCCTTTAAAAAGGTGGAAGGAATTTATTTATTTTTATTTTTAATGTTTTATTATTTTTAATTATTACTTTTATCATTTTTTATCTAAGAGATGAAATTTTGAAAATCCAACTAGGTTTTTTATCATTAAGTTTAAATAATTTTCATGTTTTGAAAATATCCTAAGAACAAATTCTTAAAACCAGAAGAGAATTTACAACATTATTTTGATAAGAATAAAATTTATATGAATGATAAGAAATTTCAAGTTTATATTTTTCTTGGAACCACACTTAGAAGAGGAATATCATTTATGAATTGGAAGATAACTTTTAGGAGGTTTAATTTCATTGACACTACGTTTTGATAATTTGATCAAAATATTTATTCATATGAATTTATTGAAAAATTAAGGGGGATATGTATTATTTAAAAATGAAATTTCATACATATGTTCATAAAATTTCTATATTTTTCTAAAATCACAAAGTGTGAGATTGTTTTAATAGAAAGTTCAAAGAAAGTTGGATAAAATAAAAAATGTGAGTTATCAAAAGTTGGGGGAAATTTAAAAATATTATATATTATTAACAAAGAGAGAAAATTTTAAAAATTAGTTAACATCATGTTATCTGATAAATGGGGAGATTTATTTTACCATATTTTTTGTATCTAATGAGTTTATTAATAATTATTAATTTTTTATAGGAATAAGTTTTTTCCATAAAAAAATAAATGGTGTTTTATTTTTAAATTTAGTGGTCTTATTAATTTTTTTAATGTGCCTTTTTTTCAAAAGGATATATTTTTTTAAGTTAATGACTCACTTGATTCATTTATTTTTTAAATCATCGTACAATTTATTATAATATTATTTAATATCATATCTTTTTAGATGTATTTTTTTTGAAGAATTGTATTCCTAGTAAATAAATTTTTAGTTTAATAAATATGGAAATATAGTGATCTGATGTTACATAGAGTTTGAATTCATCAAAACTAAATTTACTATTGTTTTGATGTAAAAAATTTATCATATGTTGAAGAGATAAAACTAGTTCATCAAAATATAACAATTGAGATTATGATATTATAAAACATTATCTCAAGGAAAGAAAAATTTGAACATTTAACATTATTAGAACAAATTATGTAATTATAGATGAATAACTTTGTAGATTACGAGTAAAAAAGAAAACATTACATGATTCTACAATATTATTTGGTTGTTTTAAATATGTGAAATTTCTTATTTCCATGAGAGTGATTCCAATTAGACAAAATTTTATATCAAATAATTTTACATAATAGATACTGTTATGGAAGGTTTTCATTGTAAAATAACTTTTTCTCCCTTATAATCATTTAATTTTTGATAATTATGATCGAGGGATTATAGGATGGAATACAAATATTTCTATGAGTGTAGTATACATCTGACCTACATGTTACGGGCATACTGGGATTAAAAGGAAGGGCATTCAATGTTTGTGATCGAGGTAATCTAGGCATAAGAATACATATAAGGTTCTAATGGGTTTAAGTTGAGGGATTCTGGTGTTAGGAGGATATTCATTTTTATAGGATTAGAATTTGGAATCCTAAATTATAGTTTACATATATCCATTTTTCTAAAGGTTTAAGGAATTTGGTTTTATAATATACATTTTAGGAGTGTTCAAATTGTAATTCAAAACTCTATGAATTGTTTTTAATCTTTTATTTTGATGTGTTTTATTTGATTCATAGAAAGTTTTCTATTTTTAATATTTTTGTTTACAAATAAATTGTGACAATTTGTAACATGATTGGAAGATCTTATTTTTAAAAAACAAAAAATATAAGTGAACCAAAAATTATAAATTTTTAACTAAAGTTTATCACCCTATAGTAGAATACCTATTATGTAAATTTTGTGAAAATAGGATGATCAAATAAGTTAGTTAGTTATAGTGTTTATGATGATACCATTTTATGAGGATTGTATGTGTTGATTATGTTGAGCTGTATGGACTACCGTACTACCTTCCAACTCTAATTTCTTATATTATCAAAAATTACTTTTATGACTTTATTTTATACCTCATAAATTCAAAGCCATGGGAATACCACATTAATAAATGTATTCTTAATGTCTAAAACCATAATAATGAAAATGAAATACCCACTAACAACAAGTCCAAGTTATGTTACAAATGGTAAATATAAAAATCTCTATGATAATTCCTTTATATCTTAGTTGTGATAATTTCTTAATTTATCATTAATAATGAGGTCTATCCTCCAACTAATATTTAGGTTGGTATGTGTGGATAGATAAGTGATAGTTTAGGGATGATATTTTGGTTCTTCTTGATTATATTTTTTACAATATTATTCCCTTAGATAAATAGAATAGCCATGGGACTTACCATAAGTGGAATGTTTGTCTCCTTTGAGGTTTACTATGTTAATTCCCTCCTATAGATCCTCTTTCGGTATGCGTTAGTTGGAATTTGACCTTTATATATATGATATGGTTCATATATTTCAATAGGTTTCCACCACTGTTTCTGTCCTTAGAATCCACTACATGTCTATTCAATTATACATTATACCAACCATGTGTTGCGGATTTTACACAGAGGGATTTTTGGATCTATTATTTCCCTCATTATTCTCTACTTAATATATAATGTATGGTCGATAATTAGGTATTTTGGGATGGGGATTGAAATGAGACCTAGGAATTTGGGTTTATAGATAATACCTACTAGGTTTTTGTCACTCCTAAGTACTAGGAGGATCACCATCGCATTAGGGGAACGCTATTTACTAAAGGCACTCAGGTCCTGATATTTTTCTCCATGTCCGTTAATAGGATCCTTATGTGCTTGGGTCTGAATATTTTTTACCTTTCCGATAATGGGTTTTTTGTAACACCCCAAGCTTCCATGGTACGCTCTTCTTTGAATAATAGAGCAGCGTGCGTTGTACGCAACCTCGAGTTCTAACACACACCACAACGAATTAAACTACCCGTTGTGAATAGTAATACCTACTTTTTGAAATTTTATAAATTTTATTTATCAAAATGGACTTCATTTTTGGATTCGGAATATCGAAATTAGCCTATGTTGAATTTTTGGTATTTTTCTGATAACTTCTATTTTTTATGAATAGTGAAAAATACTTAAAAACAACTTTTTTAATGAAAATAATTTATAGTGATAAATTATACTATTTAGTGGTTTTAAAGTATAATTAGAATATCTTTTTACCATTTTATCCAATGGTGGTCATTAGAAATAATTTAACATTGATATTGGACATAAACAATTGCCAATCTTTTGATATAAATTGTTTCTTAAAAACTCGCTATTTGTTGTAACAGCGGGAATTAATTATAAAATTAATTAATTCAACTTATATGTTTGGAATTTTGTAAAATAGACATCATTTTTGAATTCGGAATATCAATTATAGCTTAGGGTGAAATTTTGGCATTGTTCTGAAAAACTTCAATTTTTGATGAATAGTGAAACCACTAAGTGGTAGTTAAATAACTGATTTTTCGTTTAAAAGAAATATTACCACTTCTGTGATTTGATTTTCAAAAATCCGACATACATGGTTTTCATTAAGAAGTAAAATGTGGTTCAATGAGATTAAAATAATTTTTTGGTGAATAGTAACTTTTAAGTTCTTAATCGCGATTAGAGGTAATTAGTGTAGTTTAAGGTAAAAACAATGTTTTAATAATATGATATGAGCTTGACACTTGTCCTACTCCTATTGGATGAGTCATGGACGACCAAGAAAACCCATGGGTCAACTTGGGGACCCCATGGAGCCACTTTAGTTGGAAAATGACATTAATATATATTTATTTAATGTTAGAATTAAATTGACACAAACATGAGTTGTTTTACTCAAACAGTTTTTAAGTGGGGTTACACAAGTCCAAATTTTGATTATAAATATTCATTAAAAATATAAAAAGATTTCATACATCATAGTATTTTGTTTATAATTTTTAGACATTAAATAAATTAAATTATTTATGACATCATTATGATGCAGCGATGACCTCATTATTTAACGATTTTAATAAAATGAAAAGATAATGCAAAATCCAAGGCTTACACTTGTCCAAAGACTATTGTATTGGTATATTTCGAACCCTTATCACCTTATCCACGAATTATATAAGTGTGGGACCTTTAGAAACCGAAAAGCATTGTATAATTGAATAACATTTCATTACATTCCAAAAGTGCCCCTCCTCTCCACTTATAAAAGGCCCCCACCTCTACCACCTTATTCACACATTCAAGCCATTTGGATCGGCCAACCTCTGCCCAAATACTCTCCCAACTTCCCCCTATTACTCCTAGAAGCCTCACTTTGGGCAGAACTCTTCCCAAGGAAGCCTTTGCCTCAAATCAAAGAGTGTTACCCGTTTTAAAGGTAGTGTTTTCTCTTATGTTCTTTTGTTTTATTTTGCTTCTCCAACCCCATAAACTCTTTTTATTCTTTTCTTTTGTAACAACACCAGTATCCTCAATATAATAGGATGTTTTTATAAGAAGTATTCGAGCTACACTTACACACACCTACATCTAATGGTTAAAGAACATACTGTTTCTGTGGATGGCGAATTTCTGCCTCATGAAACGATGATTGTTCAAATTCTTTTAACACCTATAATGGTGGCCATTTTGATGACACTATTTTCATATATGATATATATATTATGTTTATGTTTTCATTATCCTTATGTATTTCTCATTTATGTCATACTTTATGATTTCCATTATGGGTAAACGCGATAATTTCATTTTCGGAAGTGCGGACTACCGCCCCTCAAAGTGATTTGAATCGGTAATACCATATGTGGGATGTATAAAGGATGGAGTAAATTTTATTATACACTATATTATACTGGAATTATATTATACATTTATATCATTATGATTTCGTTCCATTAAATATGAAATTTAAATGAAAGTAGCGTTCATGCGTACGTACGGCTTACCGTCTCCATGAATGGTGCATTTCATTTCTTACCTCTAAATGTTACGTAATATTATAAATGAATGTATATACTGGATATATAAGATATATATGACATCTAAATCATGAATATAATTCTGGAGATAATGGATATTCTACCACATAAACAACTTGTAATTATGAGAAGTTTATTGTTGACTCAAGTACCAAAGATCGACAAAACGACCGTTATTAACTTAAATAATTACATAATGTTCATATCATTGTAATAAGTGATATAATAAGGATAATGAAATTGAAAATGGTTCTTAATGAGGTTTATATTAACTCTAGTTTATTATTCAGGAGGTTAAAGAACGGTTGAGTCAAGTCGGACACGAGGTAAGGGAACTTCTTAACCCAACTTTCATTCTTTGGGTTAATCTCCTACATTCAAATTATGTCATGATATTATTATGTATTATTTTGTATTTTTACTTTATTTATGTGTACCTATAGTGAATACACAAAATATATCTATTTAATTTTAAAAAATGATCTTTGTAAGGACTTCGTCTCAATCTCCTTTAATTGAGGCATATTTGGTTTTATACACAAATTTCTTTTATATGGTGTATAAACCCCTTTGACTTTTACATTTATTCAAAAGGAATCTTTTTTATACGAAGTGTTTTACTAAACGACAAAAAGGGAATGTTTTTCTTTTCGTACTTATGCGGCGACAATGACTTCTCCGCCGCCGTGACCATTATTTGAGTTTCGGCTTCCTCTACACACCTTCATTTTTTTAATGAAAAATAAATAAAAAGTTTTAACTTTTCTTTTATTTTGATATTGAAAATGGTTTTGAAAGCGTTTTTATTATAACAATGTGTTATATTGATATCTTGTGATTGAAATGTGGAAATGTTATGTTTCCTTTATGCATGTTTTATGTGATACGATTATGTTATGGTTTATGAGATGTTTAAACCTATTCATATGAGGAATGTATTGGACTTAATAAGTGACGGGTGGTGCCCGCTATAGCACCTCGATGCATCGGTAGGTCTCATGAGACAACTAGACGTGGAATTGGCCGAGGCCCTTTCCCAATTTGATTTACGGTTTTGGCCGAGGCCTTAATCATTTTAGATGTCTTGGCTGAGGCCTTGACAAAATGTTTCAGAATGTCCGGCATTATACATTCCCTCATTCTGAAAGCGGTTATTGTTATTTCATGTGATTATTCGACCAGTAGAATATCCATGTGAAGAATTGAATAGCATTATCTCATTTTACTTTTGCCATATTATGTTGAAGTTCATGTTTAAAAGGCTTTTGTTTTATTTATACATTGCCTTAATTGTTAATGATTATTTATGAAAGCTTCCGCATTATTGTTATCCTTACTGAGCATCTGAGCTCACCCCTTTCAATGTTTTAATATTTTCTAGGATGTGAAGAAGTATTTTAGAAATGACCTGCAGGGATAGTCAGAAGAGGATATGAGTGTGGACTATGAAGACTTTGTTATTAGTTTTTCACTTTATGATGTAATGTAAGACTTATGAGTGTATCTAGTGATTCCAAGGCTACTAAACTAATCGGTCTTTCGAGACATGATCTATCGTGATCAAGCCAATGTTACGAAGTAATGCACCGACTCTGGGTAGCTGGGGTCGGGGCATTACAGTTGGTATCAGAGGCAGTTTAGTACTAACCTTGGAAGCTAGATGTAGATAAACTCTGATTAGAGCACATAGCCCAAAGATAGACTTTGAGGATTAGTATAGAAGAACTTCCTAGAATTTTGGTATTATAGAGATGTTATGAGTTTTCCAAGCAATACATCCCTGTCTGGATACGAGCAGGTAGAGGCGGCTCTGGCACAGATGTACCTAGGGGTAAAATCCGAAAACACCGCTTTGAGCTAGACTCGAACGGGAACAGGTGCACGACAACGGGCCTTGCTGCACTCTTGGTTACGACACTCCCGGGGGATATGCTTAGGATAACTCTCATTTTCTTTACAAATCATTATGAAGGGTTTATGAGTATATACTTTCTCAAAGAAAACATTTTTATGATTATGGATTATATCCATAAATAGTTCAATTTATGTTAAGCGTTTTATAAGTATGGGATTATGTATTTTGATTCATAAACTGATCTAGTTTATGCCATTGTTTAGAAATGGCGCCTAGTGGAAGAAATGGAAACTGTATCAATGCACGCACTCCATGTAGGGATTGCCCTCCTGCTCAAGATAATTATAGTGGAGCTAGTGATACAACTGGTGCTGATCAGCTTCTCACCGTACTGGGACAACTCACGCAGGTTATGAATAACAACCTTACTCGTATGGGGCACCCTGATCCGCAATGTGGAGGATCAATGCTAGACCGTTTCATGAGGCAACAACCACCAACCTTCAATGGGAGTACAAATCCTATAGTAGCTGAGCAATGGATAAATTCCTTAGAGAAAATATTCCATGCCTTGGGGAGTAGTGAAAGGGAGAAGGTTGTCATGGCAGTTTACCGCCTCACTGGAGATGCCGATCAGTGGTGGTCGCTAATTCAAAACACAAAGGAAGATGATGACGTATCGAATATGGAATGGAGGGAGTTCCAAGAGCTTTTCTTATAAATATACTTTCCTCGTGACCATCGAGCAGATATGGAAAGGCAATTTCTGAGTCTGAGGCAGAAGGAGGATGAGAATGTCGCAAAGTATGAGGCTAACTTTACAAGGTTAGCGAGGCATGCTTCCGATTATATACGTATCCCAAGGAGTAATATTGATCGTTTCTTTGATGGGTTAAAACCATTTCTCCGTCGATCTTTAGTATCACAATCCTTCTCATCATATGAAGATATTGTCTCGTGTGCTATCAAGACAGAAAAGGAATTCTCTAAGTCTTATGACAACAAAGTAAAGCAAGAGAAGAGGAGAACGGTGGAACAAGAGACAGATAAAGGGAAAAAGGGAAAGAAGGATTTTCCATTATGTGATAATTGTGGGAAGAATCACCCTGGTACTTGTCTAAAAGGAATGGGAGTTTGTTATAAATGTGGAGAAAAGGGTCACCAGGCTCGTGATTGCAAGGGAAAGAAAGAGGCTATCAAAGTTGAATGCTACAATTGTAGAGAAGTGGGTCATTATGCAAATGAATGTCCTAAGCGTCAGGGAAACTTACCTCAGAAAAGGCTAAGGGATCAAGGAAAATCTTATGCTGTTACTACAGTTGAAGCAGAATAACTAATGTATTGGTGCTTTTGGACTCATGGATTATATTCTGGTTATTAGAATAATTTGATATATATATAAGGATTGTACTGCCGTACTTGTTGATTTCAGTAAGGTTTTAATATGTTGAAGGTAATTATATTTTTAGTATGTGACAATAAGAGAAACTTTACTTTGTTTGGGGAATCTGATAAATTGATTTTGGAATTAAGAGACCTTTTAGAGAAAGTCTGGACAGAGGTATTTTGGATAACTATAAAGGTTGGAGTGTATTAAGTTGATCTTTGGATAGTATTGTTTAAGGTTAAAAAAATTATGAAGATTATTTTTGGAATATTATGATACTATAGTTTTAGGAAAAGGACAACCTGCAGGGTGGGGCATAACCCGTCCCGTCGGACAAAGCTGCAGGAATCGAACCCACAATCATGGTGCGACAGGCCTTTATTTCCTAACACTAGCCTACAGGAAGTCCCTGGTTATTACAAAATAATTTTACTAATCTAAATGGTATGTGTTAACATTTGGAACCTTATACAATTAGGATAAGTATAATATTTTTGAGTTATATTATCTTTTTGAGTGAAAGATGAGTTGAAGGTTGAAACTCTAGTTGTCAAGCATAAATATATATATACCTATCTCTTATTCAATGAATAAATTAATTCTTAAACTTTAGTAAAAGGATATTAAAACAAAAAATTTGTTATCCTAATACCTTATGACAGTTGATTGTGATTGATGACCTCAATCACTCCCTACAAATATTTACGTTTTTCCTCCAATTATATGTCTCTAATTTCCACCAATGTTCTCCTTATCGAGATCATAATTTGGTGGTGACTTTCTTATTTCCATTTCCCTCTTATTAAGGCTAAATTTTATTAACCTTATTTCCGATGTGGGTTTTCCACAATGGTATTTTCTATTTTCAACCTTTCATTTTCAAAGAAAAATTTCAAATTGCGAGGACACAATTTATTGAAGGAGGGGAGAATGTAACACCCCAAGCTTCCATGGTACGCTCTTCTTTGAATAATAGAGCAGCGTGCGTTGTACGCAACCTCGAGTTCTAACACACACCACAACGAATTAAACTAGCCGTTGTGAATAGTAATACCTACTTTTTGAAATTTTATAAATTTTATTTATCAAAATGGAATTCATTTTTGGATTCGGAATATTGAAATTAGCCTATGTTGAATTATTGGTATTTTTCTGATAACTTCTATTTTTTATGAATAGTGAAAAATACTTAAAAACAACTTTTTTAATAAAAATAATTTAAAGTGATAAATTATACTATTTAGTGGTTTTAAAGTATAATTAGAATATATTTTTACCATTTTATCCAATGGTGGTCATTATAAATAATTTAACATTGAAATTGGACATAAACAATTGCCAATCTTTTGATATAAATTGTTTCTTAAAAACACGCTATTTGTTGTAACAGCGGGAATTAATTATAAAATTATTTAATGCAACTTATATGTTTGGAATTTTGTAAAATATGAATCATTTTTGAATTCGGAATATCAATTATAGCTTAGGGTGAAATTTTGGCATTGTTCTGAAAAACTTCAATTTTTTATGAATAGTGAAACCACTAAGTGGTAGTTAAATAACTGATTTTTCATTTAAATGAAATATTACCACTTCTGTGATTTGATTTTCAAAAATTCGACATACATGGTTGTCATTAAGAATTAAAATGTGGTTCAATGAGATTAAAATAATTTTTTGGTGAATAGCAACTTTTAAGTTCTTAATCGCGATTAGAGGTAATTAGTGTAGTTTAAGGTAAAAACAATGTTTTAATAATATGATATGAGCTTGAAACTTGTCCTACTCCTATTGGATGAGTCATGGACGACCAAGACAACCCATGGGTCAACTTTGGGACCCCATGGAGCCACTTTAGATGGAAAATGACATTAATATATATTTATTTAATGTTAGAATTAAATTGACACAAACATGAGTTGTTTTACTCAAACAGTTTTTAAGTGGGGTTACACAAGTCCAAATTTTGATTATAAATATTCATTAAAAAGATAAAACGATTTCCTACATCATAGTATTTTTTTATAATTTTTAGACATTAAATAAATTAAATTATTTATGACATCATTATGATGCAGCGATGACCTCATTATTTAACGATTTTAATAAAATGAAAAGATAATGAAAAATCCAAGGCTTACACTTTTCCAAAGACTATTGGATGGGTATATTTCGAACCCTTATCACCTTAGACACGAATTATATAAGTTTGGGACCTTTAGAAACCGAAAATCATTGTATAATTGAATAACATTCCATTACATTCCAAAAGTGCCCCCCCTCTCCACTTATAAAAGGCCCCCACCTCTACCACCTTATTCACACATTCAAGCCCTTTTGATGGGCCAACCTCTGCCCAAATACTCTCCCAACTTTCCCCTATTACTCCTAGAAGCCTCACTTTGGGCAGAACTCTTCCCAAGGAAGCCTTTTCCTCAAATCAAAGAGTGTTACCCGTTTTAAAGGTAGTGTTTTCTCTTATGTTCTTTTGTTTTATTTTGCTTCTCCAACCCCCTAAACTCTTTTTATTCTTTTCTTTTGTAACAAAACCAGTATCCTCAATATACTAGGATGTTTTTATAAGAAGTATTCGAGCTACACTTACACACACCTACATCTAATGGTTAAAGAACATACTGTTTCTGTGGATGGCGAATTTCTGCCTCACGAAACGATGATTGTTCAAATTCTTTTAACACCTATAATGGTGGCCATTTTGATGACAATATTTTCATATATGATATATATATTATGTTTATGTTTTCCTTATCCTTATGTATTTATCATTTATGTCATAATTTATGATTTCCATTATGGGTAAACGCGATAATTTCATTTTAGGAAGTGCGGACAACCGCCCCCTCAAAGTGATTTGAATCGTTAATACCATATGTGGGATGTATAAAGGATGGAGTAAATGTTATTATACACTATATTATACTGGAATTATATTATACAATTATATCATTATGATTTCGTTCCATTAAATATGAAATTTAAATGAAAGTAGTGTTCATGCATACGTACGGCTTACCGTCTCCATGAATGGTGCATTTCATTTCTTACCTCTAAATGTTACGTAATATTATAAATGAATGTATATACTGGATATATAATATATATATGACATCTAAATCATGAATATAATTCTAGAGATAATGGATATTCTACCACATAAACAACTTGTAATTATGAGAAGTTTATTGTTGACTCAAGTATCAAAGATCGACAAAACGACCGTTATTAACTTAAATAATTACATAATGTTCATATCATTGTAATAAGTGATATAATAAGGATAATGAAATTGAAAATGGTTCTTAATAAGGTATATATTAACTCTTGTTTATTATTCAGGAGGTTAAAGAACGGTTGAGTCAAGTCGGACACGAGGTAAGGGAACTTCTTAACCCAACTTTCATTCTTTGGGATAATCTCCTACATTCAAATTATGTCATGATATTATTATGTATTATTTTGTATTTTTACTTTCTTTATGTATACCTTTAGTGAATACACAAAATATATATATTTTATTTTAAAAAATGATCTTTGTAAGGACTTCGTCTCAATCTCCTTTAATTGAGGCATATTTGGTTTTATACACAAATTTCTTTTATATGGTGTATAAACCCCTTTTACATTTACATTTATTCAAAAGGAATCTTTTTTATACGAAGCATTTTACTAAACGACAAAAAGGGAATGTTTTTCTTTCCGTACTTATGCGGCGACAACGACTTCTCCGCCGCCGTGACCATTATTTGAGTTTCGGCTTCCTCTACACACATTCATTTTTTTAATGAAAAATAAATACAAAGTTTTAACTTTTCTTTTATTTTGATATTGAAAATGGTTTTGAAAGCGTTTTTATTATAACAATGTGTTGTATTGATATCTTGTGATTGAAATGTGGAAATGTTATGTTTCCTTTATGCATGTTTTATGTGATACGATTATGTTATGGTTTATGAGATGTTTAAACCTATTCATATGAGGAATGTATTGGACTTAATAAGTGACGGGTGGAGCCCGCTATAGCTCCTCGATGCATCGGTAGGTCTCATGAGACAACTAGACGTGGAATTGGCCGAGGCCCTTTCCCAATTTGATTTATGGATTTGGCCGAGGCCTTAATCATTTTAGACGTCTTGGCCGAGGCCTTGACAAAATGTTTCAGAATGTCCGGCATTATACATTCCCTCATTATGAAAGCGGTTATTGTTATTTCATGTGATTATTCGACCAGTAGAATATCCATGTGAAGAAGTGAATGGCATTATCTCATTTTACTTTTGCCATATTATGTTTAAGTTCATGTTTAAAAGGCTTTTGTTTTATTTATACATTGCCTTAATTGTTAATGATTATTTATGAAAGCTTCTGCATTATTGTTATCCTTACTGAGCATCTGAGCTCACCCCTTTCAATGTTTTAATATTTTCCAGGAAGTGAAGAAGTATTTTAGTAATGACCTGCAGGGATAGTCAGAAGAGGATATGAGTGTGGACTATGAATACTTTGTTATTAGTTTTTCACTTTATGATGTAATGTAAGACTTATGAGTGTATCTAGTGTTTCCAAGGCTACTAAACTAATCGGTCTTTCGAGACATGATCTTTCGTGATCATCCCAATGTTACGAAGTAATGCACCGACTCTGGGTAGCTGGGGTCGGGGCGTTACATTTTTTGTATGCCTATATATGATGATTTTTTCTCTTTCCCTTTGTAGGATTTTTATGATGTGTGATTAGGATGGATGTATTACCAACCATTTGCTGATAGAGGTGGAGTATGATATCATCGTGTCCTGGTAAGCACATCATGATCTAATTTTTTTGCTTGAATGTTTCATATTACTTATTATTTTCTTTTCTTATACATGAATAAACTATTTATAATGGCTTATATAAGGGACACATTGGTGGTTCCCAACTGATTTTATGCTCACACCCTGCATGTGCACACAGGTACACATAAATATATTACATGTGGAATTAATGTATAAGGTTTATGAGAGATTTAGCTACCGTATGTAGATATATTTTTGGGAGATTGAACTAAGGAGGGAATCAATTATTATGGTTTTTTATGTATTGTATTTTATCTTTTTTTTATTCATTATTTGGTCAGTCTAATGGGTGATTAGGATGTATGATTGTCTGATCAGCGTAGGAACATTATTATTATACGATTTTTTATATTTTATGTTATTTTTGGTTGGTATTTAGCTATAATTACATGCATTACATAGATGATATATAATAATTTTTTTTATTTTGTGTGATTGAATGTGATGGTATTAAGAATATAGACTCCCCAAAATATTTATAGACTCTCACTAATAGAGTTATTATAAAACTCTATTTAGTAGGTGATTTTTTCTTTATATAGTTGTTTAAACTACTACTAAATGATCCATAATGGCTTCCAAAAACATCCATATATACCTATGTTGAGAATTATTTTATTTTTCTTTAAAAAACCACTATGAAATATTTTTTGAAACCTTTTAGAGACTATTATTAATGTTAAGTAGTGTTTTTTTTAAAAAATTCTTTAAAGATAATTTTTTAAAAATATATTTAGAGAAGTTTTTAGAAAGGTTGTAAAAAACGTTTCTAGATGTTAGTTATTTTTAAAAAAAAATTATAGAAAATTTTTAAAAAATATTTTTTAGTTATTATTAAAACCACTACCAAATATTTATAAATAATGTTTATATTTCAGAAAAATAGTAAAAAATATTTAATTTGGTTGGGAAACCAAATTGATCCCATAAAACTTAGTCTATGGTATAGACGTACCAAGCCCACCACTAAGCCTAGCCCAATCCATAGCACAATCGACCCAATATCCGCCACCTAGTCTATCCCAACCCTAGAATATGAAATTTATATTATATGTTAGAGGCTATTGAGAATTAACCCAAACCGTCTTCCTCACAATATAGTGACTTTATGACTTACCAATGCTCGTCATCTGTTAATTACACTGACATAATAGTCAATATACTTATAGATACACTTGAAAATGCATGAAAATAAAAATATAAATAATCATATAAATATATATATATATATATATTATGTATAGTGGATTATAAAATACAAACCACACACACACCTAGACACCCCCAGTGGGTCAAGCCTCATCCCTCCCCACAAGGAATGATAACCACCCAAAAGACTTATTTTATTACATTTTAGTGGCTCAAAGCCCTAGTGGCTTGAAGTCCCAACCAATTTTTCTTAAATTACCATGAAATAGATGTATAGAACAATCAAAGGGGAATCCTACATCATTCTTTATCACCAATCTTCTACCTTGCCACCCCTATTAGTTGTCATCATTTTGTGTTACCGATCTGAAACCTACATCACCCCTACCATAAATCATTCTATCATGATTCCCTCAAATTCACCTTTGAAAGGAACCTCTCCATCCCAAATTATAGATATGTTTAACAAAAGGGAAAGAGGATAGTTACTAACACACTCATCGCTCTTTCGAGCTGCCCAACTGAAGATCTTTACCTGGAACCATGCTACATCACATGCCTGTTGCGCTGCACCAGACTGGTCTCATAGTGTTTATAGTCATGCAGCTTGGAATTAATATTCCCAGAACAAAATATTCATGAGGAATAATGTTTTTTATATATTTCAAAGCCTTCCCATACCATTTTTGAGTCCACCCGCCCGATGGTGTCAGCATGTTGCCATACGTCACTTCATTCTTATTGCATTGAACAATTCACTTAATCCTTCCATGTCACCATCTTCCCATTGATGATTTACTACATTCCCTATGTCCCGATGTCCTATGATGTTATGGAGTCCATATGAATCATAAGCCTAAAGAGGGTGAATAGTATCACTATGAGAGTGCCTGTAGAAATCATTTCCTTGTCAAGATTTAAAAAAAGTACTTTTATGCATGATTACATGGTGCTTCCCCCTAAGAAAAATCTCAACTATTATAAATAAATATATAAACACATACACACAAAAATACACATATAAATATTTTTAAATATATAAATAAAAACAAATATATATAAATATATATGAATATATTAAAACGTATATAAATATATATATAAAAATATCTAAAAAGGTATATAAATATAAATATATATATACATATATATCCACATGATATTTATAAATATATACAAATATAAAAACATATAAATTTATAAAAATATATTTAAATACGTTTACATGTATATAAATTTACATAAATTAAATAAATATAAATTTATACACTTAAATATGTTTAAATATAAATAAATAAATAAATAAATATGTATATATATAGAAATACTTATTAATATCTGTAAATATAAATACATTTAAATAAATATATATATATATACATAAATATACATATACATATATATATATATAAACACCTATAGATAAACATATATATTTATATATACACCCCACATATATATATATATATCCACATAATATATATATACATAAATGTATATAAATACCCACCTAAATATATATCTTATGTAGGGTTCAAATCATACCAGTAAACATTTAAGGGGAAATTCTACATATGGCATGTCAAGTGAGAAGAATGAACGGTGGGGGAAACCTGTTAGGGGGGGTAATTTTTGGTAGGATTCATAGGTTATTCTTTGGTCACTGATAGTGAAAGGGGTGATGTGAACCCGTGCATGACAATAAGGGAAGGTGATTCTAGCTGGTTTCCATAATGGTGGCGTGTCATCACTAACTTCAAAGGTTGGGCGAAAGCATTGGTGGTGACAGTGGTCATGGAAGAACCACATGGTAGGTGATGATGGTAGTGGCAGGACTGGGTAATGATGCTAGGAACATGCACGGTTGGGGATACCAACTATGGAAGGACCACATGTTGTTGGTGTTGATGATGGGGCTTTGGTCCGTGAGATAGGTGGGTGCGCAATCAAATCGGGATGCGATAGGTGTTGGGGATTGAATTAGTGTCCAGAATGGGTAGAGAACACATGGAATTTGGTTCTATTACATGGACTTACGGTTCTTAGGATTTTTTGGGATTAATTCAGACAAGAAATCCAACAAAAAGTAATGTAATGGGATCCCCGTATCTATAATAACAATAAGGGATCATTGTTTAAATTATTAAAGGTGGATTTTCCAACATGTTAAATAAATATATATATATATATATCCCCATAATTATACTTATATATATATACCTATATAATATTTATAAATGTAAATTCATATAAATATACATAAACACTTACAAATATTTATAAACATATAAATACACACACACACACATATACCAAAGTAATAAATATAAATATAAATATAAATATAAATATAAATAAATACATATAAATATATATAAATGTCCATAATTTTACTTGAATACATATAAAAATCCAATTGTAAGGAATCCATGCCCATCCCTCCCGTGATTCTCACATTGGTACCCCATTTTATAATGTTTATTAATTGGGAAAAATAAATAACCCAAAAATTATTACAAATTCTCATTAGCTTGAATCAACCCGCTATTGAGTCATTTATTAAGGCTCCATGATCTCCCTAGACGATTTACCTTAAAAGGTACCCTGATTATCCCTACCACATTACTATAGCATAACCAAATAATCAGGGAATGATGAAGAACACCTAAACCCCCCTATTTTTATGACTATGTATAAAATGTGTTGGAGAATGTTTTGACAACATCTGATCAAAATGAATATTTTCCCTATCCCCCCCCCCCAAACTTCACACCTATGCACCCCATTCACATAGTTCCATTAATTCATATGAATAAATTTTCCAAATAATGTTCTGACACATTTTTATTAAAATCAACCATGTACTAAGTCACGTCTATAAGAACTGTGATGGTCCTGGATGAATAACCATAAAATTTATCATGTTTTTACTTATCACATAACTATATTATAACTAATTAATTATGTAAATATGGATAACCCCTAGAAACCACATTTTCTGGACCAAGTATGATGTGTAAGGGAGAAACCCATAACAAAAACTGAGCATAATAAATCTGCACCATGGACTCCCAATATTCCCACCTAGGTACCCTGTTTACTTTGGTACTTTAATATTTCTATATAAGTTTCCCATAAGGCCTTTTCGACACTCTTTAGGCCAAATGAACCCACTAATGAGTCATACCTAAAGGAACTATAATGATTTAGTGTAAAGACCCAAAATTTTATTTATAGAACTTATCCCTTCTTACAATAATTTCATATAGTGTAAATCACATAAAATCACATATAGTCCATAATAAAAGATTTATAAACAATGAATTAATTTAATAAGAAGTATTTATAAAAGTTAGGTAATCAAAATAGTAGAAATAGTAACTTGACCATAGGAATATTATAATAACCCTTATGAAGATTAATCTAGAAAAATGAATTTTGAACTCACCCATGGAAGTATAGATAAAATTTAGGTATCTTATAAATTAAATTATGATATAATTATATCATAATGTAAGTAAATAATTTTTTAAAAAATTATTAATTAACCGGTGGTATTTTTTAAGTCATAAATAATAAATTACAATTTTATGATTAATTTAATAATTTAAAATAAAATTCATTTTCATAAAATGTATACATAAATTGGTATTTTTATGTCTTAAAGTTTTACGATAATTTTAGGAGATCTTAATTAATTTTTCAAAGTTTTTTAAAATCAGTTATAATTTTAAAATCAATATTTTACAAGTAAATGATGATTTAAATTAAAAATTACTTTAATCATATTTATAAAATTATTTTCATAAAATGGAATTAATTTTTGAATTATAAACATCAAAAAATGTTTACGGTGAATTTTTTGGATTTTTCTGAAATTCTTGAATTTTTGGTGAATAGTAAAATTCGATAATTTATGATATTTATACATTATAAATTAAATATATTATTCCTAGAGACATCGCTGATGTAATCACCCTAATATAGATCTAAAATTCATTATTTTTAATATTTTTGAATATAATGATCAAACTATTCATAGTCTTGATCCAAAATAATAAATTAAATAATATAACATTGAGAAAACACCCCTCTCGTCCACTATAAATACCACCCCTCACCCCATACTCTCCTTACACCTCTCAACCCTTGAGCCTTTCCCATGTTCTACCCAATAATATCTCCCAAGACCCACTTCCATGTTCAGGAGCTCTTTGTCTCACCAAAAGAACAAATTCTATCCCTAAGGTGGTTCTGAAGGAGGATAAATCCAAGTGGTAAAATCCTCTTCCCATTTCATTAAATTTAGTTTCAATTTAATTTTTTTATTCTATTATCCTCACATTATCGTATCCAAATTTCATGATAATTAAATTATTTCTGATATAATGGTATGATATAATGTTAATTTAATATTATTCATTAAACACATCCCTTTCACTCTTTTATTTTAAAAATGGAATCATTGCCTGTGATATGTCAATTTACTTACATTGTGGGCGATGCACATTCGTTTTCCTTTAACGACATCAAATATGTTAATAAAAAAATTTAATGGTTGAAAAATGATTTTCAATTTTATTATAAAACCCTATTTATGTTCTAGATCAAACATTTATATGTATCTGTAAATGATACAACAAAACAAGTTCTTAGTGATAAAAAACCACCAAAATTAACCAAAAATAGTCATCATTAAATATTTTCTAATGATTCATCCTCATGGTATATAACAAAATTAATTATAATATAATTTAATATTTTGTAATATCATTGATAAAATATAATAAAAATTCAATACATTTATCCACATTTTACATGAACGTCAACTCATGTATACAAGGGAACCTATCATGAAAACTAAGAAAAACACACACTTGAATGATGAAATTAAACTCTATAAGCCATACAAAAGCATATAAATTAATATAATTAAACCATAAATAATAAAATTCATCTATAAAAGGTTATTTATTTCTAAATTAGTTAATCTAATGTTATTATACATTACATTAAAGTGAAGAATGCTTTCGTGCACAAGATAAGGGAAATTCTCAAATGCAACACTCTTTCTTTGGGTTTCTCTCTTTCACCCCATTTTCTGTATGGATTTTCATTAAATATAATTTATTAATAATTATAATACCTTTTTAAGTATATAAATTTTTTCAACTTAAGTTTATTAAAAACATAATGTTTTCTAAAAGAACTCTTCATTAAAAAAACACACCTTTTACTTCTCAAGATTTTTCTTCTTCACTCAATTTTGATGGTTCTTATATCATGTATGTTATTAACTCATTCATTTGGGAATCCAAATTTTATGAATTTATTTTTTATAAAATGAAACCTATTAATTTCCATGGGTTATTCTATGTGCATGATTTATATACGTTATATGTGGAATGCATGATAATGTAAATGTTATGATGTGACACGTGTGCCCGAAATTATATATCACAATATAAATGTTTCGATTTGACTAGTGTGCACAGAATTATATATCACTCCACTAAATTTGGTAATGTGATTTAAATCTTGAGAATAGTGAAATATGTGTGAACATGATGGTTTCTTTGTTCATAACTATGCATGGTATTTGACCACTAAGACATGATGTTTCATTTTTATACATTTCCACATTCCATGAAATTATCTATTTATTCCTCTAATGATTATGATGATGATGTAATGATTATGCTAACCCCATGTTATATTGTTTCATGTTATTATCTATCCTTTTACTAGGATTTTATCTCACCCATTTTTTATGTAGATCCTTAGGTGAATACTAGTATTAAGGAGAATTCAATGGCCAATAAGAAGCTAGATAAGAAGAAATTAAATACATGTTTATGTTTTTTATCTTGTAAATGTTATGTATGGTCATTATTTAACAAATACACTAAATATTTGAGTCCTAGTAATGAAATTATTTTATTTTTTGACCATTAAAATGATGTAATAGTAATGAAAGGAAAAAAGTAGCGTCCCTATAGTTGGTATCAGAGCACAATTTAGTTAATTTTTGAATTAGGATTGGAGAAAATTAGTGAAAACCCATAGTATGATACTAAGTATATCTAAATGCACAAGAATATTTGATAAACATAGTGATCCCACAAGAATTTCCTCTAGACTTAATTTCACAAAGGAATAAATTATTTATTCATGACTTTTTGACTTATGTTTTGTTTTATCCTTTTATATTTTAGAAAATGGTGGGACATAGGACAAATCAGGACAACAACCCATGAGAGAGAGAATGAAACAATTGCCTAAATGACACCCCATTTCCTTGGGAGTTGGAGTTAAAAATTTCATGGTGATGATTACCAAGATCTCTCATGTTATGAACAATAACATGAATAATGTGGAATGCATGCCTTCACCTAAGAGGGAGAAACTGGCTATACAGTGTTTTATGTAGCAACATCCACCGATGTTTAGAGGATCCTATGATCTAAAATTTTCAGAATAATGGGTCAAATCAATGGATAATATCTATTATATTCTTCACTATTCTGATATGGAGAATGTGACTCTGGCCGTTTACTGTTTAGATGGGGAGGCCAATCAATGGTGGGATTTGACTAAGAACACCAAGCTGAAGGAAGAAATTGAAGATATGGAGTGGGAATACATTAAGATATTATTTCATAAAAATTATTTCCCTCAAAATCATCTTAAAAATATAGAGATAGAATTCATAGAGGTGAATAAAAATAAAGGAGAATCTCTCATGACCTATAAATAAAACATCATAAGGCCTGTGATGTATGATTGGAGTTTTTTTAAAAACAATGATAAAAAAAATTAAAAGATTTATTAGTTGTTTAGAACCAAACCTTCGAAAGGATCTTTAAATTCAAGACATTGGAAGTTATGAAGAATTTTTCCGATGTTCTCTCAAAGGGAGATGGAGTTTGGAGAATGTTCCAGTGGATATAGTGATAAGAAACAAATCTTGGTGTTTTAAAAAATGATCTAATGAGAAAGGTGGAAAGAAATCCAACAACCCATATGTCAATAATGTGGGAAGAATAATCATGTGAACTTCCTCAACGGTATGGGGAAATTCTTAAAGTGTGGGAGAGAAGGACACCAAGTTCATGAATGTAGAAAAGACATGGGGAAGTAGGAAAGTGTGGTGAAATAAAGGGGAGAACCACCCTTGGTCCAATGCTAAAATTGTAGTGATAAAGGGACCTATTTATTCTCAATCACTAAACAACATGTCCTTGATGGTAATTAGAGTCTGCTGCCAATATATCCAAAGGAGTAGGGAAAGTATTATTCCATCACTATTGCAAAAGTGGCGTAAGAAAATAAAGTCATACAAGGTATACTTCTTATTAATTCAATAATGAAAAAATTATTATTCAATTATAGTCATAGGTGTTCCATTATATCAGGAAATATTGATAAAACTATTGAATCAAAACCCCAAATCCTTGAAGTATAGATATCTATAAAAAACCAAGTGGTTCAATCACTTCAACCAATGTGTTGAAATTTTCTCTTATTGGCGTATGTGGGAAGATTCTTCCAGAAAATCCTATGATACATTCCTTGGTGGGATTTTATGCTATAATGGGAATGGATTGGATCTAATTACATAAAGAAAATATAAACTATTGGGAAAATGAAATATATTTTTATATTAATAACCATCCTATGCTCCTCTACAAATTCATGTAAGTTCATGAATCTCCTTTGTAAAATCCTTCAATGGTATGGGTGTTGATTCCCTACGAAGAAGCATACATCGCTCAAATGGTTGAGTCATAGGAAGTAATCAGCCTAAGGGAAATTTCCATTGAGATTGAATACAATGATGTATTTCTTGAAGAGTTACACAAACTTCCCCCAGATCATGAGGTATAGTTCTCAATAGAAATCATACCCGGAGCTACTCCTACCTCAAAGTGTCCCCATAGGATTTCTTATATTGAATTTGAGGAATTAAAGAAGAATATGTAAGATCATTTGGATAGAGGGTTAACACACTATAGTGTATCACCTTGGGGTGCGCCAGTGCTCTATGTTAAGAAGAAGAATGGATAAACTTAGATGTGTATAGATTGTTAGGAACTTAACAAGATTAACATAATTAATAATTATCCTCTTCCAAGGAATGATTTCTTATATGATAATATATGAGTATCTAAGAACTTATCAAAGGTGGAACTTTGTTCTGGATATAATTTTCTAATGGTGAAGACATAATATATTCCATACATTACCTTTTATACATGCTTCAGACACTATGAGTTTCTGGTGATGCCCTTCAGACTTACTAATTCTCTGGAAATATTCATGCATTTTATGAATAAAGCCTTTAGAAATTACCTGAAAAAAATTGTGGTAGTGTGTATCGATGATATTCTCATATACTTCATGAAAAGGGATTAACATGATGAACATATAAGGATTTTTTGGTGGCATTATTGAAGGATAAGTTTTCTACCGTGTTCAGAAAGTGTGAATTTTGGATATAGAAAGTCACATTATCGGAACATGTGATCACAAGTGAGGGAATCTCTGTATACAGTTTAAATACAAAGGCAATTTAGAAAGGGTCCAGACCCTCTAGTATCATAGAAATAAAAAGCTTTCCTGAAATATCTTGATACTAACAAAATTTTATGAGAAATGTATCATGATTGACCAGCCTGCTAACTAAGTTTATGAGGAAATGGGTAAAGTATATCTGGATTGAAGAATGAGAGGAAATATTTAAGGAGATATAGAGAAGGCTAATCAATGAACCTGTACTCACATTACCAAAAAGTGGAGAATGTTTTGTGACATATAGTGATGCATGAAAGAAAGTCTTGGGTTGTGTGCTCCTAAAAATGATAATGTGAGAGCCTACACCACATGGTAGTTTAATATCCATGAGAAAAACTAATTAACCCATGGTCTAGAGTAACTAGTTGTGATTTTCACTTGAAAATATGGAGGGAAAACCTCTATAGTGAAAAGTACGACATATATACTGATCACAAGAGCCTAAAGTATATATTCACATAAAATGATATCAACGTGAATTAAAGGATATGGTTAAAGTTTACAAAGGAATTCAATTTCTCTATTTACTACCATCCTGGCGAGGCTAACAGTGTAGTTCATTCTCTTAGCAGAAAAGAACCTAATACTATAGCCATGTTGCAGATTGAGAAAGACCCTATCTTCTTGGACATTAAAATAATGGATTTGGAAATCATAATGATAGGGAATACGTCCTACCTTTCCCAAATGATTTCCCATCCATATATCCAACATAATATTAATGAGGCATAAAGGGATGATATGGAGTTACAAAAGAAGGTGAATGAAATAATGGAAGGGAAGCTGCAAGAGTCCCCTATTAATGATGATGGTGTTGATTAGTTTGGAATGAGACTTTTTGTTCCTTAATCACCTTGGATAAAGAAGTATCTCTTGGATAATGAATATAGCTCAAATTTCTCTATCCATCATTGGAGTACCAAGATGTACCATGATATTCACGAAAACATATGGAAGAATAACACGAGGAAGAAGATTGTGAAGTATATCTAAAGGCGCATGATATGTCAGTAAGTTAAAGACAAATCACATAACTTAAAAGGGATGATGTTACCATTTTCTAAACCCATGTGGAAATGGGAGAATATCACTATGGTCTATATCAGGGGTCTCTTGAAGATTTCCTAAGGAAATAATGTTATGTGGGTTTTGGTGCACTGACATACCAATGCTTCATATATTATCACTATTTGAAAAGATATCTCACTTGAAATAATTGAAAAGATATATTTGACGGAAGTGGTGCGATTATATGGGGTTACACTCTTAATTTTATCTGATCATGATCTCAAGTTCACGTCTATATTCTAGAGGAGTCTTCAACATGCTTTGAGTATTGAATTAAATTTCAGCACAACCTATCACCCCCAAACTGATGGCTAATAAAAAATGACTCTTTAGACATTTAAAGAAATGTTAGGATCCTGATCATTATAATTCGAAGGTGATTAGGATCAAAATCTCCCATTGGATGATTTCTCATACAATAATAGCTTCCACTCAAGTACTAATATGGCTCCATATGAATCTTTATATGGAAATCGATGTAGAACTCCAAACTATTGTGATGAAGTTGGTGAAAGAAAGATTTTTGGACTTGATCTTGCGCAATATATGACATAGAATGTTTAATCCATCCAAAAACACACCAAATATGCATAGAGTCCAAAAAAGAGCTATGATGACAACCATCGAAGGGACATGGTGTTTGATGTTGGAGGTAATGTCTTCTTTCTAATATCACTTTGGATGAGATTGATGTGGTTTGTGAAAAAAGGGATGTTAATATAAAGGTACATTATCCCCTTTGAGATCCTTGATCGCATAGGAGCCGTAGCCTATTGACATTAACTTCCACCAAATATGGATCATTTTCATGTTTTTTCCCCTTATAACTCCTTAGGAATTACATATTAGATCCATCACATAAACTGAACTCAAAGGTGGTATATCTTGAAGACGATATGTCTTATGAGGAGTATCCAGTAATGATTCTAGACTGGAGAAATAAGGAACTATTAATTATGAAAACCCACAATCTCAATTTGTTTTGGAAGAGCCATTAGTATGAATAATCCACTTAGGAACTGGAAGAGGAGATAAAAGAGAAGTTCCCACAACTGTTTATGTAAAATGAAATTTCAAGGGAGAAATTTCGAAAGGGGGGAAGAATGTGACGATCGAAATATTTATCAATGGAATGTATCCCATATTATAGTAATGTAAAAGGGTATTAAACACATAAAATAATATATAATACATAATAAAAACATTGAAAATAGTGAATTAATGAAATAATAACTATTTCTACAAGTTAATGAACCAATTCTGATAAAATAGTAACTTGACATTGGGAATAGTAATATGACCCTTATGAATAGTAAACCAGAAAAATGAATAGGTATATCACCCATGAAAGTATAAATAAATTTTTTTCATATTATAAATGAATGTATGATATAATTATAACATAGTCTAAGTAAATAAATGTTTTAAAAATTATTAATTATGTGTTGTGATTTTTGTAAGTCATAAATATTTAATTACAAGTTTATTTTTAATTTAATAATCTAAAAGAAAAGTTATTTTCATAAAATGTATCCCTATATTAATATTATGATGTCTTATGGTTTTAAGATAATTTTACAATACCTTAATTAGTTTTTTAATGTGTTATAAAATCATATATACTTTTATAATATGCATTTTATAAGAAAATGATGATTTTAATAAAAAATAAAATTACTCATAATTGGAAAATCATTTTCATAAAATGGAATTCATTTTTTAATTCCACATTTTGAAAAATGGTTAGGGTGAATTTTTGGGGTTTTCTGAAATACATGATTTTTTTGTGAATAGTAACATATGTCAGTTTATTTTATTTGTACATTATAAGTTAAATACACTATTACTTGATACATAGATGATGCTAGACCCATAATCCAGAACCTCCCTCACTATTTTTATATTTTTTATGATAAATCTCAAACTATATATATTCTTGAGCCAATATAATAAACTAATAAATACAGTTTTGAGAAAACACCCCTCTCCTCTACTATAAATACCACCCCTCACCACCTCCACTGCTCTAAAATATCTATCATTGATCCTTATACAAGATCTACCCAATACACTCCCCAATACCCTCTTCTAATTCTAGGATCTATTGGTCTCACTAAAATAAAAAAATAATTCCATAAGGAGTTATCATGGAGGATAAATCCATAACCCAAATTATTCTTCCTTTTTCATTAAATTTTGTTTCAATTTCATTTTTTTCTTCTCTTATCCTCACCATATCTTATCTAAATGTCTTGATAACTCAATTATGTTTTATATACATGTATTATTTCATGTTAATTTAAAAAAATTCATTAAACCTGTCCCTCCCTCTCTATGTTATTTTAGAAATGAAATCGTCACCCGTGATGTGTCAATTTACAGACATCGTTGGTGATGCACTTTCATTAGCCATTAACACATTAAAGGATGTTAATAAAAAAATTAAATTGTTTAAAAAAGATTTCAAATTTTATTATATAACCCTATTTATTTTCTATAACTAACATTTATACACATCATTAAATGAAAATAAATACTAAATTTTTTGTGATTGAAAAACTGCCAAAATTATCCTAAAATGATCACCATTAACTTTTATCTAATGATACATCCTAATGGTTTCTAAAAAAATCTTTATAAAATCATATAAAATTACTTAAGATAACTGATATCATATAATAAAACCATAATTAATAAAATTAAAGCATAAAAGGTTATTTATTTATAAATTAATTAATCTAATGTGATTATATATGACATTAAAGTGAATAACGATTTTGGACACATGGTAATGGGAATTCTCGAACCCAACTCTCTTTCTTTTGGTATTCCATCTTTAACCACTTTTTTAGAATTAATATTACTTAAATATAATTTAATTATCATTATATTAAATTTTATAGGATATACATGTTTTCTAATCGAGTTTATGACAAAAAGAATGTTTTCTAAAAGAACACTTTTTAAAAAATATACACATTTTACTTATTGAGATTATTTCTTCTTCACTCGAGGTTGATGATTCTTATATCAATTATGTTATTCAATCATTAATTTAGGAACCCAATGTTTATGAATGTATTATTTATGAAATTAAACCCATTTCTTTCCTTGGGTTATTTTATATCCAAGGTTGATATACTTTCTATGCGGCATGCATGATAATGTAAATGTTAAGATGTGATTGGTGAACCCAAAATTATATAGCACAATGTAAATGTTATGATGTGATGGGTGCGACCAGAATTATATAGTGCTAAAATTCATTGGTTAATATTATGCATCTCATGACAAAATTTAAATATGCATGGACATGATTATAACTTTGTTCACAAATATGAGTGGTATTTTACCACTAAGACATGATGTTTCATTTTGTTTTCATTGCCACATTACATGACTTTATTTAATTCTTCATTTCATGATTATGATGATGATGTTATGATTATTCTCACCCCATGTTATATTTTTTCATGTTCTTATCTATACTTTTATTTAGATTTTAGCTCACCCCTTATTGATTCATATCCTTAGGTTACTACTTGCACTAAAGATATTTCAAGGGCCAATAAGAAGATAGAGAAAAATGAATTAAATAAATGTTTCTATTTTATGTTATAAATGTTATGTATGGTCATAATTAACCCAATACACTAAACCATTGGATCCAGCTCAGGTTATTATTTTATGTTTTTATCATTAAAATGATTGAATATTAATATAAGGAAAAAAATTCGGTCATTTTATTCATGATGAAAAACCTTAAATGGAACTATTATTTTCCTTATCAAATGACAATAATATAACTAATTAATATTCCAAACATAGAGAGCCTATAGTTCACCTATTTTCATTATCGATTATGTAGTGTGGAGAAGATATCTCTAACGACATATAAATAAACAACAACCATGTCCAAGTCTCATGAGATTCCCACATGTCACCCTATTAACTTAGGTCCTTTATTCAAGTGAAATGAATTTCATAAAATACATTAACAAAATTATTTTTCCCAAAATAACCTGCTATATAGTCAAGTCTAAAGGAACCATTATGGTACAAGATGTATGACCTTAAAAGACTCTATGATTTTCCATTTCACATGAACATAGTATAACCAATTAATAATGAAAATATAGAGAACCCCTAGAAACCCATTTTCATGATCATGTATGACGTTTGGAGATGATTTCCTCAATAATATCTAGGAACAAGGAATCCTCACCAAAGACTCTCAAGCATCCCACCTGGGTTTTCTAATCACTCAAGTCTTTTAATTAGGGTAAATAAATTCCTAAAAAATTCCTTTATAACAATCGTTTTCCCAAATCAACCTATTAGTATGTGTCATTTATCTCAGCCTCCTACACGGTGTAATTCCCAACTGTATCCTATACCATCAATAGAGAAAAAATAAATACCATGGTCCTCCTCTTGGGTGTAATCCCCGTAATTTCCTCATTGTTGTTCTCATCAATGCTCCTAAAAATTTACCCATAAACACCATGGACCTCATAATAGGATAATAATACTATCTAAAACAAACTATAAATACCAACGAATGATCTAGAATTCCAGAAATTTAAACATAGTTGTGTAGTTCTTTCAAGCCTTTTGTAAACAAATACAAATATGGTACATGCCCCCTATACTAATTAATAATTAATATTTTATACTTAATAATAAAAAAAATAATTATTAAATAATTAATAATGTAATAATATTATATAATACAAAAATAGAAATTAAATTATTTTTCAAATAATTAATAAATAATAATAATATATAATTTTCATTTTAAATAATTAATAAAAAATAATTAATAAAAATGAATAATAATCATTAAATATATAATAATTATATAATTTAATAATAATAAATTTTGTACTAATTTTTTTAAAAAACCATGACTAAAATTATATAATAAATAAAAATATAAAAATTTATATTTAGTTGTATTTTCTAAATAAATATTTTTTAATTTTCAATGGTTTCTTATTTACATTTCTAAAAAAACTATATAAAAAATATTTAGTGTTAGTTATGAAAAAAATATCAAATCAATAATCGAGAAATGACTAATTTCTTGTAGTGTAGTTAAAAAATTCTGACATACAGGGAGGTGCTCGATAAGTGAAAGGACTTAGATCCTTGTAGCCATCCCTTTTTCTTGTTCAGGTGTTAGAGATTCTGATAGGAATATCAAAGGTGGAAGAGGAGAGTGAATCTAAAATTTAATACTGGATAGAAGGATTATAGTGTGGCGGATTCTAATATTTCAGGGAGTCCTCAAGGATGAAACTCGGATAAGAAGCTACAACACAAATTTCTGAGAAGGTAGGATTGGGTGGTTTTGCCTTTCTTGGGTCGCTATGCCCAGGAGTTGAGTTGTGGTGTAACCTTCTCATTTGGAAATGAAATTTTATGGTGTAGACTATTCCATGTTTATCAAATGTGGATTTTACTAGGTATTATATGGTTTTGTATCTTTCCTTACACCTTAGTTTTGTCATGTGTTCACACCATGGTGTTGTTTTGTAGGGAGTTTCACCATAGCCTTCTAAATTTCAATTTCCCTTATAATTTCCAAACCCCTTCAAACCTGTCTCTATACCAAATTTTCCCCCAAAACCATAGAAAACAATTTTTAAAATACCATTGAATATTATTTTCATGGTTTAAACCCTCACCATCTAAATATCAATCTATAGTTATTTGAGTTAGGTTTTCCCTATTTCTCTTATGGTTTATTCTCTATTATGTTTTGTTTTCTTCTAGGCTACCATTCCTTGTAGTATTATATGCTAGTATGCAAAGTGGTTATATTTCTCATATATATGTGAAGATGTATATAATGAATTGTTGTTATTTTCATACACATGTATCTCTAGATATTGTTTCTGACAGATTATTATATGTATGTTGTGTATGGGATGTGATTACTCGAATAGTAATACATTATATGAAGGCAATGGGGGATCCTAAAAATGTAATTGGCTACGATTTGGAGATGGTATTGTTGATGATGGGATGATGTGATAAAAATAGTTCATGATATGTTACAGTTACCCATGTGTTTTTTGGTAGGATTTTATATTATAGAGATATGGATTAGGAGTTACGATGTTGGGGTAGAGTGATAAACCATCAAAGAAGTGGTAAGAGGATTCCTTATTTTGATATTGTATTAGATATTATATTATTGCTTATTTTTTATACATGGTGAGAGAGAGTTTGAGAATATAGGAACATAGAATAACTATTTAGGTGATTAGATAGTTTCATTTTTTATTCACTAGGATTTAGTATGATTCCTTTATCTTTTCCATGATAGGCTCTAGGGGAGATCCTACTAAGTATACCTGTTATGATAAATTTATATCTATATAAACTATTTTTAGGTTTTCAAAATTTCTTTGGTGATCTGGAAGGACATTACTAGATTGTCGTGTTGTTCTGGAGCTATTTGGGATTTGAGGTCATGATAAAGGATTTTATTTTTTTAATTTCCTTTTCTTTTGTGGTTTTATTATTTTTTATGAAATTTCTTGCATATTTTAAATATCTTTTTCTTTTATGTGAAGGACTAGTTTGGTTTCTCAGTATTGTATCTTGTTCCTCATGTTATTTGAATTGGGTAATTATTCCCATGTGGGGGTATTGAATACCCTTTGTGTTATTCTCTATCTTGTGTCCAATTGGAGGTAGGATCCAAGTGTCATTATATCTATTCCCTCATTGCTGGCCCATGAGAGCTACCTTTATGGGGAGGGATTAATTAAATAGTGGTATCAATGGTTATGGTTGTGAAGTCGGTTGGAGTCTAGAGATATGCACTCATGGGGACTGCATGAGTTGGTATATAAAGGCATCTAGATGAGCCCAGTAAATGATTTTACCAAGGGAGACATACATGGAAATAATTTTTTTGCCCCCCCTGAGATCTGATGGAAAGAAATTGAAGTTTACTTATCCTACAATGTGAAGTGATACTGGTTATGGGTCACAAACCAAAGAAAGTCTCATGTATAATTTTTCTTTATACATGTGTTTTAAATCGATAGACATTGAGTTTAGGTTGAACATTAATTAATTATCATTATATATTATATATTCTAGTATTAGGAGTACCTAAACATTTTCTTTTATTCTGATATATTTGTAGTTCTGTTCCCTCATTAGGTTTATGTAGAAAATATACAGTAGGATATACTAGTAGATCACTAAAGAGTGGAGGTTGATGATGATGAAACGTTTAGGGGGACACTCCAAGAGTTTCATCTCCATATTATATATAATTATGAGGTCTCTATTTTAGATTCAATAATAATGGAAATGTTTTAGGAGGTGGATATAGCCTTTTGTTCAATCCATTCTTAGAAAGAGCACTTCATTTCGTTTGTTGCGACAATGATGCATGGGGTTGATAGGAAGTGGTGGTTCTTGTTCCTCAAGGATGGAGAGGAGTATGATGTTTCATGGAAGAATTTATAATGTTAGTTTTTAGTTTATATTTTTTTATTTGAGTATAGAGGTGGAAAAACTATCATGAGCTATTTACCCTTAAAAAAGGGAGATTCAATGTTTAGGTTTTTGGTATCTGTTTCAGGAACCTTATATGATATTCTTCAGACATGCTTCTAGATGATGAGTAAAGGGTAAGGAATTTTGAGTTGGATTTACATTCATATATCTAGCACCGAGTTAATCCATTTATGATACCACCATATCTAAAAAAACTAGAGAGAGTAGATTTTGTTGAAAGGACATTATTTAGGACTAGACCATCAAGATATGGGATTCTTCAAGATTATAAATGTAGTAGATCTATGTTCTATGGTTTCCAAAATCCTATATAGAAGGGTTTTCAGATAAAAGGGTTAGGTACTTGCTCTAATTTTCACTTTTTACCAATGGATTGTCTCTCTAACCCCTGCAACAGAATCAAATGTTTATTTTTCATAAAAATTCCAAAGTCATCAATGGGGAGATTTATCAAACATTATGATTTGGAAGTCTGTAGCTAGTGTCTCACTTCTAGATCCACTGTTGTAGAATTATAATCCATGGTAGCGACTATATGGTTCTCAAGACTTTGATTGGTAGCAGGTATATAGGGTGTGTAGAAGAAAACCCCATGAGGCTCTTTATTCTCAATGAACCGAGTGCATCCATGTAAGTGGTAATCGTCAATGTCTAATAATACACGGAGTTTGTCAGGGTATACAACAAGCGTTTGAGTTTCCCTCTTGGGTTGGGTTAGATTCTTCCCGATGTGTTGTTTGATAATTTTTATATGAGTCACAAGCCATATTTTATTCCGGAGCTACACACTACTTTATATCACATTCTCTAATATATTCTAGGTATTTGATGTGGAGAGACTTCTAGTTATTTTAATGTTTACTATTCCAATTAGAGTTCGATCTTATTTGACTGAATATATGTAGAATATGATTTAGTGTTAGTGAATTACATATATTGGGGAGAATTTTTATGTTTTTGGATATAACCATGTGAACTCATTATTGATAATGACTAGTTATAATTAGTATAGAATATTGTATATTTGTTTTGAGAAACGATTTTCTTCTATGATGCTGAAGGAGAGATTGTCATGTTAGTTGGAAATTGAGACCCTCAGATGGGTCGAGGCATGTTCTATCCTTTTCTTCCTTAATATATGATTTAATACTGAGCACATAGAAGGTTCAATCAACATTGTTTCCCAGGGTCATGGAATAATACCCTTATATCCTTCCTGAAGAGGTTATGGAACTACCTCCTTGATGAGAGATCAAGTTTGGGATAAATTGATAGTCAGGGACTTCTATGACCTCAATGTATCTAGATAGGATGATTCTTTTTGAGTTTCTGGAGCCATATATACAAATCTATAATCTTTTGAAGTGAGGTTTTTTCTTCCAAGTGTTTCACCTTTTTTGCCATGGTTTTGTTCATAAATAATGTTGATGATAGTCTATATATTGGTATTGATTATCATAACATGAATCAGGTGATTGCAAATAATTTCTACCCTTTTTATAAATTTATGATTTATATGATCAACTGAAGGGTTCTAGTTGGTTCTTAAATATTGATCTGCAATTGGTATGTCATCAAATGTGTCTGAATTACTATGATATATCAAATACAACTTTATAATGTCGTTATAGGAATTATGAGTTTATTGTGATTTTGTTTAGTGTGATGAATGCAGTAGCTATATTCTGGGTCAAGATGAATGTGGCGTTATGAGAGTTTTTTCACCAATTAGTGGTTCCATTCATCTATGAAATTCTTATGTACTCTACATATGAGGAGTATCATAAAGATCATCAATGATCCATTTTGAGTGTTCTTAATTTTCAACAACTATTTGGTAAGCTATCAAAGCATGAGTTTTAGGCTAATGAAGCTAATTTGTTGGGAAATTACTGGTCCAATCAAGGATTATTTATGGATATTTTGATGATTGATGATTTTTTTTCTTGGTTTTTACGTAAAAATATTGTATAGGTGTGAAGTTTATTCAGTCATGAAGGCTATTATAAAAGGTTAATACCCAAATTATCTCATATTATAAACCATTTAATTTCTTTTGACTATAGAAGATTTGTAATTCTTGTAGATTGACCTGTTTTAGGCTACTTTTGTGTATATGGAGGATACATTAGATAAAAAATTAGTTCTTCATTATTCGTAAGAGGGAGTATAGTTTGAGGACTACTATGATGATTCACATCATGGATTGGGATGTGTCTTGATACAATATAGAGTAATAATTTTTTTAGGGTTATTCATAGTTATGAAACTATGAATGTAACTCTGCCACCCATGATCTAGAGTTGGTAGCATTTATGTTTTCATTGATGTTGTGGAAGAACTACCTCATCAACAATCACATTATGGTTTTAACATATCACAAGTACCAGAGGTATATATCCTCCCAATGTGATCTGATTGTGAGGTAATGATCATGGATGGGATTATAGGAATATTATAACTTCAATATTTTTTATACTCTGGTAAAGGGTAATATTGTATCTCATTCACTATCCTAGTAGTCACGTAGTGATCTTGTACATAAATCAATGGGTTCATATAGAGTTAAGGAAGATCTATCCATAGAACAATATCTAGAATCATGAAGAAATATTGTGCACATGTGTCCTTTATTTCGAAGGTTCATGAGTGTGGAACCTACCTTTGGTTGATTTTTATTACAATAATAGTTTTCACTCCTCTATCGGTATAACACTATTTTAATATTTGTATGGTTGACCATTCCATTATCCATGGTCCTAAAATGGGGTTGGAGACTCAACAATTCTCAATATAAAACTAGTAAAAAGTTTGATATAGATATTTCATGTGATTATTTATCATTTTATATCCTATGATAATAACATTATGTGACTAATATATTTTGATATTGGTTATCATGTTTTCTTAAAGGTGACTCCTCATCATCATAAGTGAAGGTTTGGCCATGAAAGTATGTTTTCCACCAGATTTATTGAACCTCTCAATGTGTTGTCTCATGTTGGAATCATTGCATATTATATTTCATATCTAATAAAAATGAGTTGTATCGATGATTTCTTCATGTGTCACAACTTCATCTCTATCTTTATGTATAATTTTATGTCATTGATTAGGTTGAGATCAATGTTTATTATGATGAAAACCTTGAGGTGTGACCTGTAGAGATCCAAGACCACCAAGAGAAGGTGTTTTGTGGGTATAATATTCCTTTGGATTATATCCATTGGTGATATAGTGGTGTAGAGAAGAGAACATGGGAACATGTGTCACAGATACATGGTTAGAATCCAGAAATTTTTGATGCATTGTTCTTATTTTGTAATTGTGTTTGGATGAAGTTGAAATTTTTTTGGATTATGAGATGGTTTTCCATTATCTGAATAATTTTTATTTAATATATATTGTTTGAGAGGTGTCTCTATAGATATAGTGTTTTAATGTTTTTTTACTTATTACTCTAAGTGAGGCGTTTATGATCATGTGATGGTGAGATTCTTGAGAGGCATCTTGTAGGGTAGTTGTCTAGCCAACCTTTTATCCTTTCTTCTATCTATGTTTTCTTTAAAATATCAATATTATGAATTTTAAGATAGGTGTATGATGTAATAAACCATATATTTCTATCCGTCCAATTTTGTTTTGAGAGGTTGAAGGTTCTTAGAGTAGGATCAAAGGTGAAATGAGGGGAGCTAACCTGAAATTTCTACTATAGAGAAGGATAGTGGTGTGAAGGTATGTGTTATATTATGGAGTCTATAAGGTGACAATATAGATAAGAAGCCATGTCATTTATTCTGGAGAGGGAAGTTTTATCTAGTTCTAACTTTTTAAGGTCATTCTACCATGTATGTGAGTTGCATCATAACCTTCACCTTTTCCAATGAAATTCTGCAGCTTAGTGTTTTAACTTGTATTGTGGTTCTCTTCCGAATTTATAAGATATTTATCATGGACCACTCCATGTTTATTAGACATTTATTTGACTAGGAATTATATTATTTTTTTTATTATATTATGATGTTGTTCTTTAATATGTGGTATATTTTGTACCATAGTGTAGGGAACGACATCATATTGTATGGAGATGCGGCATGGTATTTTAAATTCCAATTTTCCGATAAATTCCAAAACTCCCTTTTAACCAATATTTATCACAAAATTTCTTCTCAAACACTAGGAACCCATGTGAACTTTTCAATGGCCTTTTAATCCCCTTTGATCATATTCAACCCCTCTCATTTGGATAATGATATGTGGTGATCTGAGGTATGTTTTCCTATTTCTCTCATTGTTTCTTCAACATTTAGTTTATTATCATATACAACCTTTATATGCTATGTTAATTTATCTCCATCATTATCATGGAGTTATTTTTGTGTTTGGGGGCGTGTTCATGGTTCTATTCCCATAGATACTGTTGGTTTCTAATGGGAGATGTGATCAAACATCTATGTTATTATACTTTCCTCATGTGAAGAATGCTGAAATAATTGAGGTAGGGGATTCATTAGTTATCTTGGATTTTATGTGAAATCATAAATTTATCATTATTTTAAAATTGGAGACTGGTAAAATTTACCATCATTAAATAAGGAATTATATTTTGGGTGGAAACAATCACATATGTTTATTCCATGTTTACAGTTCTCTTATTGATGCTCCAGAAAGTGTTTTATATCTCATTTATGTTATAGTTTGGAATGTTTTTTTTCTTAGAATCCGATAAATAATGTAAATCTATAAATTCATGTTTGTTAAATGATAAATAACCATAAAAATTTTATAACACACTTATTTTAATTTATGAAACTGTATGTTCGTTATTAAATTTTTTAAAATAACTTAATAGTTTATAGGTGATTGATTAGATTACCTATGATTATAACCAGTGATAAATGAATCATTTAATTCAATAAATTAAAAAAATTGTTTGATAAAGATAATTTTTTGGGGTTGAGTGATCCCTTTTCCTTATGAAGGCTTGATTCCTTGGTTCTTGGGTCTAATTTCCAATTTAACTAGTTTTTGTTTCCTTAATTCCATGTGAGATTTATCTAGATTTGGGTCATTACAATATGATATGAGATGAGACAATGATGGATTGTGATTTAATAAAAGTTTGTTTGAGATACCTTGGTTTGTGCTTGCATATGAATACTATGATGAAATGATGAATGGTTATATGAAAATTTGTGTCAAGGATGGATCATAGATTGATGGAATGGGTTAAAGATGTGTATTTCTTGTGTTGTTCTATTGACTGATGAGAATCATGCATGCTAATGAATATTCTATGAATTTTGGATAATCATGTTACTTGTT
This sequence comes from Viscum album, assembly GCA_963277665.1. Classification (NCBI taxonomy): domain Eukaryota; kingdom Viridiplantae; phylum Streptophyta; class Magnoliopsida; order Santalales; family Viscaceae; genus Viscum; species Viscum album. The sequence continues at coordinate 1,520,984,267 of OY728119.1, forward strand.
TTTAATTTACTTTTGCCACTATAGAACATAGATGGATGTGTATGGTCTTTGAATATTTGAAGGTAGATTATGATGAGTCTAAGAATTACAATAATTATGGAATGGTAATGTTAAATTATTTTAAATAATGAATTTAGAGTCTTATAATACTATTTAAATGATTATAAATCGTGAGGAACTGTGTAAAAAATTGAATTATTTATAGAGTTCCTGGAATTTATATTGGTAAATATGTAAAATGAAACATTTAATGCATGAAATTACATAAATCCTCTTTTAAATTTTGTCTTCTTGTTAGATATATTGTCCTTAGTGTTGGAAGATTGGTTTATTATAGGTCATAACTATAATTGTGGTTAAGTCATGGTAGTTTCCTATTGTGTGTTTTTGAGTTATATATATATCCATTACATATGCTACCCCACCCATATCAATAGGGACATTGACACTAGTGAACAATGGAGGGTGTTTTACCTAAAATCTATATTGGTGAAGAAAAAATGGAAAAGTAGGCCTCCTTCCCCACTCTCTTGTCCTGATAGTATTATGTTCTTGTTTGTACAATGATTATAATTCCCATATATATTTTTAGAGGGTTGAAATGGATTGTGGTTATTGTCACACATATGCATCTCTATATATAGTATCCAAAGGATTTTTATAGGTATTGTTTGTATAGGTTGAAATGTATTGAGGTATGATACATGTGGTATAGACTATGGTGGATCCTATAAAAACAATTGGCTAAAATATGGAGATGGTATTGTTGAAGATGATATAATATGATGCATATAATTCATGAAAAGATACAGAAATCTATGTGTTTTTAGGAAATATATTTCTCTAGAGATATATTTTTTATGACATGGGATATAGGGGAATATTGTCAAACTAATGAGTAAGTGGTAGCATATACCTTCTTTTAATATTGTTTTGGCTATTATATTATTAAATTTATCAGATACTTGGAGATAGGGCCTTGTTGAGGTTGGGAACATAGCATACCTATTTAGGTGATGAGTTAGTTTATCTTACATATTCCCTAGGATTTAGAATGTTTCCTTTAGATTTTTTACGAGAGTATTTGAGGAGAATCTTACATGGTATAAAAGTTATTCTCACCCTATTTCTATATAATTGTTTTCATTCTTGTGAGAGATGGATAGTGCTTAGGATGGAAATTACTAGCTTCTGGTCTTATTCCCGAGATTTTTATACTTTGAGGTCACTAAAAAGGATTTCATTTAAGTAATTTTATTTTCGTTTATATTTTTTAAGTTTTTATGACATTACATGAAACGATTTCATATTTTATTATTTTATTAACCATGTTTATTTTTCTATTCTATATTTTCTCTCATTCCTCTTGTACTTATTAGAGGTAAATGAACCCCATACGTGTGTATTATATACCCTTAGTACTATTCAATGGCCTATGGTCCATTAGAGGTAGTCTTTGAGCTTCATTATCTCTCTTCCATAATTTCCAGCCCAAGAGGGGAATCATTTTAGTGAGGAGTTGTGATAGAGTGGTATTAAATGTTTAGGTTGAGGGTTATGATGGATTTTGTAAATTGATTCTATTGGGGACTACATGAGTTGGTTTGTAAGTTATTTCACATGATCATAGTAAGTAATGAAAACATGATATACGAGCTTGGGATTTAGTATTTAGGGCCCCTTGTGATCTGATGTAGGGGCCATGTATTTTTCAGATCCTACTTATTGATATGGTATTTTTTTAAGGGGCAGAGATCTTGGAAATTATCATGAATTATTTTTTGTGTGTCAATTTTTGAAATGAGTAGACTTTGTGGTTAGGTTGAACCTTAATTAATTAATTATTAATATTATATATTATTGGCCAAGAATTACCTAAGATTTTATTCATTTTTAGGTTTAGATCTAGGTTGAAGTCATGATCAGGTTCATGCCGAAGATGTTCAACATGCTGTATTGGGAGATCATTGTAATGTTTATGTATATGATGATGAAACTTAGAGGATGACACTCTAATATTTTTAGTTGTAGACTATGAAGAAGTATGAGGGATACGTTTCAGATTCAGTGATATTGGAATAGTTTTAGGAGGTGGATATATCATTCACATTGATATATGCCAAGAAGAAGTGCATGATTTCATTGGTGATTCAAATATTATGTGGTGGAAGGAATGAAGTGTTTGTTTTTATTCAATGAATAATTATAGAAGACAAATATTTTATGAGATAAGTTATAAGATCTGTTTCAAGCTGAGTTTATGTCTTCAATAACAAAGGTGGATAGCTATCAAGATATTTTGACTCTTTAATAGAGTAGCTCTAATGTGCAAGAGTTTGGGATACTTTTTAAGAACCTTATAAAATACTATTTAGACCTTATACCGGATGAGGATGAAAATGAGATTCATTTTAAAGACGCTTTACATTCTGATAATAAGTTCCACATTACTCCTTTTATGGTAAAAATATTTCCTAACGAATTCATGAGTGAATTGGTTATTGAGAGGACACTAGATAGGACTGGATCATCATGAGAATAAATTATTCATGAATAACTATATTTTAGAGATATGGTATGGGATTCCTAATTTCTTCGATAGAAAGGTATTTAGATGGCTAGGGTTACGACCCAATCCTCTTTATGTGATTTCTATGAGGGAGGTGGATATCAAGCCCTGACAATGAGTTCAAATATTTTATTTTCCCTTGGTGAAAAAAATCAATAATGGTGAGAGTTCTAGAACTTTTTATTCTAGAAAAATGTGGATGGTGTTTTGATTCAAGTTGCACCATTGCAATAATATTAGTCAAGGAAGTAACATTACGGTGCTCCAACCATTGTTCAGAATATGGGAGATGAGGTACGCATAGGAAATTCATTGATGATCCTCATGCTTAATGAGTAGAGAGTATCCTTGGATGTGGTCATCATTCGGTTCGAAGAGATCATGGTTTTAATTATATTCAGTTGTACACATTAATGTTTATAGAACTAAGTGAATCGAACATCTTTTGATTTTCAATTTTCTTATTTTATACTTGGGTACTTTCGTTTTTTTATTTAGGAGCTAAACACCCCTTCATATCACCCACCCTACTCCATGATTTGAGAATAAATGATAAAAGACATAAAATTAAATTGGCATTGACTACACCAGTTAAAGGTAGATATTATTTATGTGAATTATGTAAAGGCAGTGAGCTAGTTATGGGGAAAGAACACTATTAGGGAAACATCCTACTTTTTATATATATCCATATGAAATATTCTTCATCATATAATATCTATGTTTAGAATAGTATATCATTAATTTCATCGAGAAGTAGATTTTATTATATGATGCTGGTAAAGTGTCATCCATGATTTTTGGTGAGTGAGAAACTTAGATGGTTTATTAGAGGGTTCCATCATTTTATTCCTTAATGGATGAGTTGATGCTGATATCATCAATGGTACAAAAAAAAGTGTCTCCCATGGTTGTAAATGAATACCCTGATGTATTTCTTGAAGACGTGGTTACTGTAGGGCCATGAAAACATTTATAAGGGAATAAAATACTCCCACAATTACTTTGGAGAAGGAAGAAAGAATTACTACATGTCTAACAAAGTTAATGGACTCACGTTGAGTTGAAAACATAGGATGAAACTGGAAGTAATTTAATTTCTCAAGTGTTTTTAAGTGACCCACGTACCATCACTAGGAAGGGTTCACAGATCACATGAACTGCGAACCACCAGTACGTGGAATGACCCCCAAGGTGTTGGCCCGTGGAGTGATGGAAACCGAACCCAAGTACCCACCTACCACATTTCTGATGGAATCAAGCATGCGAAGGCCATCCATATACCATCTCACTAACTCAGTAGTTCATGGATGAAGCACATTGGAAAGGATTTGAGAACCCTGACTCACGAACCATAGCCTCTAAAAACCATAAATTGACCGAGTCCTCCACAGATCAAGATATGTCTTCATGGGATTCCGAAAAATGTTCAGCATTCCCATAGATATGATGGACCCTTTTCCCTGTAAAAGGAGCATAGAAAGAATTGATAAGGACTGATGAAGAAAGCATTGAGGATACCTCAGAGGTTGGAAGTAAGAATTTAGAGAGGATTCTGGATTCAGTATCGAATCATAAGTGAATCCCAAATTGAAAACCATGTTTATTCTGGTATAAATGGCCAATAAGTATAAAACAAAGTAAATTAATAATAATGGGAGAACTAAAAACATAAATGCGGAGATCATGAACCACATATTCTTTGCAAATGAACTCCCCATGAACAATAGTCCTCACGACCCTCCTTGGATATGGTGTTCCACATAGTGTATCTCTATGAAGATTTAACCTGTCATCGTGTACTACATCATCACATGGATGGAACCCAAAGCGATGTGACCGACGACATTCAGGACCGCATACCACTGTGGTGCACGGTGGTCCATGCCCAAGCCCACGTACTGCTTCGATACGCGGATGACCCCTCCACCCGTATACCACTATGGTTTCTGGAGATCCCCCCTTTCTGAATCGCAGAATGGGGGCGTCTTTGGGTATTATTTCCTCTAGCTCTATTCTTTCCCTTCCATTTCCTTCGAGTCCTCTATATCCGCTCCACAAACTAGTACCACAACATCTTGTCAACGCCTCTCCCAAAGCCCCCAGACCCATATGATTAGATCATGGGGCGCACCAGCATACCCCTTTGAGTCTACATATACATGGTAAGTGGAGTCACTAAGGCTCTCCCCACAACGGTTCAGAATCCTGGGATGTCTATAAGTCTACATTCCCATGGTAACCCAGATTCCAACCTGTGGACATTGACATGAACCTCCCTATTCTAGGGATAAAGGGTGATCACTTTCTTTTCCATTCAATGAGGAACGATGATCAATCAAAGGATTCATGTTCTCTCCTCCTTTTGACAAGAGTCGACATTCCTTCCTTTTACCAAAATGTGTTTAGGGGCACTCCCACTTAGGTAAGTCCCAAATCATTTGAGGGTCGAGCCACATGACCTCTAATGTTATCCCACATTAAAAGTCTCATCACTCTTCACCCTCACCCACGGTCACCCAAACATTTTCCTCTGTAGTCCCACACTCTTCCATCAATGGTAGAGGAGGTGTGTGGTTGGTTGGACCTCTCACATCCTCCTAATTCTCACACCGATCATGAATCCTTTTTGCATAGTGATTAGTGACAATTAAAACATCCACACAATTCTGAAATATGAGTAATCTGATTCATGATCAGACCAGGATACGTAGGATGCCTCCTTGAAGGACTGAGCTCAAAATGGTTCCCTTCCAAAAGGGCGCACCCAATCATGTCCCCTCAAATGGGAAGCTTCATGTGTAAGCCCCAGCACTTATGAACTACAAGAAATCTTATTTCTAACCAAACCAGGATATGTACAATACCTTATTGAAGTCCCGAGCTCAAAAGGGTGACCTACAAAAATGGCCCACCCAATCCTAGATCTTATGAACTATGAGAAATCCGATTTCTAATCAAACTAGGATAAGTAGGAAGCCATCTTGAAGGACTGAACTCAAAAGGGTTCCCTTCCAAGAGGGTGCACAAAATCATGTCCCCTCATATGGTAATATTCCATGTGTAAGCTCTAGATCTTCTGAACTATGATTACTCTAATTCTTGGTCAAACCAAGATATGTAGGATCCCTTCTTGAAGGCTCGAGCTCAAAAGTGGTGCCCTTAAAAAACAGTTAACCCAGTCATGACCTCTCAAATGGGAAGTTCTCATGCATAAGCCCCAAGTTTCCCAAACAATGTGAGATATGATTCATCTCTCGAGGATACGTAAGAAGCCGATATTATGGGTCTGATCCCATAATCAAGTCAACTTCTGTCCCCCTTGATGATGATAAACTTCAGAGTGAATTATTGTATGGATTAAGTGAGCATTACCTCCATAGCATCAAATCCACTTATACCTATGACGATCCTAAGAACCAGGGGTAGCCCATGGATACACTCTTTGGGAATGAACCAAGGATTCAAGAACATATAAACACAACATAAATCTAGAATAGATTCATAGAATAAGAAATAATTCCCCCTCCCAAAGGGAGCGGTGAACCCAACTTCCCATCCTCTAAACCAATGGAGTCCCTAAGTGTCGTTGACCAAATAATAATCCAATGATCACCTACCTATGCAATGAATGTCTATGAATCATGGATACTAGGATCGCTGAGTGTTTCTGGATCCATCAATAAACCCATTGGAGACCATCTGAGGAAGTTATATCTTGAGGGGACCAATTTCACAAGTACGTGACCCCATGCAATCACCCGCTGGTACCATTTGACTGTGTCACCTCCTTTTCAATACATAAAAGATAAACTACCCAGTCCCCACGAGGTCCATGTAATCCTTCATTAAAGGTTGATGATGATAATCGAGTTGAAACAAAAAATGGTGAACCCGACGTGAAAATATTTCTATAGTAATAGATGTGTGATGATTCTCGTCAGACTATTTGGTCCTCTCAATAAATTCTCACCTTTGGTCAAAACAAAATTGGTGAACCCAACCGGAATCCTTAAACAAGGTGGCGGTCTTACCCCACTCAAGCCCCTTCGCCTCATAAAGGGGGGGGGAAGATGATCATCAAATATGAATATTTTTAAGAGAAATATACATTAACGGGGTTGTGTGGTATCTATATGTCATATATGTGTATTTAATGTTTTAGAAGAGAAACCATCGATCCAAATGACATCCCAACAAAAAATGAATACATGTGCTTTAGCGATACCATAGGCTGCAATGGCCCCGATGAAGAGTATGACCCCTCGCCATCCCAGCATCTTCATCACTACGTATCAAACACACTAATCTAAGAGTACCACTGAAATGGTACTCTCCCCATAGTGGATGCTATGATGCAAGCCTTCCAGTATGCAAGATCTCACCAGTTGCCTCCTCAGCTACGACCAACACCCCAATATAAGGTTTCCCCGGTGGTCATCTCAAAACATTTCAGGTGCCTGTCCCCAAAACATGACAATGAGTATCTCCCTTATCTTAGGTAGTAATATGATGTCAATGATGAAAACTTAGTCACAATAGCACAGGGGTCCTATCCATGGTCCCCTTCCGGAGAGTGTCGTCACCGACACTAGGAGACCAAGTATCCTCACGCTGAAGATGACCTTATGTCGAGGGCACCTACAAATGTCTAGAAGACCCAAACCCCTTGGGCTGCCTGCCAAGGGAGTAAAATATATAATCAGGGACACAATATCACTCTAGTTCCTGAGGATAAACTCTATCGTACAAACGTGTTGGAATTCAATGGGCATACATACAACTCTGCCCCTCTACTCCAGCCCACCATAGATATAGGGTGACACAATATGATCACATGCACATTCCTGCCAGAGCTCATTGGTCCAGAAGTACAGATAGTGCTGGAAATTACAAGTAGATGTAGATATATGCCAATGCACCAGAAGTTCGTCATCCAAATAACATGAAAACCAGCAACACACAGGAACCAATACCTGATGATTCATACCTTTCTCGCCATCCAAATAGGGTGGAAAGAAAATATGTGTAGAGTAAATTTACTATGAATGTATACAATGACCATGAGACAAATATGGTGGAAAGAGAGAAGATGAAAATCCTCGCTCATGAATATGATGCTCACTAGTAAAATATGGTGGCAGCCAGATAAGACAACCAGTGGAAGACTCGTTCCTATGTCCTGGAATAGGAGAACTACCAATATCTACTAGCAACCAATGGGGGATCAGAGTAGGCACAAACTCTGGCTCCGACATTGGAATGGGACTTCATACCCGTTCCATCAAAAAATGTATCTATTCACATTATGCTAATGATGGAAGATCATATGTCGATTCCTGGCCATATCATCCAAAAATTCCAATATATTATTGCATCAGTGGTAAAGGTGATAAATCAGACCCATGAACCGGGTTCCTCGAATGGAATGACTTACTTGCAAAATGCATCAGTGACATTAGAGTAGTTATGTTTCCCTGCTCTAGACTAAGAGGTTCGATTGTGATATCTCTTGATACACATACAACCGAATCAGGAACAAATACCCATTCCAACTCGGGGATGACGGTCCAACATGGTTGTCTCTCCTGGGCATGTATATATACCTTCCAAAACTCAAGATTCTCGTCGACATATCTTGATGGAATCATGAGAACCCACAAGATAGGGACACGTATATGAAGGTCGTTACCGACAGCAGGTGGCCCCAATTACTCTCATGAGAGCGCCCAAAAATGAAATGTGCAAAATGAAACTTAAAAATTAATAGAAATTAAATAATTCTTCTATGCTGGAAACTAGGGTTCCTGACACCCTCAAAAATATATCAATAAAGCTAAAAGACGCTATCATTCCATTTCCAAATTAAGGAATCAACAATAGAGGTTACAAAGGCCCTTGCCACAACATTGCTTCCAGCAGCACTGAAGGTCATCCCCTGAGATCCCATGGGGGCTTACCCTTTGGGCCAGGATTGATCAATCACAAGAGCCTATCTTCTAATGTGTGTCATGGTAGCCCTCCCCATGACTTGAATATCAGACAGCAAAAAGGTCCTCCCCTTGATGTTGTCTTCACTGATGTTCCTCCCTAGGGTATACACTGCAGATATGCTTCTCCCTAAAGTCGAATGTTGAGTCGTGATGGTATTCCTCGCCATGATGAAAGTAATTGAGAAGGCCCTCCCAAGATTGGAATTTTATGTGAAGGTCCTCTCCTCAGTGACATCAAGAAACGATAAGTTCCTCCCCTCATTGTAGTGCATCCTGAAGGCCCTCTCCAAGATGTACACTACAGAAATTCTCTCTGTAGCTAGGAATCAATCTATGATAGTTTTCCTCCCCATCATATTAGTCATTGATAAGGTCCTCCCTTCATTGAAATCAAGAAACGAGAAGTTACTCCCCTTAATATAGCCTACCATGAAGGTCCTCCCAAAGGAATAAGTCGTAGGGACACCCTCATGGCCAGGAATCAAGTTGAAATGGTAGCCCTGACCATTCCATAACTGACTGAGGAAGTCCTCCCCATAATCAAAATTCATACATTATAGATGATCCTCCCATTTCCGGGACAAATGTGATAAATCTTTCTTATGCTAAGGCACTTGTAAATATAGAGTCAGAAATATCAGGCACTCCATCTATGAAGAGTGATATACTTTATCAACTAGAGGATAGTCTAGGTACACACTCATCTTCTAAGCCACCCACATTCCATTCACATATCAATGAAGCTCCCACCAACCAGGATCCTTGGAATGAAATTATTAATATGCAGTCAAGCTGGGCATATCAAGTAGAGGAGACCCCAGAAGAACAACAACAAGATATGTTTCTCATGAGAAGAAAACTAGCTAAGGATAGTATACGAGTGATGTATTATCCTACTTCCACGTCTCACTTTGACATACTAGGAGAGTTGTCTAGGGAATTTATGCATGAAATTCACCTCAATATATGGTCGAATCTTTTCCAGCTAAAAGAAAAGTTCTTTGCATACGAAGGGTATGTGGACCATGTCAACATGTTATGAGAGATTCACAGTCTAATTGACCTAGAAGACCTACCGTCTGCATGGAATCCACAATAAGAAAGGATAATGAAAAACCATGAATTTGATTTCCTCTTTTCACTGCACACGTTAGGTCACCTCATTTGTGATTCCCTGACTGGAGTTCATATTCAGGGATGGGGATATCATTAAGCTCTACACTTCACCTCGTGTCCCATCTAGCAGAAATCATTGGAAATGAAATCTTGCAATGTCATTACCCAGAGGCAACAATAAAATGATATCCTTTCTTAGGAAAGATGGGATAATCAACAAAAACTGGCATAGAGTAAGTCTCAAAAGTGTCAGGACCTTAGAGATCAAGCAATCGAAAATATTATGAGATAGGCAACTGAGAACATCCAGTAGGATTCTTTCCTAAGAGAAGCCAACCAGAAATCATTGATCATGTATTCAAAATCCAATAAATCCTGTACAGTTCTAATTCCATAATCGTCTCACACCCGTGTGAGATTGCATGAAATAAAAAAAAGTGAAAATAGCAGCAACTACCACTGCAATGCACGAACAACCCCAGCCTGTAGTGCTGGGGGAATTTTTAACTCAAAATCCCCCGTAAGACCAAAAAATATAAACCATAGAATATCAATGGAATAATGGGAACAACCCCATCCTATAGGGCTGGGGGCATTTTTACTTCATGTTCCCTCACAACAGATGTCTGTCTTCTCCAATCTAGGAAGAACAATGAGCAGTTATGTCACCCATTCCACCATGTCTCAGGGTTCACACCCTCCGAGATGGAGGAGCATTACGAGGTTACATTAGGGTTCCTTAAGGGTCAATCTTCGACAAGAAACCTGAATAATAACCCATAATGGGAGGAGAAAATCCAAAAAAGGACACAAAAATCCTTCCTACCATTCAGCACTGGGTACACCACCCCCAATACGGTATGCATCAGTGAACATGGTAAATGTCAATGCCATGGATATCACCAGAAATGATACAATGGGGGAGGATTAAAGGGAATGTGGTTTCCTCATAGAGGAATCCCACACTGAGCTTGACGGTGTGCATTCCCGGAACAAGAGAGCGGTCTTAAATTAAGGTTCCCCTTAGTTAATCCGTTGTTACCACCCTCGAAAAACCCCAAAAAGAAGAAGAATAAATCCCAGATCATCTATGATCCACCTCTCCCCCTAAGAATGTGCCCCTCACACTTGAGGAAATATTATCCAAGAAAGAGGTAGAAATGAAAAAGCTTCAGCAAATTAACGTCAAGCTGCATTGAGGGAGATATCTTGCCAGATGTGTCCCCCTATGTAATGTCAGTAGGTATTCCCAGAAGAGGTTCCCTATCCACTTGAACTCATCTCAGTGAATGAAGTAAAACTCGGAGGCCCATCCAACTCGACACTGGGACCATCAACCTTCTCAAATTAGGCTCCAAAAGGACATCAAGACTCCCCACTCCTGGGATGGAATCCTAAGTATATTTAGGTAAACCCAAATAGGATACCCCTAGCTGGGTACCCACCCCAAATTCCAGCAACACTGACCTGGCCAACTTTGGCCACAACCACACCAACATAAGATCAATCCCAACAAGATATGCATTAAGAGATCATGAATACCATCAAGAAACTAATAGCGCGACTAGAATCCATGGAAGGGTGGTGAGCTCCCATACAATAAGAGTGAAAACCCTAATATGATTGGGTGAGCAATTTTCTTCCACTGCCAAACTTCGAAAATCTTGTATTCCCAGTTTTCAATGGATCGGGAGTCCCAGAACATCATCTAATACACTACACCTCAAACTGTGACCCCATGATGGGAACTCTAGAGTATAAAGAAGTAGTAAAACTAAGATGCTTCATGTGAACCCCGTAGGGATCAACCTTCATATGGTATACCAGTTTTCCAGATAACTCAATCACTGGCTTTGAGGACCTCTGGTTACAGTTTCTCTTCCAGTTCAGTTCGACATAGCCTAAAAAAATGGCCAGGGATCTCATGAACTGCAAGCAGTGAATGAATGAAAGGGTTTAAAACTTCATTTCGAGATGTAAATGACTGACTTATTTCCTAAACTGGTCACTCCCCCGAGATGAAATGCTTTCTAGGTGCATCTATTACCTTCTTGATGAATTTTGAACACCTTTCATCTTGGTGAAGTACACAAGTGGTTTCCAATATTTCTCTTCCATTTTCCCATGTATAGAAGACTCCTTATAGTAGACAAATATCATGTCCCGAGTGGCCCCATCAAACCTAGGAAAAAGAGTGGGAAAAGATGAAGTGGCTTCTGTCCCGCTTCAGCCACCCCTAATACCAACTCCAGTTGCGAGGCCTCCACCAAATCATGTGGGACCCCATGGATGCCAACAACCACCCCCACCTCAGTAGAATGAGAAAATGGGTTCTAAAGTAAATCATATTAGGGAAAAAAGAAATAAATTCTATTTGTTATGAGTTGACTAGGTCCATGGCTATTTCATAGCTTCCATGAATTGAAACTTTCTCTCGCTACTAGAGACAAAGCGAGCTGATGAAGTGGGTCTTAAAGACCGTCCAAATTATTTTCCTTGTCATTGGGTATTGTGAAAAACCATCTAGTTATGTTTTTCCTTTAAGGATCCGCTACAAAAGATGGTGGATTATGGAAAAGTCAATTTGGGACCACCACCAGCACAAGTGGTGAATGTTTTCACCTCAGAATCATGAAATGAATATGAATGGAAAACAATCATAGGTGTAACATCCGAGATTTTTATGAGAAATATTTTGTTTTTATGTTATATAAATCATCAAAGGAATATTTCACTACACACAACACTAGCATGGCTTGCTTTACACACAATCACAACCTTCCTCGATATCTTGTGTCATACGCAATACCGAGTTTCACTAAAAAATGATATGCTATTAAAATATTATTAAAACTAGATGTTATGAATAGTAATACCCACTTCTTGGAATTTTGTAAATTTTATCTTTCAAAATGGACTTCATTTTTGGATTCGGAATAACGAAATTATCCTAGGGTGAAATTTTTTTATTTTTCGGAAAACATTCAATTTTGATGAATAGTGAAAACACTGAGTAACTATTTAAAAACCAACTTTTAATAATTATTTATTTTATTTAAATTTATTTTAAGTCAAAATTGATACATAATACCTATATAAGTTCAAATTAATTCATTGGAGTCATTTTATAATAATTTTAGATATATAAAAATTTTATTGAACTTTTCACCATCTTTCACCCACCTCCTAAGAGAATTTGCAAATTTATATAAAATTTAATTTTAACACTTCTATGAGTGGAATTTCGAAAATCCGAGAGACACGGTTAATATCAAGGACTAAAATGTGGTTCAATGAGATGAAAATAATTTTTGGTGAATAGTATCTTTTTACTTTTTTTACCATGGTTAAAAGTAAATAGGGTAATCAAGGGTAAAAATGATATTATTATTACCCTAAAACATGTCCTAATTCTATTGGATAAGTGTAAGTCGACCAAAAACAACCTTAGGAATAAAATATGACCATTTAGGCCCACTTGGGTTGGAATAGGACATTTATTATTAATTTATTTAAAGAAGGGTTAAAATAGTTAAAATCAAAGTTTAATAAATAAATCATTTTTAATATAGGGTTATACATAAGATAAATTAGACTATAAATATTCATTATAAATGTAAAATGCTTTCCTACATAATGGTATTTTACTTTTAATTTTTAGACATTAAATAATTTAATTTAGTTATGACACAATGATGATGCAGTAATTATCTTATTAATGAAATATTGACATAATTGATGTTATAAATACCCAAATAAATGTAATTTTTAACTTTTTATGAATTAATATAATTTTTTATGTTCATATGACATGTTATTATTGATTTAACTAACTTTTTTGAAATAATTTTTCTGTTTTAATTTTCAAAAAAAAAATCAATTACCAATTAGTGTCAAAATTTACATAAAATAGTTTTTAAAATAAATATTATGTTATTAATTGTTATTTTATTCCTAAAAATATAAGGTTCAGCCAAATGACTTATATAAGGTTATATATATTAATAATAAACAACTTGGGGTTCTTTTTTCTTGTTATAGTATGTTTATTAACCTTATATTGTAAGAAAACAAGAAGACACAGTAAAAGTTAAATTATCTAACTTAAAGTTAAATCTAAATGATAAGGTTAAAATAGTAACCTAAACTTGTTTAATTTCTATTGGCTGAGAGGATTGCGACCCATACCCACTTTAACTTCAAAATAAATCAATTTGGATCTATTAAAAACAGAATATGACTTTATAATAAAATAATATTTTTAGTTTTTCCTATGGTTCCCCTCTCCTCCCTTATAAAAGGGCACCTCCTCCCTCTCTTCCTCACACCACATTGAGCCTTCAAGCTCATCCAACCCCTGAAAAATTCAATTCTCCACATCCCTAGAAACATCATAGAGGTCCTGGTCTTCTTCAAAGACCAATTTCAGTGCCCTAAGAGGAGGTATCAAAGAGGCGCTTCAAAGAAAAGGTAATGTCCGTTAACGATTATTTCAACTTTATTTCTTCTTCCACTTCTTCTTATTTAGTTGTTTAATTATGAATTAATAGAATCAGTATCACTAAAATAATGATATGTTATTATAATTATGAAACAACCCTATTTCACCATCTATCCATCCTACGGAAAACAAAATCACCGCGCGTGCGTACGTACGGAATACCGTCTCCACGCCGTGGTGTAATCTATTTTCCACCACCACCTTACTTGGATTGGTATAATGGTGTAAATAATACCTATATATTATTTTTTAAAAGTTATATTTATTCTGAAATAGTATACATACACTCCAATACAATTCCATGATCATGGGAACGATATCATCACTCGTGCGTACGTACGACCTACCGTCTACACGATGTGATGCGACTTGTTCTGCATGATCTTCATTACATAATGATTATATAAATGAATTGAATGAATAAATATGATATATATTACACTAATACCATTCTTTAAATGAGTTATCTATAACCTAAGGAGAAGAATAAGAATTTATTTGACAAAACACGCATGAGAACAAAAAGTAATAAGCACCCGAATAACAAGTAGCAATGAAATATTACTAATAAGAATCTAATAATATGACCATATATGATATCATAATAATGAGTATGTTTTTTAATAAGTCAATGACATTATTGAAATCATTATATAGGAGGTTCAGACACTTACGAAGCAAAATCAGACCTAAGGTAAGGGAAAATCTCACAATCTCAATTATTATCCGAGATTGTTTATACTTCAGAATTTACTAGGGAATATTTATCATCCACATCCATGTTTACTAAATATGTAATATTATTTATATCCTCCTACCATTTTTTAAATACAATTTTACCCTTCGGTGAGTTTTTTTAGTAAAAGATATGAAAGGATTCTTTTTTCATTTTTCGTATAAGGTACATTTTGACTTTTCCGGCCAAAGTACGAGAAGAATTTTTTTTAACTTATACGGCCTGAATGGAATTTTAGAACATTATTTCCATGAATCTTCCTTTACATGTTTTCAAGTTTATTTTTGATCAAATTATTTTAGTTTAAAATTAAATGACATTTTAGAAAAGGAAAATGTTTTTGAAGTAGAAATGATATTTTCCTCAAGAATGGAGTTCAAGTGTTTTATCAAAATTATTTTCCATCTATGATAATATAGGGTTCTGTTTCTATCCCTAATTTTTACATTGATCTGATAATGTTATGATGGAATTAATTTTATGATTTCCTTTTATCTTATACGGATTATGTTATGATGGCATGATGTTTAAGAATACCATTTTTATTACATGAGTTTTTCTATGATTTATGATATATGATTTTGTGGCACACATAAGAATGGTATCATTATGAGATGAGTGGGACCAATATATCCCTCCAATTCATTGGGTAAAGATTTATATCTCATGAGATAGACACGGCTGGAACAGAAGGTTAAACCGGTTCTGTGAAAGAGGACTGAAACGAGGAGTGAACTCGGTTCAAAAATGGACTTTGTCCGCTAAGATAGTCTTGTATATGAGTCTTGAATAATAAGAAATGATTCTTTATGATTATGTGTGTATGCCACAAGGATTCATGTTTTATGTTATGATTATTGGGATTACATTTCACTACTATGATTTATCCCATGTTATGAAATTATGATCTCTTTTGCAGGTTAAGATTTCCAAAATGATATGTTCTTATGAATATGATGTGATTGATATTTCTTTTGTTTACCCTTACTGAACATTTGAGCTCACCCTTTTTTATGTTTTTTCCCCAGGTCAGGAAGAACGATATTAAGTAGGATATTCCAAAAAGGGACTCTAGATATGATGAACTAAATGGGAGACAGTGTAGATTCTTTATGAACCAGTTGTTTATGTTTCCCAGTTTCTAAAGACACTATACCTATACGGTCCTTTCATGGTTTTGTTATATGTTGTAATAAGTATGCTTCAATTTTTATGTAATAACCATTTATGTAAATTATGGGTCGTTATAGTTGGTATCAGAGGAAAGGTATAGTCAACCTTTGGAAACTAGGATATGAAATCCTTTGTAAGAACCCTAAGGATAAGTCTAAGCATAGAACACGATCTTAGTATTTTAAAAATGGCCATGATCAACCTATGGTAAGACCTTAAGTGTGAAATTTTATTCTTGATTATGTGTTATTTCTATTATAATTAGTGTTTCTCACACTATTCTTCTTGTTTTTTGTCAATTGTTGGAACCCGAAGGAATCGTGTTAATGCGGAATGCGAAGGGCAGTGCAATGATTGTCCCCCTGAGCAACCAAACGTTATGGGAGCTGGAATGAAAAATCTTGTATCCATGCTCACACAAATTTCTCAAGATATGAATCATACAGGACTTCCAAATGAGAAAAGGAGGGAGAAAAATTATGTTGAATCCTTCATGAGGCAGCGTCCACCTTCATTCAGTGGGTCTTTTAATCCATTAGTGGCTGAACAATGGATCAGTACCACTGAAAAGATATTTTCAGTTCTTCAATGTTCTGAACATGATAAATTCATCTTATCAGTATATCGTTTGGAAGGAGATGCTGATCAATGGGTGAATCTTATCAAGAATACGAGGTAATGAGATGAAATTGAGTCTATGGAATGGGACGAGTTCAAGAACTTATTTTTCAATAAGTACTTCCCTCGTATTCTTAGAACAAATATGGAGAAGGAGTTTCTTGAACTAAATCAAAAGAATGATGAATCTATTGGTACCTATGAAGAAAATTTTACAAGACTCGCAAGGTACGCTTCTGGTATTATTATCCAACATAATATTATGATCGATCGATTCTTTAGTGGCTTAAAACCAAATCATCGAAGGGTGTTAGCCATAAGGGACTTCAATAGCTATGAGGAAATCGTCTAATGTTCTCTCAAGGTTGAGATGGATATTGGAGTAACCCATCAGTCATATGGGTTTGATAAGAAGCGGAAAATGGAATTCAAAGGAAAATCTAAAGATCACACTGAAAAGAAGAAGAGCTTTCCCTTATGCTCAAAGTGTGGAAAAAAAACATGGAGGGAGTTGTCTGAAAGGTACAAGTAAATGTTTCAAATGTGGAAATGAAGGTCATTGGGCATTTGAATTCCACAATGATGGGAAGAATATGTCTAGTGATGCGAACAATGAAAAGGATACACATAGTTCACCTCCTACACATCAATGTTGCAAGTGAAAGGAAATGGGGAATTATACCAATAAATTCCCTAATCCAAGGGTTTTTATGATGATCAACGTCAATAAACTCTTAAGGCTAAAGACAGAGGAAATTCACAAGCAATTTCTATCAGCGATGTGGAGTACGATAACGGAGTGGTGAAAGGTACACTTACCATCCAGTCTAAAGTATAAAATGTTTTATTTGATTCTGGATCCACCCACTCTTTTAATTCTAAAGAATTTTATAAGGGTATCATCGTATTACCTCAACAATTAGATTTTGAGTTAGCTGTGAAAACCCCTAATGGCACAACAGTTGTATCAAATTTTATAATTCTTCTCTGATTGAAGTTTGTGGGAAAGTGCTTCCTGTAAATCTTGTGATCCTTACTATAGTGGAATTTGATGTCATTATTGGCATGGATTGGCTTTCTTTATATGGATATTATATCAATTTCCAATGAAGGGAAGTCACATTCCATATTCAATATCAATCTATGATTGTCTATCGATGTAAGGATGAACATAACATTCCAGTGGAAATTTCATTCATTGTATGGGTCTTCATTCCACTAAATGAAGGTTATTTATCTCAAATGGTTGGTGAGAAACTCACGATTAAGAATATGCCCATTGTACGGGAGTTTGATGATGTATTTCCAGAGGAATGGTCGGGTCTTCCACCAAATCGTGAAGTGGAATTTTCAATAAAACTCATACCGGGTGCTTTTCCTATTTCAAATACACCTTATACAATGGTCCCAATTGAGTTGCAAGAATTGAAGAAGCATCTCCAAGAGAATCTTGATAAGGGATTCATATGCCCTAGTGCGTCACCTTGGGGAGAAACTGTTTTGTTTGTTAAGAAGAAATATGGATCAATGGGGCTCTAAATTGATTATCGAGAACTTAACAAGATCACTATCAAGAATAAATATCCTCTCCCACGCATTGATGACTTATTTGACCAACTACGCGGAGCTCAATACTTTTCCAGGATTGATCTTCGTTCAGGGTATCATAAATTAAGCTTCAAAAGGGAGGATATACCAAAGACAACTTTCCGTACAAGGTATGGACACTATGAATTTATAGTGATGCCATTTGGTCTTACTAATTCCTCTGCTATCATCATGGATCTGATGAATAGAGTCATTAGAGACAATCTTGATCAGTTTGTGGTAGTCTTTATAGACGATATTCTTGTCTATTCAAAGAGGAAGGAAGAACATGAAGATCACTTGAGAATTGTATTAAAGACCCTGAGAAAAGAGAATCTTTATGCCAAATTTACCAAGTGTGAATTTTGTCTTCAAAAAGTTGCATTTTTTGGGTCACATAATCTCAAAAGAGGGGATATCTGTGGATCCAGCAAAAATAGAGGTTATCAAAAGATGGTCGAGACCAACAACAGTAACTGAGATCCAAAGTTTTCTTGGTTTGGCTGGGTATTATCGACGTTTTGTGACAGATATTTCACTATTATGTAATCCACTCACCAGGTTGACTTGAAAAGGAGTTAAGTTCATGTGGACGGAAGAATGTGAAGAGAATTTCAAGGAGTTGAAAAGAAGTTTATCCAATGCACCTATACTCACACTTCCTTATAGTGGAGAAAGGTTTGTGATCTACAGTGATGCATCCAAGAAGGGGCTGGGTTGTGTTCTTATGCAAAATGATATGGTGATAGCTTATATCTCACGATAGTTGAAAATACTTGAGAAAAATTACCCAAATCATGATTTGGAGTTAGCTGTGGTAATCTTTGAATTAAAGATTTGGAGGTATTATCTTTATGGAGAAAGGTGTGATATTTATACTGATCATAAAAGTTTAAAGTATATTTTCACACAAAAGGAGATGAATATGCGCCAAAGAAGATGGTTGGAGCTGATTAAGGATTACGACTGCTCAATTCATTACCACCCTGGGAAAGCAAACAATGTGGCAGATGCATTAAGTCGACAAGACCATGCCAGCTTATCCATGATGAGGATCACAAAAGATCCAATTTTTATGGATTTACAAGGGATGGATCTTGGAATTATAATGAAAGGGGAAAATTATTATCTTTATCAAATTAATGTTCAACCATCTATACATGTGAAGATAAAGAGGAACAGAAAAAAGATGTAGAGTTAAAAAAGAAGGTGAGAAATGTTCTTGAATTCAACCTTGATTGTGATGGGATAATAAAGTTCAGGAATCAGGTTTGTGTTCCTCCCATCCCCGAATTAAAGAAGGAGCTGCTGGATGAGGATTATAGTTCTTCATTCTCTATTCATCCTGGAAGCACGAAGATGTATAGGGACCTGAAATAGTACTTCTGGTGGGATGGCATGAAAAGAGATGTTGCTGAATATATCTCTCGATGCTTGGTTTGTCTGCAAGTTAAAGCTGAGAGACAGAAGTCTAAAGGGATGTTACAACCATTACCCATACCTGAATGGAAATGGGAAAACATCACTATGGACTTTGTCACTGGACTTCCTAAAACATCCAAAGGCAATAATGATATCTGGGTCATATTTGATCATCTTACAAAGTTTTCACGCTTCATTGCTATTAGAGAATATTTCTCTCTAGATCAGCTTGCCAGGATATATGTAAAGGAAGTTGTAAGATTTCATGGAGTACCACTTTCTATTATATCTGATTGGGATCTGAGGTTTACCTCAAAGTTCTGGAAAAGTCTTCAGCATACTCTGGATACAGAGTTGAGTTTCAGCACTGCTTATCATCCTCAGACAGACGGTCAGTCTGAGAAGACAATTCAAACTCTAGAAGATATGTTGAGAGCTTGTTCTATGGATTTCAAAGGTGGTTGGGATCAACACCTACCTTTGGTGGAATTTTATTATAATAATATCTTTCACTCCAGTATTCAGATTGCTCATTATGAAGATCTCTGTGGAAAGAAATGCAGGACTCCAACTTGATGGGATGAAGTTAGGGAAAGAAAGCTATTAGGACTTGATCTTGTTGATGAGATGGAAGAAATGGTCAGATCTATTCAATAACACATTAGAGCTGCTCAGAGTCGAAAAAAAGTTATGCCGACAACCGAAGAAAAGACCTAGAGTTTGAAGTTGGTGATAAAGTGTTCTTACGAATATCTCCTTGGAAGAGAGTAATGAGATTTTGAAAGAGGGGAAAGTTGAGCCCTAGATATATCGGTCCTTTCGAAATACTGGATGGTGTTGGGAAGGTAGCTTACCGATTGTCACTTCCACCGAATCTCTCCCAAGTTCACTATGTGTTCCATGTATCTCTACTGAGAAAGTGCATACCTGATCCTTCACATGTACTCAGCTCTGAAGTTGTACCGCTAGAACAAGATCTTTCTTATGAAGAACAGCTGATAGATATTCTCCATCGTAGTGAAAAAGTCCTATGGAACAAGACCACTCTCTTGGTGAAAGTTTTATGGAGGAACCACCAATTTGAAGAAGCTACATGGGAGCATGAGGATATGATGAGGGAGAGGTATCCTCATCTGTTTGATACAAAGTGACGAATTTCGAGGGAGAAATACATTTTAAGGGGGGTAGAATGTAACATCCAAGATTTTTATGAGAAATATTTTGTTTTTATGTTATATAAATCATAAAAGGAATATTTCACTATACACAACACTAGCATGGATTACTTTACACGCAATTGCTACCTTCCTCGATAGCTTGTGTCGTACGCAATACCGAGTTTCACTAAGCAACGGTATGCTAATAAAATATTATTAAAACTAGCCGGTATGAATAGTAATACCCACTTTTTGGAATTTTTTAAATTTCATTTTTCAAAATGGACTTCATTTTTGGATTCAGAATAACGAAATTATCCTAGGGTGAAATTTTTGTATTTTTTGAAAACTTTCAATTTTTGATGAATAGTGAAAACACTGGGTTACTATTTAAAAACCGACTTTTTATAATTATGTATTTTATTTAAATTTATTTTAGGCCAAAATTGATACATAATACCTATATAAGTTCAAATTAATTCATTGGTGTAATTTTATAATAATTTTAGATATATAAAAATTTTATTGAACTTTTCACCGTCTTTTACCCACCTCCTAGGAAAATTTGAAAATTTACATAAAATTTAATTTTACCGCTTCTGTGAGTGGAATTTCGAAAATCCGGGAGACATGGTTAATATCAAGGACTAAAATGTTGTTCAATGAGATGAAAATAATTTTTGGTGAATAGTAACTTTTTACTTTTTTACCACAGTTAAAAGTAAATAGGGTAATTAAGGGTAAAAAAGATATTATTATTATCCTAACACATGTCCTAATTATATTGGATAAGTGTAAGTCGACCAAAAACAACCTTAGTAATTATATATGACCATTTAGGCCCACTTGGATTAGATTAGGACATTTATTATTAATTTATTTAAAGAAGGGTTAAAATAGTTAAAATCAATGTTTAATAACTAAATCATTTTTAGTATAGGGTAATACATAAGATAAATTCGACTATAAATATTCATTAGAAAGATAAAAATATTTCCTACATAATGGTATCTTATTTGTAATTTTTAGGCATTAAATAATTTAATTTATTTATGACACAATGATGATGCAATAATTATCTTATTAATGAACTATTGACATAATTGATGTTATAAATACCAAAATAAATGGAATTTGAGACTTTTTATGAATTCCAATATTTTTCTATGTTAATATGACATGTTATTATGGATTTAATTATCTTTTTTCGAACTAATCTTTCTGTTTTTATTTTCACAAAAATCAATTACCAAATAGTGTCAAAATTGACATAAAATAGTTTTTAAAACAAATATTATATTATTAATTGTTATTTTATTCTTAAAAATCCACGGTTCGTCCAAATGACTTAGATAAGGTTATATAGATTAATAATAAACAACTTTGGGTTCTTTTGGCTTGTTATTGTATGTTTATTAACCTTATAGTGTAAGAAAACAAGAAGACACTGTAAAAGTTAAATTATCTATCTTAAAGTTAAATCTAAATGATAAGGTTAAAATAGAAACATAAACTTGTCTAAATACTATTGGATGAGAGTCTTTCGATCCATCCCCACCTTAGCTTCTAAATAAATCAATTTTTAGCTATTAAAAACCGAATATGACTTTATAATAAAATAATATTTTTAGTTTTTCCTAAGGTGCCCCTCTCCTCCCTTATAAAAGGGCACCACCTCCCTCTCTTCCTCACACCACTTTCAGCCTTTAATATCGGCCAACCCCTGCCAAATTCTCTTATCCACTTACCTAAAAACATCATAGAGGTCCTGGGATTCTTCAAAGACCAATTTTAGTGCCCTAAGGGGAGGTCTCAAAGAGGCGCTTCAAAGAAGAGGTAATGTATATTACCAATTCTTTCAACATTATTTCTTCTTCCACTTATTATTTTTTAGATGTTTCATTATAAAGTAATAACATCAGTATCAATCATATACTGATATGTTATTATATGTATGAAACAACCCTATTTCACCATCTATCCATCCTACGGAAACTGAAATCACCATGCGTGCGTATGTACGGAATACCATCTCTACATCGTGCTGTAATCAATTTTCCACCACCACCATACTTGGATGGGTATAATGGTGTAAAGAATAGCTATATATGACTCTTGTAAAGTTATATTGATTCTTAAATAGTATACATACACTCTAATACAATTCCATGATCATGGGAACGATATCATCGCTCGTGCGTACATATGGCCTACCGTCTCCACGATGTGATGCGACTCATTATACATGATCTTCATTGCATAATGATAATATAAATGAATTTAATGAATAAATATGATATATATTACACTAATACCATTCTGGAAATGAGGTATCTATATCCTAAAGAGAAGAATAAGAATTTATTCAACAAAACACGCATAAGAACAAAAAGTAATAAACACCCAAATACCAAGTAGTAATGAAATATTACTAATAAGAAGCTAATAATATGACCATATATGATATCATAACAATTATTATGATTCTTTAATAATTAAATGACATTATTTAATGCATTATACAGGAGGTTTGGACACTCACGAAGCAAAATCATAACTAAGGTAAGGGAAAATCTCGCAATCTCAATTTTTATCCGAGATTGTTTATACTTCAGAATTTACTGGAGAATATTCATCATCCACATCCATGTTTCCTTAATATTTAATATTATTTATATCCTCCTACAATTGTTTAAATCCAATTTTACCCTTTGGTGAGTTTTTAGTAAAAGATATGAAAGGAATCTTTTGTCGTTTTTCGTACGAGGTACTTTTTGACCTTTCCGGCCAAATTACGAGAACAATGTTTTTTTAACTTATACGGCCTGAATGGAATTTTAGAAAATTATTTCCATGAATCTTCCTTTACATGTTTTCAATTTTATTTTTAATCAACTTCTTTCAGTTTAAAATTATATGACATTTTAAGAAAGGAAAAAATTTTTGAAGTAGAAAGGATATTTTCCTCAAGAATGGAGTTCAAGCATTTTATCAAAATTATTTTCCATCTAAGATAATATAGGGTTATGTTTCTATCCCTATTTTTTACATTGATTTGATAATTTTATGATGGAATTAATTTTAGGATGTCCTTTTAACTTATATGGTTTATGTTATGATGGCATGATGTTTAAGAATCCCATTTTTATTACATGGGTTATGCTATGATGTATGATTTATGATTTTGTGGCACACATGAGAATGGTATCATTATGAGATGGGTGGTACATATATCTCCATCCAATTCATTGGGTAAAGATTTATATCTCATGATATATACATGGCTGGAACGGCAGGTTAAACCGGTTCAGTGAAACAGGACTAAAACGAGGAGTGAACTCGGTTTAGAAATGGACTTTGTCCGCTAAGATGGTCTTGGATATGAGTCTTGACTACTAAGAAATGATTCTTTATGATTATGTGTGTATGCCACAAAGTTTCATGTTTTATTTTATGATTATTGGGATAACATTTCACTACTATGATTTATCTCATGTTATGAAATAATGATCCCTTTTGCAGGTTAAGATTTCCAAAATGATATGTTATTATGAATATGATATGATTTATATTTCTTTTGTTTACCCTTACTGAGAATTTGAGCTCACCCTTTTGTATTTTTTCTTTTCCCCAGGTCAGGAAGAAGGATATTAAGTAGGACATTTCAAAAAGGGACTCTAGATATGATGAAATAAAAGGGAGACAGTGTAGATGCTTTATGAACCAATTGTTTATGTTTCCCAGTTTCTAAAGACACTATACCTATATGGTCCTTTCATGGTTTTGTTATATATTGTAATAGGTATGCTTCAATTTTGAAGTAATAACCATGTATGTAAATTATGGGTCGTTATAACAGGTAAGTAAGAGAAACAATTTGATCATTGGATGACTCAAAAAATAGTCAACCGAGCTCATGTAATCATCCAAAAACAGTTAAAGAAACAAACCCTACCTGCAATAGCTCCTAATACAACTAAAATGTGATCCTCAACCCCACAATCCACTCATGGCCAGAAGGGTAGAAAGAAGGAACAAGAATATGGAATGCCACCAAAGATGAAGCAAGTCAGATCACTTTTGGACTTCATGACTCCAGACTTTGTACAACGGGTGACGCCCTGCAAAATGGTACAATGGGTACTACCCCACCAAACGGAACCATCATAAGGAGGAAGTCAGATAGAAACATTGTCAGATTAAGAACTGATCTCCAACCCTATTAATTTCATTCACATAATAGACCCCTTATATCATGGAGACTATGTACACAAAACTGAATTCTCAACACCCAACCGGAGAGATGGAGGAAGAGGCTATAGAGGCCGAGGGTTTTCTAGAAGGAATGATCGTTATAGGAGTCAAATTCCAATCCATTCCTTAAATCGAACCATTTACATCAACGAAAATCATGGAAGGACCCTTCGACAGTCATAATGAGAACCAAAATTCTCCTCCACCCCACTTGAAGAAATTTGAGCCAGGTTATCTTGTATTATCTATCAAAGGAAGTTAGGATATCAAATCATACAAGGCGTATGGGTGAACCAGTCCATCCAAACCCGAAAAGGACCACAGTGCCACTACATCCTATCATAGAGGCCAGTCCATCTACGTCCAAAGATCAAGCCCCAAATGTGTCTATGAAATATCAACCCGGAGCCGGGAAGTGCTGGCCATTAGAGAATAAATATGATATTATAAATTAGATGGCTTCGATAAAGGAAAAGTTGTCAATCTTGGATGCTTTGATATTGTCTACAGACCTTAAGAAATTTCTCATTGAAGCCTTGATAAGTCCCCATGAATTCGAGGGTGAAGTAACAGTGGCCAAAGCCTATCAGACAGATCCCAATCTCGAAGAATTTCGTGTTGTCATATCCTTCACAGATACGAATGAATACGCCATAATGAAATTTCACATCAAGCCCTTATGTGTATCTGGAAAGATAAATGGCATTGTTTTTTGGAGGATTTTTATCAACAAAGGCTTTGGAGTCAGCCTGCTCCCACTACGAACACTTTGCTGGTTGGGATATGGTGAAGGCAGTTTGACACCATGCACCACAACTCTATTGGGATATGATAAAACCAAGCAGAATCTATTGGGACGAATCATGCTTAAAACATGGCATCAAGACCTCATTTCAGGTTTTGATTTCTTGGTAATGAGGAAAAGTATGGCCTTAAATGTTCGGTTAGGGAGGCCTTGGATGCATCAACACATTTCAATTCTGTCATTATACCATCTGTTCATCAAATATTTCTCTAATGGGAAACATGATACATTTCACACTGATAAAGCTTTGTTTGAATCTTGTGAGTCACATTACATTTATCTAGGGATCTATGAACTGACAGATAAGTAGCCTTTGGCTGACTACGTTGACTTGATCACTACCTCGAATGGATTGGAAATGGATCCCGTTGACCCCCTCCAATTTCTTGGTAAGGAGTATATATTACCCATCAAACAACTTGAATGCATCTATTCAAGCCTGAAGATAGACTCATTTTTCTACATGATTTTTTTATGGATTTAAAGTCCAAAGACATGGAAGAACAGACTAAATCTTATGATGTCAGGATAATCACTTAAAAAGATTCTCCCAACCCATCCTCAGGACCCCAAACTATCCCCAACTGACTCACTATGGAAAAAGATGATATCTCTCCCAAAATTAAAGATTTCATATCAAAAATCCTATATCCATAAGATGAGGAAGAAGATGATGGAGGGGACAATATAGAAGATGAATAGGAAGACCTCAAAGATTCCCCTTTTGCATTCGAATATGGTGTCTCCACCATAATAAATAAATTTAGGGAGATAAATCTGTGTCCCAAAGATCACTAGCGGCCCACTCTGATCAGTGTGGCTATGCCTATCGAAGAGCATGAAAGATAAACCTACTAACTAAAATATATTCAATATGTCTTTACCTATAACTAAATGAAAATTCCAAGCCTTGATCTCGAGTTCACCCCTCATCATCTAGGTTTGAGAGAAGATCATTGAGGCTATATATAGTCAGCCAGAAGGACCCACCCAATGCATGCTACCAAAATAGAGGATGAAGTTGATAAAGAAATAAAATATTACTTCATACGAGAAGTCTAATATCCGATTTGGATGGAAAACATAGTCCCTTTAAAAAAAAGAACAAAACGATTCGTATTTTCATTGACTTCAGGGACCTTAATTGGCACTTCCAGAAAGTTGATTTCCCCATCCTCATCATAGAATTGTTGTTCGATGCAACCACCAACTATGAGGCCCTCTCTTTCATGGATGGATATTCTGGATACAACTAGATCCAAATGGCTTTAGGAGGTGAAAAAGCTACTTCTTTTCATGACCCTTAGGGTGTGTTATTTTATAAGATGATGCACTTTGGTCTAAAAACAAATTGGCGCTACATATTAGTGCACCATGCAATGCATCTTCATGCCCTTCTTGGTAAAAATTTTCTAGTGCTACATCAATGAACTAGTGGTTAAATCATGAAACTACTCAAACCACCTGATTGATCTTAAAACTATCTTTAACAAACAATAACAACACAATTTAATGATGAATCCACTAAAGTGTGCCTTCAGCGTTACCTATGGGAAATTCCTTGAATTATTTGTATGCCATCACATCATCGAAGTTGACCCTAAGAAGAAAAAAATCCATCCTTGGAATGTCCCCACCTCGCAATCTCACAGAGTTTAGAGGTCTCCAAGGGCACATGGCCTACATCCGGTGTTCCATAGTCAACCTTGTGGGTAAATTTTTACCTTTCACCAGGTTAATGAAGAAAGGGGTCATGTATTTGTGGGATAATGAATGTAAATAAGAATTTGACAATAAAAAAATATATCCCCTAAGACCACCAGTGCAGATTCCACCATTTGAGGGGAGACCACTCATTTTGTACATATCTTACTTGGAATGGACATTAGGCACCTTCTTGATGCAGAAGAATGATTCCGGCGGTGAGAGAAACCTTTATTACCTTAGTAGAATGATGATTGATGCCGAAACATGATATTCAAGAATTGAGAAGAATTGGCTAGCCTGAATCTTCATAGTTTAGAAACTCAAGAATTACCTGCAGCACCATGAGTTCCACCTGGTCTCCAGCTTCTACCTTCTCAAATATATACTCAACTATCCCAAGTTAAATGTATGGTTATCTTAGTGGGAAGTCATCCGACAATAGTTTGAAATATGTTACATACCCCAGAAGGAAATTAACATCCAATCATTAGCAGACTTCCTAACAGAGCACCCCTCAGAAGAAACAACCCCATTGGATGCTGAGCTTCTAGATGAAGAAGTGTTCTCTGTCTAGGAGGACCCCTAGACACGGTAAATGTACTTTTAAGGTTCTTCCATAAGATCGATAGGGAAAAGGATGGGGGGACAAGAGATCAATAATGTGGGGTTATGATTTATAGTTCTATCCCCCCAAAAGTCCATCTTTCCTTACTCTTTTCTACTTTTGGTGGGATGTACAAATAATGAAGTAGAATACCAAGCCCTCATTGCGGGCCTAGAACTAAAACTTCATACATGATCCAAATGCCTGAAGATGAAAGGTGATTTGGATCTAGTCATCAAGTAGGTAAATGGTGACTATGCCATTAATAAAAAAATATTGGCCCCCATGTTGAACTGTGTTTGAGAATTGATGACAGAATTCCCATACGAACCAACACTGACCTATGTCTCCCCCTCACAAAATTCTCAAGATGATGTGTTGGAAAATACAGCCACAACCCGGGATGATCCAAACTAGGATGAAACAGTTATTATTGTTGCCCACTCCTGGATGGTCCTTCCATTTATCCAGAACAATACATGGGAGATCAGAAATATTAGACCAAATTCTGAGCCTTATGGTCCCACCACCAGATGGATGACTCCCATTGAAAAGTACCTCCAGACGGGGGGAACTCTTACCATATAGGGATGGAAGGGAATATATCAAGAGACAGGAAGTCAACATTGTCTTGTACAATGAGGAAACCCAAGATAAGGTTATCTACAAAGGTGGCCTGGATGGAGTCCTTCTCAGGTGCATTGATGGAGAAGAGAGTGTTTTCATCATGAAAGAAGTGCACACTAGAGCTTGTAGAGCACACCAATTGGAAAACAAGATCACTCATCAAATCCAAAGGCTAAGATACTATTGGCCCACTATGATACAAGATTGTGACATATTTGTTAAGAAGTTCCATTCCTTCCATATTTATGCCAATTTTATTCACCGACCCCCAGAGTTACTTCATACATCTATATACTCCTAGCCATTATCCACCTGGGCAATGGATGTTGTGGGACCATATCCCTCAGGTAAATCCAGACAATTAATGTTCATACTCACATCAACCGACTTATTTTCCAAAGGGTTTGAATCCATAGCCATTAAAGAAGTCTTGGATAAATGCATCATAAGCATTGTAAAGGCCAACATCATTTCCAAATTTGGTGTCCCTCATGCAATACTAAAAGATAGTGATGCCAACTTCTTCTCTACTAAGCTGGACAAGTTATACCTAGAGTATGGAATCAAAGCTAACCGTTCAGCCCACTACCATGTAGCGACCAATGGGAAGATAAAGGCTTTCAACTAGAAGCTATAAATCATAATCCAAAAAATGTTATAGAAGCATAATAAATCTTGGAATGAAAAGATCCTTAGTACATTATAATATTTCCGTACCACAACCCGCACTACCACGCAGGCAACCCCGTACTCACTAGTATACAGGGAGAAGTGGTGTTGCCTATCGAAATTCATGTTCCATCATTTCATGTGGCCATTTGCGATCAACATTCTATGAAAAAGAAATCTCATAGACGGTTTGATGAGTTGGAGAATCTAGATGAAAAAACGATGCACACTTTGCACCATTTTGAAGTCTACCAAAATCAGATCGCATGAGCCTTCAACAAAAAGTTTTCATTTAGTAATTTTTCGAATGAGTGATGTTATTGGTCCCTAGAACCCCAATGATACTTAGGAAGAATACCCCAAATCTTGAACAAAAGTGGGAGGGGAAATATTTCATACATAGGGTCTATAACAATGTAGTATACACCTTGATATCAATGGACGATCAACTCATCACGACTACCAAAAATGAAAGTTTTATGAATAAGTACTTTGTGTGACAGCGAAGCTTGATTCTAATGATCCAAACTCTATGACCCTAAACTACGAGTCATCATCCTAAACACATGACATTAAACTGTATGGTATTAGTCCATGTAACATGGTATTAAACTATTAATCCATTGTCCAAGCTATATAAATTTAAACTGTAGTATACTGGGTGATTTCAGATCTTCATAAGAATCCTCGACCATCAGAAATGGATGGTCAGTGTCATGAGGAAACCTCTTCATGACTATTCACACCATGACCCGGTGGCTCTGTATTTGTTTCCCACAAAAATGGTCTATCAACAAAAAAAATCCATCCTCAAGAGTGGCCTCTTCTAACTCTGTACACCTCAATGGCTTCTATGCCCCATATCATTTCCCCTAATATGGGATCCTCTATAATCATGGTTTATGAATCCTACCCCTCTAATGTTTGAGGCATGTCGGAACATCCAAAC
Organism: Viscum album; assembly: GCA_963277665.1. Lineage (NCBI taxonomy): Eukaryota > Viridiplantae > Streptophyta > Magnoliopsida > Santalales > Viscaceae > Viscum > Viscum album. The sequence continues at coordinate 1,521,014,754 of OY728119.1, forward strand.
ATGATTTTCCTCCAGTTGATAATGGTTTCTATAAAACATTGTCAAAACTCTATGAACCTAAACTGTTAGTTATATTACTATGATTCCATGGTCCAAACTCTATGAACCTAAACAATGAGCCATCATCCAAACCACAATACATTAAACTATACGATATTTGTCCATGAAACATGACATTAAACTATTATGTCATTATCCAAGCTATATGACTTTAAACTTGTAGTATATTAGTCGATTCCAGTTCTTTATAAACGTCCTCGGCCATTAGAAATGGATGGTCAATGTCATGAGAACACCTCTTATTGACTATAAACATCATGCCCTATTGGATCTCCATATGTTTCCCACAAAAAATTTCATGTCACCAAGAAGCAAATTCGTCCTCAGGAGAGGCCTCTCCTAACACTATTTACCTTAATGGATTCCATTCCCTATATCATCTCTTCAGATACTGTATCCTCTTTAATAATGGTTTATGAATCCCACTCCTCTCATGTTTGAGGCATGTTATATCTTTAAAACCAGATTTCCCTCTAGTTAATGATGGTTTTTATAAAACATTTCCAAACTCGATGACCTTGAACTGTGAGGTATGGAACTTTGATGCCATGGTCCAAACTCTATTACCCTAAACTATGAGTCATCATCTAGACCAGATGATTTTAATCTATATGGTATTAGTCCCTAAAACATGTATTTAAATCGTGTAGCTTAATGTCCTCACTGCATGAATTTATACAACATTGCATAGCATCCAATCTATGATACATTAAACCGCATAGCATAAATTATCCTAATTTCATGATGATAAACTTTACGATCCCTCAAATAACTACGTATGGATTGATTTCAATTCATTAGCGGGATACGTAGAGACACATTGATCTTCGATCTTGGCCTATCCCCTACCATATATATATATATAAATTCCTCTATCGTGTCTTATATATCCACATATTTATGAGGGAAACCTTTTCTCTTCATGTTTCTAACATCGAGTGTTACTCATGTGAGCTTAGGATTGGTGGTAAGGATTACCTTACGTAATCAAACTATTGAGAAATATGGTAGTCCCGACATCCGTAACGGATGAAAAAAAAATTACCCTACTCCTATGTCTAAGTCATATTCGTATAGGTAACATTCCGAACTACATGTGGATTGATTCTTTACTTTGACGGATACATAGTGATGCTCGAATTTGGCATCCCATACCAACCACTAAAAATTAAAAAATTCCCTCACATGTCTCTACGCATAGACCGAACCTTTGTAGGTAATGTTCAGAACTTTGTACAGCTTGGTTATTTCTCTTAAAAGATGCATAGTGATGCTCGGATCTAACATCCCTTCCTAGCCAGCAAAAAAAATCTCCTTCCCCCGTGCGTAGGTCAGACTCGTACGGGGAGTCTATGAAAGATCGCAATCACATGATAATAAACTACAAGATCCTACCAGAGACACGTGCAGCCAGGTTATCATTTTTATGATATCCTTCACATTCACCCCACTTATAAGAACTAAAAAGATCATTTTTCCCTCCATACATATGAGTTAAATCTATGTGGATGCTCCAGTAGTTCATGACTAATCACAGTATGGGTATTTATTATGTTCCCAAGAACATCATTCCCATTTGTCAAACTCCATACTCTAGGAAATCTTGCATCCCAAAAAACATTCATGGCTATCTGAGATGGAAGGCCAATGTCCTGTGAACAATTTTTGACTATTCACCTCATGCTCCGGTGGCTCTGGATATGTCGCCTTCAAAATAGCCATCGATTAAAGGAAAATTCATCCTCATGATTCTCCTCTCCTACCTCGGTATGCCCAATGTATTCCAAGCCCCACATCATTCCTCCTGATCCAAGTTTCCCCCCCCCCCTGAGAGTATAGTTTATAACTTCTATCATCACTCATGTCTACATAATTCTAGAACATCCCAATCACGATTAAATCAAAGACATTAATGATCTTTTTGATAGCATAGCGTTCTCTCTGCATTCCTCTAAACTACATAGCATAATGCCCTCACCGCATGAAGTTAAACTGCAAGGCCATAATCATCCATGTTGTATGATGTTAAACTGAATAGAAATGGTTTAAGCCTAAAGTGATCCCTTTTTTGGATTTTTCTAAACTTAAATGGTGATTTGGAATCCTTATAATTTCTTATTTCTCACACAAAGAATAGATCACGTGAGCTTAGGGATTTAAACGAGTGATCCACTATGATATTATGGAAAATCAGTCCAAGGATTTGGTCCTAGCAGAACGGCCCTAAAAGGCATGCCATGGTTACCTTCCCCATAAAGAACCCCACGTCCTGAACATATGACTTTAAGCAATAGGGTACCCCAAAGATGGGATGAATGCCTCACCCTACGTATGATTTAGATCTTATTATGGGATACCTGATTCCATGGGTGAATCACAGCCCTAATGTCTCTAATATATCTGGATACACTCCTTCCATACCTCAAACTTTATGCTCTTAGTGATATTGAGTCCCCATAATCATTCATGGCCATCTAAGATGGAAGTTCAATGTCCCGTGGACACCTTTGTTTGACTATCCACATCATTTATTGGTGGCTCTTCATATGATTCCTAGAAAATAACTATAAATCAAAGGAAAATTTTTCCCTAGGAGAGTCCTCTCCTACCTCAATATACCTAATGGATTCCAAGCCTCATGACATCCCTCCTAATTCAAGGGCCCTCAAAGTCGTGGTTTACATTCTCCTTCCAACCCACATCCTGCATATATCATAACATGTTGGCCCGATTAACCCTTGGTCTATCTTGAGGTTTATAAAAAATAAAGATACCCAATCCATATGCATGAAGTTGATCCTCATATAAGAGGAAAATATACCCCCACATATTTCTAGGTTTCCCGGGGAAGTTTAACTAAATGAAATTTCCCTTTTCATGCTCAGGCATGCCACTTTTTAAAGGTCATATACCTTGTTTAGAAAGGTCCCAATTCTTATAATCCTTCATTGAAAGTGGTGATGGATGGTTAGTGACATGTATACACCTTTTTTGACTATACACAACATTCCCCTGTGGCTTTGCATATTATACCTTCAAGAAGACTGTCAATCAAAGGAAAATTTCTCCTCTAGAGAGTCTTTTCCAGTTTCCATACACTCATATGAAATTCATGTCCTATCTCACCCACCAGATTTGGAAAACCCCTCTATAAAATGGATTACATATCCTCCCCTTTTAAAATTCCCAAACATGAAAAAGATTTCAAATTAAACTGACTATTCACCGGTTCTTACATACATGATTAAGAATCGTGTTAGAGTTGTTTCAAGATCAAACCGATATGAATTTACCTAATACCTTCGGACATCATCACATAGACGGGATACCCACTGTGGCTCTAAAAAAATGAAAATAAATTCAAAGTTTTGTAAATCCTCACTGTCCATTGGAGATGGAAATCCAGTGTCCCACGCACACCTTTTTTGACTATGCGCATAATTCTCTAGTGGCTCTGCATATAAATCCTACAAAACAACCATCAATAAAAGGAAAATGTTTCCTTAAGAGAGTATTCTCCTACCCTTGTATGCCTAAAACGGCTCCCAGGCCTCATACATGTCTAAAACTCAAAAATTTAGGGTCATGAAAAATCTCTCATTCATGTATAAAATTTATTAGGACATTCCAGGCTAATGAATCACGAATTGGGGTCCCTTCGCCATCCGGTTTGGTCAAAATGTGTTTGACCTAAAACATTACTAATAAGTTTTATTTGAAGGAATATGAACTGCCAGTGAAAAGGACTCCACACTAGCCAGTGTGAAAATCCAAATTGTTCACCCCTGGGTAAAAGTCGAGTGTCAGTTTATTAAACCTATTCCATGTATGGTTTAGAAAAAAATATGCGTCAAGCTATCAAAAGAGATGGAAAGCTTGTTGGGTAAAAAACCCACAAAGGGTGGCGAAATCAAAAGTCATGTTACACCTGCTAAGCCCATGTCAAGAAGGTTTAGGAAAAAATTAGGGTGATAATGAAAAAGACACCAAAGTTCGTGTGGTTTTCCATACATCCTCAGCAATATTCTAACTATGATCACTGAGTCCCATGGCTCAAGAAAAAAATTATACCCCAATTCGATTATTTCAATATACTAATTTTGAATCATGGTTTAAAATTAATACTTTACCAAAATGATGTTTATATGATCGATTTTGATTGATTGACATGACAGGAAAAAGAGATGAATAATCAATTGAAGGAAAATTAGTTTCATTGTGTTTGAAAAAAAATGGTTGAACATCACAAATTTGGAGTCTCTCTAAATTTTCAAAAGGAAAATGAGTACACATCATGATTTGGGGAAAGTCACAATAAGGCACGCCTCCCCCATTCTAGAAAAATGCCAAGTGACTGTCACAGACTATCAAGATTTTGTTCTAAAGAAGCTCTCTCATCCACTTTAGCATTGACCATTGGGAACACATATTTTGTAGAGACTCTAAGGCCCCAACCATTCTTTTGCATAACTTTGTAATTGGTACAGGAAGAGACCATTTGATCCTTAAACCTTTCTATGTGGGTCTCTCACACTCGTAGATCTTCCTTTTGGGTTATCACCAAATCATGAGCCTTTGCCTCATCCACCGTTAGTTGATCGAGTGCCTCTGAAACATCTCGGATGGTTTTCACCTGATGATGGGATGAATTGTACTTGACAAGCTTGTACTCACAAGAAGCAAGGTCTTTTCGGGCTATAATGTTATGGTAGATAAGGGGATGTAAGTGCCGATAAACAAAACCACAGGAACCCAACTCAGTGAATGACTACCGGAAGTTATCAGTCTCGTCAGTAAAGATAGACAAAGGTGTTTCTGTGGAGAGGACACATAACGGGTACCATGCCTATTTTTTTATTGGTGGGTGCCTCCCCGTAGCACCAGTACCTTTATCCTAACCCACATAAATGGGTCTATATGTAGGAAGTGTCATCAAAGGAGTGGGAAGAGACCTAACATAGGTTACCCAAGATAGAGGTCTCTTCTTACCCTCAGATGGTTCGACCACTAGAACCAGACACGATGGAGTATCCAAACATTTGATGTGTCCGGTGATACTTTTTTGGGTCTAGCCTCATCAGGGTCATGGTCAGTATCCATAGGATAGGAGCAGTTTGAATCACTCCCAACAGAGTTAGGATGGACCTATGAAGGTCATTCCCGATGCTTTTGATGGCGAATCAGGCGTCTTCTCACCACATAGGCAGGAATAGATGATGTAGCCATCATGGCCACTACAGTAACATGAGTAAGAGACGTATCCATCATAATCGTCATATAAGAAGGAATGTGTGGCATCGTCATCATGGTTAGGTCAGGGTGAAGAATGGTTAAAGGACTCTAGACCTTCCAAAATAATTCTCTCATCCCCCTGTTAGCGTAATATACCACCCACAGTTGGGCATAATCCAATGATAGAAAATTGTATCCCATCGTAATGGGGATGCTAACATCCATAGATTCAACTTCCTGCATCATCATAAGCCTTAACTTGTGAAGAATTACGGGATGATATTCAACCTTTAACTAACTAGTAGGAAGAAGTGCATTTTTTAAAGGAACCCAAATTTCATGGAAAACCAATACGGGAGGTATGGATCACAAATGACCACTCGATCTACGCAAGCTGTGAGCATCCTGTCCCAAAGTATGATAATGTCTAAGAGTTCCTCTAAAGAACTGCCCATGTCACCACTTAATGATCCATGAGGGGTCATATGTTGTGTAAATGAGAAGAAATAGGTTTCATTTAGCATCCCAACTACATCTCTAACACATAAAGTCTTGGGACGAATAGCGGAAATATTGAGAAGGGGTGGTTGAAAGTCGTAGCGGGGAACCCTCACAGTGTGTCGATATTTATAACAAGGGAGGTGTTACGATGTCCACCCATACTGAAATTGAAATAGTCTACTGAGATTATTCGGTGGCCTACCTTATTGTATATGTCCCAACAACTCATAATGTTTAGTTAGAGTAGGAGTTTCCAGATTGATTGGTCAAACCATCTCCCGTACTTATGCAATCATCAAAGTGCAGACCCAAACACCAGTATATACAATGTTGGATTGGAAGATACATCCTCTAAAAAACATGGAAAATAAACCCTCTAATGTAAGGGTGGGTGGAACTTCTAGATGAATCTCATATCCCCAAGTGGTATATTGTCTCAGTTCAATGGTAGCACAATATGACCCCAGAATCTGCTGAGGCTGGTGGGATGGATGAGTTTGACTATGGATAGCTCTCGGTCTAGGACTATTCACCTACAAAAAATGGACCTATCCACGCCTCAAATTGAATAATATAGAGAGCCTAGAGGGGAAGACCATGTAGTCCATCTTCCACAACCAGTAGTCTCCATGTCAATGGGGACACATGTTCGGTATTATCCCAAGTTGTGGCTATCAAAAGAAACTCGTCATACATTTCTCCGAGGATGGGGAGTCCCCCAAGATGGTGGATGTCTCGTAAGCTAATTTCCACCTCCCCATGTGAAAAATGGAAGGTGTTGGTGCTTGAACACCAACTACATAGTATATCAGGAAGGATTTCACATGGGAAGATGGATGTGAACCGAGAAACTCAGGCTTCTTGATATATGTTCACTACCTCCAACTAGTCAGGGGACTCTAAACAAATTTGATGTTCCCAGAATGCTCAGGTCCATTCGTAAGAGAAGAATCCTATGAATCACAGGTCCCTCTTGGTGTTCCACAAACCATAAGAGTTTTCTCGGAAAATGTTGATAATAGATGGGTAATGTCTTGTTATTGGTCTTGAGGCTATGGTGCGACACCTGAAATCGCCCTGAGTCCACACCAACCTTATAGTATGAACACATTTTCTTGAATTGGAGTGGCTACGACTTCTCCTACTGGGGAAATATTGGCTCGATCATGTCCTTGTGGTGCTTATAAGAGAATGAGAAGGGTATTTGGGTCAGCCAATGGTAGAAGAACGTCATCCGGAAGACTAAATCCATAATGTAAAAACTATACGGACAATGGGAAAGTTAGGAGCTCTGGAGCGAGGAGATTATTTAAGAAGATTTCATGATGAATGATGTAGGATCAAAGATAGTCCTCTCTATCCCCCACCATGGTTGCACTCATCTTCATCGATTTCATTACAGCATGTGAAAGATCCATTGCAGCCTGCACATAAATATACAAAAAGCCCACAAAAACATAGTCCAATAAATTATTTTGGACAAAGGCCACAAAATGGGTAAAGGATTAAAAGAAGTGTCTTCATGGGGCTCCACATACTCTTCCTAAAAATGGTATTAGAAAAAAATTCTGACATGTTGTATGATACACAGAAGAAATCCCCACATGATACATGATACAAGAAGATTATCATGGAATACTAATGCAGTACGCGAAAGCATTATAATTTGTACAACCATGGTATTCCAAACTCTTGTGAGGCGCTGGACCATGAAGCATTACCCATAGAATAGAAGGGTTCTTGGATGAAGGATACCACGAACAAAGGCCTCGTTAAGTCTATGATCAAAGTTTCGGTTTAAATGTTTTTTTCCTTTTTACTAAGGCTTAAAGTTCAGCACTCCAGTTTAAGATAGGTGTGAAAAACATTCTAACTGCGTAGCATTTTCCTATGTAGAGGTTGGTATTTTAGTTTTAAATTATACAACATAGTTTGCAAAAACAAAAATCTAGTTCGCAGACATAAGAAATGGAGAAAATATCAGTTCATGGCACGTTCGAAGCAGTTCATGAGCATGATTTTCAAAAAAGTGATGGTACGCAAAGGCAGAGAGAGCTGACGAAGAGTCTAGAGTACTTTTCTCCATGAGAAATGATAAAATAAAAATGTTAAGGGCTTTTATATATTGGTCTGGTCCCATCCTATGGGACCTATCTGTTCTACCATGAACCACATCATTTCAGGACTGCTTCTACATTAGATGTGTCTCCTATTCATTCCAAAAGGACCCCATTCAGATGGGAGTAATTTTTAGGGTTCAGAAAACCATTCCAAGAGAAGAAAAGTCAAAAAAATTCACTTTTTAGAAGGAATAAATAATTCCTACAAGTCCAACAAAGAGAATGGACTCACATTGAGTTGTGAACTTTGGAAGAAACTTGAAGGAATTGAATTTTTCAAAAGTTTTTAAGTGATCCATATACCATCACTAGGTAGGGTTCTTAGACCGCATGAACCATGAACCACCAGTATATGGAATGATCTGTGTGGCACTACCCTATGGAGTGATGAACAACGAACCTAGGTTCCCCCTACCACATCATTGAGGGAATCAAGCACGCGAAGGCCATCTGCATATCATATCGTGAACTTATCAGTTCTCACACAAAGCTAATTGGCAAGGTACTATGAACTGTGACTCGCAAACCACAATCCCCATAAACCCTAGATTGACCAATCCTTTCGCAGATCAAGACATCTCTTCATGGACTTATGAAAAAGGTGCCACATTCCTGTAGATATGATTTCCCCATTGCTCTTTAAAAGGAGCATAAAAGGAATTCAGAAGGATGGACGAAGAAAGCAGGGAGGAGACCCTAGAGGTTGGAAGTAAGAATTCAGAGAGAATTATTGATTCAGTGTTGAATCATAATCTAAGCCTGAATTGAAATCCACGTTTCAAAAGGTATAACCAGCCATGAACTATAAAATGAAGAAACATAATAATAATGGGAGATTGAGAACATAATTGTTGAAATTGAGAACCAAATATTCTTCATGGATGAACTCCCTATAAAAGATAGTCCCCACGACTCTCCTTCGATATGGTGTTCCACATATTGTATTGCTATATTGATTTAACCTGGTTCTGTATACTACATCAGTATGTGGATGGAACCTGAATCATCATGATGGACCGCATTCAGGATGGTGTACCACTATGGTGCATGGTGGTTCGTGCCCAATCCCACGTACTGATTCGGTATGTGGATGACCCCTCTACAAGCATACCACTATGTTTAGTGGATCTCCCCCTATCCCGCATAAGAAAATAGTACGTGTAATGGGGTTGTCTTCAAGTATTCTTTTCTAAAGCTCCAATATCACCCCTATGTTACCGTCCAATCCTCCATATCCCCTCCACGAACTAGTCCCCCGACATCTGGCCAAAGAATCCTCTAAAGCCACTTGACCTATATGGTCAGATCCTGAGGTGTATCAACATGCCCCTTTGAGTCTAAATTCCCATGGTAAGAAGAGTCATGAGGTATCTCCTGACAATAGATCAGACTCCAGGGATGTCTTTAAGTCTACATTCCCATGGTAACTTAGAGTCCATCCTTGGGACATTGACATGAACCTCCCCGTTCTTGTGATTAACAGTGATCACTTACTTTCCAAAAATGAGGAATGGTGATCATTCAAATGAGTCATGTTCACTCCTCCTTTTTATGAGATTAGACATTCCTCCCCTTTCCCAGAAAGCTTTCTGGGGTGATCCCACTAAGGTTAGTCCCAAATAATTTCAGGGCTGAGCCGTATGACCTCTAATGTAATCCCACATTAAAAGGCTCATCGATTTGTGTTTCCACCCATAGTTTCCCCAACCTTTTCCATTACAATCCATCCCTCTCCCACCATCAGGAGAGGAGGTGTGTGGTTGGTTGGACCTCTCACACCCTCTTATTTCTCACACTGAGCATGAATCACATGGGATTATGGATTTGGGATGATAAAAAATCCACACAATTCTGAACTTTGATAACTCTAATTTCTAATCAAACTCGGATACACATGATGCCTTTCTGAAGGCCTGACATCAAAAGGGTGCCCTTCCAATAGGGCGCACCCAATCATGTGACCTAAAATGAGAATATTCCATGCATAATCCCCAGATCATCTGAACATTGAGAACTCTGATTCCTAATCAAACCATAATACATAGGATACCCGCTTGAAGGCCCGAGCTCAAAAGGGTGCCCTTCCTAAAGGGACCTCTCAATCCCAGCTCTTCTGAACTATAATAAATATAATTCCAGATCAAACCAGGATGATTAGGGCACCTTATTGAAGGCCTGATCTCAAAACGGTTCCCTGCTCAGAGGGTTCACCCAATCTTGTTCCCTTAAATGGGAAGCTTCCATGTGTAATCCCCAGATCTTCTGAACTATGAGATCTCAGATTCCTAATCAAACTAGAATACATAGGATTCCTTCTTAAAGGACTGAGATCAAAAGGTATTCCCTTACAAAATGGTTCACCCAATCATGACCTATCAAAAGGGCAGTTCTCATGCATAAGCCCCAAGTTTTCCGAAATACGTGGTCTCTGATTTCTCTCCCAAGGATATGTTGGAATCTCATCTTGTGGGTCCTATCCCAACATCAATTCACCTTCCATCTCCCTATATGATTATAATCTCTTAGGTTCCTTATTGTTTCGCTTATGTGAGCATTACTTCCATAGCATCAAATCCATGAATGGCTATGAAGATCCTGCGAACCAGGGGTAGCCTCTGGATACACACTTTGGGAATGAACAAAGGATTCATGAGCATATGAACACAAAGTAAATCCATAATAGAGTCCCAGAATAGGAAATAATCCCCCACTCAAAAAAAGGGTGTGGTGAACCCGACTTCACATCCTCTCGACTAATGGAGTCTGTAAGTGTCTTTGGCCAAATAATCATCCAACGACCACCCTCCATTAGAAAATAGGTATATGAATCATGGATACCAAGATCGTTGGGTGTTTCTCGATCCACAAATAAACCCACTAGAGACCATATATGGAATTTATATCTTGAGAGGACTGATTTCACAAGTACCTGACCCCATATAATCGCATGTTGGGACCATTTGACTATGGAACCTACTTTTCAATATAGAAGGGATAAACTAACCAGTCCCCATGGGGTCCATACAATCCTACTTTAATGGATGATGATGCGAATTTGGTTGAAAAAAATTTTGAGCCCGACGTGAAACAATCTCTATGGTAATATGTGTGTGATGATTCTCATCGGACCATTTGGTCTAATACCCAAAATCTCACCTCTGGTCAAAATCATGACAATACCCCCTCAATAAGAGATCATGTTTGGGACAATTCTATAGTCTGGTACATCTCAAAAACTTTTGTATCTGTATAGTATGTCCCTGTATGAGTTTTAGGAGCAAAATATATAGATTGGTGATCTCTTTCAATGAGGTTTTGTTTAGCTGAGTCAGTCACCTGAAGTAGCCCCTATTTTTTCAACAAAGATGGAAAATATAAGTTTTGATTTACTTATCAATTATCATCACCTGAATCAGGTGATAGTGAATAATTGATACCATATTCCATGGATTTATGATTGCATTGACTAGTTTAATGGATCTAGTTTGTTCTCAAAGAAAAATCTAGGATTATGATATCAGTATATGTGAGTAAAGGATAAGGATATATTGATGCCTCATGTACGATTTCATTATATTCATTATGACTTTTATATGTCATTTGGTGTGATGAATTAAACATTTGTATTCATATCGTTGATGAATGCTATGTTATGAGAGTTTTGGGATATATTAATCATTGACTTCATATATGAATTCCTTTTTTACTCTACACCTGAGGATGAGCAAGGAGAGAATATTCATGTAATTTTGGGGGTTCTTCATTCTTAGTAGTTATTTGGTAAGTGATCAAAGTGTGATTTCTGGGCCCATTTTTCTCATTTCTTAGGGAATTTCATGCCACAAAAAGGAATAGTTTTGTATTTTTTTTTGATTAAGGTGGTTGTTCCTTGGGAATCCCCAAAATAATATTATTGAGGTGTAGTGGTTACGTAGTTTTATAGGCTATTATATGACATTCATACCTAAATTATATCAGATTATGAATCCTATGACTTCATTGAACAAAAATTATCATTTATTCTTCTCTACTGGATGGTTTTAGGATACTTTCAATTATAAGAATGAGAAATTGGTCAATTGAATACAATTCATTTTATAGAATAGGGAGACCAATTTAAGTTCTACTATGAAACTTCAAATATTGGATTGGTATGTGTCTTGATGCAATTGATATTTTTCATTTCTAATAGCTCCAGATAGTTATGATCTCTGGAACATAACTATACAAACCATGATCTTGAGTTTGCATAATTTTTTTTCTTTTATGTTGTGGGGATACTACATTATCAAAAAATAATTTTCCAATTTCATAGATCACAAGAGCCTAATGAATTTATTCTATCGATATAATCTAAAATTTATACAATGATTGTGGATGGAATTATTTTATAATTACTACCATGTGATTTTTTACAGAACGAGAAAGGGTAATTTTTAGCTGATGTGATATGTATGAAGTGACACAGTGACACCGAGTATGATTTTAGGGATTCTAAGAGAGTGACAGAAGATTTCTCCAAGATGCATCTTGATATGAGAGAGATTAGTTGAACATTATTCCTTTTTTATGAGAATGTATTAATATTTAGTGAAATTGGTGGAGGATTCCCATCATGAGGATTCCAAGGTGGATGTTTGGTGGGATTTATTTGGTTTCAGTGATGCCCCTGATGGTTGTTCTAATGATGAAAAACACTAGGTGATGTTTTAGGGGACACATTTTTATCTTTTAGTGATGCATGAATTGGTTCTTCATGAGTTCCAAAATAGACATTTTTCATTACATCCATGAAGGATAAATATATTTCATTCTCAAAGATGTCAGTCTTGGTGGAATGAGTTGAATAACTTCATTACTGAGTTTTTTCCCGATACATAATCTACCATAATGTGAAGGTTGAGAACCATGTTCCGTATGGTTTTATTTACCCATTAGATTTTATTCAGTGTATGTGGGAGGAAATTTTTATAGTCTTAATCACTAATTTACCTTATGCTTAGGGAGTTTATAATGTTATCTAGATGATAGTGAACCATTTGAAAAAATCTACTCAATTTTTAGAATTCAAGGATTGAATCTCAATATTGGTTTTTTCAAGGTGGTATTTTTAGGATATGGTGAGGCTTCATGGAGTCCTAGGGAAAATCATATCTAAATGTGATCCTCATTCACTTATAGGGTGTGGAGAGGTATTTATTATATTTTTCTCTCAGTGTTACTTAACATTAATATTCATCCTTATACAAATGGTTAGAAATCTTAGAACACCCGGACACGTGAAGACAAATTGCAAACTTATGTCCTGCATTTTAGTGGTTCATGGGTGAAGAACCTACCTTTGGTCGAGTTTTATTACTATAATTTATTCCACCCCACCATCGGCATGGAAACATTTGAAGATTTATATTTAATAACATTTTCTTTCTCCATTTTCATAGAATATGTTAAAAGAGTTAGGAATTATTGGTCTAAAACTAGTGAAAATCTTGAAAAATATTTTCAAGTTATTCACCATAGTATGAATGTAGTACGTGATCATCAGAAGTCTTATACTGACCATAATAGGAAAAATATTTAGTTTTACATCAGAGATTTATTTTTCTCCATGGATAATCCTCATTTTGGGTAGTGAAGGTTCAGTTTTGGGAGTAAGATTTATCCTACATTTGTTGTACCATTCGTGATATTGGTTCATTTTGGAGCTATCACATATCAGATAAAGATTTCCCACAGATGAGGCATGTCCATGATTTCTTTCATGCACCACAGATTTTCCATTATCTTTATTGAAATGCTCATATCATTTACTTGGTAGATATCGACATTGATGATGACGTGAAATTCTTGGAGCAGCCTGTTGATATCCATGAATTCCAAGAGAATTTATTTCATAGGCATGTTATTAGCTCAGATATTATCCTTTTGAGACAAGGGGATTTAGAGGAGAGCACCTAGGAACATGAATTTCTAATATATGACTAATATCCTAGGTTGTTTGATTCTTAGTTCTTCTTTTTTTAAAGGGGTTTTGAGGATGCTGAACTCTATTTTTCTTATGATATAGTTTTCTATTCCTTGATGTCTTTTATGTGGAATTTCTCTTGTTTGATAGGTATCTACCCTGAGAGAGATATGTGTATTTTTATTCCATGATCTTCTATGTGATGAATTTTTGATACCATGATGACAAGATTATTTAGAGGCATATATTTTGGTGGTTCTTCGGGGGAATCCATTTTCCATCCTTTCTCAATGAGTTCAGTTTTAAATTCCTAAGGGATAAAATTATTTGATAGGTATATAATTTAAAGTCATTGATTCTTGAAGACATACCTTTTTGTTTTTTATGGGATACATGTGTCAAGAGGAGGATCAGAGGAGGAAGAAAGTTAAGATAGAATTTTAGCTTGAGAGTAAGGAAATGGCATAGAGGCATGTACTATGATATAGAGACCATGTGGTTGAAACATGGATGATAATCTATAGTGTATAGTCTTGGTAGGGGTGATTAAGGATGTTTTACATTTTTGGGGGTTTCAATGCAAGGAATCTATGTTGTGGAATATCCTTATCCTTTAAAAATGGAATGATACGGCATGGTGGATTACCTTTTGTTGTGGTCCTCTTCATATATTATAGGATCGAAAGTGTGGAAAATGTGATTTTTCTTAGATGATTATTTAATGAGGAATGTTATGGCGTGTTATCGTACCATAAACCATATTTTGTTTCAATGTGAGAACCCTATCACTATGGTGAATGGATCTACACCGTCTACGTCTAAACCCATGTTTTCCTATAAATTCTAAAACCCCCATTGGAACTGTATTTCTCCCCACTCTTCCTCTCCAAACCCTGCCACAAAGGATAAATTTTTTATTCATTTAAATTCCCATTAATTAGATTCATCCCCTATATTCTTATGATGACCCATATCTTCAATACACATTATTTCAAGATTTATTACATGAAAACACACATTGTCTAAATCGGATGATCATGAGGCCAACTGAATTTCAGAAATTAGGTATAGATAAAGTCAACATGATACAAGAATATAATATTATTTAAAACATTCTTAACCTAATTATAAATTCTATAGTTTTTAAAATTGCACAAAATAACCTCAGGATATATATAAGAAATGGGTGAGCTATAAATCCCAGTATGGTAATAAAAAATAATAACATGATGAAAGTATTACTTATTAGTAAATAAAAATTTATGTGGGACATAAAATGTGTAATAATCATAAAAACAAACATATAATCATGATATATGATGACAACAAAAAGGCAACTTGTGAACACGGTAACAACATTAAACATGACATCAAACACATATGACAAGGATCATCCCCAAGACATCATAACATCGTTGAATGTACATAGTGAAAAAGGTTTACTAAATAATATCAAAAATTAAATCTTATGAGGCTAAAGTATTACCCAATTTAGTGGAGAGCTATATAATTTGGGGCATACCCGCCACTTTCATATCATGTACATGCATAAAAGTTCAAAATAGATCATTCAAAATAAGATCATATTTCATCACATTTAATACCATGACTATGAATTTTGTAAATAAATACATGGAATTCCACAATAGAATAATATTTGTATGTCTAGTTGAATTCCCAGGAGTGTAAATGATGCTGGTATTCACAATACAAAGGGATGTTATAGAAAAATCTTAGGATAATTTCAGCAAAATAATGAGGTACATAATAAATCAGGAGAGGGATGAATGAGAGTTAAAGGGGTATCTCATCGCATGAACATAATATGTTTAGTAACAGGTATTTTTAAGAACATAATTCAACATGAATAGTTGGTAATTATAAAATATAAGACAGAAGGGGTTCTTGAATAATAGTTTGACGTGAAAAAATCACAGGAAAATTTCTGCATCATAACTGGAGTATGTAATGAATCATGGGATGGTTTAATGATAAGAAAAGGGATATATAGTCACTCTCAAATCACAAGTTCAATATGAGGGAATCATGGGATCATACCCCAAAAAGAACAAATGGAAAACAAAATTCATAACACAAAGGTGGTTAATGAATAATGAGGAGACGAATATGATCCCTTACCTTGAGAGGGTATTTTCTAAATATTGTATGGATCTTCATGAGTGATTTGGGTCACATTGGATGTTGTATAGAGATTAAATTACAAAGTATAGTTATTCTCTAAGTATTTTTAGTGAATTGGAATCATAGTTTGTGTGGGTTTATAGAGGAAAAAAGACGGGAGTTCTTTATTATTTTCCAAACATAGGTTTTGAACTATATATAGTAAAGTAATAAAAACTAATAACCACAAAATGGTTTCTAATGAATAGGGGTGATTTATATTATTTTATAATTCCCTAAACTGATCACATTAAAATAATACCCTTGGTGGTGTGGAAGTAAATCATGTTTACAAATTATTTATTTTAAAACATTAATATATAATATAGATTTTGGGGGATTTATAAAGGTTTTATAAAATTAATAATATAATTCAATAACACATTATTTTAAAAGGGAATAATTTATATGGTCATGGATACCTTTTATGCAACATATTATATCACTTTTTGGTCATTATAATGTCATAATACATTATATTTACTATTATTGTATTTATTTTTTATCAGAAAATTTGACTATCTCACAAATTAATGAAAAAACTACTTTTAGATTATTTATATATTATTATTACAAAAATAATATTTATTTGATCATAAAAATTATATAAATATTTGAAACTACACTTATAAATTCAATTCTACATTTACTAAATAGTACTTTCTTTAAAAAAAAATAACGGTTTTCTAAACCTCATAAAAATTTAAATTTGACTTTGTAAACTTATATTATAATTTATATAATATTTCCTAAAAATATTTTATTAAAATATTATTTTTTTTAATTCATTAATATATCAGAGATAATGTCTGAATTGAAATTATATATTACCCAAAGATACAATTTGAGATTTATCATATTAAAATAAAATTTTTATCATACCCATTACTTAATGATTTATAACATAGAAATAATAATGAACACCTAAAATAATTATTTTACTGAAAATTAAATATATATATATATATATATATATTAATACTATTAGGGTTGATAAATACAACCCCTTATTAAACCAATGGACTCCCTAAGGGTAAGGTGGGTGGAAGTGAAAATTTATTGGGGTGGTTTAGCAAACATGGTTTGGGACTATTCTTTATGATCATGAACTTATATCATAAATGGTTTCTCTTTTTCATTAATTGGTGAATCTCAACAAATGGTTGGTCATGATAAAATCCTATAGATTTTATCTCCCTTAAAATATCTAATAAATGGGCTTCATAGGGTATGATCCTATTGGTTGAGGTCATCACTTCATTCATCTATATCAATTGGATTAATCATAACCCATAATATATACTACTCATATGATCACTATTCAATAACTATATTATCAACAATAATGATGATTATTTTTGTTTCAAATTTAAAGTATACAACAAAAGAAGTACATGAATGTTCTATAACTAGATAACATAAAATGGCATTTATTTAAATCATAAAGTCAATTTTATTAATAAATGTTCTGGCCATTACAATATTCCCCTGTAAGAAAATTTTCACTCAAAATTTCCATTTCATATAATAAATTAGATTAGGGTACTTCTCTTTCATCACCTCTTCCAGTTCCCATGTTGCATCATTAAACATGTGGTTCTGCCACAACATTTTGACATGATGAGTTGTCTATTTTACATAAAATGTTGTCTCTATGACCTAAAATTTTCACTAGTTGGTCCTCATATGAATGATCGTTCTCTAATGGTTGATCCTATGAATTTAGTACATCTGTGATTTACAGTATGTACATTATCAAGAGGAATAATTGGACACATCATTTACTTGTGATATGTTAAGTGTGAGTACTAGTTGATAATACAATGATTTAATGAGGTTAAGGATCCTCAAGGGGAAAATGTAACTTAGACTAATATTTCCCTTTATCCCAAAAATCTTATCCTACTTTCATAGATATATATGGAGAAAACAAATATTATTGACCTCAAACTCTTGGTCTCATCGACGATTGTATTTATATATTTTAAATAAACTATGCACAGATTTTATGTGATGATGAATGGTTTTAACCTTACATATCATCTCCTTGATAAGATCATATCCGATAATCTTTCACTCTCCAACATTATCCCAATATGTTTGAGTCTGACACCTCTTCCCATATAGATCCCTATAAGATATTTTAATGCAACCTTGAAAACAGTTGTTATATAATAACTCATCTAAGGGAAGGTATCGATCCCAAAAATCTTGGAAATCGATTGAAAACTAGTTCAATATATATTCTAGATATTGAATGCTATTTATAGACTAATAATCCATACGAGGGTGATGTTCATTCTTGGATATCAATTCTATATCCAATTCATTCTAAATTAATCTCTAAAACCTCAAGTTAAACCTCTAATATCAATTAGATACAGTAGATATTTTAACTCCATGAACTATTACCACTTCTCTAATATATATAATGGTGGTCAAGAGAGAAATATTCATTTATAGCAAATAACGTGTTGAATTTTTAAGGAGGTAGACTACCACCAATTGAATTATTGGGATTATATTTCATGGTGATTTCTTTGACAAATTCAATGGATATGTTTTCCTATATCTATTATGGAATTAGAAATGGTTTCATAATACCCTTTAAACTCTATCATTCCTCTCTGACTTGATAATATAAAAAGCTTCGAGATATAAAAATCACAATATATCTCATTATTCTACCCCACCATATATTTTTATAGAAATTTTTATACATATTAGTTCATCCTTGATTAACAGATAAGGATTAGATATACGAATCATCTAGAATACCCCTCTTAAATTATGGCTTTGATGGGTCACATATCTGGGTACCACACCTTGTTACTCAATATTTAAAAAGTCAAATTCTTGAATATTTGATACATTCGTCAATAGATCCTCATCATCTTTATGGGATTTGATGATCCTCTCAAGAATGGATGGATGATCAATTATTTTGGAATGGTACGATGAAGATCCATTTATTATTAACATATCAATTATTTTGCATTTCGAAGAATATTTGACCCCCTGAAATCCTGATCATGGATAGAGTTGTGGTATCCTTTATACTCAAATAATATATTAGTTTTTTACTTTCCCATGCTGGTAATTGAATTGAACAATATCAATAGTTTATCAGATCTAATGACATCTACTATCACATATTATTCTCCTTTTGTGTGAATATATAATTTATAATTCTATGGTTCATATATATATCACACTTCTCCATGTAGAGATAATTTTCCAATTCATTATCATATCACTACATCCAATCCTTTATCAAGAGTTGGGTAGTTCTGCTTATGGATCTATAGTTAGTAGCTGTTGTAGGCTATCACTTTTTCATATCTAATGAGTACAAAACCAATTAATTTTTTGATGCATCATTGTAGATCAAATTTTATTCTCCACTTGTGGGTAATGTGATCACAAGTAAAGTGATTAGCCTATTATTCATCTCATTAAAAAATTCATTGCATTCATCATTCTAGAAAAATATTATTCTTTTCTGAGTTTTTTTGGTTAGGGGGATTGAAAATTATAACACCCCGAGTTTTTATGGACTATTTTTTCAAATAAATTAAACTTTTCATTTATATCTTGCAATACACTAAGTCAAACATTTCTTTCACATTAACCTGACTTCTCATATGTTACACGCAACACCAAGTTGGCGTATGATACATGAAACACAGAGCATAGATTTTGTTCAATGTATAAAATAACTATATTTGGATTAAAATATATGGAACACCAAAGGAATCTTTCACTACACACAACACTGACTTGGCTTGCGTTACATGCAAGAGAAACCTTATTTGATTGCTTTTGTAGTACACAATACCGTGTTTCACTAAAAAATGATATAATATTAAAATATTATTATTTAATGGGATATAAACTAGCCATTATGAATATTATTAACCAAATTTTCAATTTATATAACATTAAAATTCATATTATTTATTTTCTAGACATGATATAAGAACAAATTCAATTTTTTAGCTAAATGAAGTATTTTCCTAAAATGCAGTATTTCCACCATTGGATGGAACGCCCATTTTAAATCTTTTTTAACACTTTTATATATTATATTTTACAAAATAAGCTTCTTATTTGGAATTGGTACATCAAAATTTTATCTAGTTGAGTTTTTTGGTATTATTCTGATAAAATTCATATTTTAATGAATAGTGAAAAATACTGCATTTTAATTCAAAAATTATTTTGAATCTAACATATTTATATAGTTTGATTATATTTTTAATTATTTTTAAAGAGTAATTGGATTTTTTTTATAATTTAATACAATTTTGGTCATTGGAAATAATTTCAAATTTTAATTGTAAAGAAACACTTGTTAATCTTTTCATAGTTTTTACTTCTTAAAAACCCGTTTATGGGTTTTGAAAATGGGAATTAATTTTAAATTAATTTCAGATAATTATGTGTTTTGAATTTAGAAAAATGTATTCCATATTTGGAATCAAAAGGTCCAAATTATGTAAATATGACTTTTTTATTTTTGGACATTATGTATAGTAACGTTAGTAATTATTATTATTTGCCACATTTAAAGGGATAATCAGGTAAATAAGGGTAAAAAATAATATTATAATAATATAAAACTTCCAAAACACATGTCCAAATGATATTAGATGAGTCATGGGTGACCAAAAAAATCATTAGGCTGAGTTTTTGGAATTTGAGAACCCCTTGGGTGTAAAAATGACATTTAATAATAATTAATTTAATGTAAAGGAAAATATAACATAAAAATGTATCTTTTTAATAAAACAATTTTATCATGATTTATGTCAATGATATATTAGACTATAAATATTCATTACAAATATAAAAATATTTCCTATATCATGGTATTTTATTTATAATTTTTAGACATTTAATAAATAAATTTATTAATGACACAATGATGATGGAGTGATTACATTATCAATGAGATATTAAAATCAATTATATTATAAATTTTAAAATAAATGTAATTTGAACATTTTGATGTCATCCAAAAATATTCTAGTTGAAATTGACATGTTTGGGATGAATTAATGACTTTTTTTCATGGAATCAAGTTGTTATGACTGTAACAAAAATCAATTACTAAATAGCGTAAAAATTGGCATAAATTAATGTTTAAAAATTACTATTTTATTAAATGATATAATAGTCCAAAAAATATAAGATTCATCCAAAAACTTATAAAATATTGAAAATTTCATTAATTTTCAACTTTTGGTTCTCTTGGAATTTTATTGTAACTATAGTAACCATATATTATGGAAATACAATAAAACATGATAAGAGTTAATGTTTTTAACTAAGGGATAAAGATAAACGATATGGTTATGTTTGTGACATAAACTTTTCTACAACCTATTTTTTGAGATTATTTAGACACAACCACATATTATCTTATAAATAAATGAGTGTGGGAATATTAAAATAGAAAATCAAATTATAATAAATTAATATTTAAAGACTTTCCTAAGGTGCCCCTCACCTCTCCTATAAAAGGGGACTTCTCCTTCTCTTTTTATCACACCTCTAAATCCTCTTTTATTAGAAAAAACCTTCCCATTGACTCTCCCAACCTCCCTCAAATCATACTAGAGGGAAATGTTTTGGATGAAATCTATCATAGGGGGACATTTTGTGCAAATCAAAAGGAGATACTTGAAATGGAGTTAATTATTATGTCACATCTTTCAAAATTCATTTCTTATTATAATTCCTCTTATTATGTTGTTACCATAATAAATTAATAAATAAAGTAACTTATACATTATTATATGTTATTATAATGATGGTAAAACCTTATACCTCTTTTTATCTATCCTACATATAATAATATCACCATGTGTGCATACGTAAGGATTACCGTCTCCACGTCATGGTGTAATTTGTTATTCAACAATACATAATTTGTATGGGTATAATGGTTTGTATAAATTATTTAAATAATTATACTAAAAATATATTTATTCTTTATAATTAATATATAATCTAATTCCATACCATTAAACAATTATGTGAATGATACCATCACTTGTGCGTATGTCTGGCCTACCGTCTCCACGACGTGATAAGATTCATTCTCCACATTAACTATTCAAGAATGATTATAAAGTATATATAATAAATAAGAATAAAATATATGACATAATAATGATACTATATATATTTATATATATGTCATATGCTTTCTTCAATTCAATTCAATACGAAAACAGAAATAATGTTCATGCGTACATACGGCCTACCGTCTCCAAGAACGGTGTATTCCATTTCATCTATCTATCTATTATATATATTTATATACAGAATATTTATCATATTATGAAAGTAAGTAAATAATTATTACATAATAATATCAATAATAACAAGTCAAAACAGATATGATAAATAAATGAATTATTACCCAAAATGCTGCTTTAAGATGGAATTGGTAAATTAACAGGCAATATAAAGTCATAAGTGAATCACATATGATATCATAAATATTATTATGGATTTTGTAAAAGTTAATAATATGTTTAAACCCACTATACATGATTTTTAGACATGTATGAATGAAATTGGACCTAAGGTAAGGGACAATTTTATAATCTCATTATTATCTGATATTGTTTATCTGTAGGTATTTTCTGGGGTATACTTATCATCCACATTCATACTTCCAAAATATATAATATTATCTTTATTATTATACTCTTTTTTAATGTCAATTTTAACTCTTGGTGATTTTTTTATTAAATGGTATGAAAGTAATATTTCATTCATTTTCCATATGAGGTACTTTTTTACTTTTTCGGCAAGCGTACAAGAAGAATGTTTTTTAACTTATATGACATCAATATATTTTTACATATTCTTAATGAATTATTTCCGCGAAACATTTTCTACTTTATTTCAAGTTTATTTGCCACTAAATACATTTCTTTTAAAAATGCATGACATTTTGAGGAAATAATATGCTTTTGAAGAAGAAAGGATATTGTCCTCTAGCATTAAGTTCAAGTGTTGTATCAAAATTATTTTCCATCTAATATAACATAGGGTTATGTTTTTATCCCTATTATTACTTGGATTTTCTTGTATTTATGATGTACTTTTTTTTATGAAATCCATTTATTTAATATAAATTATTATAGAATGATGTTTAGGAAACCCATTTTATTTTATGGGTTATGCCATGATCATTGATTTATGTTTTTGTGGAACATGTAAGAATGATTTCATTATTAGATGGGTGAGACCTATATCTCCCTCCAATGAATTGTGTAAAATTTTATATCTCATGAAATATACATGACTGTAATGTAATGTAAATCTAGTTTTGTAATACATGTATGGAATGACATGTAAATCTGGTTCAGTAACACTTGGTTTAAACAGAAGGTAATCCTAGTTCAGTAATAGGGTTTTTATAATATGATGGTCTTGGATGAAATTCCTTGGCTAATATGGAAATAATATCATGTTATTATTTGTTTTTCAAAATATAATGTTTTATGGAAATTCAATTTTAACATGGTTAATGTTCCTTTATGATCTATGCCTTACGTACTACCAAGATTTATTTCATGACTCAAGATTTTGATATTTAATCCTTATGTCCATGATTTTACATTCTTATGTTTATAGTTTGTTTTATGTTCTCAATGTTTACCATTAATTAGACTTTTATCTCACCCTTTGTATGTTTTCTTTTCCCTAAGATATAATGATTAGTTTTAGGTAGGAAACCAAAATGGGATGATCTTAATGGGAGATGCTAAATATCATTCGCCAAGATAAAATATTACGTTACGAGTTTTCAAAGACACTAAACAAATATGGTCTTTGGTTATATATTTGTGTATTGTATTAAGTATTACATAAAAGAAATATAATGTCCATATACATCAATCTTGGGTCACTATAGTAGGTATCCGAGTGAAGGTTTAGTTAACCTTTGGAAATTAGGATGCGAAAATTTTAGAGAGATCGCTAGAGATATTTATAAGGTATGTCTAGGGATGTCCCTAATGATAATACTATCTATAGGTTACATTCCTAGAATAATGGTAATCATCATGAATAATTTAGTATTAAAAAAATATGTTAGACAGTGAATGTACCCCCTTGATTATGTTGTTTTCCTAGTGTGATTTTTTCCACTCACACTATTGTTTTTGTGTTTTAGAAAATTGATGAAAATAGAGGATTCATGTTAATAAGAATATAAGGAACAATGGAATGATGTTATTCATGAGAAACCAAATGAAATTTGAGTTTTAAGGTTAAACATTTTTATTATTACTAATCATCAATCTCAAATATGATCCAAAATATAAACTTGTTGAGTTTCCTGGCCCATCTAATAAGAGAAAGATTGAGTTACATGTTGATCATAGTGGAAAGAATGTTGAATTTTTCTCATGTAAATCATTTGGGAAGAGGAATCAGGTAGAATGTTTCAAAGGAACTAGACGATGTTTTGGGTGTATAAAATAAGGACACAAATATAGTAATTGCAAAGGAAAAGGTTCAATTAACACAATGGGCAAGGATAATGGTATTACTAAGACATAAATGAAGCTTAAATTTTTTAAATGTGGAATGTACGAGAATTATGAAAATTTATTCCCTAATGGAATATCTCTTTAAGAGAATCATCATTGTCACATGTGATGTATTTTTGTTGATGAAAATTAAGAGACTAAAAAATATATGATATGAAAGAAGTGTTAAGGAATAAAATGATGAAGCTCAGTCAATGGTTTAAGAAGATAGTGGAATGATTACATGATTACCAAGAATAATGTTTTATAAGAAATTTTATGGTATTATAGAATAAAGAAACACTTAAGGATTATTACACTATTTTTTTCCTTAATTAGTTGGAAGTATATGATTAATGATGCTAATAGCCATTAAAATTTATTCAGATATTTTTGAAAAATGCATCATATGTACATAATGATGGGATAAATAGATAATGATACATTTCATAGTTTTAATGGCCTCATGACTAATATAAGTAAAAAGTTATTTTAAGGTTTGAGTATATGTAAATTTTGGTTTGTGGAAAGAGTTAATTATGACAGAATGTAGGTTTTCATTATGGTTCTATGGTAATTCATGTTATTTTCATGTTTTAGAAGAATACATGATTACGATATTCATATGTTTGGAATGTGACAACCATGAAATACCTTATGTGATATGGGAGATAAATGTTAAGTCTATTTAGTTCACCTCTTTCTAAATTTTTTTATTTTCAGTTCTTGAAAGGATTGTAATGTTATCCATTTATAGATAGTATACGTTATATTCTAGTTAATGATTGTTAGATTAATTTATTTTCCCACTACAGGTGGCCTTATGAATATTTAATTACATATACTAACATTTTTTTGAGACATATGGATTGAAATATCATTCTATTTATGGATTTCATGATCTACTTACACTTTATGAATGAAAAACTCAACTTCATTTAATTGAATTTGAGATGAAGTGGAAATTGATTAAGGAACCACCAACGATGAGATTGTACTAAAATAAAGTAATTATTTATTCTCATGTTACTCATATTTAGGTAAAGGATCTTGAAAAACCAAATGTTATCTTAGAACCTTATTATTCGATGAATCATATGGTCCCTTAAATTATTGTAGATTTATGGGTTTCTGGTTGTTTACTTTGTCCAAACCATGTTCTTTATCACTCTCCATAAAAACATGATGGTTAAATTTTTCATCCATATAAATGATTTCACTTCCCACTTATGTTCTCATATAGGGAAACCCATTGATGAGTTTCATTGGGTAACCATTATGTTTCAAACATTCCTTTTTAACATGATGTTTTAGTATTCCTTTTTATGATGTGGGTTTCCCTGGAAGAAACTTGCAACTGGTAAACCATTTATAACCCCAACAAATTTTGAGAGAGAAATTCATTTTAAATGGGGTATAATGTAACACCCTGGGTTTTTATGGACCATTTTTTCTTAATAAATTAAAATATTCATTTATATCTTACAATTCACTAAGTCAAGCATTCTTTTCACACTAAACCGACTTGTTGTATGTTACACGCAACACTGAGTTATTGTACGATACATGCAACAATGGGTATAGATTTTGTTTAATATATAAAATAACTATGTTTAGATTATGTTATACGAAACACCAAAGGAATATTTCACTACAACCAACACTGAACATGCTTGTGTTACATGCTAGAGAAACCTTCCTCGATATCTTACGATGTACACATTACTGAGTTCTATTGAACAAGGATATATTATTAAAATATTATAATTTAATGGGATATAAAATTGTCGTTATGAATATTTTTATCTATATTTTTAATTTTATATAAAATAAATATTTATCTTTTGTATTTTCTAGACATGATATGAGAACAAATTCAATTTTTCAGATAAAAGAAATATTTTTCAAAAATTCTATTTTTCCACCTTTTAGGGGCACACCCATATTAAATATAGTTTTTATCAATTTTATATATTATATATCACAAAATAAAATTCTTATTTAGAAGAGGTATATAAAAATTTACTTTGGTTAAGTTTATTGTATTTTTCTAATAAAATTCATATTTTAATGAATTGTAAAAAATACTACATTTATTTCAAAATTTCCTTTTTATATAATTTATTTATATAGTTATAATTTATTTTTAATTAGTTTTAATGTTTAATTAGATTATATATTTTTCAATTGACATAATTATTTTCATTGGAATTAATTTCACATTTAAATTGGACATAAACACTTGTCAATCTTTTGATGGTTTTTATTTTTTAAAAACCTACTTCCTAGTTTTGAGAATGGGAAATAATTTTAAATTAATTTTTTCTAATTCAGTGTTTTTAATTTTGAAAAATGGATTCCATATTCTGAATCAAAATGTCAAAATTAAAAAAACTGGTCCCTTTTATTTTGGGACATTATGATTAGTTACTTCAGCAATTATTTTTATTTACCATGGTTAAAGGGTAAATCAAGTAAATAAGGGTTACAAATAATAATATAATAATAAAAAACTACCTTACAATATTTCATAATACTATTTGATAAGTTCTGGGTGTCAAAAACTATACTATGGACTAAATTTTTTCATTTGATAACCACTTGGGTTTGAAAATGACATGTTATAATAATTAATTTAAAGTAAAGGGAAATATAACAAAAACATGTATAGTTTTACTAAAACAATTTTTATATATAAACTAACTCTTAGAATATAAATTTTAAATATTAATTTAACAATATTTACGGCAACATGGTATTTTATTTATATTTTTTATACATTAAATAAATAAATTTATTTATGACACAATGATGATGTAGTGATTAACTTATTAATGAAATAATCAAATAAATGATATTATAAATATTAAAATAAATTTAATCTAAACACTTTTATGACATAAAAGAATTTTTTGGATAAAAAGGACATTTTATGGGTGTTTTAATGCCTTTGGATTGAAGAAATCAAGTTTTTATTACTAACAAAAATCAATTACTAAATAGTGTGAAAATTCACATAAATTGCTTTTTTAAACAAATACTATTTTATTAAATGATATAATAGTAATAAAAATATATGATTCTTCCAAATGAATTATATAATGGTAAACATTTCATTAATTATCCACTTTTGGTTCTCTTTGCATTTTATAATAACTATAGTAACCATATATTTTGAAAATATAAGAAGACATTGTAAGATTTAATGTTTTTAACTAAGAGTTAAATCTAAAAGATAAGGCTAATTTTGTGACCTAAACATTTATAAACCCTATTTTTTTAGAGGATATAGACCCATAATAATCTTATATTATAAATAAATGAGTTTTGGACCATTATAAACCGAAAATAATGTTATAATAAAATAATATTTAAAGTCCTTCCTAAAGTTCCCCTCACCTCTCCTATAAAAGGAAACATCTCCTTATGTTTTAATAACACCTCTAAAGGACTTTTATAGGCCATAAAACCTCCCATTTCTTCTACCAACTTCCAAAAATTCGTCTTATAGGCCACAATTTTGGCATAAATCTATCACAGTGAGACTTTTTGTGCAAATTGAAAGGAGATACATGAAAAGAGTTAATTGTTTTATCACCTCTTTAAAAATTATTTTCTTCTAATACTTCCTCTTATTATGTTGTGACCATACTAAAGTTATAAATCTAGTATCTTATAAATTCTGAGATTTTATTATAATTATAGTACAACCTTTTACATCCTTTTATCCGTCCTATGAATAACAATATCACCATGAGTGTGTATGTACGGTTTACCATCTCTACGTCGTGGTGTAATTTGTTATTCAACAATAATTAAGTTGGATGGGTATAATTATGATTATAAGGGATTCATGTAATGAATATAAAATTATAACTATTCTTTATAATTAATATATCATCCAATTCTATACCATTTAACCATTAATTGAATGATATCATCGCTCGTGCGTACGTACGACCTACCTTCTCCACGACGTGGTGAGATTTTTCATCAATGTTAACCATTCAATAATTATTATAATGTATATATAATAAATAGAAATGAAATATATGATATAATAGTTATACTAGATTTACATTTATATGTGTTACCTACTTTCTTCCATTCAATTCAATAAGGAAACAGAAACAACATTCATGCGTACGTGTGGCCTACCGTAACCATGAACGGTGTATTCCATTTCATTCATCTATCTATTATATATATTTATATACTAAATATTTATGATATATAAATAATATTTTACATTATGGAATTTAGTAAATCATGATCTACCTAATAAGATCATGAATAACAAGTCAAGACACATACGATAAATAAAACAATTATTACCCAAAAAGTTTCTTTAACATGGAATTGATAAATAAAAAGGTACAATAAAAGTAATAAGTTGATTATATATGA
Source organism: Viscum album (assembly GCA_963277665.1). Lineage (NCBI taxonomy): Eukaryota > Viridiplantae > Streptophyta > Magnoliopsida > Santalales > Viscaceae > Viscum > Viscum album. Next base: position 1,521,043,775 of record OY728119.1, read on the forward strand.
TATAATAGATAATATTATGTTGATGTTACAAGTAAATAAGATTTTTAATCCCACTACACAGAAGTTTCAAAAACATATAGAAGAAATCAGACATAAGGTTAAGGATAATTTTGCAATCTCATTATTATCCGAGATTGCGTTTTCATAAGTATTTTCTAAGGTATATTTATCATTCACATCTATGTTTCTAAAATATATAATATTATTAATATTATTATAATATAGTTTAATGTCAATTTTACCCATTGGTGAATTTTTTATTAAATGACATGGAAGAAATAATTCTTTTGTTTTTCATACGAGATACTTTTTTACTTTTCCAGAAAGACTATGAGAAGAATGAATTTTTTAACTTATACAGCATGAATGGATTTTTACATCTTCATAAAAACATATTTCTATGAATAATACTATAAAAAATTTAATGATAAATTTCAACTAAATAGTTTTCTTTTAAAATAGAGAGGTCTTTTGAGAAACAAATTTTTGAAGATGAAAGGATATTTTCCTCAAGAATTAAGTTCAAGTGTTTTATCAAAATTATTTTCCATATAAGATGACATGGGGTTAGGATTCTATACCTATTATTACTTTGATTTATTATTTTTATTATGGAACTATTTTTATGAAATACATTTATTTTATATGGATTATGATGGAATGGTATTTTAGAAACCCATTTTTTTCATGGGTTATGATATGAGGAATGATTTATGTTTTTGTGGCACATGTAAGAATGATTTCATTATTAGATGGGTGTGACCTATATATCCCTTCAATGAATTGGGTAAATATTTATATCTCATGAGATAGACAAGAATGTAATGAAAATTAAATTCAGTTGAATAATATAGGATAGGAACGACAAGGAAATTTGGTTTAGTAATATATGGCTAGAATGACAAGTAAACCCATTTCAGTAATACACTTTTTCCACTATGATGGTCTGGGAAGAAATTCGTTGGATACTATGGAAATCATATTATATTCTTATTTTTTTTCCATAGTTCCATGTTTTATTCCAATTATATTTTATCATAGTTAATGTTCCTTTATGGTATATGCCTTACATACTACCAAAAAAATTTATGACTCAAGAATTTGATATTTAATCTTTATGATTGTGTTTTTACATTATTATGTTTACAGTTTTTTTATTTTCTCAATTTTTACCCATACATAGCATTTAAGATGATCCTTTTTATGTTTTATTTTCACAAGGATATAAAGAATAGTTTTAGGTAGGAAATCAAAAGGGGAAGATATTTTTTGGAGATGTTGAAGATCATTCACCAATTTAGAATATTATGTTCCATGTTTCCAAATACACTAAAATAATACGGAATTTGGGTGTTTATTTGTGTAATTTATTACGAATTCCAAAAAAATGTAATTTCCATATTCTTAAAGCTTGGGTCACTATGAAAATCATGATATGTTTCTCAAAAATTAATGACAATACCTTGATAATCCTAATAATATACATATTTCAATCACATAGGTGGGTCTTGTCTATACATAAATTATATAAATTTTTAAAATATCCACATAGATCCATTTTCTAGTGATTAAATATTTTATTAATAATACTTTATCAAAACCAAACTCATACTTCTATACTTTGCAAACATATTTTCTTTCCATATTGTCCTCGGTATGGTATTCAAATGCTCATCATCCACCTCTTTTATTTTTGAGTATATAATAATATTATCAATAAATACTACAATATATTTGTCAATTTAATCCCAATAGACTCTATTTATCAAATCCATGAACATTTCTAGAGAATTTGCATGTCCAAATGTAATCCCAATGAACTTATGGTTCCCGTACATTGTATAAAAAGAAAACATGGGGTTATCCTCATTCATATTTACTTGATAACATCACTACCAAATATCAACCATAAAGAAATACTAGAATACATGTAGATGATCTAATAATTCATTAATCCTTGGAAAAGGATACTTTTTCATTATCATGATCATGTTGAGCTCACAATAATCAATTCATATGTCAATTAAACTATAATTCTTCTTGAAGAAGTAGACTAGTGAATCCAACTATAAAGAACATGTACATATAAACCCTTTATAAAGATTCTACTATAGTTATTTTTTGGCCCCTGATGTTCAAAAATTAACATTTAAAATAGAGTCGTTGATATTGTAAAATCACTATATAGATGCTTGATTTAATATTCAAACTCTTAGTATGAAGGAATACCATGAAATTATTTAGAAACACATCATCATATTCCCTCACAATGGGCTCAAATCTAAGTATTACCCTTTACTTATACTCAATAATTTGATTTAGATATTCTTTCTTATAGTGAAATAATATCAATGATTGAAATTATGATTCCAAAAAATACATTTAGTCATATTTTCACTATTATAAAAGAAGAGGGAGATTCACAACACAAAGGTTAGTTTCATTATCCTGAAAATTTATATTGTCTCAATATAAGGAAAACCAGTCCATTCCTAAAATTTCATCAAATTCCACTAAAGGGAGTATGAAAAGGTTAAATAGTAACTTCATCCCACAAATTTTTATAGGGTAGGATTTGTATACTTGGGAGAAAATGTTTTCCCCTTTTTTTTCATTTTCACCGACAACTCTACATTCAAAAATTGTGGTGGTGTTTGAATACTTTTACTAAAATTTAGAGATACAAAATAATGTGTAGAAATAGAGTCATAATTTATGTTCTCTAATATTTATGGAATAAATAATGTACCTTTCACCACTTTATTTTTAATATATACCTCTTCAGTTATGATGACATAATCTCATCCTTACTCTCTAGGCCTAGGGGGTTGATATTATCAGTTTTCATTAACAAACGTTGTATTAGTGCATTGACAATCATTGTATACTTATTAATTTCTATTAAGTCACTATAACATGGGATTAGGGTTAACTTGAGAATTCCTTTAGTCTATCACATCGGTTAGTTTCTCTTATCAGTAATCACTAGAGAGGTACCCTTCTTTCCAAAACCAAAATAATTTCCTCATCCCATTAATGAAACTTCTTTAGTGATTATCACCATGACTTGTATAAGTGGTATGTTGAAATTTCATTCCACCATTATATTTAAACATCGCATTAACATAAATAAACTTTACTTTTTTCTTCTTTTCTATATGAGACCTATTAGATTCATTAATATCCATTTCTACTTTGAGGGAACATAGAAGTATTTCTTCATAATATTCAAACTCTTTAATGTATAATAATTTTTCATAAAATTGTATTTTTTCCACAAAACATGTGGTACCCTTTATATTTGTGGGTTTATAAATCCATAGGCTTATTGTGAATGTCATGTGATGTTCTCCTCGTAGGCCCTGATAGATTCATCATCTATTTGCATGAGGGTAAGTAAGTCCCTCTATATTTTCAGTCAAAGAGTGTGAAGAAAATATTTACTAATTTTTTAATAGAATTATTTCCACTCCATTGATTAAATATCCTCATAGGTATTTGTATTCTTGAAAAACATCCACCATTGATCAGATGTTCTTTCCACATGATAAATTTCACCATGACCTTCTATTTCTTAGAGCATCAAAGGATGGATTCAATATTTTTTAGTGGAGAGGATCTATTTTTCTTCATTTAATGGATATCATGATCCATTGAATGTACATGGAATGTTTTATATAAACTTATAAATTGTAAATTTCTCTTTCTTTGGGTGATTTTTGAATTCCTCCTAATTCATGTTTTGGTTCAAAACTAGGTCAATTGAGAAATTATTGTCATAAAGTTCACAATTCCAACTCCCATCTGGGTGAGCATCTTCTTTGGGTAGTCTTAATATTTCCCTTACATTGGATATTGAATCAATTTATTATATTTAATTTCAATTTCTATAATAAATGTATAATTAGGGATGATAATATTTTTGGACTGTTAAACACATAAAAAGAAAACTATGAACATGAAATGTATTAATCATAAATAACTCATATTCTTTTACCCCCGAATTTTTAGGATTCAATCTATGTTATCCATGATTTATTTCACAATAAAAAATATCATTAGAATTTTTGTTCCATTAACAATGGTGCATAATGATCTTGTGAATTTACCAATTCATATTCCCTAGGATTGTCAAAATAGGTGTTCATAAAAGCCCATTGTTGTGCATTAGTTCACCATTGAATCTAACACAATATGATATTTTTTGGGTCGTTACCCATAGGTACATATCTACTAGAGCCACATCCACTTGTAGTATCTAGATACGGATATATTTTCCGAAAAACTAATTAATCTATAATTTATAGATATTTAAGTATTTTCTTATATTTAGTATTATCCATAAATATTTCTCTGGATTTTTTAATCCTAATCCAAAAAATAACTAGATTTTCCTTTGATACTGACTATAGAAACCTATCTCTTTAATATAATTTATTTCAATATTTATTTCATCAAATAATAATGAATACAACCCATAAGATCATAAATATTTTTTTGGGAAATTAGGTTTATGTAACAACCACTTCATACATGGATTCCATAATATTATTGAAAACATCATTAACATGTTTTTAAAATTCCATATCTTTTAAAACAGCATGAGATAACATGGGGACATACATAATAAAGGGTTAATCTATAGAGTATAGTATGTGAATAAAAAATAATAACATTATGAAAGTATTACATGTTAGTAAACATGATCATCAAATTATTTTTTGTGGAAGAACCATAGGATGATTTTTACACCATATTGGGGAACATAATTAATCACGTGATGGATTAATGAGAGTTAAATGGGTGTCTTATCACATTTAAATAATAATTTAATTATGTGGTATGTATGATAACATACACCAATATGATAAAATGGTAAAAGGTCAAACACGAAGGAGGTGTATGATTAAAAAGGTGGAGGGGATCCATTACATTGAGAGGGAGTTTACAATGGCATAGTAAAAGCTTCTTGAAATATTTGGGAAACATTAGAAGGGTTATAGAGAGGAAATTGAATAGTATAGACTTTATCCAAAGATTTTGAGTGGAGAATAATGGGTGTTTTTTGGTTTTATATAGTAAAACAGGGGGGAGTTATTTATTATTTTCTAAACATAGGTTTTGGAATCTACACAATAATATAAGGAAAACCAAAAAACCTCTCATTGTATTGGACCATGTTTTCATCCAAATAATATTTTTTTAATTATTTTATAATTCCATTACCTAAGAACATTAAAATTATACCTTTATAGATGTTTATGGAAGTTATGTTTACCAATAATTGGTTTTAAAACCATAATATATAATATAAGTTTTAGAGGATATATAAAGGATTTATAAAATTAATCAAATAACCTAAAAACAAATTATTTTAAATGGGAAATATATATTTGGTCTTGGATACATTTTATAGAACATATTAAATTACATTTGGTCAACTATGATGTCATAATACTTACCGTAAATTTTTGACATAATTAATTTTAACCAGAAAAAAATGTTTTCTCTGAAAATAATGAAACATTTACCATTAGAAATTTTTGAAATGACTATTGAAAAAATAATATTGATTTAATCAAAATTATACTCTAAATATGATAAATTTATCTTTTATATTAAAGTCGTTATTTATTAAAAAAATACTTGTTTTTGGCAAATGTAGTTTTATGACCCATATGAAAATTACATATCAAATTTCTAAAATTATATTATAATTTATAAACTATTTAATAATAATATTTTAGTAAAATACCATTTATTTCAAATATTCATGAATTCATCCAAAGAAATGAGCAAATAGAAATTTCTTATTCCCTAAAAAATAATTCATTTTTTCTCAAATTAAAATCTAATTTTAATCAAACTCATTAATATCATTTATAAATTAAAAACAATAAGGAAGAAGTAAAATAATTATTTTATTTAAAATAAAATATATGTATTCATACTATTAGGGTCAAGATACACAACCCATTATTACACTAGTGAATACCTTATGTGTAAGTTGGATGATGGTGTGATTTTCTTTGAGTGTTTTGGTGAACATGGTTTTGTATGTGATCTTAATTAGAATTAAATTTTCAGATAAATGGTTTCAATCATGATTTAGTTATTCAAATATCATCTTGGGATTGGTCAATAAAAAATACCAAAAATTCCATCTCCAAAGGAGGCTCTGATAAATGGGATTCATAGGGAAGAATGCTATTGGTCAAGGACATCACTTCTTTCTCCCATGCCAATTAGAATAATCACCAGCCTTAATACATACTAATATTATGATCACTAATTAATGACTATATTATTAATGGTTGTGATTTTTAATGGAATTTAAAATTTTAAATGAAATATCCAAAAAACTTCTTATGTTTCTATAACAAAATTACATAATATGGAATTTATTCAATGATTAAGAGGATTTTATTTATAATTTTTTCTGTTTCTATTCTAGAGGTTTATTCGTAGAAATAAGAGATGATTTTTACATTTTTCTCTTGTGGTTTCTTCTCCATTCATTTATGTTTTCTCCCATGCTACCTTTCCATGGTATGATGATCGATCTCCTCTATTTTCTGGGATTTCATCTGATGTGTTTTTGGCATGTTAGTGGTGCAACTCAAATAGGTATCATTAGTTCCTTTCTAGAGATGTGATCATATATCCACATTTCTGTTCCATTCTCATTTAATAATACTTGGAATCCTTGAGGTAGAAGATTCATTATTTCTCTAGTATTTTAAAGCAATCATAAATATAAAAATTGTTATATCACTGGGTAATAGTTATATTAATCTTAATTGAGATTAAATTAGAATCAAAAAGGGAACCAATTTTTTTATTATATCAATCACATATGTTTATACTTTGTTAATGTTTTTCATCTTTATTTTCTAGATAGTGTTCTACCTCTGGTTTATGATATTTTTTGAATGTTTTTTATATTTAGAATTGGATAAATATTGAAAATTTGGTAATTCATGCTGGTTAAATTATTAAAAGGTATAGTGACCCTGTCTTAAAAAAACATTTATATTACATCATTTTAGATGAATATTTAGAACATTAAAAAAGAAAATTATTGAGGGCCATAATAGTTTGGGGTCTTTGGAAACAGGGAAAAAATATTCAATCTTGGTGAACAATCTCCAATGTTTCCCAAAATGATCTTTCCTTTTATTATTCCCCATATGGATATCCTGCCTAAATAATTTTTCATAACCCAGAGAGGAGAAAAAAATAATGGGTGATCTAATATGCTCATTAAGGTTATACATAATATTTATAAATCTATGAACAGATGAAAGAATAATATATGTATAATAGTATGTGATAAGGAATAAAAAAATTATATTTTTCATAAAAAACCTTTCAGTGATCATAAACATTATTCAAGACATAAAACATTATCATTTTATAAACCATGATCTATAAGGGTGAGAAACCATTATAAATAAATCATGAACCATAATCTCAGGTCATAAAAGCATAAAACAATTATAATAATAAAAACAATTTCATGTGTCGTGGGTAACTACGAATACCATTAACATAGTTGATTATGAAACAACTATTTCCCATAGTGTTTTAGGATGAACTTATTTCCCATTATGGATTAGGATGCACAAATTTCCCATTGTTGATTTGGATGAACCTATTTCCCATTGTGGATCAGGGTACACCTATTTCACATTGTGGATCAGGACACACTTGTTTCCCATTTTGGATTAATATTTTTGAATTTTTCCAATTTTTATCTCACAAGATATAAAAATTTAACCAATTAATTATATGAAGATATAGGTCCCACTCGTCACATAATGAAATCATACATATCTATTACATAAGAGCATAAATAGCCATCATATAATAACCCATGAAATAAAATGGGTGCTATTAAAATTTCATCATATCATAACCTAATGAAAATAGACATGTTTCATAATCATTTCATCTTAGAAAATCCCATGAAAGGAAGTGTGTTTCATAAAATTTTTATCATGGTATAACCTATGAAAGAGAAACAGTTTTCATAAATAAAATTACATCTTAATCATAAACCATTAAAAGTAAGAATAAGAATGGTGCACTAACATAATACCCCCAGTAAATCATAAACTATATTAAGTGATTTCAGATTCTATAGAAAACAATTTTGAATTGTTGTTTAAAAATATTTTTGGAAGAAAATATACATTTCCCTTTGAAAAATCTTTAAAATATAAAACCTTTTCAAATCCTTTTTCATTGAGAAAAACATTCCAAACATAAAGATAATGCTTTGAAAACCATTTTAAACACTTTTTAAAACATTAAAAAAAATTATTTTTCATGAAAATGATATTAGAATATAATTTTCAAATATTTTTAATGATTTTTTATAAAACATATTTTTGAATAAAAATTATTTCTAACTGAAGGGAGAAATAATGTTGGATTTTCTTAATAATAATTTCTTAATAATCATAAGTAACAAATTGTGTAAAAATGCTACTATTACATAAAGATATCATGAATAAATATTGGATAAGAAACTTCATGATAATTATTCAGAGACGAATCATAATATTTGATTAATGGAAGACTAATCCTTAACAATCTCGATAAACGATGAGATTGAAGCAACAAACACTTACCACTTTGGTAAATTTTAATCATAATACCCATGAAATAATAATATTACATGAATCTTACCATATCATGAAAATAATAATATAAATGAAAATAAATTTCAATGCGGTAGTATATACACCTCATAAAACACTATAGATGCGTAATAGAACATGTGTCACAAAGAAGGAAAATCCTGAAAAATTATATTATCACTTTCATATTTTTGAAAATGTTACCCCATGAAAGAGATATCATGTAATGTATTTTTAAATAAAAATAATTCTCAGTAGAAGAATCATAAAATATATACATGGTATGTATAAACACCTAATACAAGAAATAAGTGGTGAACATGAATTTTGTCACACAGAAAATAAAAGTGATATAGAAATCAATTACTACTTGAGTAACTTTTGAGTCCTGATATCCAAGAAGTAATAACATCAATTGAAACTTTAAATATCATGAAATAGATTAAATTCATGATATAACATATCAAATTTAAGTATATATACACCAAAAAAAGAAATGAGTGGTTACTATGGTAATCGTCCATTCCTTTAAGGTCTGTTACATTGCAGATTTTGGTGGTTGAAGTTGTTTAGGGTAGGTTTCCGGAGTTTTTGGTGGAGGATGTAGGTGTATTAGTGTTTCTATAGGAAATAAAAACATTGTAAATGTATTACATTATATGAAATTGTGGTTAATGACTTTTTTATCCGAGTGGTTCATGACGTTTATACTTCTAATGGGTAGACAATGAAAAGGGAACATGTCATATAATTAGTATTCATGAAGTGTAATAAATTCTGTTGTTAAATCCTTCAAGGTGTTGTGTTTTTCATTGAATGTTGAAACTTTTAGAAACTCAATTATTACATGTTGTGTAATTTTACACTATATGAAAACTGTGAGATCCATGGTTTTATGTTCTTTTTTGGAAGAATTTTAATTCATTCAGCAACCTCTCTTATCTCTTGTTTTAGAATAACCCTAGGTTCCTTGAGAAGTTATTAATGCCCTATTCCTTGCATGTAGATACTTTAGTTCAGTTTTATCGATGTTTGAAATAATTGGTAGGTTCTCCTATCATTCTTGGTTGGTTTTCTTCAAGTATTCTTGGGAGATTCTCTACAGTGGTGTGGTTTGGTTTTGGTTGTGTGTTGGGATAAATTTTGATGACCTTTGGGGTATAGTGTAGGTTGACTAATAGTCTATCAATGTGTATTTGGGATTTTCAAGTGTTATTCATCACCTTGTGGTTCACAATGAGTTGGATTGATTCATTAGGGTATGAAATCTGTCATTTCTCTTTATTATTTATCATGTGAGAGGGGTTTATTCTTCCTCATCTATAAAATATCGATGTTCTGGATTAATCAAAGAAAAATAATTGGTTGAATTGAAATTTCATGGTAAATGGGTTTGATTCAAATTCTTTTATAGCATTAATGATATTGTTATACGATGGATTCTATGGGTCTGATTCCCAGATGAAAATTGTGGTCATTGGGGGATTTATTTGCACAGAATAAGATTTATTGTGATTTATCTACCTATTTTGATTAATGTGATATCACATTAAATAGAAAATTGACCAACCACTTATATTTTTATAATGAACTTGTTTCACCATGATTTAAAGATATTGTTATAACCCCACTAAAATGATGGAAAATGTGATAATATACCTTCATTAAATTTGTAAAATGATCCTTGATTTTTTGTGACAAGTTTCCATGCTTGTGGGAAAGTGATGTGTGGTTTTGATGGGGTGTGGGGGATATTTGGTTGTTCATCCATACTATTGGGGTAATAAGGTGGTGTTTTGTTGGTTGTTATTTTGGGGTGGCGAGGTGGTGGATTTTTTATGGGATTTTTGGGCGGTGAGGTGGTGGTTGTTTAGATGTGAATTTTGGGGAGTATGGTTTTGATTTGTTGGTTGTGCTTTTGGGGCCCCATGGTGGTGGTTGGATGGCCATGTTTTTGGGGAGGAAAGATGGCGGTTTTTTGTCTAGGAATTTTAGGAACAAGGTAGTGGTTGATTTTATATTCTTTAATGGTGGGATGTGATAAGAAGATACGGATTATTTGTTACTTATGATATGTGGTTTCTTTGTTCTTAATGCTTGGGTAGTTACTGAATAAATAATTGTCAAATATTGATATAAATTACATGGGTTGGTTTGGTTAGTTGGATGAGAATGGTTAATGGATAATTAAATGATGGTTTGTGTTATTCAATGTGGTGAATGTTGAATAATGAAATGAATGGTATGATTAAATGTAATTTGTTGGAAATGTGAAATGGGGCTTTTGGCTTATTGTTAGGGGTTATGAATTTCGAGGTGACAAAGATGTTAGTGATGTTTTGATTTTATTAGTGTTTGTTTGTGAACCCATAGGTAAGGGTTTTGTGTGGATATATGTATATACTTTATATTAGTTTTGATTTTTATATGCACCCCACTCAAGTTGAGCACTATGTTCCAACACTCACATAGTCACATGTGGGTGTTTTTTCGACATCCGATGAGGACGATAGATGGTTAGGTACCCACTCTTTCCCAATTTCTCTTCTAGGTGAGGTTGGTATTACATTGGTTGTTATGGGTGGAGGTCTTTCAGTGCATTATATGGAGGTTTTGATAGAATATGTGTTTTTAGGAGTGCCGTTATAGTGATTTTGTGACGGTGGAGCAAGTGTCTTCGGGTGAGATGTAATATGAACGTGCGTGTGGGGTGGATTATGGTGGTGGTTGTTCATGTTTGGATGAGTGAATGAGGTACATGTACTATATGGTCAAGATACCCTACTACACAAGTTAAGTAAGTTTCTTTGATGTGATTTCCCATGTTTCTATGTGTGAGATGTGATCGGGTCATGCTTGTGGGGTGGCAATCATATGTGTCTGCGGGTGTGATGTGATGTGAGCATGCTTATAGGGTCGGTGTTATATGGAATAGATGAGAGTTCTAGGACCCACAAAATTGTAGTGTGGGAGTGTCATACAAATGAGAAAGCTGTGAGAGGTACCCTTTATTTAGTTTCTTCATGTTATATAATATTATAAAACATACACTATTTTGTGAGTGTGCCTTGGTGAGTCTGGGATGAATAGTTGACCTGTTTAGGTGCTATTGATTCTTCTGTTTTCTCATGGGTTCATTACTATGCTCCTTTCACATATTCATGGGAGACTTTGGTTTTTCTATTGATTATACTTATATGATCATCCAATGTATATAAACATTTTTTTGGATTCTATAAGATGGTTATGTAGACTATGATGGACATTACTAGATCATATATTTGGAAAAGCTACAGTATCACTACTTTAGCTTTGCTTTTTGGTATTTACTTTTGGATACATTTATTTGTATCTGTTTTATTTATAAATGTATTTGGGATTGTTTTGGTTCCTTTTTATATTATATTATGGCGTTGATTGTGGAAAATTCATATCATCTCCCAATTTTATTTATATTATATTAGGTAATGACTATCATATGGTGATATTTTTATACCCTCAGTGTCAGTCACCAACCTAGGGCCTATTAGAGGGGGGATCCAGGCATCATTTTCTCTCTCCCCACATTTTGGTATATTGGGTTCGAGGGGTTCCTGATAGATTAGTATTAATGGTGATGGTTGATATATATATTATAGAGATTGGTGTTAGGCACAATGAGGATTACATGGGTTGGTATGAAAAGTGTTTCTTTTGAACTTGGAAGGTGACATAGGCCAGAAGGACTAGCTAAGATAGGAGATTGTAGGCCCCCATTATATAGTACACAAATTATGATCTTATTGAATGACCAAGTGAGTTGGGAATATTTTAATGTTAGGTACCTTGGAGAGGTGCATGTATCATGATAACTTGTGTACTTTTTTGAGTTGGGTTGATTTGTTACAGTTATATTAAATAAAGTTAATTAAAAAATGAATCTTAAATAAAATCCCTACATTTGGGCTTACCAAGTTATTTTTTACTTTTTATATATGTATCTTGTTCACTGTTCACATGTGGCTCAAGAAGATGAGGATTAGAAGGATGATTTAGTTGATCTCCATAGGGTTGATCTGACAGAAGAGGATGAGTTTAGGAATAGAGAATTTTTTTGATTCTATAAAAAGGCCTTCAGAAGGTATGAGGGTAGTGTTTTATAAGTGGAGAGAGAGAGATGGATGGAGGAGCTTGAGATCACATTTAGTTTGACCAAGGCTCTGATGGGATACTTGGTCCCTTTGGTAGTAAGTCATATGATGGGAGCAGTTCATCATTTGTTGATTTTGTGTCTGGGAGAGTGGAAGGAGGCTTGTGTTTTATGGATTGACATTCAAAAAGAGTTCTGGGAAGAGTTTTTTTCATCGACCATTGAGGTAGTGAATAGGCAGGAGGTTTTTTCTCCTCAGGGGGGAGTATGCCAGCACTACCAAAAATAGTTTTTTTATTAAATGAAAACCTAGCACAACAAAGTGACACTAGTAAAAGAGAATCAATGTTATGGGGGTCTGTAGTGGTGAGGCTCGAGTGCATCACTAAAAAATATATTAGAACCCTTACTAGAGAAGGATCCCATGCTATAGAATGAGGAAATGTGATCATCTAGTGTTTCTTTAGAGGATAAATAGTTTTCATATTTATTCCCCTCATACTAGGTGTGAGTTAAATTTTTTACCCTGAGAGATCATATTAATACAATTTTGGATATGATACAAGATCAACATAGGGTTCGAACCATTACAATGCATAGCATTATACAATAGATAAGAGTCCATTTCCACTGTAGTTAGCTAATTATTTTATTTTTTGTACAGATCAAAAATGAAAAACATGGCCTTCCATCATCCTAGAGAGAGTTCCCTTACCTAAAGAAGGACATTAAAGTGATAAAAACAGGGTCATTGGCATCCTGAACGAGGCCTCCAATGCACATAATCACTAAGGTAAAAGAGCCATATCTATTTACTTTCATCCCCCATTTGTGTGGTACCAAACAAATCCATTGTCCTGTGAGAGGCACACAAGAATATCTACTAGACGTACGTAGAGAAATAAGAGGCCCGAGGGATAGAGAATCCTCCTAGTTCGTAAACATAAAAACCATGTCAATTATCAAGATTTTACGTCTAAAGGTGATGGATATTTTCGAACTAGGAGGCCCTTGAAGAAATATTTATTCCTCATAATCCCTAAACTCAATCACCCTTCCATGAAGATGACACTCTGAGATTTTCATTTTGTACTATTACTCTCCACTCATTGACACAAAAAATAAAGAAGTTTATACCCCATGTAATCGTAATAATTCACTATAGTGAAGGTACCTATGATAGGATATAGATTCCTTGACCATTGGACTTTGAAGAATAGATGTTGAATGGTTTTTTCACTGGGTGTTCTACAATATTTGCATCTCCAAGAAATGCGAATACTAGTTTTATTAATATTATCATCTATGGGAAGAGATTTGTTTTATACCTTCCAAAACATAAATTTGTGTTTAGAATGGATTTATTGCACCATATATTCTTATCTCATCCATCATTATCCAGTGTCAATTGATCCATCCTCTAGTAGTATTTAATTGAGAAGGTGTTGGAGGCTGAGATAGAATACAAACATCTATTGGGGACCATAAAATGATCTATTAAATAAAAGACCCTATTTTAATCCCTATAAATAATGGAATGATTGAAACAAGATAATTACTTATTTTAATGAAGGATATATCTGGAGTGGGGAAACATATAAAACCATGTTTAGATCAGCTCCAGTTTCTATTACATAAGATGATATCACCCTGACGTACAATCCAACACTCTTTGGACTTGAGCTCTATGATGTGAGGATGAAAAGAGCTCTAGATTACTTATTTATTTACCATTTTTATCTAATGAATCCTTGATTCATTTCTACATAGTTAATATACCCCAAAGGGGTTTCCCATCAAAGGTTTCACATGCCAGTTTCCATGAATACCATACATATTAGAGAGATGCTCTAGATGTAGGTGCCCCCTCCCACACTGGTTTACCTAGACTATCCTAGGAGACCAAATTATTTTCCCCTAAATATGGGAATCCAAAATAAAATCTCCCATAATTCTCTTGAGTCTCAAAATAATGGATTTAGAAACATTGAATAAGGGTGTATGTTAGTACATGAGTTGGGAATCAAGTCCAAGGACCTTCTACATTTCCCATAGATCCTTTCTCAGATGAGGAATATCACATGATAAGTATGGAGGAGGAACTATGACTTTCTATACAGTATGTAGATACTCATTTTACATTGACTACAAATTTGGAGGTGCAGAAGAAGGAAGAGGTGATTGAGTGGATGAACTCACAATGAGGTTTACTGTTAGAGGAAATCTGTATGGATTCCTTGAGGAGAATATTTATCATTATAAGGTATCAGGAACCGAGACTATTGAGTTTTCTACCATCTGGGAGTAAATCACAATAGCTTACTATTTTTCCTTCTATGGATAGTGGTTTCCGTGAGGTTTCTTGGGGAATTGTGTATGTTTTTTTGGTTGTAAGTTATGTGTCCATCACCAGAAACAAATTCTTCGCGGTTCCCTGAGCTTAATTTGGTGGAGGTGGACAAGTCCATTGTAAGACTATGTAGTAGTTTCCTATGTGACCATTTCAGTAGCAGGGGTAGTAGTCTTATGATCCTCCGTGGGAAGATAGGGAATGTTGAGGCTGATCTTAGGATGATCCTCATGTTCTGGGACCACGACAAAAGCATGGTTGGGGTAGTGGTCATTAGTATAGAGGTAGATGATATGGGTGTAGTCAGTTACATGTAGGGGAGTTTCTAGTTCCAGAAGGAATGGAGATCATAAGAGGTATGATCAGTTTTCTTAGTACCCCTATTAGTTCCTTGTTTGATTAAGGAAATATTCACTCCATTGTTACAACCGTTCTAGCCAGATCTCTATGAGTACATGTAGAGAGGATTCTCATTCCCCTAGTGTTGAATCACATTTTAGAGGATAGAAAATATTATTTGATGTGTTCCAAGGGTGTAGACTGGTGATGGGGGAATATCGGTCATGTGGGAAACTTTTTTTACTATCGACATTTCCATACGATGTTAACCTAGTCACTTTCATGTTATATTTTGTATGTTTATTATGGATTAGTTTTATTGGTTGGTCATTATCTAATATGTGGATGAACAACGTGTGGGTTTCATTGGTGAGTGGTGTTGTCATGTGGGAAGTTGAAATGTGATGCCCCTTCTTTATTTGATGAACAAATTTTCGATGGAATCAATGGATGATGGGAATGTGGATGTCCGTAGATTCATTGGGGATTTTTTGGATATTTTCTTCGATGGGGTTTTGATGCTACCCCCTAGATGTCATGTTGAGTTCCAAATAAACCTTCAACCTGATGCTTCTAAAGTTTTGATAGATCCTGATCAGATGATAGCATCTGAGCTCTGGAAATTAAGGATTCAGATAGATTATCTAATGTAGAAGTGTTTTATTCACAGCAATGTGTCTCTATGGTCTGCTATAGTGTTGTTCATCAAGAAGTTATATGGTAGTATGAGGATGTTTATAGACTACAATAGGTCGAATCTGGTGACAATAAAAAACTGTTTCCCTATTCCATGGATAGACTATATTTTCAACCATCTGAGAGGGGAAAGTTGGTTTACTAAGTTAGAATTACAGTTTGGATATCCCCATTTGAGGTTCAAGGAGGGATATTTGTCACGACTCGACCCAATAGGGCTCGAGCCATGACACCCCAATCCCGCCTCCAATAGGCCAGGGGTTAGCGTCTAGCGCCGAGTAGGCTATCACACACAGGGGTGAAATTAGCCCAATGAACCTGTACACACGCACCCACATACACCTTGATGAAACAGTGACGAGATATATAAAACAGAAAATTAAATGCATGCATAAAACTATCCCACAACAAGAGTACAACAGAAGTAAAAAAAGGGAAATATATGGCCCACCAAAAGAAAACTACAAAAGTTTCTAACCTGCTCAGAGGGAGGAAAAACACTGCCAAAACACCTATTGGTAAACTCCTCAACACAGCTCCGGTAAACACCCCGGTCAATCCCGCTCACTAAGTTCTGCCTGCTCCGAGTCCTCCTGGGACTCCTTTGAAAGGTCAGTGGTCTACACAAGACACAAACATGTGCGGGAAAAGCCCATACAGTGGTGAGTATAACAATACTCAGAAGGAACCCCAAAAACCAAAAATGAAAGATAGAAACTGAAAGGAAACAGTCTGCTCATCCCAGCTAGAGGGAACCCAGACGAGAGAGAAACTCCATCTCGTGACCATCCTCGACTAAACACAACTAGTCAACTCAAACTAGGTGTATTACCATACACACACCTTGAACAATCCATATATACTCAACTCATGCAACAAGCCACATGGGGTACCGACCTCATCACCAGCAACGATTCACAACCATGAGAGAACACTCCACGATCACTATAATTCAAGATGATATTTTTCTGAGAGATACACTTTATAAGCTCCACACAACCATCTCAGATGCTCACCCGAGAGATCACACTCAACGGATAACGTCACTGAGGTAACCACGCTGATACAGCTAAACCAATAAACTCTTCAAATAAGGGATTACTTATAGGGTCCTCTAGGGGATACTAGAACCCACACTGGTATACGAAGATCTCACAGATAGGGGATCACTCCCACGATCTACTGGGGGATACCACAACCCGACCTAGTACTCGTAGATCTCTCAGATAGGGGATCTCTCCCTGAATCTGCACGGGGATACCACAACCCGATCTGGCGCTCAACAGAAACACATCGCTCAGATAGAGGATCATCACCCATGTAAAGGTGGTCACTATGATACCAGAACCGTATCTGGTACATCTAGCACTATAGGGGATCAAACTGACGATGCCACAACCCTACAGAAACCATGCGCTAAGTAGGGGATCGTATAACCATCGATACCACAACCCTACTACAACTCTCATGCTGAGTAGAGGATCATATAACTAAAGATTCCACAACCCTACTGAACATGGACCACTACATAGGGGATCATATTCCCGATGATGCCACAAAACATACAGAGTTAACCTGCTAGATAGGGGATCGTCGTCCGTGGATAAACGGTCACAGCGATACCAAGAACCCGATATAGGGAAACAATGCTAGTTGATCTCACTCCAGGGCCACCAGAGGGATGCCACAACTCTAACAGATTAAACATCCTGTCGAGAGGATCAAAAGCCTATACTATTGTTGTGATGCCGCGCGAACCCCCGTAGGAACGAACCAAGGGAGTACCCTCAAAAACTACTGGTCCAGATGTCGCTAACCTGAGTGACCCACAACAACGCCACACTGTGCAGCACCAAGGCCGATACCGAGGCCACCATCACGATCCACATGAAAAAACACGAAGGATAGGCTATTTACTTTCCCAAAACGGGAAACCGGTGAAAAATGAACTATTCACCATAACTGCCCGTGCAGGTCCAACACAACCATCCTGAAACTCATCAAGCCGATCATGACACGGTGATCCCCTAAAAAAACACGGAATCGACTACTCGTTCGTTCGAAACAGACACCCAGAGAAAAAGGAACTATTCACCGAAGCCAGCTCGGGTGGGGCCCACGCCTCAATCCCGAAATACATCGAATGGATCACATCATCGTTATCCTCTCAGAAAAACACACAAGATCGACTATTCATCCGCCAAGATCGGACTCTTGAGTAGAAAGTTTTGTTTCTCCGCAAACGCTAAAACATAGCCTCATGGGGCCTACACCCCAAACTCGCTCCCAACACCCCAAAACCCTCAAGAAAAGTATGTCGTATCATCAGGGTCTCAATGCCACTAACATCACGTCAATCAGATGCTTCAGGTAGAAGATACAATGACCTGAAGTCGAATAATAATAAAATATTATTATTTTACTCGACGTTTCAAGCTCCCGGGCCACGATACCGAACCTTAATGCCCTCAAACTCACACCGGAGGGTTCTCATCGTCCTCAGGGTCGCGTTGCCATAGACTGTACGTGAATCTAACTTCCGGATTGCAATAAACAGGGATTTAAAATCCCCAGTGTATGAAAAAGGGGCAGGATCGACCTGAACCGGCCGGTCCGGCTGTCCTGGACAGGCCCGCCCTAGCCAGTGGCCCTCTGTCGTGCGGCGCACCATGCCGCTGCGCTCCGGCAACTGGGCCGGCTTGCCGTCGCGGACCGCCAGGGGCACCCCAATGGACCATTTTGCGATCCGAAGGTACCGGAACGACACTCGGGACGTGATATTCCTTGCTACGACATCAAAACGAAGCAATTCACAGAAAAAACAGGATCAGGGAATTAAAACTCAAACCGCCTACCTCGCGGGCGAAACGCCGACACTTCATGTGCAGAACAACGCCGACGACACCCTGAAGCTCGATCTGCCGATGATCTGCGTCAAAAACGGCTAACGGAGGCACCTCTGCGGATTTTTCATCGAAGGAGGAGGAGAGGAGAGGAGGCGGTGGCCTCCGGTGGTTCTTCCAAGGTGGGAGGGAGATCAGGTTTTATTTTTTATTTATTTTTAACAAAAACAAAATCCTCCTTTAACTCTGGCGCACGTCTCAACTCGACCCGACACCCGATGAAAACACAAGTAAGGTCACCACTATAGTAAACGCACCATTATGAACGCAACAACAGACTCAGATTGTCGATCCGAGACTCCGTTCAGAAGTTATTCGAGCCGACGCTCGTAAATTAACATTTCCACTTATTTATGAAAACGCCCCTGGTGGCGCTTTCCACCGCCGGACTGCGCCCACAATGTTTACACCCCGCCTAGGGTAAACGACATGTTCCGGATGCAACAGTCCCCTCAGATTCCCATTCTGAGCTACCGTTTAAGAGATAACACACCACCACATTGTGCATAGTATAAAAATACTTAATATTTTTATAAAATTAATTTCAGGCACACCAGGCCTCGGAATCACATGTCTTTTTCGTACCCATCTCTAGAATCATTCATAGAAATATTCCAAATTCTGACAGTACCAAAACCTAAGTCGCTACAAGATCACACAAACTCTACCTTCAGATGCAGGTATAGGAACTTTGATATTATAGTCATTCAATTAGTTTTTACGAACATACTATCCATGTTAATGGGGATTATGAACTCTATGTTCCTATGTTCCTAGGATGGTTATTCATCACATTCATTTATGGTATATTGATATAGTAAATTTCAGAGGATATCATGCTGAGCATCTCAAAGTTATCTTGTTGGTTCTTTGACACCCCCAACTCTGTTGAATATTTTCAAAGATTATGTTTGGTACATGAGTGGTGAATTTACACAGGAAGGTGGTATCTCAGTAGGGTTTGGTAGTGGACACATCAAAGTAAAAGGTAGTTGTTTCTTGGGAATCACCCAAGAACTTCATAGAGGTTCACAATTTTCTTGGTCTTTTGGGATATTATCAAAAGTGTGTACCCATTTTCTCTCAAGTTGCATCCCCATTAGAATATTTGACTAAGAAGGATCATGATTTTGTTTGGACTGATCAGTGATAGGCAATATTTTTTTAACTCAAGGGGGAGTTGGTCAGTGCTCCAGTTCTTCGATTTCCTGAGGAGGGGGTGGTGTACGAGGTTTTTTGTGATACTTCCCATCTAGGATTAGGTTTCATGTTGATTAAATAGAGGATTATTGATCTCTAATCCGTTTATGTAGTTATGTACCCATGAGAATAACTATTACACCCATGATCTAGATCTGACAGTGGTTGTGTTTGTGCTGAATTTGTGGCAGTATTTCCTCATTAGGGAGCACTTTTTGGCCTTTACAAGTCACAAGATCTTGATGAATATATTTTCATAGCATGATTTGAACATGTGAAAATCTAGGTGGATGGAGTTTATTCAATATTATGAATTTTTATCTCCTACACCTCATTAAATGGGAATTTTGTGGCCAATGCATTGAGTATAATTTCAGGGAAGAATTTTTTTGGGCGTTTGGGGATTTTTGAAGAGAAAATGAGTAGTTGGAAACCTTAAACATATATTAAAGGGTGGATGAAGATAGAGTTTGTTTTTTATTTGATAGTGTATTCTTCTCTGAGGTATTATATAGATGATTATTAGTTGATATACTCAGAGGCATAGGTGATGCATGATCATATTGTTCCTGGTGATGCTTTGGAGGGATACTTAGAGAATGGTCAGACCAATATTTTGTTTCATGGAGGGTTTCTTTTTTCAGTATTTATGCATATTTTATTCATTAATTAGTTTCATATAACACATTTTTAAGTACATAGATGAGTATCCAAGATGTACCATGGTTTGAGGATGTAGTTTTGATGGCTTAGGATGAAGTGGGTGGTGCTGGAGTTTGTGGAAAAGTGTTTGGTTTTCCAACAGGTAATGGGCAGGTATCATGTTTTTAGTGGTTCGTTACTATACATGTATGTTCATAAGTGTAAATGGGATGAAATATTGATTTATTTTATCACAGTTTTACCTTAAGATGTAGGAGGTTATGATTCTATTATGGTGACTGTGGATTAGTTGATGAAATAGTCCCATTTCTTAGTTATCAAGGAGTTGAGAACAGTGGATGATTTTTATAAGTGGTATGTGGATGCAGTGGTATGGTTTCATGGAGATAGAAAGACCATTTTTTTGCATCAAGAATTTTTTTTACCTCACATGTATTTAGGGGATTACATAATGATTCTTCAAACCAGTTACACCCCAGCATAGCTTTCCACCCTGAAATGGACAGGAAGATATATCAGACTATCCAAAAAGTGGAGGATATGTTGTGGGAATGTGAATTTGTCTTTTGTGGATCTTGGGTTTGAAATATTCCTTTGTTTTGTTTCATATAATTACATTTATCACTCATCTATTAGTATGGATTCATTTGAGGCATTTTATGGAAGAACATGTTAGCATATGTTGTGCCAGACCGAGGCTTGGGATGTAATAGTTCTTGGTCCCAATGCAGTGCATAGAATGATAGACAAGGTTCAAACATTTTTTGAGAGTATGAAAGTAGAACAAGATAGAAAGAAATATTATTCTGATATTAGGGGGATCCCTTAGAGTTTAAGTTTGGGAACCACAAATTCTTTATGGTTTCCCCTCAACATGGGAAACATATTTTTGAAAGAGGGAGTATGTTTTTTCCTAGGTTATCTGGATCATTTGAGGTTTATGGGAATGTTGTTGAGGGGGCATATCAGTTGTAATTGGAATCATGTATGGAGATGATAAATGACCAATTCGACATCTCTCAGCATCATTGGTATATTCACGATGATTCCTTTGTCATTTAATGTGGAGATTTGGCTATCAAGGATGATAATATGTTCATAGAGTGGCCAATTGAGATCTCAGATCACCAAGACAAGACACCACATAGACAGACCATTCAATTAGTTTGCGTTTTTTGGAGGAATAGTGTACTAAAGGAGAGTACATGAATGTGAGAGACACATATGAATTACCAGAACCTAGAGTTTTTTTGAGTTTTTTTGTCTCAATTTATTTCTAATGTGATGTTATGATCCTTTTATTTTATTAGATGAGTTGTTTTCCCTAATTTGTGATGTATGACATGTGATAAAGTCTTCAAATATGAAAATGGGAGGATATAATTGGAAATTTGTATGCATCAACTATGATGTGTTAAAACTCATATGGGAAAGAAAGTGACACCCAAAGCAGTTAATATCTTGACATAGAGGATGGAGTTTCCCAATTTGTGTGTTTTGTATGGTGCAGTTCATTGGTAGTAGTGTTTGTTGATTTGGGATGTGTGGTGTTTGGGGTGGTTGTGGTGATGTTTTTGTGTCATGATGAGGTTGTTTGAATGTTTTTTTCTATTTGATTTGGTGTATTTAGATGGTGGTAGTGTTTGATGCATGACGCGATCCTTGAGAGGTAACTGATGGGGTGGTCATTCAGACCCCTTTCTTTCTCATATTAGTTTTGGATTCTCAAGGGAGAGAATAATTTGAGAGGTATCTAATATAAATGTATGTGCCTTACTGGTCCTTTAATATTCTTATTTTGGTGGTTGAATATGTTCTGGGATGGTTCTGGGAGTTTTCGATGGATTTTGGAGGTGAAGAAGTGTTGATGTAGGAAATAAACACCATGTAAGTGTATTAAATGATGTGTAATGGTAGTTCATGGATTGTGTACCAAGGTGGTTCACAACTTGGTTGAGGCTAAGGGTAACTGGTGGAAAGGTTACATGTCATGTATGTGGGATTCATGATGTGTAATAAATTTTGGTGTTAAATACTTCAAGGCAACATGTTCTGTCAGAAAAAGTTGGATGTTTTGGAGACCCAAGGATTACATGATGTGTAATGGTAACATGACATATAAAATGTAGGATCCATGGTTTTATCTTTTTTATGGACTGATTTTTATTAATTTTACCACCTCCCTTATCTCTTGTTTTAGAAGATCCCTAGGTTCCACGAGGATTTCTTCAATCCTTCTTCCTTCTTCTTCAATTGTTTGGTTTCATTGGAGATACATGGTAGGTTCTCCTCCATTCATGGTTGGTTTTCTTATTTTATTTTTCTGTGTTTTTCATTTGTGGTGAAATTTGGGTAGGGTTTTTTTTGGGAATTATTTTTGGTGATCTTTGGGTTTGGTGTAAGTTGATCCCTGGTTTCTCATGGTGTGATTTTGTCTTGTGGGCATTATTTTTATCACTACTGTGAATAATGAGTTGGGAAGCTTATCTAGGGTAGATAATCCATTGTTTGTCTTTATTTTGTATCATTAAAGATGGGATTATTCTTATTCATCTTTTATTTATGCTTTATTTGGATTAATTAAAGATAAAAAATTTGTTAAATTTAAATTGATGGGTAAAGGGGATTGATTTGTAGTCTTCTACAACTTTGATATTTTTGTGATGTGATCGATTTAACATTCTTGATTCACCTCTCAAAATTTTGGCCATTGGAGGATTTTTTTCACTGGATGATATGTATTGTGATTGATGTTCCTATTATGGATATTGTGATATCACCCTTAAATATAAAATTGAATAACCACTTATATTTTTCTAATGAAATTGTTTCCCCAGGATTTATGGTTTTTGTAATAACATCCATAAAATGAAGTTAAATGTGATTAAATCCTCTTTTTAAATTACGTAAAATGATCCTTGATGTGATACGATATGTTTCCATGCTTGTGGGGAGGCGATGTGTGGTTGTGATGGGGGTGTGGGGGGATACGTTGTTTTTTGGAAATGCAATTGGGGTAGGGAGGTAGTGGTTTGTTGTCTATGATTTTAGGGTGGAGAGGTGGTGGATGTTTTTCTATAATTAGGGATAGTGAAGTAGTGGTTGTTTAGCCATGATTTTGTGGTGAATAGGTGTTGGATTGTTGTTCGTGATTTTGGTGCAGTGGGGTGGTGGTTATTTGGATGTGTTTTTGGGGAAGTGAAGTCATGGTTTGTCGGTCATGATTTTGGGGTGGAGAGGTGGTGGTTATTTGTCTATGTTTTTGTGGATTAGAGATGATGGTACAATGAGTATGACGATTTTCTTGTGATATGTTGTTGTTTTGTACAAGATTCTTTGGTAGTGGTAGAATAGATAAATTTCTATTAATTATTAAAATGAAATGGTTTATTTTGTTTAATGGGATGAGAATGGTTAATGAATTATTAAATTATCGGTTGTTCGATTAAATGGGGTTTATAATAAATAATAAAACTAATGGGATGATTAAGTGATATTTATTGGAAATGTGAAATGGGGCTTGTGGATTGTTGTAGGGTTTTATGATTTTAGGGGTGGGAGTAAACGTGATGATGTTGTGAGTTGATTAGTGTTTGGTTGTTAACCCATAGGTTCGGGTTGTGTTCAGAACTATTTATGTAACTATAAATTATTTTTTATTTCCATACACACCACTCCCACAATGAGCAATATGTGTCGACACATGCATAATCAGTAAGAGATTTTTTTCATGAAATCCTATGAGGAGGATAGATTAATGGGTACCCTCTCTTTCCCACATTATCTTCCACAAAAGGTAGTTATTTCACATGATATGATTCTTGGAGGTATGTTAGAGAATTAGATGGTGGTTGTGATAGACTAGGTGTTTTCATGTGAGATGTGACTGTGCTTGTGAGGTAGTGGCCTGGGGTTTTTAGGGAAATATCTGATATGACTATGCTTGTGAGGAAGATTCTAGTCGGGGTCATGCATGGGAGGAGGATGGAACGAGTGTGATATCTTATATATTCATGATACCCTATAACTCTGGTAATGTTAGTGGGTATGATGTGATAGCCCAGGTGTCTGCGGGTGAAATGTGTTTTGTCCATGCTTATGGGGCATGAAGCCTAGGTGTCTCTTGGAGTGATGTGATGTGATGTGACTATGCTTGTGGGTATGTGTTTTATACGGAAGATATGGGAACACTAGGACTTACGAAGATGGGTTGTGAGTGGGGAATACTAGTGGGAAAGTAGTGCATGGTACCATTTATTGATATGCTTCTTGTTATATTATATTACTTGACTTATGCTATATGGTGATCAAGACTTGGTGTGAATGGGATTGATAGATGACCTAATTAGGTGCTATAGGTTATTTTCTTTTCTCACAGGTGAATTTGTATGCTCCTTTCACATTTTCACATGAGACCCTAGTTTTCTTATTGAATATACATGTATATAAACAAATTTGTGGTTTCCAGGAGGATTATGTGGACCATGTTGGATGTAACTTGCACAAATATTTGGATAACTTTTTTTATTTCTTTATCTTTTCTTAATATTATTTACTTTTGGATACTTTTATCTATATTAGTTTTATTTACACATTCATTTTCGGATTGTTTTGGGTTTTTTTATATTATTTCATGGTGTTTTTTTGTGGATGATTCATCTTATTGCCCAATCCGATTTACATTATAGAGGGTAATGGAACCCAATGAAGTGATATTTATATACCCTCAATAATATTATCAAACTTAGGGCCTACTGGATGATGGACTTTGTTGGTTATTATATCTTACCCATTATTATGATATCTTTTGAAGGAGGGGGTCCTGAAAAATATGGCCTATGTCTCGCAGAAATAAAACTGAGACTAGAAATCTCTACGTTATGTCTTGACTTCCTTCACACACATTTAAATATCCTCTATAACAAATATATTATTACTATAAATCTACCATAGAACCATGTTCTTATATATCATACCATATATTATTTTCTTATGACATTATATTTCTCGTCTATAAAAAATTCCATGTTAAATTTATGTTTCAGGTAATAACCGCCTTGTTTTTCATATATGTTTTGACTTATAATATTTGGTACTATTTATTTGATAATTATTTAATCATTTATATAATATATAACATGATATAAATAGAATATAAATTCATTATATATGTATTAATAATAATATATAAAATATAAATATAGGAAATTAAATACACCAATCACGGTGACAGTAGGATGTACGTACATGTGAACATTGTTTACATTTTATTATCATGTTTAAATAAATAAAAGTAAATGATATATATAAATATATTATCATTCCATTAGAATTATTATTTTATATAAATCACATATGTATATTAAACCCATCCTTAATACATTCCATGTAAATCATTAATGAATCACATCGCTTTATGAGGTGGTAGTCAGCTATACACACGATTGATGTTATCGTAGTCGCTCAAAATGGAGTTAATAAAGGTATGTGATATATAAAAATTAAATAATAATAATAAAGTCATAAAATTATAAATATAATATATTAATAATAAATCCATCATTATTCCCAACTGTGAAAGGTGTTCATTGAAGAACGAACGACATCGGTTTTCCAGACGGTAGTCCACTATACCCACGAATGATGATTGTGTATCCCATTTGATGGAATTATGTGAATTTTAGGTTATAACATTAAAAAATAAATATATAATTATATTGATGATACTAAAGTTATTATTTACTAATGGTATATTATGTTTTGAAGGGGGTGGCAAAATAAATAAAACAAAAATGTAAGTTGATGAATGTTACCTCTTCTTTAGAACTCCTTTTAGTTTTCACCAAATGAAATCCTTGTATGGTTTGATTACCAAGTTTATAATTCTAGGATGAGAGGAATTAAGTTGGTTAGATATTTTTAAATTTACTAAATGAACCAAAATACTTGAGTATCATGAGGAAGTGGGGAGAGTGAATTCCCTTTTATAATGGAGGAGTGTAATTCTAGTAAATACCAAACTGGTAAACACTATTATGAAGTATCTATTATATTATATTACTAAAATATTGAATAATGTTCAACAAAAATATGGAATTTGGTCTAAATATTTCAAGATAGTGGGTTTTGGACACATATCTTGGTTATTTTCTCATTATGTTTAATGTTTAGTTCCATAGTAAAATCATTTTTCTCTTAATTGTCGTGATTAATTATAAATGTTTTCAATAATGATTATGGTAAAAAATATGATTTAATATATAGAAATTAAAATTTTTAATAATTCAAAATAATTTATCCATTTTCTAAACTCAAATTATATAATTTTAGAAATTAATTTAAAATCAATCCTACAGATGGGATGAGATAACTGGTTTTTAAAGTGGTAATGTTGAAAAGTTTTAAAAGTTTTAATATCCAAAATCAATGTAAAATTAATTAAGATGTCCTAAATTGAATTTATTGATGTATAATATAACTAAATAAATGTTAAAACTAGTTTAAAATAAAATTTAATTAGATAAATAAATTCGATTAAAAAGGTGTTATCAATTAAAATTCAATTTTGTTCACAATTTATTAAAAAAGAATCTTCATAGAAAAATACCAAAAACTCACCTGAAGATAATTTTGATATTAATATTAAAAAAAATTATTTTATCAAATTAATTTACTAAAATATTTATAAATTAGTTTTAAAACGAGCCATCCATAAAAAGGGTAGAAAACTGCTTTTTAGAAAGAAAAAAATATAGTTTTAAGCATAAACCTGGATATATTATTATCTATTATCCATGAAACTAATAGTATGAATGTTAAGTACACAATTTAATATATAATATATTCATTTCATTAAAATAATTCACCAAAAATGTTTTAATTAATTTATAAAAATAGTTCCCCTTTAAATGATTTCCTATATTTTCAAAAGGGTTTTATTTTCAATTATTATTAATTAGTTGCCAAATAATTCATCTTTTATTCTTGTGTAAACCATATTTCCATAATTTAATTAAGACTTTTCAAAAAACCCTTCCAATAGATAGGTGAAAATAATCACATTAAAAAATAATATTTTAATATTATATAATGTGTCATTAAAACCCATTTTTTCATATAACTCATGGTAAACATTGTTTTGCGTGTAGATTAGGCTAAGCCAGTGTTTAATATAGCAAATTATTATCTTTTTATTGTGTAAAGTGAAATAATAGGGTTGTTTCTTGTGTAGCGCAATCTTAAATTAGTGTTGTGTTTACATCATGAATAACTTGGTGTTTCATGTTACAGAATCCAATAAATAGTTCATTCATATAACAAAAGCCATATCCAATGTAGCGAGAAATATAAAATATCAAAATTATTAAATTAATTTGGAAAAAATATTTCCAAAAATCACTAGTTGTTATATTATACCAACCTTAAAATGAACATCACCCTTAATTTTTTTCTTGGTCATCAAAGGTTTAATACTTGAATGTTCTTTTTATAGAATCCCATAATGTAAAAATGAATACTGAAATGTCTTTTAAAGGGGTAATTCTATATGAATAATTGTTACCCAAAGTAACTCAAAATTAGGATTCCACATAGAAGAACAAGGGTGGAAATTGAAAACATTTACATAGAAGAAAATATTAAATTACTATTCAGAGTGATAGAGATCACTGATCACAATAAAGTTTCCAATCCAAAGATGGATAGTGACCGTGAAACCATAAAGTAATTTGGTGTGAAAAGGCCATTTATATCTTAAAAAATGATCATGAAATGATGAAATTTTATTTCAAAACCCTTTTCTAAAGGTTTCATAATTCTCACATGGAGATATACTTGGTTTCATTCCATTTTATATGCAAAATCTCACCCTTTGATTATGCCGGTACCAATTTCCATTTCATATCGTACTCTAAAAATAAATGTGAATTTGTTATTCCTAATGAACCAGAAGATCCTGAGATCCATAAGTAGAATTATTAGTCATTATTTATATCTTTAGTTATCATCAATGAAAAATGCTTAACACATGTTAGGTAATATGAAAAATTCTTTACATGAAAAAAATAATACGTTAATAAGGAAAAGCTAATTCAAAGATCAACATAAAACATTTAATGAATAGTTAACCTCTTGACCCTTTTGAAAGATGAAAATCTAAAACTTTATAAATACGGTCATCAAATTTCTCAAAATTAGTTTAACATTGATCCCCCATATAACATAATGTATCTCTTGATTGAAACATACCCAACATGTGAATAACATCATCATGTATTCTCTCGAAACATGGTAATAACATGAATTACCAGAAAACCACATGTGCTTCTTCGTTTCTTAGATAGAACCCATATTATTGGATATATTAATTAAATAAAAAATATTATAAAGTCCATCCATGATAGCATAAATCACATTTTCAACAAATCATTAATATATAACAGGGTAATATGTATTATCCATTTTAATTTATTCTTAACAAAAATTTATTTACCCAAACAAAACACAATTTTCTAAACATCAAGAGCATATAAAGGGTCATCTTTCATTAATCAAAATATTATGTTTCCATTAAATCACATTTCTTTTATATCAAAATCATTTAATATATTATTCCTAATCCTTAATGAAAAACTTATTGTGATCCATCCTTATATATTTCATAATTTATAATTAATAAACCAAAATACATAAATTCTTAAATCATTCTATTTAAATGATTGGTATATAATTATTCCTTAAATGGTCTATAATAGAATTATTACATCATATAATTGAGTATGGCAATTACCATGTTCTTCATAGACAATACATTGAACTCATATACAATTTATCACTCTAGTACCCCTTGTACACACATATAAAATCTTATCCTTTGTTTTAGATATTCCTTCGTGTTTTTCTTACCACCTTCATGAGATTCAAGAATTAGATTATTATTTACTCTATTTTTATTAACACATGAACTTTCAAAAAATTATATCTTCAACTTATTCGAGGTGTCTATAATCTCACTTAACATCACACTATTAAACATATAATGTGATAATTGACTCAAAAAAATCAAAATACATTTCGCGATAGTCGTCATCAAATTTGGTTTCTCATGATCACTGAATTGTTCATCATATTTGATGTTATCATGATTCCTTATGGTTCAAGACATCGAATAAAACAAAATTCACTGTGTGAGGAACACTACTCATGGGGGGGAACCACATAATCAATAAAAACAACTTATAGGAAGATTAAATTAGGACACCATATTTAATCTATGATATATTTGGTCATTAATATTCATGATTTTATTAAATAATTTATGATGATTCATAAAGTGTTTGGGAATTTCCATATCATATCCCGTGGGAGGGTAAAACACTGTGTGTAGAAACTCCAATTTTCGTGCACCAATTCCTAATCAAGTCAAGATAAATGTTGTGTTTTTGGGGATAGTTACCCCTTAAAACATAGTTGATAGAGCCAAATATATTAGTAGTATCTAGAAAAGGATTTATTTCTTAGAAACCACTCCTTATATCCATTACCAAAATTCTTAGACATTTTTCTATACATTAACCCATTCGTAGACCTATCTTTAGATACATCCCTACAAATTTTCATATAATTATCCCAAGTGATCTCACTAATGTTTTCTCAACATGGTTTACAGTGATTTACTAATAATTTACTTTGACACAAGCTATATTGACCCATGATTATTATATATAGATATTACATAATTTTAGATAAATATTCTTTACATTATAGTTGTACATGCCTGAATACCATAATTGTTTTGTGTGATTCGAAACTTGGAAGACAATATTAAATATTAGTAAATGATCTTAAATTTTTCCAACAATTTTCTTCCCATTTATTACTCCTCATAGGAATATCCTATTAAAAACATTATTCATAACTAATGGAAGGGAACATTAGAAAGGACATGCTTAGATACCCAGCAATGGTAAACATAAGAGATGTAGATCTAATATTATATGAAAACATAATATTATCATAAGGATATTTGATAATGGATAAAAACATTAAAATCTCGTTTCCAACCTATCATAGATGATAAATATGATTCATGGTATAAAACATTATTATTTTAAAGAAAATGATCCAAAAGGGTGAGAAACCATCAAAAATCAATCATGATGTCACGACCAGACCTCGGGGCCCGTGCCATGACTACCCCAAGCCCGCCTTCCATAGGCGAGGGGCTGGCGACTAGCACCAAGGCGTAAATCCCGGTAAATGGGAAGGCATTGCCTTTGTAAAGTAAAAAAGCACCACAGAGTAAGCAAGCGGAAAAGGTAAACACTAAGTAAAAACTAATACAATAGTAAGTGCGGAAAGGTAAGTGGGCCAGAATACAAACCCAAACTGAAAGTAAAGTACAACTCGAAAGGGGAAAACAGCAACTGAAAAGTAAAGCCGCAACGTCGAGCCATCCACCGGAAGTCCCACCTGAAGGGTGGGTACAAAAAGTCTCCACTGCTCATCGGGTCCAGCCGACTGCTCCGAGAATGTCCCACCCAGCGGTCCACCTCCAGGTACTGTCCTGCTCTGCAAGCCTCCACCATTATCAGCATTGTCCGTCATCTGCAACAAACACAACGTAGTGTAGGCATAGCCCGTGCAGGGGTGAGTATAAGCTACTCAGTAGGGACCCCGAGACCCCCGAAGGTCTCCCAGAATCCACAAATGATAAACCACAAAGGGAAGATACAATCACGAAGTAACATCAGACACGGCTTAGGTATATGCCCATACATATACCTAAGTCTTCAATTCTCGTTCGGCTCGAACATCCGAGCTCAAGTACAACCCAGTCCACACAGGAAAGCAAAAAGTAAATCCACACAGGATAGCACGACACAATCCACATAGGAAAGAAAAACGTAAATACACATAGGATAACAAATATGATTTACCCACACAGGATATACTTCTTCGTAAGAGGATAGAGATGATCAGATGTAGCCACTGATTCATCTAGTCGTCGGACCCACAAAGGATCGGTGGGTACTAACCCCCGCAATGACCCACATAGGATCGATCATGAAGTTGAAACCATAGCTATAGGGAAACTCCTTCTCCATCAAGTACAGTGGTTATGCCGCTACAACCAAGCGCTTCCTTCGAACCTTGGACTGCTGTAGTAATCCACCTATCGAGTACTGTGGGCCTGCTGCTACAACCAGCGCTTCCCACCATGGGTCTGTTGCTACAACCAAGCGCTCCCCCTCATAGCCTCTAGAGGTACTCCTTCTATTGAGTACCACGGGTTAGCCGCTACAACCAAGCGCTCCTCCGTCGTGGGTCCGCCGCTACAACCAAGCGCTCCACCATGCTGCTACAACCAAGCGCTCCTCCATCGTGGGTATGCCGCTACAACCAAGCGCTTCCCCATGCTGCTACAACCAAGCGCTCCTCCGTCGTGGGTCTGCCACTACAACCAAGCGCTCCCCCTCATAGCCTCCAGAGGTACTCCTTTTGTTGAGTACCGCGGGTCTGCCTCTACAACCAAGTGCTCCTCCGCCATGGGTCTGCTGCTACAACCAATCGCTTCCCACTGGGATATCCGTAACACACCGAGTCGTTCGATCAGCAGTCGTCAAGTCTCAACCGGCTCCAGGGTTTCCGCACACAGCATGCTCGTTCCGGGATGGTCCACTCCACATGCTAAGAGGTCGATGCATCAACTAACATGTAGTCCCGAATTTGATGTATCCCAAGATGTACCGTAGTGGTCACTGCCGAAAACACGGAGGATTCCCGTACTGTTTCCATCATTGTCGCAGTTCCAGCCAGCTCTTGGGTTCCCGCACACAACAAGCTTGTTCGGGAGGGTCCGCTCCACGGGCTGAGAGGCTGATACATCAACTGACACCTAGTCCAGAGTTGATGTATCCAAAAGTTCCGTATCGTCAACATGAACTCAACGTCGCAAACAGCGCATCAATCGGACGCCCGGTCTGAGAGTTATTGGCTTTTTCGTCCCAGGGGCCCGGTTGGTTTCTAAGGAAAAACCAACCCGACCGTACTCCACCTACGTCCAAACCTCGAGCGTAGTAATCCAAAAGGTCCGTCTCACTAAGAGGAAAACAATAAAGTCGACGGCACGTCAATCGGACGTCCGAAGCACAAGATATGAGTGTTTCCGCTCTGAGGGCCCGGTTGGTTTCGTGTACGAACCAACCCGGCCAAACCCAAAGTTTTCCGAAACCTTGAGTGTGATATACCGAAATGACCATCTCGATCCAAGGATCTCATCTCCACTGACGACATGTCGTTCGGAGGCACGTAGCTCATGATATGAGCAAAATACTGAAAACGTCCGGAGACGGGGGGTCTGGGCCCGGACTGACCCAGCCCAACCCCCCTGGGTCGACCCGACCCGGGTCTGGGTTGGACCCGGATCGGCACGGCCCGACCCCGCCAGGGCGGCCCGACCCGGCCTGGGCGCGACTCGACCGGTGGGTCGGCTCGGCTCGGCCGAGCAAGGGAGCCGCAGGGCGTGAAGTCCCCGTGGGAAGAGAAGTTGTGGCCCACGTGGGGCCGCGCTGGATCAGCAGATGCGGCAAAGCCGCGTCACGTGTGTGCTAGAACCACGCGGCCGCGGGTCCGCTGGCCACCGCCACCGTGGCTTCAGCCATGACCTCCCTGTCTGGCAACGTGCCGGGGCGCCGCCGGTAGGTTCCGCGGGCCACCCGAGTTGCTCCGGTGGTCCGAATCCACTTCCGTCTACGCCGAAGTTCCCCTCGGGTCCCATTCTTCACTTCCAGGCCCTCAAAATGCCATTGAGGCCCCATTTGTCATCGTCCGCCAATTCGCGCATCAACGGAAAACTGCGGAGGGTGGTCGGGCCGTGTTTGTTTGGCCCGCACCCTCCGCGTTAGGTGATAACAATCGGGAATAAATTATCATATGAAAACATAACAAGATACAATTTAAAAAATTAAAATTTCACTTGATCCAGTTTCATTGTTTTTGGAGGAACATCCACAGAAATATAAATTATTTCACGAACAAACCCCTACCTCGTCGTAGTCGTCGAGCGTGCGTTCTTTGCGGTATTGATCGTCGCGGAAGGAGGCGATCGTCATGTCGTGGAAGGGCATTGTGTCGTCGCGGAAGGGCGTCGCGTCGTCACAGAAGGGTGTCCCGTCGACGAACTCTGAGGTTCAAGAACATGTAGATTTAATTATATTAATTAAATCCATTATGTGGTTATAACCCACAAAGAGATTTAAAAGAAGAAACCTGAAATCTCCTACCTCAAGCAGTTGGTGAACGGAGATCGTTGCGGGGAAGAACGTCTCGGAAGAAGCGTCGTCAATCTCCGAGGGCTTGACGTTCTTTGTCGCCTTTCGCCGAAGGCCAACGTTCTTCACGTTCTTCGTGTTCTTCACGTTCTTCGCGTTCTCCGCGTTCTTCGTGTAGGAGGATGAAGGACTGAAGGTTCCTGTCAAATCCTCTCAACGAACAACACTCAAAAACAAAAGTGTTGGACTTATTTTATTATATGCCAACAAACGAAAAACAACCTAAGTAACGACCCAGTAATTCATAGAATTAATTCAATGAATAAACCGCCCAATTAATAGGAGCGTTTAATTGATTAAGAAACGCCCCAGTTTACTTACAATTAATAGGGGTTTTCGCGGGTGTGTTACTTAGCGGAAAAGAAACGGTGGGGCTTGTGCAAGCCCCACCCCACAAATATCCTACCAAGAGGGTAGGATATTTTGAATTGTACCCTATACACTTTAACATAGCTTAAGCAGCTTAAAGTGGCTTTAAGCGGCTTTAAGTGAAATAAAATAACATTTTTCGTACCATGTTATTTTATTTCTTAACTTAAATCCCAAAAATTAAAAACCACACCCGAGCAAATGCAACTCCGGAAGAGGCGTTTCTAAGCAAATACTGGCGCTGCGATTCCATCGGTGCCCTCGGAATTCGATTCCGAGCACCGGTTCAAAAGTTATAAAACCCCGCTTGTTCGTTCACTGAACATACATGAGCCAAACTTCGGAAATTGATTCCGGGCACACCTGGCCTCGGAATCAGGTGCCGTCTAAAATTGTGTTCTTGAAAAATTCCAATGAAAATTAAGAAAAAAAATTTCCTTGAAATTTACGGGTGTTTACATTACACCAACCACAAGGATTTACGTCCTCGTAAAGCTTCACCAGAAACTTAAGGATACAAAGGCGGTACTGAGCACACATCTGAGCCTCCCGCTCCCAAGGGCTCTCCTGGAGATTCTCGTGCTGCCATCTGATGCACACAAGATGAATCGATTGTCCACGTAGGACCCGCTCCTGTCGATCCTAGTTCCCCACCGGGACCTCCGCAAAGGTCTCCCCATCATCAACGTCCATCTCCCCATGGTCAATGATGTGTGTCGGGTCGTGCACGTATCTCCTCAGCTGAGATACGTGGAAGACGTCATGCACCCGGTGCAACTAAGGTGGTAGAGCCAGGAAATAAACCACCTCGTCAATCCTGTTGAGGACCTGGAATGGTCCGATGAAGCGTGGAGACGACTGCCGCCTCAGCCAAATATCCGTAATTCACGTCGAGGTGAGACACGCCAGAAGATGTGGTTTCCATCCTCGAAATCTAGTGGCCTCCGCCATCTGTCAGCACAAGACTTTTTCCGGCTCTGAGCTGTCCTCATCCGCTCATGGATGACTTGGACCTTTCTGGTCCTACAAGAGCTACTGAGATTTCTTCTTTTCCGATAGAAGAAATCCGGTCTCATCCCTTGGATGAACCAAGTTCTTCACCTAATACAGTCAATCCTGACATGGATGATACTAATCAATACCATGGATGACGTCGTAAGGCCTCGAAACTACTACCAAGAGGTCCAACCGTTACTCTCGCCTCCAAGGGTTGAGTCACACTGTCGGCATCAGTGTGTGGTAATTGGGTCTCCTCCAGTAGATGTCTCACAAGTGAGGGTCAAGTCAACAGTCTAAACTGGAACCTCTTAGTAAAAACACAAAGGAGGACAAGAATGAAAACATCACAAAGGTATGCATCTTTTTTTATTGCAGCTATTAAAACAAAGACACTACACAACAACAACAAGGAACTAGAAGTACAAAAGACGTATCCACTAGTTCCGCTCCTGTCCATCTGCTCTCAGAGCTCCATGATCTAAGGCCTCGGCTGCTTGAAGCTGAGCTCTCCCATGTCCACCAACTCCCTGTGGTCGGGGTGGACCTCCTGGTGGTGGTGGTGGCAACACCTCGAAGCGTCGTCCACCTCCCGCTGCATGGCCAGCTCCCCTGCCACGGTCTCCTGCTCCATGCGATCTGCCACGATTGAACCTCTACCTCTGCCTAGGAGGTCCTTCGTTCATCTTCTGGTCATCCGTATGGTGGGTCAGACAGTCACGAGCCATGTGATTAACCCCGCCGCAGGAGTAACAATGTCCGCTCATGGTAAGTAGTTTTCCACCTCGGGTGCCTCGCACAATCGATCATATGTCATGCGGTCGACCACCGGTAGGTCTAGTCCTCTTGGACCCCTACGTCATCTGTCTACTGCCCGTTGCAGAAGACTCTGCTGCATGTTGGCTAGTGGTGGGTCCTGCTGCTGGAGACTGCTCAGCGAGGAAACTCTCCAATAATAGGGCTCGCTCCAACACTCCGGTTTGTGTCGGAATGCTGTGAGAAACAACTAAATATCTGATCTCTCGCCTGAGCCCCTTATCGAAGGTTCAGGCCCTAAAGAATGGGTCTCGTACCATGTCTGTGGAATAGCACGAGATATCGGTAAACCTCGTCGCGTACTAGGCTACTGTCATGCTTCCCTACCGCAGTTGTAGTTTCTCCTGGATGTGCACCGCTCGGAGGGTGGCTGGGACGAACTCTGAGCGAAAAAGGCTTTCAAAGTCCGTCCAAAGGAGTGATGCCTCATCGTGCACCTGGAGCATCAAGATCCACCATCTGCCTACTGCCGCATGCAGGAGGCTCTCCGTAAGGACCACCATAAGGTCTGCTGGTGTCCTCACTAACCGGAAAACTCGTATAACTGCCTCCAGCCAGTCCTCAGCTGCCTGGGGGTCCGTCTCCCCGTGGAACCTCGGCAGTCGCTGGCACTGGAACTCATGCAGTGCACTAAGGCGACTTGCGTCGTCAGTGGTTGGGGCTAGAAGCATCGGTGGCTCGGCGGATAGTGGTACCGCCGGTGCCTCTCCTGTCAAAGGGTCATGTACCGAGGCCTCGTCGCTCGGCGGGATGTCATCACGTACAACTCTCGGAACCATAGCTGGTTGCCGTCATGGGGCCATCCCTAAAGGAAACAGGTGCACCACGGTCAGAACAGTATACCTGGTGAGCTAATACAAGTAATCACAAAGAAAACTTGAAACACAAATGCAATCAATGTTTTTGTGCATTAAGTCGGAAATCAGAAGTCAGGGTCCTGGTGTATGGATACGTCGGCCGCTGCACCAACACTGGACTCCCTGGACTGATAACCACACCCAATATGCTAAACATTGTTGCTTCTCATCGAAAATATCAGAGTCTACGGTAGAACCGAACTCCTCTGATACCAATTTGTCACGACCCGACCTCGGGGCCCTTGCCGTGACTACCCCAAGCCCTCCTTCCATAGGCCAGGGGCTGGAGACTAGCACCAAGGCATAAATCCCGGTAAAAGGGAAGGCATTGCCTTTGTAAAGTAAACAAGCACCACAGAGTAAGCAAGTGGAAAAGGTAAACACTAAGTAGAAACTGGTACAACAGTAAGTTCGGAAAGGTAAGTGGGCCAAAATACAAACCCAAACTGAAAGTAAAGTACAACTCAAAAGGGGAAAAGGGCAACTTAAAAGTAATGTCGCAACGTCGAGCCGTCCACTGGAATTCCCACCTGAAGGGTGGGTAGAGAAGGCCTCCACTGCTCCTCGGGTCCAGCCGACTGCTCTGGGAACATCCCACCCAGCGGTCCACCTCCAGGTACCGTCCTGCTCCGCAAGCCTCCACAACGATCAGCGCTGTCCGTCGTCTGCAACCAACACAACGTAGTGCGGGCATAGCCCGTGCAGGGGTGAGTATAAGCTAC
Source organism: Viscum album (assembly GCA_963277665.1). NCBI lineage: Eukaryota > Viridiplantae > Streptophyta > Magnoliopsida > Santalales > Viscaceae > Viscum > Viscum album. The sequence goes on from OY728119.1 coordinate 1,521,081,791, forward strand.
TCAGTAGGGACCTCGAGACCCCCGAAGGTCTCCCAAAATCCACAAAGGATAAACCACAAAGGGAAGATACAATCACGAAGTAACATCAAACACAGCTTAGGTATATGCCCATACATATACCAAAGTCTTCAATTCTCGCTCGGCTCCAACATCCGAGCTCAAGTACAACCCAGTCCACACCGGAAACCAAAACGTAAATCCACACAGGATAGCATGACACAATCCATATAGGAAATAAAAACCTAAATCCACATAGGATAACAAACAGGATTCAGCTCACACAGGATATACTTCTTCGTAAGACGATAGAGATGATCAGATGTAGCCACTGGTTCATCTATCCGTCGGACCCACAAAGGATCGGTGGGTACTAACCCCCGCAATGACCCACATAGGATCGATCATGAATTTGAAACCATAACTATAGGGAAACTCCTTCTCCATCAAGTACAGTGGTTATGCCGCTACAACTAAGAGCTTCCATCTAACCTTGGACTGCTGTAGTACTCCACCTATCGAGTACTGTGGGCCTGCTGCTACAACCAGCGCTTCCCACCATGGGTCTGCTGCTAGAACCAAGTGCTCCCCCTCATAGCCTCTAGAGGTACTCCTTCTGTTGAGTACCACGGGTTAGCCGCTACAACCAAGCTCTCCTCCATCGTGGGTCTGCCGCTACAACCAAGCGCTCCTCCGTTGTGGGTCTGCCGCTACAACCAAGCGCTCCCCCATGCTGCTACAACCAAGTGCTCATCCATCCTGGTTCTTCCACTACAACCAAGCGCTCCCCCTCATAGCCTCCAGAGGTACTCCTTCTGTTGAGTACCGCGGGTCTACCACTACAACCAAGCGCTCCTCCGTCGTGGGTCTGCTGCTATAACCAAGCGCTTCCCACTGGGCTATTCGTAACACCAAGTCATTCGATCAGCAGCGGTCAAGTCTCAACCGGCTCCAGGGTTTCCGCACAAAGCATGATCGTTCCTGGAGGGTCCACTCCACGAGCTAAGAGGTAGATTCATTAACTAACATGTAGTCCCGGAGTTTATGTATCCCAAGATGTACGGTAGTGGTCACTGCCGAAAACACAGAGGATTCCCGCACTGTTTCCATCATCGTCGTAGTCGCAGCCAGCTCTAGGGTTCCCGCACACAGAAAGCTCGTTCTGGAGGGTCCGATCCACGAGCCGAGAGGCTGATACATCAACTGACACCTAGTCCAGAGTTGATGAATCCAAAAGTTCTGTATCGTCAACAGGAACTCAACTTCGCAGAAGACGCGTCAATCGGACGCCCGGTCTGAGAGTTATTGGATTTTTTATCCCAGGGGCCCAGTTGGTTTCTAAGGAAAAACCAACCCGACCATACTCCACCTTTTTCCAAACCTCGGGTGGAGTAAGCCAAAAGATCCGTCTCACTAATAGGAAAACAACAAAGTCGACGACACGTCAATCGGACGTCCGAAGCTCAAGATATGAGTGTTTCCGCTCCGAGGGCCCGGTTGGTTTCGTGTACGAACCAACCCGGCCGAACCCAAAGTTTTCCGAAACCTTGAGTGAGATATACCGAAACGACTGTCTCAATCCAAGGATCGCATCGTCTCTGAGGGTGCGTCGTTCGGAGGCCCGTAGCTCAAGTTATGAGCGAAAGACCGAAAATGTCCGGAGACGGGGGGTCTAGGCCCGGACCGACACGACCCAACCCCCCCTGGGTCGGCCCGAACCGGTTCGGCATGGCGCGGCCCGACCAGGGCTTCTCGGCCCGGCCTGGGTGCGACCCGGCCGGCAGGTCGGCTCGGCTCGGCCGAGCGGCCGAGCAATGGAGCCGCGTGGCGTGAAGTCCCCGCGGGAAGAGAAGCTGCGGCCCACGTGGGGCCGCGCTGGATCAGCGGATGCGGCAAAGCCGCGTCTCGTGTGTGTCGGACCCGCGCGGCCGTGGGTTCACTGGCTGCTACCACCGCGGCTTCTACCGCAGCGGCGCCCCAGGGCGCCGCCGCCTCCGGCCGTCGGTAGGTTCTGCGGGCCACCGGAGTTGCTCCGGTGGTCCGAATCCACTTCCGTCTGCGCCGAAGTTCCTCCAGGGTCCCATTCTTCACTGCCATGCCCTCAAAACTCCATTGAGGCCCCGTTTGTCATCGTCCTCCAATTTGTGCATCAACAGAAAACTGTGGAGGGTGGTCGGGCCGTGTTTGTTTGGCCCACAACCTCTGCGTTAGGTGATGACAATCGGGAATAAATTATCATATGAAAACGTCACAAGATAAAGTTTAATAAATTAAAATTCCACTTGATCCAGGTTCTTTGTTTTAGGAGGAACATCCAAGGAAATATAAATTATTTCACAAACAAACCCCTACCTCGCTGTTGTCGCCGAGCGTGCATTCTTCGCGGAATTGATCGTTGCGGAAGGAGGTGATCGTCGCGTCGCGGGAGGGCATCACGTCGTCGTAGAAGGGAGTCACGTCGTCGCGGAAGGGTGTTGCGTCGACGAACTTCGAGGTTCAAGAACATGTAGATTTAATTATATTAATTAAATCCATTATGTTGTTATAACCCACAAAGAGATTTAAATGAAGAAACCCGAAATCTCCTACCTCAAGCAGTTGGTGATCAGAGATCGTTGCGGGGAAGAACGTCTTGGAAGAAGCGTCGTCAATATCCGAGGGCTCGGCGTTCTTCGTCGCCTTTCGTCGAAGGCCGGCGTTCTTCGCGTTCTTCGCGTAGGAGGGTGAAGGATTGAAGGTTTCTTTCAAATCCTCTCAACGAACAACACTCAAAAACAAAAGTGTTGGTCTTATTTTATTATATGCCAACAAACGAAAAACAACCTAAGTAACGACCCATTAATTCATAGAATTAATTCAACGAATAAACCGCCCAGTTAATAGGAGCGTTTAATAGATTAAGAAATGCCCCAGTTGACTTACAATTAATATGGGTTTTCGCGGGTGTGTTACTTAGCAGAAAAGAAATGGTGGGGCTCGTGCGGGCCCCACTCCACAAATATCCTACAAAGAGGGTAGGATATTTTGAATTGTACCCTATCCGCTTTAACATAGCATAAGCAGCTTAAAGTGGCTTTAAGTGTCTTTAAGTGAAATAAAAAAAAGTTTGTCGAACTACGTTATTTTATTTCTTAACTTAAAGCCCAAAAATTAAAAACCACACCCGAGTAAACGCAACTCCGGAAGAGGCGTTTTTAAGAATATACCGGCGTTGCGATTCCATCGGTGCCCTCAGAATTCGATTCCCAGCACCAGTTCAAAAGTTAGAAAAACCCGCTCATTCGTTCACTGAACGTACCCGAGCCAAACTTCAGAAATTGATTCCGAGCACACCGGGCCTTGGAATCAGGTGCCGTCTGAAACTGCGTTCTTGTAAAATTCCAAAGAAAATTAAGAAAAAACATTTCCTTGAAATTTATGGGTCTTTACACATGAACCATAAGATCATGTCATAAAAGCATGGAACCTTCATAATTATAGAGAAAAATTTCATGTGTCAAAGTTTACTAAAATTATCATCAACATAGTGGATCATGAAACAAATATATACAATAGTGGGTTAGGACACACCATATCTCATTATGAATTAAGAAACACCTATTTCCCATTGTGGATCAAGACGCACCAGTTTCCTATTATGGATCAAAATGCACTAGTTTCCCATTGTTAATCAAAATGAACTCATTTACAATTTTGGATCAAGACTTTTTGCTTTATTCCCATTATTATCTCATGATATATTGTTCATTACCCAATTCATTTGATGGAGATAAATCTCCCACCCATCACATAATTAAATCATACATATGTGTGCCACAAGATCATAACCACACATCATATCAAAACCAATGAATTTAAATGGGTGTCATACACATTTCATCATATCATTACCTATGGAAAATAAATAGGTTTTAGTATCACTTAATCATAGAATAACCAATGAATGGAATAAAGTATAATTATTATTTTATCATGGTATAACCTATTGATGATAAATGGGTTTCATAAACAACTTATCATATTAAACATAAACCATTAAAAGAAAGAATAAACATGGTTTCCTTGGATTATACCACCAATAAAGCATAAAATATATCAAAGGATATCATCTTTTATGGAAAATAATTTTTAAATATCATTTAAAAACAATTATTGAGGTAAATATCCTATCATTTCTCAAAACTATTTTAAAAACATAAAACATTTTTATTTAAAAATGACCTTGAAAACCTATAGAGGAAACTTTGAAAACCATTTTAATTAATTTTTTAAAAATAAAAAATTATGAAAATACTTTTCGGGAAAATTATGTTAGTAATGATTTAAAAACATTTCTTACGAAATTTTTAGAAAACATTGTTTTTGAATAAAAAATATTTCTCAACAGTGATAGAAATAAGGTTGGATTTTATTAAAAACACTTCCATAATTATAATAATTACTAAAATGATGGAAGAATGGTACTCTAAATTTTAAATATCATGAATATTCATATCATTAAAAAATTATGAGAATTATTGAGTGATGGATTATAATATTTCATCAATGGAAGCATAATCATACAAAATCCTAATAAATGATGAGATTGTACCAGTAAACACTTACCAATTTAGTAACATTGAAACATAATACCCATGATTTAATAACATGAAATGCAACATAAAATATCATTAAAATAATCATTTTCATGAAAAAAGATCCTATATTGAATTTTATACACCTCATAAATGGGAACGGGTGCATAACACAACATGTGTCTCCAAGAAGGAAAATTGAGACAAAATTCCCTTACTGGTTTGGTAACTTTGAAACCATAACACCTTACAAGATTTATCCTCAAATGGATATGTAAATACCAATAATTTTTAGTAGAGGAATGGTAAAATACATCCATGGAATGTCTAATAATCACATTAAAAAATGGGTGGTGAACATGACCTGTATCCCACAGAGAATCAAAGTGAGATATAAATAACTTACTACATTAGTAACTTTTGAATCATGATATTTTTCAAAAAATGACATCAATTGGAAAGTTTAGTATTATTAAAAAAATAAAATTTAAGATATAAAATGTAATATGGAATTATATATAAAAAACATAAAAGAAACAAGTGGTTGATATGGAATAAGTATCATAGAAATAAAATTTGGACTTGAAGTCCCATTACCTTAAGACTTGAATTCCTTCATATGCATTCAACACACATGTATAAAAAATATAAGTTCATTATACATATACGACCGAAAAATAGTCTAATATATGATATAATATATTATTTAATAATGACCTTATATTACCCATTTATTAATAACTCCATGTTAATTTTACATTTTGGGTAATAGCGGCTTGTTTTTCATATATGTTTAGACTTTTTTGTCCTATTTTTTTCATTATTTCCTAATTTGCATAATTTAAACCATGATATAAATATCATATATATTCAATATATATTTATTTATACTAATCTATAAAATATATAATTTGGAAATTAAATACTATTTTCATGGTGATGGTATGACATACGTACGTATGAATTTTATTTCCATTTTGTTATCATGTTGATTGAGTGAAATGCAAAATATATATATATATATATATATATATATATTATCATTAAAATTTAATTATTATTTATTATATTTCAAATATTTTTATTAAACCCATCATTAATACATTCCAAGTAAATTGTGAGCGAATCATATCACTATATGATATGGTCGTCCACTATACACACAAACGATGTTATCATATTCTCAAAAAATGGAAATAATGAAGTTATGTTATATATAGAAATTAAAGAATCATAATAACATCATAAAAATAAAAAAAATAGAAAAATAAATTATAAATAAATAATTATTATGAACCTTTGATGGTGGTAATGGAAAATGAATGACATCGGATCGTGAGGCGGTATTCCACCATACACACGAACAATTATTATGTATCCCATTTGATTTAAGCTTTTCACATTCTATATCACACCATTAAAATCAGAAAATTTCATTATATTGAGTATACAGATTTTATTATATAATAATGGAACAAAAATAATTAAATGGTTTGAGAATGAAACAAATCAAAAATGTGTGTTGATGAATGTTACATATTCTTCAGGTAACACCTTTTGGTTTTCACCAAACAACTTCCTTAATTGGATTTATTCCCAAAGTGAGGTTTATATGTTGATCATAGTGGATTTAAGATTATTTTTAGATAGTTATTGGAAAATTCAATGTTATTTATAGGTTTAAATATTCTTGGAGAGTAAATTCTATTTTATAAAGGGGGAGTAGTGGCTTTCTTGTAAATACCGAAAAGGAAAACACTATAAAGAAGTCTCCCTTAAATCATGTGAATTAACTAATGAGAAATTTCTAATGAAATAATTTATTATATAAAAATATTTCCAAAAAATGGGTTTTAGAAATGTTTCTAGATAATTTTACCCCTTATGTTTAAAGTATAGTCCCTTAATAAATTCATTTTTCTCTGGATCACCATGATTAAATTTAACTATTTTCAAAAATGAATATTGTAAAAATATACGTTGGACTAATTATAAATTATAAATTATTCAAATTATAAATATTTAATCCATTCTCCCAAATTCCACACTCATAAGTGGAATAAATTATCTATAATTAATTGAACAGACGGGACAATGCAACTGATTTTTGAAATAAAAATGTTCAAATGTTTGGAATAGTTATATATCCAATTTCAATGTGAAATTGATTTCAATAAATGAAATGGAATTTATTTATTTATAATGTCACTCAGTATATTTTAAAACCTATATACAATATGATTTAACTATATAAATAAATTAGGAAAAAAAGTTGCCTTAAAATTGAAATTCAGTTTTTATCACTATTCATCAAAAAATAAAATTCTCAAAAAAATAAAAAACATTATCCTAAGATAATTTAATATTACTATTTAAAAAATGGATTTATTTATAAAATTAAATTTAATATTGTTTTAAAAATTATTTTAAAAAATATTCCTCCATAAAAAGGTGAAAGAACCTATTTTTAGAAAAATATAGTTTTTAAGCATAAAGGTGGATTTATTCTTATATATTTTCTAGAAAACCCATAAAAAATGTTAAATATATATATTCTCTATTTATCTATTTATAATCATTCATAAAAATAGGTTTAATTAATTTATAATGTTAGTTTCCCAGAAATTGATTTCCTATATTTGTAAAATGGTTTTATTTTCATTTCTAGGTAATTGATTAACCAGGAATTCATGTTGTACACATGTTTAAACAGTATTTTCATAATTTATGTAATCAACTTCATAATCACCATTCCTAAATACTACTAAAATTATTTATTAGATAATAATTTTTTAATAATATGTTATGTTTGATTTAAACATAGTGTTTTCTATTACTCAAGATAAACTTTGTGTTGAGTGTAACATAAGATAATATAGTGTTTCATATAGAAAAATCATAAACTTTTGTTATATTTAGTATAATATTAACATGGTGTTTCATTTATTATAAACTTATCTTGTTGTTCTGTGTAGTGATAACTTAACTTGGTGTTGCGAGTAGTGTTAGATTCACTTAGTGTTGCGTGTTAGGCAAGAAAAGCAAATTTATTTCATATAAAAAAGATATATTAAGTGTTTAATGAAATGAAAAATATCAAAAATGTTAAATTAATTTAGAAAAAATATATTTTAAAAAATATCATGAAGTTACCACATGAATGTTCTATTTTTTACTTTCTTATTTAAATTTTATTAAATAGAAGTTATGCTTGAAGCATGTTTAAATAACTAAACTATTGATAGTTGATAGCTTAGGTTTCCTATGTTTTTGACCTGTAATAAATGAATTGGTTTTTTCAAGAAATTAAACTATATTTTTCATTATAAATATAATTGTTTGGGGTAGAGTGAGCATGTTTTATAATGAAGTCTAGATGCCTTGGTTCTGTAGACTAGTTTCCCTATAAACTATTTATTGTTTTATTTCTTCCATGTGTGATTATTATAGATGAGGTTCATTTTTATGTGATGTTATGTGAGCCTATGATAGATATAAGATTTATGACAGATGGGTAAATATGGAATGATTTGTTCAAAAAGTTAGATCGTCTGATTTTTGGATTGATGGTGATATATATTTTGGTGTCGAGGATGAAATAGAGTTTCATAAAATGGGTTGAATGTGGGATTTATCCATGTCATTATGATGAAACATATGATGATTTCTTTCAAGTGAATCTGATTTAATTACTCTGTGTTTGGGTTTCCTATTCCTAATTTCCTTTCCCCATAACTTAATGAATGAATATGATTTTGGTTTATACATATGTTCTGGTATATTAGGATGATTACTATAACACATGAATTTATAGAATGGAAATTTTGAATAATTTTATCCTATGGGTTAGCTTCTTATTAAACTATTGGAATGATGATAAATTATGAGACACCATGGAAACAACTAGATTATGACTAGATATTATGGAATTTAGATTGGTAAATATGAAAAATGAAACATGTAACTAAAGGAATTACATTAAAGTATCATCAAAGTGTTTTTGTTATTATAGGATGTATAGTCCTTAACATTAGTAGGTGGGTTTCCAAGTGGTGATAACTATAATCGAGGATATGTCTAGGTAGTTACCCATAGTGCGCTCATAAGCTATATATGTATATCTCTATGTTATATGTTTTCATACACTACCCCGCCCATGTTAGTTAAGAAGATGTCACCAATGGACTCTAAAGGGTGTTTTCCTCAACATCCAGGTTGGTGAGGAATGGATGACTGAATTCCCCCACATTAAACACTATCTTCTCTTTGTAGTATTATGTGTTTTTATGCATCGTGATTTTTATTCCCATATATGTTTGTAGAGGGTTGTAATTACTTAATGTTTTTTAACACACATATAATAACATATATAGTATCCAAATGGTTATTATTGTTATACAGTTTTTGAGTTGTGATGTATTTAGATATATTAATAGATGTACGAGCTGTGGTTGCAATCGAAAAACTACTCAATTACTCTCCAGGGATGGTATTTTTGATGAAGGGGTGATCTGACACATGGGGTGTATGAAATGTTATAGGTTCCCATGTTTTTTTCCATGATTTTTTATTAGAAAGATATATCTCCGAACATGAAACATTGGGGATGAAGGGAAAACTAGTGGGGATATGTTATAAGGGAACCTTCTTTTAATATTGTGTTGGATAAAATAAAATTAATTATATTTTATACATTGTTAGAGATACATAGTGAGGATGGGAACATAGATTACCTATTTAGGGGATGAGATAGTTTCACTTGATTATTCATTGGGATTTAGTATGCTATTGTTATCTTTTCACAAGAGGCTCTGAGGAGGATATTACTATGTATACATGTTATGAAAAAACTATATCTATATAAAATATTTTTTAGGTTCATAGGACCGGGTTGGTGATCAGGATAGACATCACTCGCTTGTAGTGTTGTTAATTTTTTTTGACTTTTAAGTAACTTCCAAGGATTTTCTTTGGGTACATTTTGTTTATTTTCCAATTTCTTAGTTTTCATGACATTACACGAATGTATTAATTTTTTCGAGTTTTATGATGATAAATTTTTTAGGATTTTCATCTTTTATATCATTTATAATGTTCTTATTATAGGGTGATGCCTCCCTTATGTGTATATTTTATACCCTTGGTGATAGCTTCCAACCCATATACAATTAGAGTTGGGCTACATGCATCATTATATCTCTTCCAGAATTTCAGGATTAGAGGGGTTCCTTTTTGGGATGTGGGTTTTAATGTGAAAAGTGTCACTGGTTCAGAATAGATAAAGGAAATATCAATTGGAGTGAGTTGGGAGATTAACAAAGCATGATATTCTCTTTATGGGAGTTATTTGGTATAGCACTGGGTCTATGATGGGGAGATGATGATGGGGATCCTATAAATATTTTTGAACCCATATAATATAAAAAAAATTTAGACTTAAGTTGTATATAATGATGATGTTTTTTACTATGTGTTATCCTTTTTGGTTCATTGTGTGTAAAGAACAATGAATGTGTTGTGTGATTAATTCTAAGAAATAAGTAGTTTGTAATCATTTTTTAATGTTAGCTATAGAACCATGGATACCCTCTCACTCACTTGTCATATCATTATTCAATTTTACTCACCCATTATCTCTATAACTATATTAATCCACAATTAATTACCCTTACATAGAGAATTTGGTTTAATTAGTGAAATGAAATGATCACTACATCAACTAATATTACATATCCTTTTGATTGTAATTATAAAATCAATACTAAATAAACTCAGAGATCAAAATAATAGTTAGTAAAGAAGTTCCATGTGGCATGTGTGTGAATAACTAATAATGATAGATGAATAATTAAATTCCTAGATTAATGGAAATATCATACTATTTATACAAAATGAAAAACATCAACAAAAACAAACAGAATTGAATAATCAATTAAAATTCTAATATATTATGAGGGGTAAATGGAATTGTAGAGACCCGATGCTTGACGTAAATGGAAATTACATTATTTTTTCGGAATACTTAGTACATAACAAAAACAGACACACAAGGACCGTAATAGTTTAGTGTCTTTGGAAACTCAGAATAAAATCTTCTAATCGTGGTGAAAGATCTTCAACATCTCCCATAAAGATCTTCCTTTCTTTCTTACCTAAAACCTTTCTTTATATCTTGGGGAAAAGAAAAAATAATAGGGGTGAGCTCAAATGCCCAGTAAGGGTAAACATATAGAACATAAAACAATCCATAAAAATTTGAATGCAAAAACATGAACATAAAATCTAAACATCGAAATCTTGAGCAAAGACATGAATCTTGGAAGTACGTAAGGCATATATCATAAAGGAACATCAATCAAGATAAAATATCATGGGAATAAAACATGTAATTGTGGAAACCATTTATCACTTGTTATGATTTCCATAGTATCCAAGGCATTGCTTCCAAGACCATCTTAGTGGACAAAGTCCCTTTCTGAATCGAGTTCACTCCTCGTTTCAGTCATGTAACACTGAACCGGATTAACATACCGTTCCAGCCATGTCTATCTCATGAGCTATAAATCTTTACCCAATTCATTTGAGGGAGATATAGGTCCCACCCATCTAATAAGGAAATCATTATTACTTGTGCCACAAAATAAACATACATCATTCATAATAACCCCATAAATAAAATTGGTTTCATAAACACCATACCATAATTACATAATCAATATAAAAGAAATGGATTCCATAATAAGAAAAGTGAAACCATGTAAATCATAGATACTTGATACTTGAAACATACATATATGAAATAATGTCATCTTAGGTGAAAAATGGTTTTGATAAAACACTTGAAATGAATTCTTGAGGAAAATATCCTTTCTTCTTCAAAATCAATTTCTTTTCAAAAAATGTCATGAAATTTTAAATTAAAGATATTTTGTTGGAAATATTCATGAAATCTTTTGGAGGAAGCTTCATGAAAATAAGGCTTTATAAAACCGTAAAAATCTGTTCATACTGTATACGTTAAAAAAACATTTTTCTCAAACTTTTTTCAGAAAAGTCAAAAAGTACCTTGTACGGTAAATAAAAGAAAGGTTCCTTCCATACCATGGGGTAAAATTCAAAATGGGTAAAAAGGAATTTAAACATACATGAATACACTTTTATAAGACATGGACATGGATAATAGCAATAACCTCAGTAAATACTTACGAATAAGAAATCTCGGATAAAAATGAGATTTGCAAAATTATCCCATACCTTAGGTCCGATATGCTTCGTACGTATCCAAACCTCCTGTATAATGATTTAAATAATGTCATTTACTTATTAAATAATATTATTCATTGTTATTATATCATATATGGTTCACTTAGGACATTATATTACCCGTTCTTTTGTAAATTCATGTTAAAGTAGCGTTTTGGGTAAAATTGTTTCATTTGTCATTCATGTTTTAACATGTAATTATTCATATGATTACTTATATACATAATGTAAAACATGATTTATATATAATATATATTCATAATATACATATATATAATGGATCTATAAATGGAAAAAATACACCGTTCATGGAGACGGTAGGCCGTACGTACGCATGAACGTTTTTTTCGTTTCCTTAATGAATTGAATGGAATTAAGTAGATGACATAAATATATATATACATAAATCCCGTAGCATTATTATGTCATATATTTCAGGATTACTTATTATATATACTTTAAAATCATTCTTGAATGGTTATCATGGAGAGTGAATCTCATCGCGACGTGGAGACGGTATTCCGTACATACGCACGAGCGATGATATCATTCCCATGACCGTGTAATTGCATTGAACTGTATTTATAATATTTTAGAATCAATATCACTTTTAAATAATCATATATAGTTATTTATTTACACCATTATACCCATCCAAGTAAGGTGGTGGTGGAAAATAGATTACACCACGGCGTGGAGACGATATTCCATACGTACGCACGCGCGGTGATTTCGTTTTCCGTAGGATGGATAGATGGTGAAATAGAGTTTTTTCATACATATAATAACATATCAGTATATGAGTTATACTTATGTTATTACTTCATAATGAAACAAATGAAAAAGAAGAAGTGGAAGAAGAAATAAAGTTGAAAGAATCGGTAACGGACATTACCTCTTCTTTGAAGCGCCTCTTTGAGACCACCTATTAGGGCACTAAAATTGGTCTTTGAAGAAGACCAGAACCTCTATAATATTTCTAGGGAAGTGTAGAAGATAATTTGGCAGGTTTTGGCCGAGATTGAAGGCTCAAAGTGGTGTGAGGAAGAGAGGGAGGAGGTGTCCTTTTATAAGGGAGGAGAGGGGCACCTTTTGAAAAACTCAAAATATTATTTTATTATAAAGTCATATTCGGTATTTAATAGCTCCAAAATGATTTATTTAGAATCTAAGGTGGTTATGGGTCTAAATACTCTCATCCAATATAATTTGGACAAGTTTAGGTTTCTATTTTAACCTTATCATTAAGATTTAACTTTAAGTTAAATAATTTTTCTTTTACAGTGTCTTCTTGCTTTCTTACACTATAAGGTTAATAAACTTACTATAACAAGACAAACGAACCCCAAGTTGTTTATTATTAATATATATAACCTTATCTAAGTCATTTTTCCGAACCTTATATTTTTAGGAATAAAATAACAATTAATAATATAATATTTGTTTTAAAAACTATTTTATGTCAATTTTGACACTATTTGGTAATTGATTTTTGTGAAAATCCTAACAGAATGATGAGTTCTAAAAAAGTTAACTAAATCAATACTAACAAGTCATATTATCCTTTAAAATTAGTGTAATTCATAAAAAGTCTCAAATTACATTTATTTGGGTATTTATAACATCAATTATGTCAATATTTCATTAATAAGATAATTACTGCATCATCATTGTGTTATAAATAAATTAAATTATTTATTGTCTAAAAATTATAAATAAAACACCATTATGTATGAAATCTTTTTATATTTCTAATGAATATTTATCGTCGAATTTATCTTATGTATAACCCTATATTAAAAATGATTTAGTTATTAAACTTTGATTTTAACTATTTTAACCCTTCTTTAAATAAATTAATAATAGATGTCCTAATCTAATCCAAGTGTGCCTAAATGGTAATATTTTATCCATAATGTTGTTTTTGGTCGAATTACACTTATCCAATAGAATTAGAACATGTGTTAGGATAATAATAATATCATTTTTACCCTTAATTATGCTATTTACTTTTTTACCGTGGTAAATAAAAGTAAAAAGTTACTATTCACCAAAAATTATTTTTATCTCATTGAACCACATTTTATTACTAACATCAAACGTGTCTCTTGGATTTTTGAAATTCCATTCACAGAAGCGGTAAAATTAAGTTTTATGTAAATTTGCAAATTCTCTTAGGAGGTGGGTAAAAGACGGTGAAAAGTTCAATGAAATTTTTACATATCTAAAATTATTATAAAATGAATCCAATGAATTGCATTGAAATTATATAGGTTTTATGTATCAATTTTTACCTAAAATAAATTTAAATAAAATAAATTATTATTTAAATAAAAAGTCGGTTTTTAAATAGTAACCCAGTGTTTTCACTATTAATCAAAAATTGAAAGTTTTCAGAAAAATACCAAAATTTCACCCTATGATAATTTCGATATTCTGAATCCAAAAATGAAGTCCATTTTCAAAAATAAAATTTATAAAATATCAAAAAATGGTTATTACTATTCTTAACGGCTAGTTTTAATAATATTTTAATAGTATATCGTTGTTTAACAAAACTCGGTATTGTGTACAACACACGCTATCGTGGAAGGTCGCGATTGAGTGTAAAGCAAGCCAAGTCAGGGTTTCATGTTGTGAAAGTCTCCTTCGTTGTTTTGTATAACATAATCCAACCATATTTCATTTATACATTGAATATATATATATATATATACACACTCAATGTTGCGTAGAATGACTTCTATCAAAAGAGCATGAAATTTTGTGTAACACGATCCAAGAATAGTGTTGCGTATACTGCAAGCTAATAAGGTGTATTGAACAAGATAATCTTAGTGTAGTGTATAACAGAATGCATCACAGAAATTAAAAATAATATATCTCATAAAATCTCGGGTTGTTACATTCTACCCCCCTTAAAATGAATTTCTCCCTCAAAATTCGTCGTGGTTATAAATGGTTTTCTACTTGAATGTTTCTTTAATAGAAACCCACATCATAAAAAGGAACAACAAAACATAACTTTAAAAACTAATGTATGAAATGTAACAGTTACCCAAATTAACTAATTATTTGGGTTTCTACATAGGAGAACATAGGTGAAAATATGGATATGGAGGAGAAATCTAATCATCATGTTCTGATGGAGAGTGGTAGAGGACATGGCTATGATAAAGCCAACAGTCACAAAGCCATAAATTTGTGATGATCTAAGGTACCATCTGATTAATCGGATATGAGAGTACTAGGACAACATTTTTGGCTTTCCAGATAATTTCCCTAATGTTGAAGAATTTGAATTAGAAGAATACTTACTTTACTTCAGTACAATCTCACCGTTGTTTGCGCCTTAAACAATTTCCACTTCATCTCTTAAAAAAATGATGTTGAATTTTTTATTCGTGAAGTGTTAGCAGATCATGTGATAGAATGATGGGTCATTCCATCTATTTCAAACAGAAGGTTAAAAAAAGTTATCAAATATAGATAAGTCCATCTATGGTGAGGTTAATCATATATGATTCAGAAAATGAACTTACACTTCATATATCATACCGCTTAATAAAATAAAACAATTTTCTACTAACCAGGGACATCCTGTAGGCCAGTGGTAGGTGATAAAGGCTAGTCGCACTTCGGTTGTGGGTTCGATTCCACAGCCTTGTCTGACGCGATGGGCTGTCACCCATCCTTCAGGTTATTTTTTTTTCTAAAACTACATTACTATAACATCCCATCAATAATATCGAAAAAAGTTCTATCCTTAAACTAACTTATGTCCAACATAATCTATTCCAATCTTTAGGATTATCTAAAATACTTCGGTCCAAGCTCATAGTATAAAGAAAATTATTACTTGGAATGTCATATAAAAATCACGTGAATGCCATCATTTATCCCCCATATATCATAAGATATATCTTGTTGGTCAAATTACAATCATGTGAAAACCATAATCATGTATTCTCTTGAATAATGAATATCCATTGAACCTTAGTGAAAACATGAATGCTGTCAAAAGTTAACTCTTTCCACATACCAAAATCCCAAAATTTCTATATACTCAAACCATGATATCACTTTGTCCTTATTTTAGTCATGAGCTCATGATTACTATCATATTATTTTATCCTTATCCCTTCATTATGTTTATTTCATTATATTTCTAAAAATATTTCAATCACTTTTTCATGGTTTCCAGTACAAACCAATACATAGATATTCCAAAATTCCACAATACCATAAATGAGATTCCACGGTACTATTTTGAAATCTCATTAAATAAACACTTAGTCGTTACACAACATCATTTTCATACTCAACATCACAAATAGTGATCGCATGAGACTTACCTTTATCCTTTTCCTTAAGAGGTTTCTCACGTTGATTGTCATCAACCCATGGATTAGGGAATTTATTAGCATAATGCCCTATTTCCTTTCACTTGAAGCATTGAAGTGTTGGTGGAGAGTTCTCTGTAGTCTTTTCTCTATTCACATCATTAGCAACCTTTTTCCCATTACATAGAAAATCAACTGCTCGATGACCTTCTTTTCCACACTTAAAACATTTTCTAGTACCTTTTAGGCAATCTCCACCATGCTTCTTTCCACACATTGAGCATAAAGAAACATTCATCTTCTTTTCACCATTGTTCTGAGATTTCTTCTTGGACTCCATCTTTCGTTTCGTGTCAAAACCATGAGATGGATATGTAACACCAACATCCATTTCTACCTTGATAGCACAACACACAATTTCTTCATAGCTACTGCAGTCTCTTATAGCTAATTCCCTTCGAAGATTTGGTTTTAAGCCACTGAAGAATCGATCAACTTTACTTTCAGTTTGGATGATAAATCCAGATGCATACCTTGCAAGCCTTGTAAAATTCACTTCGTATATACCAACAGATTCATCATCCATTTTCTTTAGTTCAAGAAACTCCTTCTCCATCTTTGTTTAAAGAATACAAGGGAAGTACTTACTGAAAAACAAGTTCTTGAACTCGTCCCATTCCATGGAATCAATTTCATCTCTTGGCCTCGTATTCTTGATAAGATTCCACCATTGATCAGCTTCACCTTCCAAACGATATACTAATAAGATGACTTTATCATGTTCAGATCATTGAAGAACTGAAAATATCTTTTCAGTGGTACTGCTCCATTTTTCTGCAACAAGTGGATCAGAAGACCCACTGAAAGAAGGTGGATGTTGCCTCATGAAGGACTCAATAGAATATTGTTCCATTCTCTACTCATTTGGAAGTCCAGAATGATTCATAGCCTGTGTAAGTATAGAAATAATATTTTTCACTCCATCTCCCATAACCTTTGTCTGTTCAGGAGGACAATCATTGCATTGTCCATTACATTGATCAACACGGTTCCTTCGGGTTCCAGTCATCGTCTAAAACCCAAAAATAATAGTGTAAGAGGAAAAAATCATGCTAGGGAAAACAACATAATAAATGGGGGTTACCCTCAATATCTAACATCTTAGGTTAAATTCTAAAATCCTTACCATAGTTCTAGGACTATATCCTATACGTATACTTATCCTTAGGGACATCCCTAGACATACCTTAGAAATATCTCTAGGGATCTCACTAACGTTTTCGCATCCTAGTTTCCAAAGGTTGACTAAACCTTTCCTATGATACCGGCTGTAGAGACCCGAAGCTTGACGTACATGGACATTACATTATTTTTGCCTAATACTTAGTACATAATAAAAACAGACACACAAGGACCGTAATAGTTTAGTGTCTTTGGAAACTCGGAATAAAATATTTTAATCGTGGTGAAAGATCTTCAACATCTCCCATAAAGATCTTCCTATTTTTTCTTACCTAAAACATTTCTTTATATCCTGGGGAAAAGAAAACATAAAATGGGTGAGCTCAAATGCCCAGTAAGGGTAAACATAGAGAACATAAAACAATCCATAAACATTTGAATGCAAAAACTTGAACATAAAATCTAAACATCAAAATCTTGAGCAAAGACATGAATCTTGGATGTACGTAAGGCATATATCATAAAGGAACATCAATCATGATAAAATAGAATGGGAATAAAACATGTAATTGTGGAAAGCATTCAGCGCTTGTTATGATTTCCATAGTATCCAAGGCATTGCTGCCAAGACCATCTTAGTGGATAAAGTCCCTTTCTAAATCGAGTTCACTCCTCGTTTCAGTCCTGTAACATTGAACCGGATTAACTTACCGTTCCAGACATGTCTATATCATGAGATATAAATCTTTACCCAATGAATTGGAGGGAGATATAGGTCCCAACCATATCATAATGAAATCATTCTTACTTGTGCCACAAAATAAACATACATCATTCATAATAACCCCATAAATAAAATTGGTTTCATAAACATCATCCCATCATTAAATAATCCATATAAAAGAAATGGATTTCATAATAAGAAAAGTGAAAACATGTAAATCATAGAGACATGATACTTGAAACATACACATATGAAATAATGTCATCTTAGATGAAAAATGGTTTTGATAAAACACTTGAAATGAATTCTTGAGGAAAATATCCTTTCTCCTTAAAAATCAATTTCTTTTCACAAAATGTCATGCAATTTTAAAAGAAAGAGATTGTTTTGGAAATAGTCATGAAATCTTTAGGAGGAAGCTTCATGAAAATAAGGCTTTATAAAACCGTAAAAATCTGTTCATGCCGTATACGTTAAAAAAACATTCTTCTCGTACTTTTGTCAGAAAAGTCAAAAAGTACCTTGTAGGGTAAATAAAAGAAAGATTCCTTCCATACCATGGGGTAAAATTCAAAATGGGTAAAAAGGACATTAAACATACATGAATACACTTTTATAAAACATGGACATGAATGATATCAATAACCACAGTAAATACTTACAAATAAGTAATCTCAGATAAAAATGAGATTTGAAAAATTATCCCTTACCTTAGGTCTGATATGCTTCGTACGTATCCAAACCTCCTGTATAATGATTTAAATAATGTCATTGAATTATTACAGAATCATATTAATTTTTATTATATCATATATGGTTTACTTATGACTTTATATTACCCGTTCTTTTGTAAATTCACGTTAAATTAGCGTTTTGGGTAAAATTGTTTCATTTTTCATTCGTGTTTTAACTTTTAATTATTCATATTATTACATTGATCATGATTACTTATATACAGAATGTAAAACATGATTTATATATAATATATATTCATAATATACATATATATAATGGATCGATAAATGAAAAAAAAATACACTGTTCATGGAGACGGTAGGCCGTACGTATGCATGAACGTTGTTTTCGTTTCCCTATTGAATTGAATGGAATTAAGTATATGACATAAATATATATATACATAAATCCAGTAGAATTATTATGACATATATTTCATTATTACTTATTATATATACTTTATAATCATTCTTGAATGGTTATCATGGAGAGTGAATCTCATCGCGACGTGGAGACGGTATTCCGTACGTACGCACGAGCGATGTTATCAATCCCATGATCATGGAATTTCATTGAAATGTATGTATAATATTTTATAATCAATATAACTTTTAAATAATCATATATATTTATTTAGTTACACCATTATACCCATCCAAGTAAGTTGGGGGTGGAAAATAAATTACACCACGGCGTGGAGACGGTATTCCGTACGTACGCACGCGTGGTGATTTCGTTTTCCGTAGGATAGATAGATGGTGAAATTGGGTTGTTTAATACTTATAATAACATATAAGTATATTAGTGATACTGATGTTATTACTTCATAATGAAACAACTAAAAAAGAAGAAGTGGAAGAAGAAATAAAGTTGAAAGAATCGGTAATGGACATTACCTCTTCTTTGAAACGCCTCTTTGAGACCACCTCTTAGGGTGCTAAAATTTGCCTTTGAAGAAGACCAGAACCACTAGGATGTTTATAGGGAAGTGTAGAATAGAATTTGGCAGGGTTTGGCCGAGCTTGAAGGATCAAAGTGGTGTGAGGAAGAGAGGGAGGATGTGTCCTTTTATAAGGGAGGAGAGGGGAACCTTTGGAAAACTCAAAATATTATTTTATTATAAAGTAATATTCGGTTTTTAATAGCTCCAAATTGATTTATTTTGAAGCTAAGGTGGGTATGGGTCGACCTCCTCTCATAAAATAGAATTTGGACAAGTTTAGGTTTCTATTTTACCCTTATCATTTAGATTTAACTTTAAGTTAAATAATTTTTCTTTTACCATGTCTTCTTGTTTTCTTACACTATAAAGTTAATAAACTTACTATAACAAGACAAACGAACACCAAGATGTTTATTATTAATATATATAACCTTATCTAATTCATTTAGCCTATCCTTAAATTTTTAGGAATAAAAAAACAATTAATAAAATAATATTTGTTTAAAAACTATTTTATGTCAATTTTGACACTATTTGGTAATTGATATTTTTGAAAATACTAACAGAATTATGAGTTCTAAAAAAGTTAACTAAATCAATAATAACATGTCATATTAACCTATAAAATCAGTTTAATTCATAAAAAGTCTCAAATTTCATTTATTTGGGTATTTATAACATCAATTATGTCAATATTTCATTAATAAGATTATTATTGCATCATCATTGTGTCATAAATAAATTAAATTATTTATTGTCTAAAAATTATAAATAAAACACCATTATGTATGAAATATGTTTAGGTTTATAATGAATATTTATAGTCGAATTTATCTTATGTATAACCCTATATTAAAAATTACTTAGTTATTAAACTTTGATTTTAACTATTTTAACCCTTCTTTAAATAAATTAATAATAAATGTCCTAATCTAATCCAAGTGGGCCTCAATGGTAATATTTTATCCATAATGTTATTTCTGGTCGAATTACACATATCCAATAGAATTAAGATATGTGTTAGGGTAATAATAATATCATTTTTACCCTTAATTACCCTATTTACTTTTTTACCGTAGTAAATAAAAGTAAAAAGTTACTATTCACCAAAAATTATTTTTATCTCATTGAACCACATTTTACTTACTAACATCAACCGTGTCTCTTGGATTTTTTAAATTCCATTCACAGAAGCGGCAAAATTATGTTTTATGTAAATTTTCAAATTCTCCTAGGAGGTGGGTAAAAGACGGTGAAAAGTTCAATAAACTTTTTCAATATCTAAAATTATTATAAAATGACTCCAATGAATTGCATTGAAATTATATAGGTATTATGTATCAATTTTTATCTAAAATAAATTTAAATAAAAAGTCGGTTTTTAAATATTAACCCAGTGTTTTCACTATTCATCAAAAATTGAAAGTTTTCAGAAAAATACCAAAATTTCACCCTAGGCTAATTTCGATATTCCGAATCAAAAAATGAAGTCCATTTTCAAAAATAAAATTTATAAAATATCAAAAAGTGGGTATTCCTATTCATAATGGCTAGTTTTAATAATATTTTAATAGCATATCGTTGTTTAACGAAACTCGGTATTGCGTACAACACACGCTATCGTGGAAGGTCGTGATTGCGTGTAAAGCAAGCCAAGTCAGGGTTGCATGTTGTGAAAGTCTCCTTCGTTGTTTTGTATAACAGAATCCAACCATAATTTATTTATACACTAAATATATATATATATACACTCAATGTTGCGTAGAATGACTTCTATCAAACGAACTTGAAATTTTGTGTAACAGGATCCAAGAATAGTTTTTTGTATACTGCAAGCTAATATGGTGTATAGCACAAGCTAATCTTAGTGTAGTGTATAATAGAACACATCAAAGAAATTAAAAATAATATATCTCATAAAATCTCGGGTTGTTACAGGAATAACCAAGGCTCAACCACTAAAGTTATATTATCTCATATATACATTACAATAAATGGAAAGTAAAGATAAATTTCAATAGTGGTAGGTTAACAAAATCTAATGTAACCCCTTTTCTTTTAGTGAATAATCATCCTATTTTAGCATAATCATGGGAAATCATTATGCTTTAGTAGTTCAAAGAACCACATGTTTAACCCAAGATCATACTTTTACTTCCATTGACTATAGTTCCTTCAGAATATTCTTGAAGGTTAATTGCAATGTCCAACTTCATTAATTTATATTGTGTTCATAAGCCCATGGGTCTATGTTCTTCATCAAATCACACACTGTATTATTCCCTTGGGTATGGAATTCTTCCCATGCTCCTCAAATAATTTATCTTTCTAATGGATGTTGTGTGTAACATGAGAGTTCCCTTTCTAGATTTATAAATAAAAAATATTGATATTTTGTTTTTATTCTTGCTATATTTTTTCAAAATAACATATTTCCTTCACATTGCATGAGGATGACCTTTATGCAACACTTATCACCCCCATAAGATTCCTTGACTATAAATATTACCATAATACATGTGTAGTATTCTTTATGGAAGCTTTTTCATGTTTAATCACCTTTTCATAGACTCGAAACCTTGTTAGTACCCTTATGAGAGCAGGAATGATAATTCCCTACAACTTAAACAACCCATAATTACATGATTTATAACAAGGGTTTCAATTTCTTACATTTGAATGATATTATTGATTTATAATCTAATATAATTAGGAAAAAATCATTAATATCAAACCCTTACAATAAAAATTTTGAAAATTTCACTCAATATCCATTTCATTCATCAAAAATAAGATTATTAAATTTAAACTCACATTTCCTTCAAAACACGTTAACTTATTTTAAGATATATCCCCCCAATAGAAAGATAATCAATTATATAGTTTCTAATCATCCTTAATCCCTATTAAATATATTCAAAAATGTTGAATGAGAGTAAAAAATCATATTAATGGATATAAAAAGAAAGGAAACCCAATAATATATTTAAAATTCCTGAAAATTGATATGGACTTTTTTCTATTCTAGTAATAAACATTGATTTTAAAATAATCACTTACTTAATCTAGAAATATCCTTTCTCCCCAAGTATTTTCATCAAACATTTCATAAGAACTCATATATAGAAAATCATAATTCATTAGGGTTTCTTGAAAAAATATATAACATTTTACTTGAAGGTAATCCTTTGAACCATATGATATCATAAATGCCATTTTAATCCAAATTTCATTTTCTTATCTTTTGGAATGAAAAGGTATTCATACAAACTAGCAATAACTAGAAAATGAAACAAATCCAAGTATAAAAATATAAGCAATCACATGGATAACAATATATGATTTTATAATAATGGAATTCTTATATCTGAACATCATAATCATACCATCACAAAAATTAGGCCAAGACTTCATAAGAATACTGCCAAGGAGACATGTCAGGATATCATAAATAATTGGGTAGAGATACCCCAAATAACTAGAGATTTTTATTATGATACATATAGATTCGTTACAGGGTAATCTATAACCAGTCCCCACTCTTTAATTACAATTTCAAATGCATTTATCATATTAATGAATAAAATAAAAAACATAATCAATAGAATTCTTCATATTTCAAAACTATCATATAAAATTTCAATATTTCCCTCGATCAATAAATTGAACAGTATGATAACAAGCCATCCTGATAAATATAATGCACGATATCATTATATTTCATCATCATTAAAGCATACATATCCTCCAATGATTTTAACATAGATGGAAATACAATTATAACAATATTTGATCCATTCATTAGAAACATGAAAAAAACATTTTCTTCTGATAATATTTTAAGTTAAAATTTAAAAAATACCATAAAAATTCATTTATTTGAAACTAAAAATGAAATATTATAAAGGATTATTTATAAAAAATTAATAATCATGGTGGTGGAAAAATCCATTCATGCTTTATACATTTAAAGAGAACATTATTTTCAAAGTTTTTTAAAAATTCAAAAGTGAGATATACATTACAAATATGAATACAATCCTTCTTATAATTAATAAATATTGTTAAAGGTATATCAAAATAAGCTTTAATAATATTTGAATCTTATATAAGAACATTCTTGAAACATTTGATGAACATCAAGATGGGTTAAAAACATTTTGGAAGGAAAATAAAATTATATTACTTTTTGATTTAATATTATAATTTTCATTATTTATTCAATTATCATTTTTTATTTTTTTTACTTATTACCATGACTTAATTAGTTACTAAATTAGTAGAGTTTGTAATTAACATTTTGAGGAAATTTGGTTTGTAACCCCAAAACAACTTCAGTAGGCTGACCATGGTCAATGGAGTCATGGTTACATTATATCTAAAATATTAATAATAAAATTATTATAATTTTTATACATTAGATACAATTTTATGATCATCCATGAAAGGAAGACATGAAAATTGAATCACATTACTTAATGGAGGTGGTAGCCCACACGTACACAAGAGCAACATTATCATTTTTAACGGGTGAAAGGGTAAGAAGAAAAGTAATATATTATCTTTTAAGAATCATAATTATTTCATGAATATCATATATATATATATATATGTATTAAAGGTATTTCTTCATAAATCCCATCCATCTGCAATAGCTCGTACCAGGAAGAGGGCTTGAAGATAAAATTGTAAGTCATTTCGATCTTTTTGCGGCTTGTGGAAGGGGCGTCGACATGTGGGTCGGAGAGTTCTCAATGGAAATCTTGATAATTGAGGACATGAGTTCCATTATAAATTTGATAAGGGCCTAGTCAAGATGGAGGTGTATGTGAAGGGAAACTCAAAAGAGGTGATGGGAAACAACACCTTGACAGCCTTACTGGTGAAAACGCTTTGAAGGCGGCAGATGGTGTTGGCACCCTGATGGGGGTGGATGGCGATTGAGGGTTGAGGGGAACTTATGGATGACTATGAAAGGGTTGGTTGGTGATATATGATTGGTAGGACACAAGGAACGGATAACGTGAGGTATTAGGTATGATGCATGTGATAGCGCTCTAGAAATGGTTGAATTGTCCGATTATGGTGGTTAAACTCATAAGGAATGATCTTTGGGATCTCGGAGGCGGTGTGTTCCATCTCATGGGTAGCAGGCGGGTAGGCTCGCCGACATCAATGGGATGTGACATTCTTGAGTGGTTTGGTGATGAGACGTGTTCTAGGAGTCTCGGGATGCAGATGACTGGTAGCGGCAGTTTGGGAGTGGGTGAAGGACCGTGATTGGAGGAGGGAAGTCATATCAGATATCTTGTGGAGTAACATTGCTGGTTGTCCATGGATTTGGGCGCATGCAGCATGATGATGAGTTGGGGGCTGCCTTCTGGTTGGCGATGCACCAAGGCATAGATGGCCAGTATCATCTCGTCGATAGTAATGGTGACTATTTGGTTGAAGGGAGACCACTTTGTGGGAATGGAGTTTTCTGGAAGGATAGGACTGGTGGAGTTTCTCAGCGACCATTGCAAGCTAGTGACATGGTTAGGGAGGTTCCCTTGAGAGGTAAAACAAATTTGGAAGGATGAATTCAGGGTTTAGGTCACATCTATTTAGTAGCTCCTTGTTTCTGGCATGTGTACAGGTTGTCTTTGACTTTGAGTGGAATTTTCCTCACATGATTCATGGGAATCTGGGTATTGATGTATTTTGTTTGGAATGCGCTGTGATTCAGTTGTGTGGATGTGCATGTGGTGTTTTTTATGGGTTTTTTTTACGATTATTTGGACTATTAGGTTTTTGGAGTTTTATTTTTTATAAAATCTTATTCTTTGGGGTGATTTCTTATGTTGCATGTTTTTATGTTTCGCTGTATTTCTATTTTCTTAAATAAAATTTTAAGACTCGAGCCTGCTCGAGTCCTGAACTTTCTTGGTATGATGTAACAGGAGATAAATAAGTGTTGTGACATCATCATAATAACATTATAATATTTTGAGTGTACTAATACTTATATTATAATTCTTATGATAGTATTTAAAAATGTTTAATAAGAAATAAAATGAAAAGACTCAATGAGGAATTATACTTCTTCCTTGAACATCTACCTTTGGCTTACACCTTAAGAATTATTTGAATGGTATTAGGGAAAAAATTAATCTCTTTGAAGTGGTTAATTAATATAATAATTTATATGTTCTTATATGTTTGAAATTAAATGGATCATGTAGTGTGATTAAGATAGGAGAGTAGGTTCCCTTTTATAATCTGTTGGTTTGAATCAAGTGGGAGGGTTTCCTTTTCTGGAGCTTGACCCCCAACGGTGATTCCCTAGGGAAGATGTCTACAGCTCCGACTCCCTCCTCCCTTGCGGGGTGAGGGGGAAAGGTCTTCCTCCCCTCTTTTCAGCTCGGTGCTTCTCCCCTTTCATGAACCGAAATTTCCTTCCCCCCTTTCCATTTATTCTTCTTTTCCCTAAGGTCCCTAACCTTCACAACAACTCGCCCCAGCTCACGCTATCTACTAAAGAGTTCCATTAGACCTCAGATATTCACCAATTGGAAATTTAGGAATTATCTATAGTTCTTCATAACTATATTGACGCTTTCTATAGGTTCGTATTTGATTCATCGGATCTTCAAGAGCGCGCAGTGGTGGGACTCTTTGATCGGCATCACCTGATGATTTGTTTCCCCTTGAAGGACGATCTGATTGCCACCTAGTCCCGAGCCCCTCATGCAATCAATGGATGTTGATTTTTTATTCTTCACTAGTCTACTGAAATCATCATGAATTGCGACGTACCCTCATCCACAGTTTGGGTATGCTTCTCGAATTTACCTCTACCTTTCTAGAACCATGTAATTATAAAGATGTTGAGAAATATGGTAGGCAGATTTCTATGCTATGATAGTCATACGTCGGCGGTATGTCATCTGATATCTCCTCGATTATGTGTCGAGGATGATGATTCTAAGGCCCCCATGGAGTGGAAGTGTATTTTGGTTGGAGAGTAGTTTCTTTTGGAAACAAATAGTTATCTACGAATCGTGGCCTGGTTTCTGTCTGGAATGTCACAAAATAGGGCACTTGGTCTCTATCTGTCGTCATGGATGTAGGGTTCGACAAGAGGTGATCTATGAAACTGAGGGGATTGTGGTACTGGATGAATCTATTGAGAACCAGAAGGTGTGGGTTTTTGACGATAGGGATGATCAAGAAGAGGTGTGTGGGGTTGATCCGGAGATGGTGGAGTACTCGGGTGGAGCTAGGGTGCCCAAACCAGACATGGTCGTACCTCCAGGTCCAAGTATAGTGGAAGTATTCACAAGGATGAGAGGTGAGTTTGATACTCCCCCTAATAACATGACTTGGGTTGGGGGTGCTCAGGCCAGTGAAGTGGCTGAAGGTACTCGGGACATACTCACTGCTCCCACTCAGGTTCCGGGGGAGGTTGTTGGAGCTACTGAAGTAGATGGATCATTTTTTGGGGTTGAGGGAAGTCATAATCCTAGCTCTTATGCCATGGTGGTGAGGGATAAAAGTAGCATAGTATCTAAAAGGGTGTATAATGGCAATAATAAGTTGAAGGCAGGTTATGAATGGGAGCAAATTTCACTTGGGGAACATAGACCGGTGGATACCTTGAAGGACTTCAACTCGAGGGGAAATCTATCCAATATTTCCCTCAAAAACCATTTTGGGAGCTTGAGCAATGAGGGAGAGTCTGAGGGATATTCCAAGGGTTCATATGAGACTGAGTCTGAGGGTGATGGATAATTTTATGATGATGGTGGATTGGGAGGGGTGGTCAATGGATTGCACAACCAAATACGGAAGAAATGGAACAAAGAGAATAGAGACCCAGGGTGCTGCATTGTTTCTAGGAAGCCGAAACCAAAGGGGCACAAAGAATAATCTTATCTTCCTTGACTGATGGAGTCTCAGTCGGCCAAAAAAGAGGGGAAACCCAAAGATCTCGAGTCCCAATCAGGGGAGAGAGTGGATGGCCAGCAAGTCTTGGTCTCTGAGTCACATGAGAATGAATCCTTACATGAAGGAGATCGACATGAGGAGAGGCAGTTACATATAGAGGAGGTGATACTAGTGGTGGAGGATGATGCTTCACCGGGTCTATAGTGTGAGGTAGGAACTGGGCCAATTGATAAGAAAATTCCAGAGGAAGTGGAGTTGAAAGTGAGTGAATCGGTCTCACCTGCCAAGGTGGGAGTGAAGGGGATGCATGGGGAGCCGGAATGTGAGGTTGTGATTAGGGAATATCCCTGGGAGTTTCCATTACATTCAGATGATGGTATCTTAGAGAAGGTGGTAGCCATCCATGCTTCTACTGAGGCTATAAAATAGATGCAAGCATGATCTATTCAATATGAAACGAACAAGAAACAGAGCGAGTGGATCAGCAAACAACACCTAATCCTAATCAGAGGGTTCAATAATAGGAAAATAGATGAGGAGGAGTTCTTGTGAGCGTGGGGTAAGCTGGACTCTCATTTCGAAGACATTATCAGAGATGAACCTGACTAAGAGGTAGCATGTCTCTCCTGGAAATTGTTTAAGGATATTAAGTATAATGGGTTTAAGATGATCTTTAATAATTTTGTAATGTGCTATTTTGTTTGATGGATAGGTTGTACATGTTGGTTTCACACATTCTCTATAAAAGTGTTCTTATTAATAATAAAAATATATATTTGGATTTAAGGTTCCCTTTTATAACTGTTGTGGGTGATAATCCTTTAAATATGTCAAATATTAATATAAAATATGTGTCTAAATCATGTAAAATATAACTGTTGTTCCATATATTGAATGAAAATGATTATAAGGTCTAAATAAATTCAAATATTAAAATCAATATAGGATTAAGAGTTATTTTAAACCTTATCTCTTGGTTGAACATCTTCACAAACTGTGTTTAACCATAAACTATATAACAAAATATTCAATATTTAAGGTTCATGTATGAAATTTTTAAAATTAAAAGTGGCACATACATGGATCATTCTTGATATTTTAAATAATTTCCCATCTAATTGATTTGAAATTATATTCTTGTTATTTTATAATGATCTAAAAATAATTTTTTTACACTACATACCATTAAATGCCAATTTTGAGGGTATTAAAATAATTTAACTTTATATAAATCAAGAAAAAGATAAATTTTAATATATAAACATTCACCAAAAATAATAAATCATAATTTTATAATAAATTTTTGGAACTCTATAATGCATCCAAAACATATTACTTTTAATGTTTTTAAAATATTTTACATTCTTTTACTAATGCTTGCACAAGAACTACATCAATGTTATGTAAGAGTTCAAGGTAATTATCCCATACGTATAATTTTTAAAAAATTACTATCATAAATATAGATTATTTTTAATTAATTATATAATCCATATTTACTCATATATTATTTTTTTCCTATATCTAAATCATGAAAATGTACAAAGTGGGGGAGAGAGTCATTCTGTAATTACTCTTTACCTAAAATAATATATAGGACATAGTCACAACAAAATGGAATTAAGTTTTTATATTTTCACATTTATATAGAGGATTGATTCAATAGATACATAAAATCAAATTAAGGATTTATTTAGGTATATTTTTAATCTTTGTCCCATAATTTCAACCGCAATCAACCCATTTTAATGCTTACTATGGTGATAAAATTTTAACCTTATTTGTATTCATTAAAGACTAAAAATAAAATCAAAAATAGTAATTAAATATAAAATTTGTATTATAATTATTAAATGTAATTTCTATTTTTTAATTTCCAATGCTAATAAAAATTAATTTTTATATAAGTGCAAGAAGCACAAAAACAAATTTTAGAAAAATAACTATTTTGAGTATAATAGTGATTTTATTCCAAAATAAAGTACAATGTTGATTAAAATTGAATTATTTGAATTATTTTTTAAAAAATGAGACTTATGTGAATTTAAAAAAAATAAAACAAAATATAAAATGTAAATTAATTTAATTAAATGTATAAAAATGACATTTCTTATAAAATAGGTATTTCTCAAGATTAATCCAAAATTATTGCTTTCTAGAAACATAAAAAACATTTATCTTATGTTTATATTGATATTATTATTATAAAATTGTTTCCCATTATATAAAATACAATTTATAATTTTGGATAAAATTAATCAATGTATCTGTGCAAAAAAAAATATTTGACGAAAATCTATTTTTTAAGTATAAAATGAATTTATACTTATTACGTATCTACTGACCACCATTAGGTGAATTATAATTTATTAAATTAAATATATTATATACAAATTTCATTAAAAACAAGCACATATAGTGATTAACTTATTTTATTTTGATAAAAATAAATTGGATGTATAAACTGTTTTCTGGAAAATATATCAATTAATATTGAAGGATATTATTTAAAATTTGGTTCTTATTTCATAAGAATTAATCAATTAATTTTTATTAATAAATAATTACATTATATATTTCATAATACAATGATCCATATTCATACATGATAAACCAATTACTATGTTATAATAGTAATTGAAAAATAACTATTTTTTATAGTATATCAAAGTTAATTTAATCTTGGTGTTGCTTATGGTACATGATATTGAACATAAAACTATTTAAGAGAGAATTAAATTTTGAAATATTATTGGTCTTACATGCAATAAAATTATTTACCCTATGGGGATATCCTTTTACCTTTCCATTATCCTTGATCACCTTGACGTAGCCTATAAAATACTTGTAAGTACATTTACAGATAATTTTCTTAGATAAGTTACCTTAACTTAGTGTTATGAACTCTTCCCCTTTATATATTGACTCGAAAATCATTTCAAAACTATGGAAATATTAAGGAAACACTTAAAACCCCTTATTATCTTGAAACATATGCATTTGACACGAGTATTACCATAACACATCTCTTTTAAAACCGAGGTTCCCCTTATATGGCATAGAAACATCCCACAAAACATTACACAGTGAACACTGATGACCCTTATATAGCCTGATATTTATCCAAATAACTTTATAAATTTCTTTTAGGACCTTTATTTAGTTTTAATAACCTTTATTTTCTAGAGAATGTATTACTTTGTAGGGTGTGTAGATGTCATATGATGGGAAAGAATGTTAAAGTCATATGATCTGAGGAAAATCCATATGCAGATTTTTAATATGAAGTTATGGATGTGGAGGAAAATATCACATGGGTGGTGGAAAATATCATATAGATTATCTATATATTATAACACATATTCTTCTGAGAATCATATTTCAAACCTTGAAATCATCTTAGAGGGATTGAAATTTTATATAGGATGAGGAAAATTCTTACACTACTATGGATGAATGAGGAAATTATAATAAGTGAATTCAAATAATTCATTTATTCATTGAAATATATTATTCCCAAATTATAAAACATAGATTTATTAACCAATTTCCATTTTCAGTCGAAAAACTTATCAAAAACACACACCTCAATATATGTTTTTTTATAAATATCAAAATGTATTCCAAAAATGAAATATAAATTAAAAAACAATTTTATTAACTTAAAGAAAAAATAAAAAATATAAATATATGGATTTAAAAATAATCCAAATATTGAATAAATCATTAAAAATAAATTTTTAATCCATTAAGAAATTATGTTTTGGATTTTCAAATCATATAAATCTGAATGAATTTCCATGTTTTGGAATCAATTATAGGGTTAATTCTCAATGCAATTTTTTTATTTTGAAGTTATTGGTTCTCATCACCCCCAAAAATATAATATTTTTCTCCTAGTTAATAATATTTATTAAATTTATTTTAGAAAACAATTTCTTACCTAAACATTAATATATAATCTAAAGATGAATAAAATTACCTATTCATTCTTAATTGCAATTATTATTTCTCCTGTATGAATTTAATTCACTTACCTCACGTTAATTGAAGATAAATATACACCTTCTGGTTTTTAAATAGAATATAACATATTTTAATCAATATTCTAATAGGTCACACCTTCTTAAATCCCTTTCCCTTTACCATCCTTTTCTAAATTTCCTTTCTACAATTCCTTGATACTTCCTAATTGATATTCAAATATATCACCACCCCCTTCTTCATATAAGACCAAAATTATACAAATAGCTTCATCCACATTTTCAATCATCACTAATTAAATTTTTCATTGCCATGTACATGTGAAGAAGTTATTATATGAGTAAAGATAAACCCAAAAATAAACCCTGCTGAAGTTAAATGGTATTCTTAATGAAAAATTGTAAAAGTCATTGAAAATAATTAATTGTTGGGAAACTATGTCTCATGTCACTCTAACTCTTATTCATTTTCTAACAATAATACACATGTGATTATGTTGAATTAATAATAATTATAAGTTAGTTCTCATCTTATTAGTTTACTATAGTTATTATGATCCATCTAAATGCCTTTTAGGGAGGCTCCACGAGGTGATAATTAATCACAAAGAGTAGTTCCTAGAGGTTTGTGATCAAAAATAATGTTTTTATTCTTTTTATTTTGATTAAATTATGTTATTTTCCATTTGAGGCTGCTTTAACAATTCTTAATAAAAAATCCTAGAAAATAGTGGTAAAATTCAGTTAGAAACCATCTAATATCAATAATTTATAATCCCTTGAAATACCTCAAAGCTAAAATTCTACTTCATTCTAGAAAAGACAGTATTAGAGATCAATTTTTTCTCTGGAAAGAACTTGAAAAAACCAAAAAATTGGAATAATTTATATAATGTTTTTGGAACAAGTTTTTTTAAGAGTATCTTATTCTTTTCAACTAAAAACATAGAAATAGGGAAAATAAATAGGTCAAAATATTTAAATTAAAATAAATTGGCTCCTCCCCCAAATTTATCTCAGACACTACTTTAATTAATTCTAACATAAATTTATTAAGGACTTACTATCTCAGAAAGAGATATCTAGATTACTGTGATAGAAAGATACAACCATGGATTCTTTATTCAATACAAATTGGTAAGAGTTTAAACTAGTATATTGGTTCCTTCCCAGAATACTCTTGAAACTTATCTACTTTATTTCCATTCACCTTAAATTATTACTATGATTTCTCTCCCATGATATCAACTATATAAAAGAGGAAAACATTAGTTATTGTAAATGCTTCAATCCATATGGAGTGAAGCTTACCAGGTTTGAGTTTCATTCTCAAAGAGGGTAATATCACTTTGAATCTAATCCAGATTTATTTTCATTAGATTTATATTTCAAAGATAGTTTTTTTATTCTCATTATACAACACAGAAGTTTTGTAAACATCTATTCTCCGAACATCTAGTTCCATCGTTTGATGCTTACTTTACTCTACATCCTTTAAAAACACCATGTTCACCCTCTTTATAGCCCAACAGGGTTTGTGCTATAGAAGAATAGTGAATTGAAATAATTTCACATAATTATTTCTATATAGTAATAAACCTTGTTGTGTTCTGAAAGCCATTTTATTTTCCCAATGTGTATCCTCAGTCTTGTTTCTTTAGAACTTTGTGTTTTGTATCTATTTCTTTTCTATAGTCCTTTTTATATCACTATAAGAGCCCTTGAATTTCCCATTTGATTGTGGATGGTACATATTTGTTGTCTTATAGAGCACTCCATATCTCTTCTAGATGGATTTCATGATATTGTTTTTGTTGGTTGGAGTGGATACTCAAGAGGGGGGTGAATTGAGTTCCAATTAAAATTTCTGTTAAAATATTGCCTATGTAAAATCACCCAATTTATAAAATAAGTTAAACTATAGTGAACTTATACAGATTGTAAATGTTTACTTAGCATCTCAAAGATTGATTAGGTCTTAGTTAACTTAACCACATGGTTAAACGAAGTTTTTAAACTAACCTACTGATTTACAATAAGTGTAAACACTTTCTAATTTAACTATCAAAGTATCTTTAAAATAGTTTTGTATTTGAAAGAAATATAAGCTGAATAAATAAGATATATGTAGTATACTTTGAACTTAAACATAAGATGCACAACAGATATAACAATAGGTTCAATCTCAAGCCGAGACTTAGTCCTCTCAAATTTATATAAATTTGACCCACACCCTGGATCGGGGTTAACAACAGTTTAAAAAACTGTCCAGGCCACGCAGGGACCTCTACCACTGTTCTACGTGGGAAACAAAACAAAGACGAGGCCACACAAGGACCTCTTCCACAGTTGACGTGGCTAAACAAGAGTTAAGAGTTTTGGAGTGAGGATTTGATATCCTCCAGTTCAGTACAAGAGACAGTGTGTGTATAATATATACAGAGTACACCACACTGCTCGAAAGTTAATAAATAAATCACTTAGAGAGAACAAATAAGAGTTTAGAAAGCTCTAGTGATTATCAATGCAGCTTTGGACTCGTTGGATTCAGCATGAATGCTTCTGAGTCTTTCTCTGGTTTTTCTATTGAAAAATAGAGTGTCGTTGTTAAGCTTGTGTTATGCAGGAGTGAGAATGGTATCTTGATTCGTCGTGTGTTCATCAGTGGTGTTGGATTTCATTCATGAGAGTTATATGAAAGTCTTGCAATCTCTTTCTTATTCAGGATTTTTCTTCTTGTTCATCACAGTGCTCTCGGGTGTATGTAAGTTCTTCTTGTTGTATCGTCACACTTTTCTCTCTTTTCATCTCTTGTTATGTACTGCATCTCAATCTTTCTTATATTACACACGTTCTGGCAGTATGAATGATTCCCTCTTCATAGGTACGAGATACGGTTTCCTGACATGCCAAAAACTATCATTAAATAACATTAATTGCATTAAAAACATCAAATGTGAACGTTAGCAATATTTAAATAATATTGAAAAAAAAGTTAATAAATGGTGTCATGGTGATTATATAAATGGTTTCTTCTTCACGGTATATGGTTCACAGTATGAGCTTCATGGTATGAACTTCACTGTATGTCCATGTCACGGTGTCTAGCTCATGGTGTCGAGGTCACGGTGTCTAGGTCATAGTGAGTCCTTCACGGTGTCTGGGTCACGGTGAGTCCTTCACGGTGTCTGGGTCACGGTGTCTCGGTCACGATGTCTAGGTCACGGTGAGTCCTTCACGGTGTCTGGTTCATGGTGAGTCCATCACGGTGTCTGGGTCACGGTGAGTCCTTCACGGTGTCTGGTTCATGGTGAGTCCTTCACGGTGTCTGGGTCACGGTGATTCTTTCATGGTGTGTCCATATATAGACAAATATCTGTATTTGGACTTAGACAGTAATATGAAGAATATGGATTAAGTTTAATCATTATAGAGTTGAAGAGGATGAATCATAAATATAATGGCTTGATAATATATGTGATATTTGTGATGATGCATAAGACTTGTAATTAATAAATAGAGTAATTAACATCCATAAGATTTGTTATCATTAAAACATGATGTGTAGTTATTATTGTGATTGAAGATAATTATAAATATGTGCAATGAATATTGAGATTAATTAACAGTAATAGGATTTGTGATCATTAAAACACGATTAACACATGAGGAGTCCAACAATCTCTCCCTTTTTGATGATCACAAATCATATATAGTCAAAATATAAATTAAATGTAACATTAAAGAAACTTGCATATTAGAATAGAAAAAAAATCATTATAATACTGACACTTGTAGTTTTTCTCCCCCTTTTATACTTGTAGTTTTCTCCCCCTTTTGGGATTATCAAAAAGTAGAGAAAATGAAATGAAACAATGCAGTCTTTATTACAAAAAGGTTCAGAATAGATCATACAAGAGAAATAAAAACAGGAAACAAGAAACGACATCCCATCAAAAAGAAAACAGTCCTTGGACTCTTCAGGGATCCATCTTTTCCTTGCCTTTATCAGTAGCAGGAGATGGTGCTGAAGTAGAAGAAGGCATAGATGCGGTAGACAAAGAGGGTAAGGGTAGACCTTCAAAAACAGATGGAGACAAATTGGGAGTAGTAGAAGATCTAGGTTGTGGTTGGTCAAGAATGACTGTCCGGATCTGAGAAAGATCTTGGATAACTGTCATGGAAGTTGAGGCTAAGGTAGGTAGACCAGGTCGAAGGGGTGCAGCAACTAGAGCAACTATAGCAGTACTCTGCACATGAAGATACAGCTTCAAAAGATTGATGAAATCAGTAATGATTTCACCACCATATTGCATAGACTTTTCAAAATCATCCTTATTCTACATAAATATGTCCAACAATCTGGTGAACTCTGTAAGCTTCTGAACATGAGCTTTAAAACATTGAGTCACCGGAGGGATTCTCAAATTTTCCACAAGATATCTAAAGTGATCTGTCATATCACTTTTAGAGAAAATCCAGGAGAGATACAAATCTATTTTCTTGGTGATCTCTTGTTGAGCATCATTGTCTATATTAGAATGAATCCTAACCAAGTCCAATGCTCTATCATTTTTCATAACCACTTCTTACAAAGAAGATAGATCCAAGCCACTGAAGGCATTCTGAAGTTCGTCCTTGATTATGGATCTTAGAAGAGAATCATCCAAAGAAGGTGTGGAGGTCTGAACAGAAGAAGAAGAAGCCTTGACATCTTCGGCTAGAACTTTGAGCTATTTCAGAACTTTTCGCAGACATCCAGTGTATTCATCTGTAAGCTTATTCAGATTTTCTACAAGATCCCTCATGCGTTCTAGCATTTTTTTGTGTCTTTTTCCAATCATCTCATTAAAAGAAAGTAGATATGGATGAACTTAAGACACAATCTCCCTTGAAAGGATGGAATCAGATGTCTCAAGAGAACTAGCAACTGGTACAGGGGCAGAAACAGGAGAAGGCACTTATCCCAAAGACAACTCATTCTGTAAATTAGCTACCATATTTTTCAGGTTTGCTATATCAGCACTCAGCAGCTTATTTTCTACTCAGACATATTGAATTTCTCTAATCATCCTTGGTTGAATATGCAAGATAATATTTTCCAAGATAATTGATGCATCTTCTTGACTTAACTGAGTCACTAGACGAGGTTGAGTAGATATGATCTTATCAACTCCAGCTAACAGAGTCTCTCCAAAAATTTTCAGATCATCTTTAGTTACAAAGGAGTGATGCTCGGGTAAGGGTGCAGGTAAAGGTAGTGGTTCAGATTTTTGTTGAGGTTCAGATTCATCTTTAGACATAGATTCTGATTCAGATTGAGGATGGGGATCTGGTTCTGGTTCTGTATGAGCTATAGACTTCAGTTAAAACAGAGAAGAAAGATCCATTCCAGTTTTAGTCACTTGTTGTGACTCATTTACATCATAAAAGCTTGGTAATTCATACTGAGTGTACACAGAGTATGAGATATAAGGTTGATAATATTCAGAAGATCCAACTTCTATAATCTCACGGTTTTGAGGTCCCTCCCCCTCAAATTATGCTTCCATTTCAGAGACTATAGTCCCAACATGATCAAGATCCACATGATCAGCCCTAATCTCTTCATCAAACTATTTCCTTGCCAGCTGAAAGGCAATTTCCACCCTCTCTTTAGCAGTGGGAATTATCTCAAGAACTGATTGTTCCACTGGTTGAGCTTCCTGACTTGCTTCTTTCTCAATAGAAAGATCCTCTTCAACAGGATCTGCCTCTAAGGTTACTTGTTGTTCTGAATCAGAAAAAACTAATTTTCTTGTAGCATTAGGATGAGCTTCTATATTGACATCCGCACTAGAAGAATAAGCTTCCTCTTCTCTCATACTAACAGCAACTTCCTCTCCTTTAGGTATTTCAGTAGGGATAACAGCAGGGACAACAGTCCTTTCTTTTTAAACAGGAGTTGTTTCCATTGGAGGTCTTCCAGCTTCTTCTCTAAGAGATACTTCAACTGTTACTTCCTCTTCTTCTTCTTATTTTGAATAATCAGCCACCTCATCTGGTTCCAAACTAGGATCAGATAGATTTTTAGGACTTCTTGGATAGTCAACAGGATTAAACTTTTTATACAATTGATCATTATCCTCAACCTACTGCTTCTTTCAGGGGTTCCAGCTAATCTTGATCCTTCTGATGATAGGCATGGATAGGCAGAAATCAAAGTCCTCTAACATTTCTACATTCGGTCCAACTATCCCTTTGGCAACTAACATAGCTGAAATCTTCCTTGAGTAAAACAAGGAGGTGGATTTAGAAGTGACTTTGCTCAGATCACAGATATGTTTAATAACATACTTGCATAGGTTGATCTTATGGCCATTCTTCAACAGGTGAATCAAGAACACATCCTGATATTTCATCATAGCAAAATATTTTTTTCTCGGACTAATCAAATTTTGAACAAACTTGAACAGTAGTCTTGATTCTCAATCTAATTCAGCAGCTATGGCCCTTCACATGGTGCCATTTCCAGTCAGGATTTTCAAAGCATTCTCTAGGTCAAAGATGTCAGTTGTTAGAGGATGGTCTCTCTGGTAATCCTCAAATACTCCTTCATGTGGAATCCCTAGGCATGCAGCCCACAGCCTCGAAGATAAAGAGAACTTTTGTCCATTTATCCAGCTGTTTACCATAAATATTTCTCCAAAATCAAAGGAAAACATCACATATTGGTAGGATTGAGATACCAATCTCGGGTAAATCAGTCTATTTTTTCCAGAGAACCATTCAATCCATCCTTTTTCTCTTAAAACTTTCAAACCTAAATATTTTTTAGACAGAAGACACTCAAGGAAAACCTTTTTTTCAGGTACAACAGAGCGGCTTACCAGGTTTGGGTTTAGAGGTCTTTCAGGAGTTATCCTTGGTATCTTCTTTTGTTTCTTAGTGTGGTGCTTCTCAGACGAGGGTGATGATGGACGCTTCATCATTGGAATTCACTAAAGGTTCGGGAGAGAGGGAAGGGAAGGTTCAGGAGAGAGTTCGGGTAAGGAATCGAATGAAACACTTAAGTTTTATCATTTGGGAATGTCAAGTGACATAAAAACAAAAACACAGGAAAACAAATAGCGGTGAAAATAAATATTACCGCGATACGGGTTAAAAAAATAATAAAAATAATCATCACGGTGAGACCGTCAGTAGGAATTACGATGTGATGAAAAATAGTCATCACGGTGAGACAGTTGATAGTCGTCACGGTGAGACAGTGAGTATTCTCTGTAGTCACGGTGAGACAGTGAGTTGACAGACCGTGAGCATAAGGTCTTGACGGTGAGACCATGACTATAAAATAGTAACATAGAAACAGTAACCATTAAACCATAAAGTAAAATACAGTAAAGTATTAAACATTAAGATCAGTAAGATGTCTATTTATGATTAATCATACCAATATCATGTATGATGTAGTCTAAT
The DNA here is from genome assembly GCA_963277665.1 of Viscum album. Taxonomy (NCBI): domain Eukaryota; kingdom Viridiplantae; phylum Streptophyta; class Magnoliopsida; order Santalales; family Viscaceae; genus Viscum; species Viscum album. The sequence goes on from OY728119.1 coordinate 1,521,120,922, forward strand.
ATTTCAGAATTTAATGGTTTAGTGAATATATCAGTAAGTTGATATTCAGTACCAATGAATTCTAAAGTGATATCACCTTTTTGATAATGATCCCTCAAAAAGTGATGTCGTACATCAATATGTTTTGTCCTAGAATGAGAAACAGGATTCTTAGAAATATTAATAGCACTTGTGTTGTCACAGTTTATTGGGACATGTGTGAATTGATATCCATAGTCTAGTAATGTGTGTTTTATCCACAAAATTTGTGCTCAACAACTTCCAGTAGCTATGTATTCAGCTTCTGTAGTAGATAATGAAACATAATTTTGTTTCTTACAACACCATGATACTAGTGACTTACCTAAAAGGTGACATGTTCCAGAGGTTCTTTTTCTATCCAACTTACATCTAGCAAAATCAGCATCAGAATGACTAACTAATTCAAATGATTGTCCTTTGGGATAGAACAGTCCTAAATTGGGAGTATGCTTAAGGTATTTGAAAATTCTCTTTATAGCATTTAAATGTGACTCTTTAGGGTTTTCTTGAAAACGACCACACATACACACACTAAACATAATATCAGGACGACTATCAGTCAGGTAGAGTAGACATCCAATCATTCCTCTATAAGTGGTTTGATCAATAGATTTACCATCTTCATCAAGATCCATCCTACAGGTGGTACTCATGGGAGTGTCACTACTTTTTGTGCTATCCAATTCAAAACGTTTTAAAAGATATCTAGTATATTTACTTTGAGTTAAAATAATTCCATCATCATTTTGAAAGATATGAAATCCATGAAAGAATTTAAGTTCACCCATTAAACTCATTTCAAATTTATTTTGCATCATTTTAGGAAAATCAATACATAATGTAGTTTTCGAAGATCCAAAAATAATACCATCTACATAAATTTTTACAACAAAAAAATCTTTAGAAATTAGTTTTATAAACAGAGTAGGATCAGCTATTCCTTTTGTAAAACTTTTAGAAATTAGAAATGTACTTAATCTATCATACCAAGATCTTAGAGCTTTCGTTAAACCATCTAAATCTTTTGATAATTTGAAAATATGATTTGGAAAAATAGGGTTTGAAAATCCTGGCGGTTGTTCAAAAAAATCATCCTCAATAATATATCCATTCAAGAATGCACTCTTGACATCCATTTGATATAGTTTGAAATTTAGATGTGCAGCATAAGCAAGTAAAATCCTAATTGCTTCTAATCTGGCTACTGGAGCAAAAGTCTCCTCATAGTCAATACCTTCTTCTTGACTATAGCCTTGTGAAACTAGTCTAGCTTTATTTCTAACTATTTTTCCAGATTCATCTACTTTATTTCTAAACACCCATTTAGTGCTTATTGTGAAAGTGTCCTTAGGTCTTTCAACAGGATTCCAAACATTATTCCTTTCAAATTGATTGAGTTATTATTGCATAGAAATTACAAAAAATTCATCATTAATATAATCATAAATGTTTTTAGGTTCAAGCTGTGACAAGAAGGCTTGATGTTCAACCTGATTTCTAAGAGAAGATCTAGTCTGTGTCCCTCTATCAAGATTTCTTACAACAACATCTAAAAGATGATTATTTAGAATTCTAGTTGATCTAGTAAAGGTAGGGCTAGAAACTTCAGGTTCTTCTCTAGGTTAGGTTTCATTAGGATCAGATTCTGGAATAAGTCCAGAACTGGTTTTCTTTATAGTAGGTTCATTGATTTTATCATTAAGGTCCAGAATAGATAAATATTCTTCATGATTTTCAAGAGAGGTTTTCGGCTCATGTGGATCAGTTTCATCAAACGTGATGTGAACAGATCCTTCCACACACTTGGTTCATTTGTTGAAAACTCTATAATCCTGTCTGGTTAAATAATATCCTAAAAATATTCCTTCATCACTCTTAGAAGCAAACTTATCCAGATTATCTTTTGTATTCAGAATAAAAACTTTGCAGCCAAAGACTCTGAAGTAAATAACTTTAGGTTTTCTATTGTTCCACAACTCATATGGGGTCTTCTTAAGAACATGTATAATTAAGAATCTATTAATAATATATCAAGTAGTATTCACAACTTCATCCCAAAAGTAAATAGGCAGGTCATATTCATTAACCATGGTTCTAGCAATTTCTTGAAGGGTTCTATTTCTTCTTTCTAATACACCATTCTACTGAGGTGTCCTAGGAGCAGAAAAGTTATGACTATAGCCATTGTGTGAGAAATAAGATTCAAATTCATGATTTTCAAACTCACGGCCATGATCACTTCTTAGAGTTTTAATCTTTACTCCACTAGGATTTTCTACAGACTTGGAGTATTTAACAAAGTAAGAAAAAGCTTCACTTTTATGAGCTAAGAAGTATACCCAAGTATATCTAGAAAAGTCATCTACTAAGACATAGACATCTTACTTCACATTTAAGCTAGAAACTCTAAATGGTCCAAACAAATCCATGTGAACCAACTATAGAGGTTGAGAAGTTGAAACTTTTTTATTTGATTTAAAATAAACATTATGTTACATTCCCTTTTGAAAGGGATGACAGACTGTTTAATTTGGAAACTCATGTTTAGGTAGGTCTCTAACTAAGTTCATCCTAGTTAGTTTTCTAAGTGAGTGTATGTTGAAGTGTCCTAATCTTCTATGCCATAACCAAGACTATTTATGAATAGAATTTAAATAGGTAACATTTTGCATGGCTAAGGAATTTAAATCAACATCATAAACATTTTCATTTGTTAAAGAAGAAAAGACTAAATCATTTTTAGAATTAAAAACATTACGAGAATCATTTTCAAATTTGTCATTAAAACCATCATCGCATAATTGATAAATACTTAACAGATTATATTTCAGTGCATCAAAAAATAAAACTTTGGAAATTAAAACTGAATCAGTGTTACCAAATTGGCCTAGGCTGATAATCTTTCCTTTAGAATTATCACCAAAGGTGACCTGACCTCCATCAACCTTTATTAAATTTTTGAAACATGAGTAATCCCCAGACATATGTCTTGAACATCCACTGTACAAATACCATGTATTCTTGTGGGAATTCTTCAAGCAGGTTTCCTCAGATGTGTTTGTCATAAAACACATGTTGGCACGATTCTTTTCAGAATCAGACATTTCAGATTCACCCTGTGCTGTCTTCAGAAGCACTCCAGGTAGCCTTCATAGCTGTTTTGTACTTACTATCCTTGGAATCATATTTGTTCTTTAATTTTAACTGTGGGCAGTCTGCTTTAATGTGTCCTTTCCTTTTTCACTCATAGCAAACAACTTCATCACTTTTATCTGTCTTTTTCCAATCCTTCTTCCAATGTCCCTTATTTTCATAATTTCCTTTGTAATTTTATTTTCTGAAAAATTTCTTCTTCCTATAAAATTTCTTAATCCTTCTGGCTATCTGAGCCATTTCAGCATCACTATCAGAGTCTGAATTTTTACTTGTTAAAATGTCTGTTTGTATTTGAACTTTATCTTTGTCCTTACTCTTTGAAGCAGTAGTCTTGACAGACACATATTTCCTCTTAGGTTCATCATATTCCTCTTTATTTATCATCATACATCATAAGCTTACCAATGAGTTCTTTGAAAGGTAGAGAAGAAATGTCACATGACTGTCTGATTGAAACAGATGTGCCTCTCCATCAGTCTGGTAAACATCTCAAGATTCTCATAATTTCTTCCTTTGCTGGAACAGCCTTTCCAAGTGAATTCATTATATTGACTATCTCATTAAACCTGAGATACATATTCGAAATATGTTCATCAGTCTTCATTTAAAAATTATCATATTTAAAATAATAAGTATTTAATCTCATTTATTTAACATTGGTTGTTCCTTCATGAGAAACACCCAAAGTAACCCAAATTTCAAAAGCAGTTTTACAAGAAGAAATTCTATTGAACTCTTCATCTCTTAAATCACAGTACAGTGCATTCATGGATTTACAATTATTATTGTAGGTAGTATTTGTACATTCATCCCAAGTTATTCTTTAAGTTTCTGGAATTTTATATTGTGACTGTATAGCAGTCCAAATATCAAAACCCATTCTTTCTAAATGAATTTTCATTTTAAGTTTCCACTGAGCATATTTTATACCATTAAAGAAAGGTGGCATGTTAGTAGTAGCACCCTTTATTCTATTGTCCGCATCTAGATTTTAGAAAGATAACTTAAAGAGATAAAATATATAACTAACAGAAATTTAAGATCTTTAAATATGCAACTAAAATCACAATTTAAAAATAGAGTATTTCAAAAATCCTTAAACAAAAACAAAACCTTTCATACCAAATGTTGGTCGGAGTGGATACTCAAGAGGGGGGTGAATTGAGTTCTAATTAAAATTTCTGTTAAAATATTGTCTATGTAAAATCCCCCGATTTATAAAATAAGTTAAACTGTAGTGAATTTATACCGATTGTAAATGTTCACTTAGCTTCTCAAATATTGATTAGGTCTCAGTTAATTTAACCACAAGGTTAAACTAAATTTTGAAACTAACCTACTGATTTACAATAAGTGTATACACTTTCTAATTTAACTATCAAAGTAGCATTAAAATAGTTTTGTATTTCAAAGAAATAGCATTGGAATAAATAAGATATATGTAGTATACTTTGAACTTAAACATAAGATGCACAACCGATATAACAAGAGGTTCAGTCTCAATCTAAGACTTAGTCCACTCAAATTTATATAAATTTTATCCACACCCTAGATCGGGGTTAACATCAATTTACAAAACTGTCCAGGCCACGGAGGGACCTCTACCACTATTCTACGTGGGAAACAAAACAAAGACCAGGACACACAAGGACCTCTTCCACAGTTGACGTGGGTAAACAAGAGTTAAGAGTTTTGGAGTGAGGATTTGATATCCTCTAGATCAGTACAAGAGACAGTGTGTGTATAAGATATACAAAGTACACCACACTTCTCGAAAGTTAATAAATAAATCACTTCGAGAGAAAAAATAAGAGTTTAGAAATCTCTAGTGATTATCAATGCATCTTTGGACTCGTTGTATTCAACAAGAAGGGTTTTGAATCTTTCTATGGTTTTTCTGTTGAAAAACAGAGTGTCGTAGTTATGCTTGTCTTCTGCAGAAGTGAGAATGATCTCTTGATTCGTCGTGTGTTCTTCAGTGGTGTTTAATTTCATTCATGAGAGTTCTTTGAATGTCTTGCAATCTCCTTCTTGTTCAGGATTTTTCTTGTTGTTCATCACAGTTCTCTCGGGTGTATGTAAGTTTTTCTTGTTGTATCATCACACTTTTCTTGATTTTCAACTCTTTTTGTGTACTTTATCTCAATCTTGCTTATATTCCACACGTTCTGGCAGTAGGAAGGATTCCCTTTTCATATGTATGATATATAGTTTTCTGACATGCCAAAAAATATCATTAAATAACATTAATTGCATTAAAAACATCAAATATGACCGTTAGAATTATTTAAATAATATTGACAAAAAGTTAAGAAATGGTGTCACAGTGTTTATGTAAATGGTTTCTTCTTCACGGTATATGGTTCACAGTATGAGCTTCACAGTATGAACTTCACGGTATGTCCATTTCATGGTGTCTAGCTCACGGTGTCGAGGTCACGGTGTCTGGGTCACGGTGTCTGGGTCACGGTGAGTCCTTCACGGTGTCTGGGTCACGGTGAGTCCTTCATAGTGTCTGGGTCATGGTGTCTTGGTCACGGTGTCTGGGTAACAGTGTCTGGGTCACAGTGAGTCCTTCGCGGTGTGTGGGTCACGGTGAGTCCTTCACGATGTCTGGGTCACGGTGAGTCCTTCACGGTGTGTCCATACTTAGACAAATATCTGTATTTGGACTTAGATAGTAATATGCAGAATATGGATTAAGTTTAATCATTAGAGAGTAGAAGAGATTGAATAATAAATATAAAGGCTTGATAATATATGTGAGATTTGTGATCATACATTAGACTTGTAAATAATAAAGAGAGTAATTAACATCCATAAGATTTGTTATCATTAAATCATGATGTGTAGTTATTATTGAGATTGAAGAGCATTAGCAAGATGTGCAATGATGATTTAGATTAATTAACAGTAATAGGATTTGTGATCATTAAAACTTGATTAACACATGAGGAGTCCAATAGTTTTGAAAAGGTGTTCCTGCATCACAAATTTTTTCTCAAATCACTCCAAACCAATAAAAATATTTGATTCTATAAAATATATCACAAATTTTTCATAATAAGTTTTGGTTTCTTTTACTTCAACTAATTTTTAAACATAGTATACTACAAAAGGATATTGGAAAATAAAATAGATATTGTAAATGGAACCATATAATCAGATCCATATACAACTAATATTTTACAAAAATATATAAATTATTGTGGAATTTCCATTCATTTATAAATCCTCTATTAAATTTATAGTTTTCAATTGATTTAAAAAATTCATGCGAGTCTTTAAAAATTAATGTCCAAAAACATTAACTTGTTAAATTCTTTATTGCTATTATTTGAGATTCAAAATTTACTCTACATAAAAGTATATGAAAAAATAAAGGCATGTATTTTTCCTCTTACATGGGTATATATCTCTAAATCATAATTTCATTACAAATATTCCAAAAATAAGGGTCATCCCAATTATAATATTTTTATTTAGATTTCAATTTAATGTTTGATCTTTGAAAAAGATAAGGGTACCATTGAAGTGACTAAATATTTTTCCATATCAATATACCAGGGCACATGGGTGAATTTTCAAAATCATTACTAGGTAGTTATTCATCTATGGTTCTATCTATGGGTGTTTCTAAATTAATAGTGATGGGGATACTTGTATTCTAATATAAAATTAAATTCTCACATCTCTTATTTTTTTTATCTCAAAGATGAATTCATGTAAAAGGATCATCCATGTCACCAATACTGGCATTAAATCTACCTTCTTAATCATGTATATGAGGTCACCATGATAATAAAAAAATGATAAATTTATTTAGTATGAAATATGATTTAAATTAATCTAATTAAAAAATATTTATAAAAACACACTTTCTATTGTTATATAATTGATTTTCGTTGTGTCCAAGGTTTTTAAGGTGTGGGATATCACATATGAATTTCTATTGGAATTTTTGGACAGAAAAACTCCCATAAATTTATTAGGGGAAACATTTAAATGTTTGAAAGTATCCTCCAAGTTTTGTTAATAAATCATAAGTGTTCTGGTCAGGATTTATTTATGTCTACCAAAAATTACCCTACCGGAATTATCAAACACAAAATCGGTTTCCTTTTTGGGTAGGTTAGTTAGGGGAAAATCGATTTTACAAAAATCAATAACAAAATTTTGTAAATTTGATAACGGTTTGAAAAAATTATAACATGTATTATAGTTTTGGGGTAAGGTTGTTTAGAAATTATGATAAATTTTCCCTTATCCCCTTCAGTTCCATACAAAGAAATAATGTGTCCCAAAACATTTCCTCTTTACAATATTAAATGAAAATTCTCAATGTTCTAGAATATTTTTTGTTGATTCATTTCTTTAAAACGTTTTCCAAATTTTAAATATAGGTTTCAAATCAGGTTACATAAATAGTAAAATACTCAACAAATACCACCATGAATAACTCAATCATGTCTAAAAAGACACGTACCATGAAACAATTAAATGTACATGAGGACATTGTATAAACCAATGGGAATCCTTTTGTCAGAAAACATACCAAATGTATGTGTAACTATGTTTTTTTACTTTCCCTATGAAGTTATTGGAACTAGATAATACCAATAAAATCCATCAATGAAATAGTAATTGCCTTTCCTAGCCATTATCTTTAACATTAATTTAATAAAAGATATGGGGAAATGGTCCTTTTGTGTCACGTGATTTAGACTCTTATATTCAAGGATGAACCCTATCTATTTTTTAATACTTGTGAGAACTGACTTAGTTTATCACTTTGTACAGTGATGAATCTAGTGTTTTTGGGAATTATATTAATGGGAATCACCCATTAAGAGTCCAAGAGAGTATATGATTCTAGATCCTTAAATTCCCCCAAATGTTTTTCATCTTCCTCAAGGGTTGAGTTGATCCTTGTTTGGTAATTTCTTATAGGCTTAGACTCAGGATAAAAAAAAGGATGTATATATTTTATAGGGATAATAATTTAGATATATCATAATGATAATCTTATAGCCTTAGAATTTTTCTTCATAATTTCTAGCCACTAATTCTCTTGATTAGGTGCAAGTTGGTTTGAAATTATAACATGAATTTTTGTTCATTTTCTATGACAAAAATATTTTTTGTTAGAATAAAAAAATGTAGTTCAATATAGGGTGGGATCCCTAATAGTGGTTTTAACTTGGTATTCCAAATGTTTAAAACCTACACATGTATGGTAAAAGTTTAAATGGAATATTTGATTCAATCATCTAAAACATTTCATTTAGTTCAGAAAAATAATAAATAAAAAACTATTTCTACTTTAGGTCATTTTCAAAAAAAGATTCATTAGAAAAATAGAATGATCATAGGGATTCGTCAGGATGGTTTATTCTATCATATATTTCTATTTTATTTATAGAACAATATGTAATTTCAGATTGATATTCTTTAAAAACAATTATCAACACTAGAGTATTTCATTGAATATAAAATGCTAAATTTCATTATATATTCCCCAAAAAACCATTTAAACTGTTATTTTATTAAAAATTATAATGGGTTTTGAGTATTAATAAATGGAGTACCAATAATGATAGGAGAATATGATTTATATAATTTTTTCCATGTTCAGAATATGAAAGCATACTGGGTGGAAAAAATCCATTCTTTTACTATAAAATCTTCTAAAAGTCTAGTTCGGTAGGTTGTGGTTTACTGAAAACATTGTACAACAAATCAGGTCTTCTTGATTTCAACTATATATAAAGAAAGATAAAATGAGTATGGACTGGATTTAATTAACACTTCTAAATAAAAGAGTAAATTTTTATAATTAATCTCCCTTATGGTGAAATGGATAGCGAAAGAACATGGGTCTTGAAATTTCCTAGGTAATTATGGATTTATAAGGGCATATAAATTTATATCTAAACATATCTTAAATTTTCTTTAATTTTTACTATTTTTGGTGGAAATTGTATTGAAAAATATTATATACCTTGGTATTTGGTGGATACCCACTAGATAAGGAATATTGATATCCACCTTGTTAAAGGTTTCAAGACCTCTTGTTATAATGGTCCTTCAATGATCTTATAGGGTGAGTTAATTCTCATAGGTAAGGGAAGTCAGGATTGATTTTGGACATCCATCATGGCCTTTCCCATGTATTTTCTCAATGGATTAGTCAATATATGGGATTCCTCTTCATGTTTTTTTTCAGAAATAGATTCATCATGTTCCTTGGGCATTCCACTTCTAACTTCAACTCCTAGTGGTGATTGTTCACTGATCCTAAACTCATTCAAATAACTTAAATAAATAGAACTAACATTCCCCTTATTTTAATAAATTTATTGTATAGGTAGATTACTTGATCCCAGATTCACCATGTAGTTGATGGTAGTTATAATTCAGCCAAACTACCCTTTCATATTTATTAGGTTAAAAATGTGAGTTTGAGAGTGAATTATTACTTGGTTTGGGACTCCATATGTTAACTTAGTAGGTACTAAATTGTTTTTTTAATTCCTCCATTACGGATGTCTTGTATAGGGATGAGACATATATCTCTATATTTATTTTGGATGAAGGTTTTTTGGATATTCTATTAGAAAGTATTTCTTGAAGGATGTTGATTTCCAACTCCTTATTGATTTATAAAGTACATGTTGAATACTTGTATTATAGTTGGTTACTTCTAGTATTTAATTTGATACATGGATTCAAAATAGTCATTCAAATTAAAGTAGTAATCAGTATAAATCTTCCTGAACCTTTTTCAGTATTAAATGTCTCAAAAGAAAGGTTAGCTCATTAACATTATTTTCAAATAAATGAGTGTCATAAATCTTTATCTGATTCACTCATATAATGGTGGATATTATAATGAATTGATGTGTTTTTTATGATATCCTTTCCATAATCACTCATTATTCCATAGGTTCCCTAGCAATAATAGCTCCACTAATAGAGGCATCCAAAAGATCTTGATTATTGTCCTGCAGCCCAAGATATAATAATACCATGAAAATGGGGGATGATGTTGTTAGCTACATGAGTATATCCAAACAATAATTGATAATTTCTATACATTCATATTTAATCACCAATGTCCTCTTTACTATTTGTGTACTCATTAATGTTAGGAATAATTTATAAAATAAATCCTTTCAATGTTCATCCCATGTTGTAAATTCACCAGGATGAAAGCTATAAGTCCACTATTTGGTTGATCCTTCTAAGAAGAATGGTAAGGCCTCCAAGTTGATTTGTTTCTTAAGGAATCCTTTTTGTTTGAATTAGATTCACACACACAAAATAATTCCAAATTCTTATTTACATTCTCTCCTTCTAAACAATGAAGCTTATGTAGAAGTTATAAAATTTTAGTTCTAAGCTCTTAATCTTATTTATTATTTTTTTGTTATAAAAAATTATTAAAATTATTAATGATAGGTGATTATGGATATATATGTGTCCTATTAAATTTAGATATATTATATTCTATGTTTTCACTTCCTAAGGTCTCTCTATAGGAATAAGTAAAAGAGGATGGACAGTTTGTTAAAGGAATTTTGAAAAACTCCCGCACTAATTTTTCAATGACTCTTATGTTCCTAATTTATGATAGTATAATTATTTAAACATATAAATCAATTCCAATATAGTGATATAAACTATATCTGGTCATCTATAAAGAAAAGTTTAATTGAAAACAAAAAAAATTAAAGATCACAAAATTGTCTTACCTCTAGGTAAACGATGCTTTGTTTAGGAGGTTCTTATAACTGGGATCATATTAAACAATATTTTAAACCCATGTAGTGTTGTAAATAGTGTGACTCAGGTTGCATCTAAATAAGAGAGTTTTTTTTATTGTGTGTTACCTTTTTTATGTTTAGTGTGTGTGAATAATAGTGAATGTGTAATGTGATCAATGATAAGAAACTATGATTTTGGAATCATATTTGGAAGTTAGTAGTCTAAACTTCAGTATACCCTCACATACCTATTTGATCATTATTCAATTTTTCTCTCTTATTATCACTATTATTCGATGAAATCTCAATTATTTACACTAACCAAGTGATTTCATCTTAAGCAGTGAGATTCAATGATCATAACATCCATTAATCTTACCCAGCCTGTTGATCGTAATTCTATATTAAATACCTAATAAACCCTTTTATCACAATTATAGGTAGTGAATAATTTCCAGATTACCTATGTGTGAAAATCTAATAATTATATAGTAATAATTCAACTTTTTAAAACAATATAAATCTCTTATTTTCTATAGTAATCAAGAACTTATAGATAAATGAACAAAATTGAATAATAAATTAGAGTCAAAATTGATTAACATGGGTAATGAAAACATTCTATAATTAAAAACTAATGGTATATTGTTCCTTCACTAAAGAAATTACAATACATTCGATAGAGGGATAAATTCTAATACCAACAGCTCTGCCCGATTAGTGAAAACCCCTTCCTTTGACAAAACAATCCCCATATTGTAGCATGACTTGATGAAAGCTTGTATTTTCGTAGATATAATCCCCATGTGAGAATCATATGTTTCTCCATATCACTCCTTCAACTTCATTACATTCATAAAATTCGTGAAAGTCAGTTTTCATGTCCCTTTTCTTCAATTTCTACCACATGCAAAGGCCAAGGGTCAATATTCTTTATCTACACAAAATGTTGGAGATTACCTTTGGTTTGGTATAATTCCTTTATTATTTTTCATCTTCATCAAATGTATGTACTCCAAATGGAATTTTAGTGTGTCATGTCCTTATTTTTAGAGAAAACATAATGAAGGGTGACTTAATGTGAGGCCCTATTTTTTTTGTTATTCTCTGATCACTTTTACATATAATGATTGTTTGTTTTTAATAGCCCTTATTTTACACACAAAGAATATTGACCATAGATGTTACCTTCATAAAATTATAGACTTTTTATCATGCCTTTTACCTTTCTATAGAACATTGTTACCTTGATTTGGCTTGTACAAAAAAAATACCAAGGTTCTTTTATACATCACTCGCCCATAAAAGATACCTTGACGCATCAATTTTAACCTTACATGAGTCCCATATACCTAACTCATCACCTTTACATAGTGACTAGATTAAATTTACATATATGGGGAAACAAATAGTTTAACCTTATAAAAAAACCGATTAACCTTAATAAAACAACAATAGCCATGAGTATTTCTTTTACACATGTCCTTGGACACTAAGGTTATCCAAACAAATCATATATAATTCCCCATTAAATGTTACACAACCAGCACTAGTGACCCTTATGTAGTTTGAGAATTATATAATTACCATTAAACATGGCATTGAGGACCATTATGTAGTATTTATTAAAATTATTTCAACGATGAATTATTATAGTGTATAGTGGTTTGAAGTTGTATGAACTTCATGGATATTGAAATCATATGATTTGAGGAAAAGTAATACATATAACCAAATTTTGAATATAGGACTATATAGGATAAAATCATATGATTGGGGGAAAATATCATATGGTTTGGCCATAGAGAAGATATTTTACACCACTTGAAACTTTCCTACACACCTTGAAATATCAAACATGGGATGAAAATAAAATATGGGCTACAGAAATGTTGTACATGGACCCAGACAGCTGATGACAATATCACACAGGGAGAATAAAAAGTCACACTAACCATGAAATCTCTTATATCCTGACTGAGATTTTCATGCATTCCACTCCTTTACCATTATTATACCTGTAAACCATGGAATGAAACACAACTCATTGTCGACTTTGTTTAATAAATATTCAAATGGATTCAAATAATGACAATGAAAAACAAAATCCTTTAATTAATTGAAACCTAAAATCCAAAAATCAATTAAAGTCTTCATAATAAATCCAAATATTTAATGAATCAGTAAAACTAAATATGTGATCTATTTAAAGAAATGAGTGTCAATATTTTCGACGATTTAAAATATAAATGAACTGTTGTAATAATGTGTTCTGTAGACCTAACGTAAACAATATTTTTCAATTACCATATCATGCATATAGTGAGCTATTCATGAACCATTATTATAATAATAATATTTATATTTCGGTGTCCACTATTTATATGTTAATTTACATATAATACATGTCATATAAACTAGTTATTGTAGTTAATAGGATATAATGAGAGCATCAAGATTCAATAAAATTAATCATAAAATTATATTCAATGGTATAGAGACATCATACTAGCCGAACACAGATGATGTTCAACTTTTAATTGTTGGGGGATTGTATCATAGTGACTTCTTCACAAGAAGTTCTCATGTGGTGATATTGAGTAATTTTGATCATAGCAGAAGATCCTTCAATAGGAACAACACATATTTCATGTGTCTCAGATTATTCTCATATGAGAACAAGTGTAATGGTATCCTGGCTTGAGAGTATTATCAGTTTATACTATTTGATCAAATACTTTTATGCAAGGTAAAAATAACATGGCATTGAAGTCATAGAAATGTATTTTGTGTTGGGTGTGTCATTGTTAGTATGACATTGATTGAAAAATCAAGATTGTTTCTTCCAAAAGTAAGTGATATATTGGACCTAGTTGACAAGGATAGGAGTAGCTTCATTAAATCTATTTCCATGGTAGAATAAGGTAATTCCATCCATGGGGTTCAATAAATAAAAATGAAATAAAGGATTGTTACATAATGTATGCATCCTTTATTATGAGATACCATGAGATAAAGTGATTATATTACAAGATGTTTGTTTATAGGAAATTTCTCAATTCTATGAGTACTTATTATCTCTTTAGGGGCCTTAATGGTTTGTTATAATCTTCTTTTAGTTTTTTAATATTATTCACTACTATCGAGATAAGATCCTAGAGGGTCACACACTTAGTGTATTCAAATTTTTGGCCTGTTTTGAGGAATGTGAGTTTCAGATATATTGGACCCCACCACGGTGTTTGGGTGATCTCATAGTTTATGTAATACCCAATGATTATGTAAATTCAATATTATTTTATTATATAATTGTTTTATTTGAAGGTATTTCGATAATTTATTTAAAAATATTAAAGTAAATAAATGGAAAATATTATACGAATGATTATTATTTTAGTATTCATGTTTTGTTTAATATTTATTTGAATAATGAGTCTAGTCAATAACCAATATTTATAGAAGAATATATTTATTATATTAAAATTAAAATTTAAAAAAATAAATGATATTTATGACTTAGTAAATCATTCAAATGTTATTGTTTATAACTAATGTAGAGAGTAGTAAATATTGGGGGGGGGGTCTGGATCCTTTTTTAGTTACTTTTATCAATTCACTATATAAGTGAGGATAGTCTCCCATGAATTCTAATACCCACTAAATATTTGTGGAGAGATTATCTCCCCTTTATAATAGATAAAGAAACAATCATTCCATGCAATTGATCGAAGAACTTGATTGTAGAGACTCAAACTTTTATAGATGAAATTCCCTTTATGAATGAAGAAACGTATTTTTATGTATTTTTTATAGAAAGAACTTGAAATTATTTGGTAATTTTGGATAATATATGTTATATATTATCATAATTAAATACCTTTATGAATCATAACCATTCAGAACATAGCTTTTGAATAATGATCATTTGATTAGTAAATATATACAGTTATGATAAAGTCCAATTGATATGGATGAAAGGAGTGATGGCCTAGACCAATAGAGTAATACCATATAAATCTAATTCATTAGAGAACCCAATGGAGATATCATCAGAATTATTTACCATTTATCAATCCAACGATAAGAATCAATAACTAAATCTTGAGTGGAAACATTTATGAGATAAGTTCATTCTCATCGAGATCACGACCCAAACCATGTTTACCAAACCACCCCATGAAATGATCAAAGTCACACACCATACACCGAGTTCATTTTAGGTTATTTTAAATGTATATGTATCAAGACCATAATTGTATTAATATTTATATTTTTATAAAATAAGGATTATATCTTCCTTTTTTGATTATTATTACTTTTCTTAATGATTACAAAATGAGTTGATTAAAATTACATGAATCACAATTATTTTTGGTAAATTTATAGTTTCAATCAAGACACTATATTTTAATAAATTGGTGAATATATGAAATAATCAATATTTAAATTTAATACTATTAATAATTTTTTTTATTTAATATAAATTATAATATAATTTGAAAATGTTTTAAAAAATTATTCTAGTGAGAGAATTGTCATTTAAAAAATTATTTTTCAATATAATGTGTAATTTTTTATTTGAAAGTATAAATTATTATACATAGGGATTCATTTAAATAAAAATAATTTTATTTTGAAATAAATAGGTTTAAATGATCTCATGGTGATTTTTTCATAATTTTTAGAGACAATCAATTCTTTTTGGAAAAACTATATATTTTATAAATATACGGTGTGTATTACAACACCACAATGTCCCAAAAGTGATTTTACTTATTCCATAATAATTATCCATGAAAAAATATATATTTTCAATTTAAAACAATCTATTTTTGATGTTATTTTATTAATTTTATAAACCCATTTTGAATCCTTTAAAACTTATATTATATATTATGTTTTTAAAATAAAATATTTATGAACTTGACTCACTTCCACATCACTATGGTTAATATTTTAATGAGATAATTTGTTAAAATATTAAAATAATGAGAACCAATTCACTTTGGAAGAATCCATGGAAAAAACCCTTGGGATGGTTTTTTATTTTGAATACTTTGTTTTATGAATTCCCAAAAAAAATATTCGGTAATAAATTAGAACTCCCATATATTTTCATATATAATCTAACCCTAGATTAATTTAATCTTCAGTAAAATTCCCTAGAGCATAACTATACTCTGAAGTTCCCTCTCTAGTTCTCTCCCATGGTTCCCTAATCTCTCAATAAGATCTTCCCATGATTTTTAATCACCCAATCAATGTTACTGATCATTCTCTATCCCAATCTCTCAAGAAGCTCTTCCCAAGACATTTGAATTACCTACTCAATGTAACTGATCCATCTATATTTATCTCCATTCAATCCATTGCAATTTATTATGTTTTCATTTCTTAAAAAACATCCCTTTTGTATGAGATTTATGTTCCAATAATGATACATCATTTATTCCATCTCATTATATCATTTACCTAAGCTGTTAATAAGATAAGGTAATGGATGCTCTCCTTCTCCTATTTAATCAAGAACCTTATTTATCTTTCACCTTTTAATTACCATTTTTTCAAGTTTTATTAAGTTTTTACATGACCGTATTACATCCCATATGATCTAAATGTTGAGCTATACCCTTTAAAACTCATTAAAATCTCCCATGAATCTATCTATATCCTCGTTATGCTGGTGAAATGATCCTGTGATTTTTCATTCCAAAATATTATTTTGTGAATAATCATACCCATTTCTACTCAACAGTATTCAACTAGATGTACCTATAAGTTATCGATAGAGGAAATTAATGTATGTATCCCACACTCCTTAATCAGTAGATTATTTTTAATACATATTACTATATTTTTAATAATCTATGTGGAACACTTTTTCATGTACATGACATGAAAGTGATGGGTGGGCCCAAAATTATATAACCCTCAAATTCATTGGTTAATGTTTTAATCTCATGATATGTTATGTATTTTGTTCAGGAGGTTATACTAAGAACATTATTTTCTGTTATCTTGGTGTTTATCCTTGACTTATATTTTTAATTCCATGTTTTAAGTTGTTTATAAAACTCTATGTTTCCATTATGTTATCATCATGTATCATTATTTGATGTTCATGTTTATAATTCTCACCCATTTTATTTTCTACTGAAATCCTTATTGATAAAAATTTAATAATTTATTCATGTTTTGATTTTTTATTCCCTTACTACAATTTTTATCTCACCCCTTACTTAAGTATATCAATGGGTTATCCCATGCTATTTTATAAGAGTATTGGAATTTTAGGGTAGGTTAAGGAAGTTCTCAATAATATTGTTTTATCCATGTATCATGTTTATATTCTATGTACCTAGTATCACAATGAAAATAGGATTCATGATATTTTGGGATTATGTTATGTGAGCCTTTATTTAATAACTCATGAATTAAGGTGTAATAATATATGGGTTCTCATAGTTTTTATCAGAGAAAACCTTAGTTATTATTAGGATTAAAATTACAAAACACTATATAAAGCCTTATGGATAATACTAAACCTGTGAAAATATCCCTAAATTTCTGTAACATATAGATTAAGTTATTTCCAAGAAAATAAATCCCTTTCTAGATACTACTATTGGATGGGGATCTAACATAGATTTACTTAGGGGTAACAACTATGAAAACAATATATTGAGATTGACTCGATCATGAATTGCTACACAAAAAGTCCCTTACTTCCCACCTTGTTTGAAAAATTCAGGGGATATGCTTTTGTAAATTCACAAGCTCATTATATACAATTATTAAGGGAACAAAATACCCATAAGATTTTATTTTATGAAATATATATTGGATAAATTAGATTGAAAGCTATAAATTTATATGTCAAGGAATAGATATCATTTATGAGTTATCCATTTAATAGTCATGGATTCCCATTTATTTGTTTAATTGTTTCAAGAAAATTATCATCCAAAAGTTTAGTTTATAAGAATTAAATGATTAAAATCTGATTCAAGTACTGAAATGGGTGATTATTGTCTGGGGTTCTGTAAATTATTTCATATGGAAAAACATCCTTATTACTTTTCAAACACCACCCCAAATAATTGATGTAAAACTATAGGAGAAAATAAAAAATTTGTCAATTATTTCATCCCATGTATACAACATATCCCATATGAACATTTGTTGGATAAACGTCCAAGTGAGCCTTTTGATAACTCCTTAATAATAATTCAATACTATTCTAGGCATGGATTAGATTTACTTTTATTGATCCATCCTAAATTGTTGAGAGAAGTAAATTACCCTTGGTATCAATAAACTCCCTCTAATTCTATACATGTTTAAGGACGAGGATGAATCTAATTATTAATCCTCACCTCAACCATGGATATTATTTCATTATGAAGAAGAATATCTAAAATAACAATTGTTGAACTTGAGGAGCTAAAACAGAAAGTACTGAAGAATCTGGTTAAAGGGTTTATATTCCCAAGTGCTTTATCATGGGGCTCACTAATCATATACATAAAGAAGAAATATGGGTCAATGTTCATTGGAATTTATTATCATTAACTCAAAAATATCATGATAAATAACAAATATCCTCTTCCTTCTATTGATTACTTGGTAAATCAAGAACATGTAGCCCAATACTTTTCTAAGGAAGATATTTGGTTGGGGTACTATCATATAATGTTGAAGAAGAATGATATCCCAAATAATGTTTTTATATAAGGAATAGGAACCATTATTTCATAGTGATTCCATTTGTACTAACTAATGCTCTAAAAATCATCATGTAATTGATGAATAGAGTCTTTAGGTATTAACTCAAAAATGTTATGGTAGACTATATAGATTATATTCTCATTTACTCCAAAATAATGGAGGTGCATTAGGATCATTTTAATTATATACTAAATCCCTTTCATAATGAAAATATTTATGTGATGTATAGTAAATGATAATTTTGGTTGGATAAAGTAACATTCGTGGGGAATTCTATCCCTATCAAAGGGAAATATATGAACCCTTCAAAAATAGAGGAAATTGAAGGATAAAAAATTCCAACCTATACGATAGAAATAAATAGATTATGTGGATTATATGGGTACTATCACTGATTTTTGAGAACCTTATCATAATTTTAAAACTAACTAAAAAATATTTCTAGGAAGGGAGTTTAGTGTTTCTTGACTAATGAATATGAAAAATATTTTAAAGAGTTGTTGAAGAGCATAATAACTAAATTCATCTCACAATACCCACTAGTGGGGAAGGTGTTTTGATCTATGATGATAAATAAAAAAGGATCTAGTTTTGTACTCATGAAGTCAAAAAAAGTGATATTTTATTTCTCATACCCACTAAAGATCCATAACTATAACTACCCAACTCATGATCTAGAATTTCGTATGGTGATCATCACATTAAATATTTAGTGGTATTATCATTATGCGGTGAAGTGTGACATATATAGGGATCACAAAATACTCATGTATATATTTAAAAAATTGATCTTAATATGAAAAATTAATGATGATTAGATATAAAAAAGGATTATGATTTTTCAATACATTCACATCCTGGGAATGAAAAAAAGTGGGAGATGTTCTGAGTAGAAATGATCCCACAACTCTATCCATGATGAGTATAGAAAGGGTTCAAATCTTCTTAAACATTAAAATGATGGACATAAGAATAATAAGAGGATATTCATCCATACTTTCTCAAATAACTACTTAATCATCCATTATTAAGACAATCAAGGAGGCTTAAGAAGTTGATGAGGTTCCATAGAAGAAGGTAGTGAATATTCAAGAGTTCAACATTATAGAAGAGGGGTTAAATGTTTTGGACCCCATATATATATCACATGAAACAATAACTAAATTAGGATCTTCTGGATGACACACATATCTCACCATTTTATATTCATCCATGAATCAATAAGCTGTATAGAGATTTAAAGAAACATTTCTGGGGGGGATAAGATGAAGATAGTGATTTAGGGATTAAAATATCAATTCATGTTCTGAACAAAAGTCAAGGATGAACGAAAAAAGATTAAGGGTATGATGAAACCATTTTTTGTAACTATATGTAAATGGGAAAATAACCATGGATTTGTTCAAAGGACTCCCCAGGATATCTAGAGGTAATATTTCCTTCCAGTTTGTAGTTGATCACCTTATAATTTCAGAACGTTTAATTACAATAAATAATACTAATATCTTGATAAAATTGATAATATATACATAATGGAAGTTGTAAGACTACATGTAGTTCCACTTTCTATTTTATCTGATCAAGATCTATGTTTTACCTTGAGGTTTTGGAGAAGGCTTCCATAAGCATTGAAAACAAAACAAATCATTAACACTACTTGTCACCCTTACATTAATGGTCCATCTAAATAGGCCATTAAATCACTAGAGTATATACTGATATCATGTTAAATTTATTTCCAAGTATGTTTGGACTAGATCCTTATCCTAGTGGAGTTATCATATAAAAACAATTTTTGATTCTATCATACGAACGGGAACCTATGAGGCTCTATTTGGGAAGAGGTGTCAGAATCCATCATGCAGGGATTATGTTGGGGATTGGAAGCTGATAGTACCTAATATTTTCCCAAATATTACAAATAAGGTTTGAACTAATCAACATCATATGAAATATTTTAAAATATGATAGAAAAGGTACACAAAAAATCATTGATAAGACTTAGAATTTTAGTTTAGTGATAGAGTGTTCCTTTATCAATACGTAATAAAGTTATGAGGTTTTGGAATAATTGGAATCGTATTCCTAGATACTTTGGCACCTTTGAGATCCTTGATCATATCGGATAGGTGACCTATCAAATAGCACACCCGGTAAAACTATCTGACGTAAAAAATTTGTTCCATGTATCACTATTTAGTAAGTGAACATCAAACACATCACATTTATTGAATCCAAAGGGGAAACAATTGTAGAATTATCTTTCATATGAGAAGCCTCTATAACACCCTGAGATTTTATGAAAAATATTCTTTTTAATTTCATTGATGTCTTGTGTTGTACGCTACAACAAAATGAGCTTGCGCTACACGCATACCTGACTTGGCTTGCATTACACGGAATCACGACCTTCCACGATAGCGAATTTTGTACGCAATACCGAGTTTCATTAAACAACAATATGTTATATAAACTAGCCATTTTGAATAGTAATACCCACTTTTTGAAATTTTATTTTTTAAAATGGACTTCATTTTTGGATTCAGAATATCGAAATTAGACAAGGGTGAAATTTTGGTATTTTTCTGAAAACTTTCAATTTTTGATGAATAGTGAAAACACTGGGTTACTATTTAAAAACCGAATTTTTATATAAATACTTATTTATTTTATTTAAATTTATTTTAGGTCAAAATTGATACATAATACCTATATATGTTCAATGTAATTCATTGGAGTCATTTTATAATAATTTTAGATATATAAAAATTTTATTGATCTTTTCACCGTCTTTTACCCACCTCCTAGGAGAATTTGGAAATTCACATAAAATTTAATTTTACTGCTTCTGTGAGTGGAATTTCAAAAATCCGAGAGAAATGGTTAATATCAAGGACTAAAATGTAGTTCAATGAGATAAAAATAATTGTTGGTGAATAGTAACTTTTATTCACCACGGTTAAAAGTAAATAGGGTAATTAAGGGTAAAATGATATTATTATTACCCTAACACATGTCCTAATTCTATTGGATAAGTGTAATTCGACTAAAAACAACCTTAGGAATAAAATATGACCATTTAGGTCCACTTGGTTTATATTAAGACATTTATTATTAATTTATTTAAAGAAGGGTTAAAATAGTTAAAATCAAAGTTTAATAAATAATTCATTTTTAATATAGGGTTATACATAAGATAAATTCGACTATAAATCTTCATTAGAAATCTATTAAGATATACTACATAATGGTATTTTATTTATAATTTTATATATTAAATAATTTAATTTATTTATGACACAATGATGATGCAGTAATTATCTTATTAATGAAATATTAACATAATTGATGTTATAAATACCCAAATAAATGTAATTTGAGACTTTTTATGAATTCCACTAATTTTATAGGTTAATATGACATGTTAGTACTGATGTAATTAACTTTTTCGAACTAATAATGCTGTTATGAGTTTTAAAAAAATCAATTACCAAATAGTGTCAAAATTGACATAAAATAGTTTTTAAAACAAATATTATATTATTAATTGTTATTATATTCCTAAAAATCTATGTTTCGGCCAAGATAATTATATCATGATAGTTGTATCATTAATGGACTACTTGGGGGTCTCTTTTATGTATATGGTAAGTTTATTAACTATATAGTATAAAAATACAAAGTGACATGGTAAATGTCAATCTAATTAACTAAGAGTTAAAACTAAAAGATAAGGTTAATATAATGACCCAAACCTGTCTAAAATCTATTTGTTGAGATTATTTCGACCCATCCCCACCTTATCTTCGACATAAATCAATTTTTAGCTATTAAAAACCGAATATGACTTTATTATAAAACAATATTTTATGTTTTTTCAAAGGTGCCTCTCTCCTCCCTTATAAAAAGGGCACCCCTTACCTCTTCTCTTCACACCATTTTGAGCCTCAAATATCGGCCAAACCCTACCCATTTCTCTTCTCCACTTCCGTAGAAACATTCTGCAGGTTCTGGTCTTCTCAAAAGACAAACTCTACTTCCTTAAGAGAAGTCTTAAAGGAGGTGCGTTGAAGAAGAGGTAATCTCTTCTTCTGATTCTCTCAATTTTCTTTCTTCTTCAACTTCTTCTTATTTAGTTGTCTCGTTATAAAGTAAAAACATCAGTATTAATTATATACTGATATGTTATTATAAATATGGAAAAACCCTATTTCACCTTATATCCATCCTATGGAAAACAAAATCACCGCGCATGCGTACGTACGGAACACCGTCTCCACGCCGTGGTGTAATCTGTTTTTGACCACCACCTTACTTGGAGGGGTATAATGGTGTAAATAGATAACTATATATGATAATTTTAATATGATATTGATTCTAAAATATTATACATACACTTCAATACAACTCCACGATCATAGGAATGGTATCATCGCTCGTGTGTATGTACAGACTACCGTCTCCACGACGCGAAGAGATTCATTCTCCATGTTAACCATTCATGAATGATTATAAAGTATATATAATAAGTAATAATGAAATATATGACATAATAAAACTGGATTTATGTATATATATATATATATATGTTATCTACTTAATTCCATTCAATTCAATAACGAAACGAAAACAACGTTCATGCGTACGTACGGCCTACCGTCTCCATGAATGGTGTATTTCATTCAATTTATCAATCTATCATATATATATATGTATATATATTATATATAAATAATTTTTTACATTCTTGAATTAATTAAATCAGGATATAAGTAATAATATCAAGAACAAAAAGTCCAAACACGTACGATAAATAAAACGATTTTACCCAAAACGCTACTTTAACATGGAATTTACAAAAGAACTAGTAATATAAAGTCATAAGTAAACCATTTATGACATCAAAACAATGAATATGATTTGTTAATAAGTCAATGAATTTATTTAAATCATTATACATGTGGTTTGGATACGTACGAAGCATATCGGACCTATGGTAAGGAATAATGTTGCAATCTCAATTGTTTTCTATCCGAGATTGCTTATACGTAAGTATTACTGGGGTTATATTTATAATCAATGTCCAAGTTTTATAAAAATGTTTTCATGTATGTTTAAAATCCTTTTTATGCATTTTTTACTTTTACTACATGTTATGTATGGAATATTTCTTTTACGAGGTACTTTTTGACTTTTCCTACAAAAGTACGAGAAAAATGTTTTTTTAACTTATACGGCATGAACAGATTTTTACAGTTTCATAACCCCTTATTTTCATGAAGTTTACTCTACATAATTTCATGAATATTTTCAAAAAAAATATTTTCTTTTAAAATGTTATGTCATTTTGGGTAACGAAATGATTTTAAAGAAGAAAGGATATTTTCCTAAAGAATTCATTTCAAGTGTTTTGTCAAAACTATTTTCCATCTAAGATGACATTATTTAGTATAATTATGTTTCAATTATAATTTCTCCATTATTTACATGGTTTGATTCTTCTTATGATGAAATGATATCCATTTTTTATATGGATTATGTTATGATGGAATGATGTTTAAGAATCTCATTCTATTACATGGGTTATGCTATGATGTATGATTTATGATTTTGTGCCACATGAAAGAATGATTTAATTATGAGTTGGGTGGGACCTATATCTCCCTCCAATGCATTGGGTAATTATTTATATCTCATGAGATAGACATGGAAGGAATGGTAAGTTAATCTCGTTCAGTGATACAGGACTGGAACGAGGATTGAAATCGATTCAGAAAGAGACTTTGTCTACTAAGATAGTCTTGGCAGCAATGCCTTGGCTACTATGGAAATCATAACAAAAGCTGAATGGTTTCCACAATTACATGATTTATTCCCATGATATTTTATCATGATTGATGTTCCTTCATGATATATTCCTTACGTACTTCCAAGATTTATGTCTTTGCTCATGATTTTTATGTTTAGATTTTATGTTCAATCTTTTTCATTAAAAAGTTTATGGATTGTTTTATGTTCTCTATGATTACCCTTACTTAGAATTTGAGCTCACCCTTTTTCTGATTTATTTTCCCCATGATATAAAGAAAGGTTTTAGGTAAGAAAACAATAGGGGAAGATCTTTATGGGAGAATATGAAGATCTTTCACCATGATTAGAAGATTAAATTCCGAGTTTCCAAAGACACTAAACTATTACGGTCCTTGTGTGTCTGTGTTTTTTATGTATTAAGTATTCCACAAAAGTAATGTAATTTCCATGTACATCAAGATCTGGGTCTCTACAGTTGGTATCAAAGGAAAGGTTTAGTCAAATTTTGGAAACTAGGATGCGAGAACTTTAGTGAGATCCCTAGAGATATTTCTAAGGTATGTCTAGGGATGTCCCTAAGGTTAAGTATAACTATAGGTTATAGTCCATCAATTGGGGTAACGATCATAGAATTTAACCTATGATTTTAGATATTGAAGGTAATCCCCCTTGATTATGATTTTGGCCTCTCACACCATTCTTTTTGGGTTTTAGAAAATGGCTGGGAAAGGGAATATTCACGATAATTGAGGATATGATGGACAATGGAATGATATTCTTCATGTGAAACCAAATGAAATTGGATCTGGAGGTCCACATATCGTTATTATGCCTAATCAGAAATCTTATAATATGATCAATAATCTCAACTTTGGTAAGTTTCCCAACTCAACTAATAAGAGAAAGATGGAGTATCATGATGATCATAGAAGAAGGAAAGTTCAATTTCTATCATGTAAAACATGTGGGAAGAGGCATTAAGGAGAATGTTTCAAAGGAACTGGAAGATGTTGTGGGTGCGGAAAAGAAGGACACAAATCTAGTAAGTGCAAAGGAAAAGGTTTAGTTAACACCATGGATAAAGATAATGGTATTGCTATGACATCAACAATGATTATATGTTTTAAATGTGGAATGTATGGGCATTATGCAAACCAATTCCCTAAGGGAAAATCTCATGAAGAGAATCAGCATGGTCATATGGGTAGTATTTATGTGGATGATGATGAGGAGACTACAAATGATATATGAGATGAAAGAAGTGTTGAATCTTGGTCAATGGTTTAAGAAGGTAGTGGAATTATTGTATGTTTATCAATAGTTATGTTGTATAGGTAATTTAATGGTACTATGGAATAAAGAAACATCTAAAGATTGTTACACTATTGTTTTTCCTAAAGTATTTGAAAGTATATGTTGAAAGGTACTGGTAACCATGAAAGGTTATTCAGATATTTTTGGAATGAAGATGATATGCACATAATGAATGGATAAGGAGGAAATAATATGTTTGATAGTATTAATGAGCTCATGATTGTTATAAGGACTAAGTGATATCATGGTTTGAGTATACAGAATTTTGGGATTTTGGTATGTGGGAAAACATAACTTTTGATAGCACTCATGTTTTCACTAAGGTTCAATGGGTAATCATTTTTCAAGAGAATACATTATTAAGGCCTTTGAATGTCTGGAATGTGACCAACAAGACATATCTTATGATATATGGGGATCAACGATGGTATTAACATTCTTGTTATGTGAACTCTCTGGTAATTGCTTTCACTATAATATGAGATTGGAAAACAGTATTTTGGATAAGCCTAAAGATTGGAATGGATTATGTTGGACATCCGTTACTATTTTTTAAGACTAGAACTCTTTAGATATTATTGATGGAAACTTATAATAATGTATTTTTAGAAAAAAGGACAACCTGCAGGACGGGCGACAACCCATCACATCGGACAAGGCTGTGGGAATCGAACACACAACTGAAGTGAGACAGACCATTATTTCCTACCACTGGCCAACAGGAAGTCCCTGGTTAGTAGAAACTAGTTTTATTTTATTATACAGGATGATATATGAAGTATAAGTCCATTTTGGATCCATATCTGATTAATCTCACCATAGATGGACTTATGTATATAACTTTTTCTAACATATGTTTGAGACAGATGGAATGACCTATAATTTTATGGAATGATCTGAGAAAACTTCGCAAAAGACAAATTCAACTTCATTTCTTAAATAGATGAAGTGGAAATTGTTCAAGGCACGAACAATGGTGAGATTTTACCAAAATAATGTAAGTATTTCTTCTAATTCAAATTATTCAACTTTAGGGAAATGATCTTGAAAACAAAAAATGTTTTCTTAGTTCCCTTATATCCAATGAATAGGATGGTACCCTAGATAATCACAAATTTACGGCTTTGTGATTATTGTATTTTTCATCTCCATGTTCTCTACCACTCTCCATCAGAACATGATAGTTAGATTTCTCTTCCATACCCATATTTTCACATATGTTCTCATACGTGGAAACTTAGGGATTAGTTAATTTGGGTAACTGTTATGTTTTATAATTTATTTTTTAAAGATATGTTTTGGTATTCCTTTTTACGATGTGGGTTTCTATTAACGAAACTTTCAAATAGTAAAACATTTATAACCCTGATGAATTTCGAGGGCGAAATTCATTTTAAGGGGGGTAGAATGTAACACCCCAAGATTTTATGAAAAAATATTCTTTTTAATTTCATTGTGGTCTTGTGTTCTACAATACACCAAAAGGAGCTTGCGCTACACGCATCCCGGACTTGGCTTGCATTACACGCAATCGTGACCATCCATGATAGCGTATGTTGTACGCTATACCGAGTTTCACTAAACAACGATATGTTATATAAACTAGCCGTTATGAATAGTAATACCCACTTTTTGAAATTTTATTTTTCAAAATGGACTTCATTTTTGGATTCGGAATATCGAAATTAGACAAGGGTGAAATTTTGGTGTTTTTCTGAAAACTTTCAAGTTTTGATGAATAGTGAAAACACTAGGTTACTATTTAAAAATCGACTTTTTATTTACATAATTATTTATTTTATTTAAATTTATTTTAGGTCAAAATTAATACATAATACCTACATAAGTTAAATTTAATTCATTGGAGTCATTTTATAATAATTTTAGATATATAAAAAGTTTATTTAACTTTTCAACGTCTTTTACCCACCTCCTATGAGAATTTAAAAATTCACAGAAAACATAATTTTACCGCTTCTGTGAGTGGAATTTCAAAAATCCAAGAGACGCGGTTAATATCAAGGACTATGATGTGGTTCGATGAGATGAAAATAATTTTTGGTGAATAGTAACTTTTTACTTTTATTTACCACGTTTAAAAGTAAATAGGGTAATTAAGGGTAAAAATGATATTATTATTACCCTAACACATGTCCTAATTCTATTGGATAAGTGTTATTCGACCAAAAACAACCTTAGGAATAACATATGACCATTTAGGTCCACTTGTATTATATTAAGACATTTATTATTAATTTATTTAAAGAAGGGTTAAAATAGTTAAAATCAAAGTTTAATAACTAATTCATTTTTAATATAGGATTATACATAAGATAAATTCGACTATAAATATTCATTAGAAAGATAAAAATATTTCCTACATAATGGAAGTTTATTTATAATTTTTAGACATTAAATAAGTTGATTTATTTATGAGACAATGATTATGTAGTAATTATCTTATTAATGAGATATTAACATAATTGATGTTATAAATACCCAAATAAATGTAATATGAGAGTTTTTTTGAATTAAACTAATTTTATAGGTTAATAGGAAATGTTATTATTTAGTTAAATAACTTTTTAGAACTAATAATGTTGTTATTATTTTCACAAAAATCAATTACCAAATACTGTCTAAATTGACATAAAATAGTTTTTAAAAAAATATTATATTATTAATTATTATTATATTCCTAAAAATCTACGGTTCGGCCAAGATACTTATATAATGATTGTTTTATCATTAATATACCACTTGGGGGTCTCTTGGATGTATATGATTTGTGTATTAACTATATAATATAAAAATACAAAGTGACATGGTAAATGTGAATCTAATTAACTAAGAGTTAAAACTAAAATATAAGGTTACAATAATGACCCAAACCTGTCTAAAATCTATTGGGTGAAAGTATTGCGACCCATACCTAGATTATCTTCGAAATAAATCAATTTGGAGCTATTAAAAACCGAATATGACTTTATTATATAATAATAATTTAAGTTTTTCCAAAGGTGCCCCTCTCCTCCCTTATAAAAATGGAATCCCTTCCCTCTTCTCTTCACACCCTTTTGAGCCTTGATACACAGCCAACCCCTTCTAATTTCTCTTCTAAAATTCCCTATAAACATTATGGAGGTTCTTTTCTTCTCAAAAGACCAACTCTACTTCCTTAAGAGAAGGCTTAAATGAGGTGTGTCGAAGAAGAGGTAATCTCTTATTCCGATTCTCTGAAGTTTCTTTCTTCTTCAACTTATTCTTCTTTAGTTGTATCATTATAAAGTGATAACATCAGTATTAATTATATACTTATATGTTATTATAAATATGAAACAACCGTATTTCACCTTCTATCCATCCTACGTAAAACGAAATCACCGCGCGTGCGTACGTACAGAATACCGTCTCCACGTCGTGGTGTAATCTGTTTTCGACCACCACCTTACATGGATGGGTATAATGGTGTAAATAGATAACTATATATTATTATTTTAATGTGATATTGATTCTTAAATATTATACATACACTTAAATATAACTCCATGATCATGGGAATGGTATCATCGCTTGTGCGTACGTACGGACTACCGTCTCCACGACGCGATGAGATTCATTCTCCATGTTAACCATTCATGAATGATTATAAAGTATATATAATAATTAATCATGAAATTTATTACATAATAATACTGGATTTATGTATATATATATGTATGTCATCTACTTAATTCCATTCAATTCAATAAGGAAACGAAAACATCGTTCATGCGTACGTACGGCATACCGTCTCCATGAATGGTGTATTTCATTCCATTTATCGATCTATCACATATATATGTATATATATAAAATATAAATCATGTTTTACATTCAGGAATTAATTAAATCAGGATATAAGTAATAATATCAAGAACAACAAGTCCAAACACGTACGATAAATAAAATTACTTTACCCAAAACGATGTTTTAACATTGAATTTACAAAAGAACGGGTAATATAAAGTCATAAGTGAACCATTTATGACATCATAACAATTAATATGATTACATAATAAGTCAATGTCATTATTTAAATCATTATACATGAGTTTCGGATACATATGAATCATATCGGACCTATGGTAAGGGATAATGGTGCAATCTCAATTGTTTCTTATCCGAGATTGCTTATAGGTAAGTATTTACTGGGGTTATATTTATCATCCATGTCCAAGTTTTATAAAAATGTTTTCATGTATGTTTAAAGTCCTTTTTACCCATTTTTTAATTTTACTATATGTTATGTATGGAATATTTCTTTTATGAGGTACTTTTTGACTTTTCCGGCAAAAGTAAGAGAAGAATGTTTTTTTAACTTATACGACACGAAAAGATTTTTACAGTTTCATAACACCTTATTTTCATGAAGTTTACTCTACATGATTTCATAATTATTTTCAAAAAACTTGTTTTCTTTTAAAATTTTATGTCATTTTGAGAAAATAAATGATTTTTAAGAAGAAAGTATATTTTCCTAAAGAATTCATTTTAAGTGTTTTGTCAAAACTATTTTCCATCTAAGATGACAATATTTAGTATAATTATGTTTCAAGTATAACGTCTCCATTATTTACATGGTTTGATTCTACTTATAATTAAATGATATCCATTTTGTTGTATGGATTATGTTATGATGGCATGATGTTTAATAATCCCATTCTATTACATGGGTTATGCTATGATGTATGATTTATGATTTTGTGGCACACAAAAGAATGATTTAATTATGAGATGGGTGGGACCTATATATACCTCAAATGAATTGGGTAAAGATTTATATCTCATGAGATAGACATGGCTGGAATGGTAAGTTAATCTGGTTCAGTGATACAGGACTGGAACGAGGACTAAACTCGATTCAGAAAGGGACATTGTCCACTAAGATGGTCTTGACAGCAATGCCTTGGCTACTATGGAAATCGTAACAAGTGCTGAATGGTTTCCACAATTACTTGATATATTCCCATGATATTTTATCAATATTGATGTTCCTTTATGATATATGCCTTACGTACTTCCAAGATTTATGTCATTGCTCAAGATTTCGATGTTTAGATTTTATGTTCAATCTTTTTCCTTCAAATCTTTATGGATTGTTTATGTTCTCTATGCTTACCCTTATTGAGCATTTGAGCTCAACCTTTTTATGTTTTCTTTTCCCCAGGATTTAAAGAAAGGTTTTAGGTAAGAAAACAAAAGGGGAAGATCTTTATGGGAGAAGTTGAAGATCTTTCACCATGATTAGAAGATTAAATTCTGAGTTTCCAAAGACACTAAACAATTACGGTCCATGTGTGTCTGTGTTTTTTATGTATTAAGTATTCCAAAAAAGTAATGTAATGTACATGTACATCAAGCTCTGGGTCTCTACAGCCTCCATAGAAAATCTTACATCATAAGGACAATGTTTAGAAAAAAATACAACTAACATAGTGAAAGTGTTGTGGTGAAACCACATGTTTACGGAAGGGACATGGGAACCATAAGAGGTTATGAAAAAAAGTTACCTCATAAAATTTATTGTTTGAAATGAAAAGTTTGAGTGAAATATTTTTGAGGGGGGGGGATAATGTATCAAACTAAACTTTTATAAATGAAATTCTATTTGATTATTAGTAAATATCTTTTTATGTAATGTGGTCAATGAAAATATGTGATCTTATTTGGTTATTTTGGAATATTATAAGATATATCCATTAAAATTTAATATATCATTATGAATCATAACCATTGATAATTTTTCCAATGAAAAGCGATCATATGATTAGTATATACAAAGGGTTATGATAAATTCAACATATATATAAGAAATAAGGGATGAATTCAATTGGAATAATCATACCCTATAAAGGACATTTATGAGATATTCTAAGGGAAATATCATTATAGGGAATTTTCCATCATCAATTTGAAAAAAATTTAAACAACTAAAGAAAGAGAAAAATTGCTTATGTGATATGTTCAAGCTCACTGAGACCATGACCCAAACCATGTTCACATTAACATACCATAAAAATATCACCATTGAGCACCTTTACCATAGTGTGTTTATTAGTGTAATAATGGGATATTAAGACACTAATAGTATAATTTCTTATAATTTAAAAAGTAATTATTGAATTTATCTTTTATTAATAATTTTTATTGATTGGATAATGAGTTGATAAAAATTTGTTGTTTTTTTGTTTTTTTTGGGAAATATATGGGTCCAATCAATTTACATAATAACAATGAATTCAATAATTTATGAAATATCTTATATTTTAAAAAATATTATTATTATGCAATTATTACTAAATATTATTGATAATATAATTTCACATTCAAAAATAATTTTTATAAGCATTATAGAAATTGTGTTTTCAAAAAAACAAGTACATTTCCAAAAAAAAATTATTTAAAATTGTAAATTCCTATACATAGATACATTTCTGAAAAAAATGAATATTATTTTTCAATTAATAATTTCAAAATTACCCAATGGTCATTTTTTCATAATTGCCGATGACATTTTAATTTTTGGGTAAAAATAAAAATGGTATAAATATACGATGTCTATTATGAAATCATAATAACCCAAAAGTGTTTTAATATATGAAATAAAAGGTATCTACAACCATATACATGTGTACCATTTAAAACAATGATTGTTTAGGTTCTTTCATTAATTTTATAAACCCTTTATAAATCCTCCAAAACCTATATTATTTATTAAGGTTCTAAAATAAATTCCTTATGAACCTGACTCACTTACACATCAAGAATGGTAATATCATAGTGATATTAGTTGATAAACTAGTAAAAATATTGAAAACCAATTCACCTTTTTTGAATCCATTGGAAAAATTGGGGGAAGTTTTGTGGTTTTGAATACATTATTGTATAGAGTCCCAAACCTACGTTTGGGAAATAATAAATTCCACTCTCTTTTAATTTATTATCCCACTCTAGATCCATTTCCTATGATCTAAAATCACTTAGAGAAACTATACTCTACCCTACCTCTTTATATCCCACCAATGTTTCACCCAATATTTCAACAAGCTCCGCCTAATCTTTTGGAAACACCCTCTCAATCTAAAGGATCCATATCTCGTCATTTCCATTCAAGCACCTTCTTTGTATTTTGATTTCTTAAAGAAAATTTATTATGTTGTAATATATTTATAATCATAAAATTAATCTAAAATTTATGTAATCATAATTATATATCATTTATTCCCTCCCTTTATAACCATAATCTAATCCCTTACTATTCTGAAGTAAGGGTTCCTCTTTTTTTCACCTTAATCCAAGCACCATATTTGTCAAGTGAATTTTAATTCCCAATTATTCATTTTTTATTATAATATTATGTATCCCTATTAATTAGTATATGATGTATATGTGGTGATATATCCATTTAAATCTCATCAGTCCCTCCCATGAATCTTTCAGTACCCTTATTATGATCCCAAAATCATCATGAGATTTTTATTCTAAATTTTAGTTTTGTAAATATTCATCCCCATTTCTAATAAATAATATTCAACAGGATGTACATATACATTATTAATCTATTAAATCCATGTATGTATCCTTAAATCCTTAACTGTGGGATTAAATATGATGAAATATGAGCCTATATTGAATGATATATGTTGCACAGTTATGCATCTATGTGATATGAAAGTAACTGGGGAACAAAGAATTATATATACAACCAATGAATTGGGTATTGTTTTAATCTCATGATATTTCATATACGGGGCATGGGAGATTAAACTAATAAAATTATGCTATAGTTTTTTGTTCATCATCCTTGACTTATGTTTATGACGCCATGTTTTAATTTGTTTCCACATACTGATATTGACTTTATGTTATCATTGTATATCATGCATTATTGTTCATGTTTACGATTCTCTCCCCTTTTATGACCCATTTAAATTGCCATTGACTAATGTTTAGTAATATATTATTGTTATTATTTCTTTATTCCATAATGATATTTTTATCTCACCATGTTATTATGTATATTCCTAGGTTATCTAGTATATTTTTAAAAGAGCAATTGAATTTTAGGGAATGTTAAGGAATATTTTGATAATGTTATCTCATTTATGAATAAAATTGATATTCTATTTTACAAATCCCCAAAATATAATAGGCTACATGATCTTTTCAAATTGCTTCTTGTGTATATTTTTGTAATAAAATTGAATTATGGTGTAATAAAATATGGTATTTTATATCCTTCACAAATCATTCGAATGACATAGCTAGGATCATTTTTATGTATAAGGAATCATCAAATCTCAATACTAGCACCCAAAATTCAATGATCGATGCTCCCTAGGATTTTGAATGTTTTCGTGGGCAATCAAAAGAGGTTCAAATTCATATTATTCAAGAAATGATTTAAAATAATGAGCTAATGGTGAGTTTTACTTTAGGTCAAAATATATAAATTTTTTATTTAATTTTATTACTTAAAAATATGAATGCAGGATCCTTGAGATTTTACCAAGTCTTTTCATCCCCAACAATGACATAGTTACATCGATCACTGGTGAAAAATTATAATTCCCTTTCCCATATTCATCCACCACATTCCTCAGTGAATTCATGAATATCCAAAGTTTTAAATAAAATATGGGTTTAATTCCCAATGAAAAGTAAATTAATATTTTGAAATTATTTTCTCTCAGCAGTGTGTTCAAGGAATTATAAAATAACTTTTAGGTTTTGGGTGGTATTTGTTTATTCCATAAAAAATAAATAGATCTAGATAAATGGATCATATAGGGATAATATTAATAATAATTATAGTGTTTCAATAGGATGATATATATAAAAAGATTATATAAATAATTTTTGGGTGTGATGTTTCTGATTGATCTTTTAGAGAATGACCTCATGTTAGGTGGACAATGATCATTAATAGAATCTATGGAGATATCATGTGTGTAAGATTGAAAAGTGTGTTTTAGTGTCTGGTTTTAAGGAAACATCATATTTATACTATAATTTATGTTGTATGGTACTATTTTTGTATTAAAAACCAGAAGAGTATAATGTTTCATTGAATGTGATTAATGAAGATCGTAGATTTCCTGATATAATCTGGTTATGGAATAATTTGGTGGATTGGGAATTAATATCTTGATAGGTTCGGGTGATTTTCTATAAATCCATTTTATGATGGATACAAATGTCATAGTTACTTATTTTTAGGTGTGAGAAAATTGATTTGGAATTAGATACATAATTCATATGATGGATAATGTGATGCCTTGTTCCGGATCGCTTGAATTGTACTTGAGTTTGGGTGCTGCAAGATCTCAGGTGGACCTCTATGTATACATATAATTTCAAATAATAGTGATTGAATAAATAATACCTTGGGAGCCTATTACCTTAACAATAAATCATTTGGTTCATGTATGATTCTAATAAAAATTGGGCATGAAAATTTTGTATAATAAATATACCAAAAACTCATGGAAAAATAAATCAGGAACAAATAGGTCCCCAACATTCTAGACTAAAAATCAGTAAAAATAGTCTATATTATGAATAAAAAAATAATAGAGTAGTAGAAGATAAACATATATAGCATACACATAATATAATAAATATGTTGGAACACTATTTGAAACATATTAAAAACAATAAATAAAAGCTAAACTGTAAATGCCTCTGAAAATAATCAGACAATCCAAACCATCATATCTTAAAAACTTACATTCTATTACACCAGAACACAAGTATATCTTTAATAAATGCCAATTCTGTATGAAAAAACATAATTTTTTACCCACATACATGGAAACCCATTCCATGTACTAGGGTATGTGTTGAGTCTAATAATCCAGTAGCAATCATCAACCCCAAAACAATACTGAGTTCTTCTGTGATAAATTGGATGTGCATTAAATATTTATATAAATGTGTAATTAATTATTGTACAACAGAAAAACCTATAAACATATCACACAATTCACATACATAGATATATTTAGGTTATTTTGTACAAACCATGACACCGGGACACATAAGCTCACTTGATTCATCTAATTCTAGAAGACAGAGAGTCACCTCATTTAAAATAACCTAATTCATACTTGAGGACTCGGGGTAGGGTGTTATACAAAGATAAACCCATAAAATATGACTCAGGGTAGGTCTCACATCAAGTCACATACCATCCTTTCTCATTCACTGTAGGTTATATGTTATAATATCTAAAAACACATTTTCACTCAATATTGGTCTCCCATTATCATCTTATATCACATCACAAGACATATTGGACTAGTACCTTCTCACAAATGGAATTCGGTTAAATAAACTTCTAAATCAAGGAATTTCCATACATCCCATCTCATACCACGTCACAATAACTTATGAACCATACCTTCTCACTAAATATGGTTTTTACCAATTATTTATCACTCAATGCGAGGCTATACATTTAGTTTCACTTCACCTACATCACACTTTCATGGAATGACATCACATCTCACAATCCCATAAGTGAGGATATATTCGACCACATATTCTCATTCATGCATGGTCATTTATTCCTGAGCATACCTTATCACTCATGGTTTGTGACATATTCTCATATCAGGTCCCAAACTTATCATTGAAGGGTTCACCACAAACCATCATATTAAATCCAAAACTATAACTAAATGTTCCCCCACATCAACAAAAAAGAGTGTTGAATAATTAATCAATGCATCCCCAATACCCATATTCACATACAATCACATGAAGATAAACCATAATTTCACTCAATATGGGGTTATAACCCCTATCCTTAACATATCACCGAATAAGAGGAAAAACTATGCATGCCACATAATGATGGTTATGTAAACACAAAGAATCATCTAACTAATAAAAGAACCTCAGGATAGTCCTTT
Organism: Viscum album; assembly: GCA_963277665.1. Lineage (NCBI taxonomy): Eukaryota > Viridiplantae > Streptophyta > Magnoliopsida > Santalales > Viscaceae > Viscum > Viscum album. The sequence continues at coordinate 1,521,157,676 of OY728119.1, forward strand.
TTTTATTCCTCTGTAACCTCTCATGGTTAGTCACACAAACCATTCTCATGAATCTAACACTATTACAGGTGAAGGAACTCATCACTCAACCTAATACAATAACAACCGGGTCACCCCATCCTTAACTAAGACCAAATGACTCATACTAGACACACTCTACAAAAAAGGATAACTCTACCTCTCTATATGGACCTAGATATTGTTCTATTGATTCTAATACATTCTACTAATTTCCACCATCAAAGGGGTCAACTACATCCTTTCAATCCAACCATTGATTAGATAAAAATAATAGAAAATCATCTAGTAAATCATGAAATCATAAATCATCATGAAATAGAAAAACAAAGGAAATAAAAACCACAAGTCCCATATAAATGAATTATTCTTTAAGTGAAATGAAATTTCCCATATGAGGTCCAATAGACTAAAAAATTTCTCAATCAATCCCTTTCAATTTTTAATAAGGAAACAATTTCATAGTTTTTTGTACTAACAATTTGGAAAAGGAATCTTGTGATATCATACTCATTGTAGTACCTTATCCAATGTCATATTTATAAATTTCATAAAAACCTATATTTGGTCAAAATATCCTTTGAAAACCCATTATTGAATTCATCCAATTTCATTTAAAATCCAATTTAAATCAAACCCATTTTAATATAGAATTTCTACATGGAACCCCCTTGATCATTGAAATCTATCTAACACCTCTAAATTATATTTATAGAGGGACAATGACACTTATTCGATCATGGTGACACCAATGAATAAATTTTCAATCTATGAAATCATTATTGACTATTATACCAATGTGACCCAATCCCAATATATATGTAAATATCACACATTTCCTGAAACATGATATAAATAATCATAGGGATGAATAAAAATATAAAATCACCAAATAAGAATCTCAAGAATTTCAAGGCCATATACCTTAATCTATGATCTATAAATTTATTATAACCTCATAATGGCCTACTCTAAGTCTATGAGATCCTATCTCATTAATAAACACCATTAAGACCATCCATAACCTCTTTAATAACCCCAATTCAACATGAAATAATAAACTCCCAAACTTTTTACGAGACATCATGGAACCAGAACCATGATCAAAATGGTATAGTTCACTCTTAATACAAACCTAAACCAAAGACACCCAAAACCAAAAAAATATTTACCTGATTCAGGGATCAATTAAATGATAATTTTTTTCTTTTAAAAGCCTTAATAAATCCTGGGGAAATATAAATATAGTTAAAAAATTATGACACGAAAACATCATATTGTGACCTACTTTATGAGATGCACCCAAAAGTCCCAAGAGGTGAGAGGATTCCATTATTCTTTGGTTGAATATTTTTCCCAAACCCTAAATAGTGAATCAAAATTAGAATAATACACGGGGAATAACCTAGGGGATAAAGAGAGTGATCTTGCCTCAAATCTATGTATAGAAACTCTCCCTAATAACCTATATAAAAGGTAAACAATGGGATGGTGAGTCAGAGATGAAGATGGAGCTTCCCCCTCTTCTGAGTGACCAAACCTAAAGATGCCCAAGGAGGTTCCAAATATTACCCCGAAAAAATTAACAATGGGGACCTCTAAAAGAACCACCATGATACTTGGTCATATTAATATTCCTCTTCATAAGGTCCATGCCACAACATTACCCCTTTGGGTCATTGTGTGAATTCCCCTAGATAGAGGTCCTATCACACTTTCAAATTACCACCATGACATTCCTAGGGTCTTTACATAATGTTGGTACCTACCAAAGGTGCCACAACACCATGAATCTCCACCCATATGCCATGAATTCCCACATTCACTATTTATTCCATGATGAATATCTTAGGCTGGAGCTCCCCACCACAACCCAGCCATATGTAAGGATAATTCCTTAAATATGACCCTCATAACCCATATATTTATATAAATAACCAAGTCAACACTTCCAGGAATCATGCCTGGGTTCCCCTATACCACACTGTGATGTCATACCTTGTAAAAAATCATCATACTATGGTTACTAAAGGCCAGGGTGTTAACTCCTCCTCCTTATGGACATCATTCCATGTAACCTTGATGGTCATTCTGTGATCCCATGATTAGGAAACAATTATGTTATAGACCCCAACCATCATGTAATGTTAGATTTACTATTTTATAATTCATTCACCAATCCTTTATAACATGATCTAGATGTTCTTCCACTAGACTATCACATATAAAACATCTCATAAATCATCCAAATTTTTTATCCCATACCTTTTACACCACCCTTTTACAAAAGTTTCAAATTTCTTCTATTTTTCACAAATATTTAATGAAAAGTATCATTTGATACTCTCCAATACATTGATTATCATGCACAAGAAGTAATATAGGTTATTGAATAGTAAATTCTGTCCTACATTAGTTTTCCATTCACAAATTACTCACCAAATCCTTGTTCTAGAAAACATGTTTTAATTGTGAAACACCAACCTCGAATGCATAGTATTTAGTAAAATATGAGATACCTGCTCATAGATATTTCCATAACTTAATATAAAACTTCTATCAGAACTTTGGTTTCATTTCATTTTGGAATTGTACATCAACTCTCTTCAGACCCATTTCCACTCACTCAACCACCCTTATTGTCACCAATACCAACCAATGAGGTGGTGCACAATGACACCTTCTGATCGTATGACACTGAAGTACTAAAAATGGTTATTATTATCTAGTTTTATGGTTCTCCTCATTACAAGAATACAATACCAAAGTATGATTCAAACTAATGGTGCCCATCATCATAAGAATCAATTATATGAACCTAAATAAATTATTTTGAACTATGGACCCCATAAAAACTCACATTCAACTACTAAATCCAACCATCAGTCATCCATCCCAAGTGACTAAGTCCAATGTTGTGTCAAATAAACATTTACTTATGAGAAACTTCAAACTTAAAACAATCAGTTCATCATTGTTCTTCTAATAAAAATCATGGCAACCCAGTCTACACAATCACTTATTTATTTTTCCAAACATCGGATTAAATCAGGTCCAAACTGACCAACTCACTTCATGCTTTACAAACAAACATGACATACTATCTAAGCACACAATTAAATCATCTTGTCCAGTGTTATAAAATATTTAAATCTAACCAATATGGTTTAAAAAGGAAATTATTTCTTATTTAAAATCCATCTTAAAATGTTTTTCACATAACAAAAACTCATGTGGGTTTTCAAAACACCCCTTAGCATCCAAGTTGTTTTCACCAAATCGAGAAGCTCAAAAATCTGTGTAACACCCCAAGCTTCCATGGTACGTTTTCCTTTTAATAATGAAATGACGTGCATTGTACGCAACTTCGAGATTCTAACACACCACAACAAATCAAACTAGCCGTTATGAATAGTAATACCTACTTTTTAAATTTTTAGAAATTTTATCTCTCAAAATGGACTTCATTTTTGGATTTGGAGTATCGAATTCTGCCTATGGTGAAATTTTGGTACTTTTCAGAGAACTTTACTATTTTGAAGAATAGTGAAAATTACTAAATTTTAATTAAAAACAACTTTTTTAATCAAAATAATTAATAGTGATAAATTATGAATTTGAGTGGTTTTAAAGTATAATTAGAATATATTTTTACCTTTTTATCCAATGGTGTTCATTAGAATTAATTTAACTTTGAAATTGGACATAAACAATTGTCAATCTTTTGATATATATTGTTTCTTAAAAACACGCTATTTGTTGTGACAGCGGGAATTAATTATAAAATTAATTAATGCAACTTTTATGTTTGGAATTTTTTAAAATAGACATAATTTTTGAATTTTGAATATCAATTATAGCCTAGGGTGAAATTTTGGCATTGTTGTGAAAAACATCAATTTTTGATCAATAGTGAAACTACTAAGTGGTAGTTAAAAAACTGAATTTTTCATAAAACATTATTTTACCACTTCTATGATTGGAATTTTGAAAATCCTAGAAACATGGTTTATATCAAGGAGTAAAATGTGGTTCAATGAGATGAAAATAATTTTTGGTGAATAGTAACTTTTTACTTTTATTTACCACGGTTAAAAGTAAATAGGGTAATTAAGGGTAAAAATGATATTAATATTAACATAACACATGTCTTAATTCTATTGGACAAGTGTATCTCGACTAAAAACAACCTTATTAATAAAATATTATCATTTAGGTCCACTTGGATTAGATTAGGACATTTATTATTATTTAATTCAAAGAAGAGTTAAAAGAGTTAAAATCAAAGTTTATTTACTAAATAAAATTTAATATAAGGTTATCAATAAGATAAATTCTATTATAAATATTCATTAGAAATCTAAAAAGATTTCATAAATAATGATATTTTATATATAATTTTTATACATTAAATAATATAATTTATATATGACACAATGATGATGCAGTAATTACCATAATAGTGAAAAATTAAAATAATTGATATTCTAAATACCCAAATAAATATAATTGGAGACTTTTATTGAATTAAACTAATTTTATAAGTTAATATGACATATTATGTTTGATTTAATTGAATTTTTTCGAAGTAATCATTCTGATATGAGTTTCACAAAAATCAATTATTGAATAGTGTCAAAATTGACATAAAAGTGTTTTTAAAACAAATATTATATTATTAATTTATATTAAATTCTTAAAAATGTAAGGTTCGGCCAAGAGACTTATATAATGATAGGTGTCTCATTAATGGACCACTTGGGGGTCTCTTGGATGTATATAATAAGTTTATTAACCATATAATATAAAAATACAAAGAGACATTGTAAAAGTGAAACAAATTAACTAAGAGTTAATACTTAAAATTAATGTTAATATAATGGCCCAAACCTGTCTAAATTCTATTGGTTGAGTGGTTTTCGACCTATCCCCTCCTTAACATTTAAATAATCCACTTTTGAGCCATTAGAAACCGAATATGAATTTATTATAAAATAATATTTCTAGATTTTCCAAAGGTGCCCCTCACCCCTCTTATAAAAGGACACTCCTCCTTCTCATTACTTCACACATTCAAAGCCTTTTGGCTGGGCCAAACTCTACCAATATACTCTTTAAACTTCCCTCACTTCATCATATAGGCCTTCCTTTAGTCAGAAAGCCATCTTAATGATCCCTTTTGATCAAATCCAAAAGAAGAACCCGAAGAAGAGGTAATGTTTTCACCACCCTTTTTCAAGTTCCATTCTTCTTCCACTTATTATTTCTTTGTTATTACCATTCTAAAATAATAAATCCAGTATCTTATATATAATTTGATGTTAGTATAAATATGGTACAATCATATTCATTATTCTATCCATCCTTTGAATAACATGTCACCATACGTGCGTACGTACGGCTTACCGTCTCCACGTCGTGGTGTAATTGTTATTCAATAATTTATTATTTTGATGGGTATAATAATGACATGTAATTCATTTAAATAATAAATATAACAATATAATGATTCTGTATATATGATATACCATCCAAATATATATTATTTTAATATCAAAAAAATGATATTGTCGCTCGTGTGTACGTACGGACTACCGTCTCCACGAACGTGATGAGATTCATTATCCATCGTATCCATTCAAGTATAATTCACATTTGATGATTAAAAATAATTTTTAAGGACTTGATATAATTATGGATATGAATAATATACAACCTATCCATAACAAATACGGCTTACGTAACAAATAATGTAAAGTAAAACGAGTAAGTTAACACCCGAAAAGACGATAATACTAAGATATTATTAACAAATCAATGTTAAAAGATCATATATGATATCATATTAATGTAAATGATTCTTTTATAATTAAATAACAATTATTTTACCATTATACAGGAGGTTAACCTACCATCTACCAAGGAAAAAAGTACAAAGTAAGGGATTTTCTTATCTCACTTTCAATTCCGTGAGATTTCCATTGTTCGCCACTAATTTATTGAAAGTGGTGTATTGTGTACTGTCGTTTGATATATATTATCATGATTCTCTTTATATTAATTTTATTCTATAAATCATTTGGTGGTTATTAACTTTTGGTCATAGGACTCAGTTGATTACAACGTGGTAAGGGGTTTCTTATCTCACTTTTAATTCTGTGAGACTTCCATTATTCACCACTAATTTATTACATGTGGTGTGTGTACTGCCCATGTTTGTATTAATTGTGTAATATACTTTAATTCATTTATATTTACATCATCATTGCATGATCCTTCTTTCATGGGTGTATGTTTTGTATGTGACAAAATCAATAAGAGAATTTGGAATTTCAATTTCCACTCATTCAGCTTTACACATACTTCATTGATTATTTTACACCAAGATTACGTGTAGAATCACTATTAATTTGATTATGTCATAAATTCCACTCCCCTTTCTGTGGATATACTTTTGATACACCTAATCACTCCATTGATATATTCTCAAGTCATCGGTATGAACTTGATAAGATTAATTTTAACACAATCTCCATTTGTTGAGTTAAATATCCAAATTCATTGGTATTGTTTTTACATGAATATGTGTGAATGTCATCTGATTGATTTACACTAAATATCCAATCATATTGAGTGTATTTATATTTGTCACACATAATTATTTCGTTGATTTATCCTTAACCTAAGGATGTAGTCTTTATAAGATAATTCATCTCAATTTACATTCCATTGATACTTCTTTATACACCAAATCACTTTTATATGGTGTATATAATGTACTTTGACATAGTATATCATGAATCCCTTTATTCTCATGATATTATAAAGTTTTTATTACCTTAATTATTTGTATTCAAGTGTCTCTATTTTGGTTAGAAACTCTAACTAAAATACATTTTTAAGTGTTTTAAAGATTTATTCTTCTAAATATTTCTCATTAATGTCCACGTTTTAAAAATGGTTTTAAGAATTTATTTATATGGACATTAAAGTTTTAAAATTAAAATTACTTTTAAAAGTTTCAAAGTGGTATGGGACACATTGATTCAAAAATCTATTTTTAAATGGCTTCTTGACAAATAGTGTGACTTTTAAATGTTTTCAAGAAAAGGGGGATAATTCTCTCAAAGAGTTTTGATTTCATCTATGTGAACATCCTTTGATGGATTTTACTCTTATTTGAAGTTGATTTTTATGATACAAAACTTCTATATTGTATTGAAGGTTTTGTGATATGTTTGACTGTGGATGTGATATTTTTATACCATTCATGGTTTATGGTGAAAGTATTGACATTTCGTATGCTAGTTTTAATACGAATGTTTATGTTATGTTTAAACCTTTTCATATGGGAATGCATTTGACTTAATATGTGACGGGTGGAGCCCGCTATAGCTCCTTGATGAATCAGTAGGTCTCATGAGACAAAATAGTGTCTTGGCACAAAGCCTTGGAAAAATCTTATTTGTAGTCTTGGCACGAGACCTTGGCTATGTGGTTATGATAGTCTGGCATTATGCATTCCATCATTATGAAAGTGGTTATTGATATTGCATGAGATTTTTTGATTAGTAGAATATCAATGTGAATAAGTAAATGGAATTATTTCATTTTTTCCATACTATGTTGAAGTTCAAGTTTAAATGGATTATGTTTTAGTTATACATTGCCTTAAATGTTTATTCTTATTTATGAATGTTTCCGCTATATTGTTATCCTTACTGGGAATTTGAGCTCACCCTTTTCAATGTTTTATTTTTTCTAGGATGTGAAGAAGTAATTTATGAATGACCTACAGGGATAGTATGTGGAGACATGAGTGTGGACTATGAAGAAAAGATGTTCTTGTATTTTTCATTTTATGATGTAATGTAAACCTTATTAATGTATCTAGTTATTCCAAGGCTACTAAACTAATAGGTCTTTCGAGACTTGATCATTCTTGTGATCATGCCAATGTTATGTAATAATGCACCGACTCTGGGTAACTGGGGTTGGGGTGTTACAATCTTTATCCTAGATTGTTTCTCTCTTAAAAACCGATTCTATTTACAAATCCAATTTGAAATAAAATTTCAAATTCCATTTTCCCCATATCTTCTCAAAACTATAAAATCCCAAATGACTTCTAAAACACCATATCCATGATCAATTTAATGAGAAATAAAATTATTGAACTGTTTCATGTCCACCTCATTCATGTACATTAGTTTTCTCTTAAACTTAATGTTTTTTTAATAAAACTAATTTTAGAAAAAACCATTAGTTTTAAATTTTTTTTACCTATGGGATTAAAAAAAATTAAAGTCAAAATCCATTTAACAAGCCCCTCTAATCGAAATTAATCTAATCGTCTCTTATAGTTTATTCTGGAAAAATTAAATTATGTTATAAGCTTCTTCAATTAATAATTGATTCTAATGATGTAATATTTAAAAATCCACCTCCCACGGGCACTTTTATCATGCTTTAATCATTCCAATAACATGATGCATAAAATAATTACTATATCTCATATGGTTCCCATGAACAATCTGAAGGTGAGACCATACATCAATTAATTTCTCACCCACATCAGGCATTAATTATATCAAATCACACCCTACAATACCTTCATGCATTACATGGTCAACCACACCTTCTCACACACAGTTGGTCACAAATTCCTGAAAATACATTCTCACTCATGGTTATTCACATATTCACATCTTTCAACCCATCCTTCTCAATTACAGTGTCACCACACATCATCATCTCGAAGCCAATATTCTCACTCGAGGACTCCCCACATCAACATTGGAGAGCCCAAACTATTCTCATAAGGTTGGACACAATATCTACAGTCACATACTATCAAATGGGGACCCACTATCTTCTCACTCAACATAGGTCCATAAACATCATTCTCAACATATCAGACAACAAGTGGAAAGAATTACTATGTATGTATTTTGAAAAATTATGAAACTTCCTGAAATATCATATCAATTATTAAAAATCCTACGGATATCCCTTGGCTTATCCCTAACAACACTCTCATGGTTACTTATACTAACCATGTTCAGTAAAGTATCTCTCATTTAGGTTATGGAAATCATCACTCAAACTCAGAAACCTAAAAACCAGGTCACTAAAGACTTAATTAATCATAAATATATCACACTCATCTTACATGAAGTATTTAGAGAACCCCACCTTCCTCTATAGAACCATGAATGTTTCCGTCAGTTTTAAACCATTATACCCATATCTACCCTCTTGGTGCTCAAGAAAACCATCTTAATAGAACTAGGGATTTGATACCCAAAAAAGAACATCATAGGCAAACTCATACTATCATGCGTCATCATGTAACTGAAAATTATACAATGATAATAAAAATGAAAAGAAAATAATATATAAATAATGATTTATAAGATAGATCAACACCCACATGAGATAAAATTGACCAAAACAAATCTCAACCAAGACCTTACAACTTTCATTAAAAAACCAAGTGAGAATCCATTTATCAAATAATTTATAAAAGGAATAACAGTCCTTCTAACTCATGACAGACATTGGAAAAAATCATGTTAAAATGTTCTTTAGAAACCCTCTATTACTTTTGAAACACCATTTTAAAACCCATTATGAAAATGATCAAACTCCCATTTAAATCCCATTAAAATAAACACCATTTCTTAATATCATATATTAAAAAGAAAACCCCTTTATATTTAAAATAAAAGTAAACATGCCAAACAATCCATAAAGAGGGCTGATAAAACTCATTCCAAGGAACCACTAATGAATAGTTTAGTAATTTATGTTTTCCTTATTGACTATTAATATTATGTAATCCCGTCACAATTTATGGGGAAATATCACAAAATCCATGAAATATAATATGAATAATAATAGAAGTGAAATCTGAATAAAAAATCACTGATGGAGAAAAGGTGTCAATAATGTTCAGGGCACCTTCCTCAACTCTTGATTTATAAATATATCCCAAACTCATAATACCCTTCTCACAGTCCATGATTAGTTATCTCATTAAAAACCCTAAATTTCATTTATAACCCATCTAATAAAAAAGAACATGGAATAATCAATTCCAAAACTCAATATGTGATATTAAGATGTAGAACCACAAGTAATAGTGTTCAGTTTACTCTCGATATACACCCAAACCTAAGAAAAAGAGAAAATTTATTTCTTTGAATAATTAAAAAATTAATTTTTCGGAATCATCATATAATTAAACCTAAATTTTCCTGAAACCCATAAATAAATTTTGGAAAACATACATAAAGGTAGAAATTAAATAGTGTCATGAACACCACCTCTTGGGACCTCCTTTGTGAGCCTCACACCAATGTCCATTGAAGTAGTATTTTTCCACCATGCTTTGGTGGAATCATCTCCCCAAAAACATACCAGTGAAATAAAATCATATGATAACGGGGGAGAATAAATAGTATAATGGGTTAGATCTTACCTAAAATAAATAAAATGAAACTCTCATGAATATTCATGATCTATGGGAGACAAATGTGGAAATTATGAGACCCCAAGAAGGTCATCCACCTCTTCCACGTGACTAAATTTTAATAACCCAAGGGGGGTTCCAAATAAGATCGCATTAAAAATTAAAATAGGTCCCTATAAAAAATAACCCACATGCTTGGTCACAACATGACCATAGTTGTCACACTATGAAGCATTATCTTGAAGGATATTCTATATTATGTCCCCTATGGTTCATCACATGACCATTCCCAGAGATATTTCCCAACCCCCTAATAAAGCACTTCCATAGTGTGATAGGAATAGTTATGATGTGATGTCCCATCCTATAGGTCGCCACACCATGAATCACCACCACAAAACCATGGACCCTAACGATCACCCTTTCTCAAAATTTACCATCACTCCATGGCGTTGCGCACTATGTCCTGAACATATGTAATGGTCGGTGCTTATGTATGGGCCTCTTAACCCTTAAATTCCCAGACATAACCAATTCACCACCTCCCGGTGTCACATTATAGTGCCCCTCCACCATGATGTGACTTCATCACATAGTACAACTATAATTCCATGGTGATTTAAAGCCAGAATATGACCTCATCATTCTTCATGGATTAATTCCATGTTAAATCAGTGGTAAAGATGTTATTGCTGAATTATCCTCCTAATACTCTATAACACCCAATAATCATGGTGTGATTGTCTTCCTACCATAGAATTAATTATCTAACCATTAATAACTTAATCCAAGTGTTCTTCCACCAAACTACCAGTTCCAAACACATCATAAAACCTTAAAAACATAATCAAGACTCACATTACTCTCCCAAGAAAAGAATCAAATTTATTAAAATTTTTACCAACCCATAATGATGAGGGTCATTACAAATGATTCTTGTTTTTTATTAGTCCTGGAATTTTAGTTAAAAGATTTTTTGGGATGGATTGGGCCTCTATGTAGTGGAGATGTTACTTGTTAGAATCAAGAATAAGTAGTGGAATTAGATACTGATTTTTATTTCAGGTATAATAGGTCATCTCATATGTTTCACAAGGATGTGAATACCTATGATGGGGATACTGTAACATCTTGTGTTTTACTAGGTCAGTGTTTTCTTGGAAAATTTCAAATCAAATATCTAAAGTTGGTTTATTTTGATATTTTATAATAAAATTATTATTTAAAGAGTTGGGATATCTCTAGGAGGTACTTTTTCACATGTTTTGTGGTCCTTTGAGTGACTGTGGATGTTTTATAGGTTCGGGTGTTAGAGAGCAAGGTAGTGTCTTACTAGAAATGATACGATCAACTACTAGGAACATATTTGGATGGAACCAGACAATTTATTACAACATGTTGGTATTTAGAAAATTGGAGACACCACTACGCACTAAATGGAGGGTTACTAGGTATCTAATGGGGTGGCCTGATATTGGACCCTTCACTGAGGACCATTGGGTACTTGATGGGCGTGTATCGAGTTCATAATAGAGTCGGGACATGTAATTATAAATATAGGTAAATTCATTCATTTTAATCCCTTAAGTTCCCCCATTTAGGTGTCTTCTTCCTACAACCATATTACTAGAAAGTGGACCTCTAACTTTTTTCGCTTTCCCTCATCCTTTGATCCCTTGATTTGTTATGGTTTGGATTTTCTTCATCACAAAATTTTTTTATATTTTTCTTCTATTATCCTCCGTTATTATTATCCTTAGGTTCCACTAAATTATGGTGTCTCTTTTAATAGTTCTAATGACGAATATAATATATAATTATGTAATCATATCAAAATGGTGGGGAATCATTGTTAAGTTTCTTTATGATTTCTCTGGGGGGTATATCACCCTCTCTTATTTATTTGTATAGAAGTATATTTTTGATATATTTTTCATGAGATTATACCAATTTACTTTCAATTAAAAATTAATAAAATATAAATTAATATTTATTTTGGTAGTATGAGTTTTAGAGGCATATATTAATCCTTTAAGACCCTATTGGATATAGTTTCAGTATTATAGCGATGATTAGTGAGTTTAAAACAATTATACCTTATTGGATTAACATATAAAATTAATAACAATTCATTATAAATAATTATTTTGGTTGTATGGAACATGATAGGGGATTCAGATCATGGTGGGGATTGTTCTGAGCTTGGATGGCCTTAGTGAGCCTAGATCGAGGATGAAAATACATTTTTTTTATATAGATGGTCCATTTAATACACACAAATATTCTTATATAAATGTTCATTGGATCTATGTAAATTGGAGTTTAGTTACAAGGTATGGGAATAAAGAGACCCAAACACTACATATATAATTATTACATATTCTTTGATAAATATCCATTAAATATAATTATTTTCCATTCTAGAACTATAAAGTTTTAGTGTCTCAGGAAACGTAGATACATAAACATATGGTAAACAAAATAGATAAACCATCTCCCACTTTGTTTTTCACATTTATCACAAGTCATAGAAATATTATACTTAAAAACTACCTTCATATCTTAGGGAATAAAGAACATAATAAAGGGTGATCTCAAATTCATAGTAAGGGAAAATTGTAGAGACATCAATGACCATTTAATTGTAAAATGATATTAATGGTGTGAGAACACGAGGTTAACATTTGGAAACCATACCCTAGAATTCGTAGTTCATAATCATGAGTCATGGAATAAATCTTGTAAGTTTGGAAGACATGAATCATAAAGGAATCATTTCACATGATGCAAGGGAGAATAAAATTGGTATAATATCATTTAATAAAAGAGTTGCATAAATTGTAGAATTATCAAAATCATAGAAATATAATTTCATGGACACACTACAATACATTCATCACATATTTAGCTAGGGATAACAACCTATATACCTGCATTGTACTGGGGATAACCTCTTATGTACCCTCGTTTGGGCTTGGGATAACCTCCCATATACCATTTGATACCATAAAACATTAATATTTAACACATTAATTATAGATAAATAATGGACCCACCCATCAAATAATGACAATCCTTTCAAATTTATTCCATATGATCACAAAAACATTTATCATTTCATTATATATTAACCCATGGAAAAGAAATTTTGTTTCCTCAATATCTCATCATCAAAATCACTAAACATCGAGATAAAGAATAAATATGGTTTCTTTGGATCATATCACCACTGAATCATAAGTAAAATCATTGGATGTTATCATATATGAAAAATTACACTAAAATATCACTAGAATATTTCCCGAAGAAAATAATATTTTAATTTTGAAACCATTTTTATAAATATAAAAATTGAAAAATATTATGGATTTTTTTTCTTTAAAAATAACCATGGAATGATTTAAAGTAATATTCAATGAAAGATTAGTTATAATGGGTAGAAAATTCATTCATGAAGTGTATGTTAAAATAAATGTTCCATTTACAACAATGGTCAAAACTACCTTTTTTGGAAAATGGAAAGAAAATCCATTTTAATTTTTTTATAAAAATACAACATGGGTAAAAATAATTTTGATAAACTTATTGTGAATAGTAAAAAACTCTAAAAACAATTTAAAGAAAAAAATGTACATGGAATAAAAGTTCCATGCCCAAAGAGAGAAATGAAATCAAATTTCCTTAAAAACTTCTTTCAAAACATTTAAGTACTCAGAGAGATAAAATTAATGAATAAATTATAATATAAAGAAATAACATGAGTATAATAAAATAAATAATATTTATGAGAGAGATATCAAAAAACATCTTCTTTATAATATTTAAGCATAAATAATGTCCATATATTTTTTAATTTTAACATAAAGAATTTACCTCATGTTCAACTTTAATTGTAAGCACACCAACCAACAGTATACTAAATTTCATTTTAATATAATTAAATAAAAAACATATTCATACTCATAATATCATATATAATTTACTTATAATATCTAAACACCTCATTATTTATAGTTTTATTTATTAAAATAATGATTTCTAGTGGTAAATTGTTTTATTTTTCATTAATTTTTTCTTGTGATTGTTATAGACCATGCATCTTGATCATAGCTATATATAATATAAGTTTTTAATAATTATAGAAATATCTAATATATTAATTATATACATATTTATTATCATCTATAAAATATATAGAGATAAAAATGTATTACACCATTCATGGATATGGTAGTCTATATGTATGGGTGAATGCTGTTTTAATTTTCAAATGAAAAGAATGGAATAATAATAAATAATATTTTCTCATTACATAATAATAATTATATAATAAATAATATATATATATATATTAAATCAATCATTGTATTCTTGCATTTCAAATTGTTATGGAAAATTAATCACATCGCTACCTAGAGGTGGTAGTTCACACATACACACAAGAAATTCTCTAATTTAACATTTGATAAAAATAAGGTAGAAAATGACTATAAAATAATCTTAATAACATATAAGTATTTTAAAACCCCAAGATTTCATATAATGTTATCTATTTAAAGTATTTTAATATCTTATATTGAACGAAACACTAACTTGGCTTGTGTTATATGTTAGAATGAGTTTCGGCAAAACAACACATTAGTATAATAATAATTTAGACGATATATTTATTTATCAATTAAATATTGTAATATGAATAATAAAAAATAATATTTTTATATTATTTATAATTATTTCACATTAATAACACATATTTATAATGAAATGTATAAGTTTTGTAAAAATAGTTATATATTTAGAAAAAATATTCTTTTAGAAGAACTGCTTTTTATGTCTTTTGGTGAAAAATAATAAAATTAATTTTAGACACTGCTAAAAATTTAATTTGGTATAATGGACTTCATTTTTGAATTATTAATATTAAAATTTGATTAGGGTGAATTTTTGGTATGTTTCCGAAAGCCTGAAATTTTTGATGAATAGTAAAAAACACTGCGTTATTGTTTAAAACCGAATATTTATTTAAATAATTCATTTTAAATTAAAATTCTTTTAAAGTAACAATAGAAAAATAATACCTATATTAGTTCAATTTAATTTGTTGGAGTCATTTTATAATAATATTAGAAATATAAAATTTTATTTAACTTTTTAACGTCTTTTACCCACCTTTTAGGCAAATTTCCAAATTTGCAAAAAATGTAATTCTATCACTTCGGTGAATTGAATTTTAAAAATCTGATAGAAATAGTTTTCATCAGTAAGTAAAATGTGGTTCAGTATGATGAAAATATTTTTTGGTGAATTGTAACTTTTGAATTTTATTTTCCACAGTTAAAAGTAAATTGGGTAATTAATGGTAAAAATAATATTACAATAATATGAAATTTCCCCAACACATTTCCTAATTCTATTATATGAATGTTTTTTCAGAAAAAATAAACCATAGGAAAAAAATTTGTTCCTTTTTTATCCATTTGGGTTAGATTAAGACATTTATTATATTTTATTTAAAGAAGAGTTACAAGTTTTAAATTAAAATTTTAATTACTAAACCATTTTTAATAAAGGGTTATAAATAAGATAAATTCAAATATTAATTTTAATTAGAATGATAAAAATATTCCCAAAATAATTGTATTTTATTTATATTTTTTATACATTAAATAACTAAATTTATTTATGATACATTGATGATGTTGTGATTACCATATTAATAAAAGATTAAAATAAATGATATTATAAATATTAAAATAAATTTAAATTGAAACTTTTGATGGCATGCACGAATTTTCAAGGAGAATTTGAAATTTTGGGGTTTATAAAATGTATTTTTTTGAAGGAATCTAGTTGTGATGACTTTAAACAAAAAAATACTAAATAGTGTCAAAATTGACATAAATGAGTTTTTTAAAATATATATATTTTATTAACTATATAATAGGTCTAAAAATATAAGATTCATCCAAACAGCTTATATAATGTTACATTTTTCATTAATGAACCACTTTATATTCACTTGGCATTTTATAGTAACTATATTCACTATGTAGTGTAAAAATACATGAAGACATGGTAAAATTTAAACTATTTAACTAAAGGTTAAATCTAAAAGATAAGGTTTATATGGTGACCAAAACATGACTAAAACCTATTTTTTCAGAGAATTTAGACCCATACACATATTATCATAGAAATAAATCCATTTGGAACAATTAGAAACTGAAAATTATTTTTTAATAAATTAATATTTCAATCTTTTATTAAAGTTCCCCTCACTGCTCTTATAAAAGGGTACCTTCCTTTCTATTTAATTAACACATGAAAATCCATTTGTCAGTACTTAACACTTATCAAATATCCTCCTAAATTTACTCGATTCTTCCTAGAGGCCTTACCTTGAGTATAAAACTAACCCAAGGATCTGTATTATTCAAATCAAAAGGAAACACCCGAAGAAAAGGTATTTATTTGATCACCTCTTTCAAAGTTCTTTTATTCTACTACTACGTCTTTATTTGTGGTTACCATAGTGAAATAATAACTTTAGTACCTTCTATATGCTGAGATGTTATTATAAATATGTTACAACCATATTCATTATTCTATCCCTCCTATGAATGATAAAGTCACCATGCGTGTGTATGTACGACTTTCCGTCTCCATGTCATGGTGTAGTTTGTTATTCAACACTACATTATTTGGATGGTTATAATAATGATTATAATTAATGTAAATAATGAATATAACATGGTAACTATTATTTATATATAATATAACATCCAATTAACTACCATTTCATCATCAATAGAATGATAATGTCGCTCCTGCGTACGTACAACTTACCGTCTCCAAGATGTGATGAGATTCATCTTCAATGATCGCCATTCAAGAATATTTTTAAATATATATATATATATATTGATTAATAATTATATATATGAAGTAATAATTCTACTGTAATGATATATATTTATGTAGTGAAATATATTTCTTTTACTTACTTCTATACTATACGATAAAAAACAAAAACAACATTCATGCGTACGTACGGACTACCGTCGCCAAGAACGGTGTTTAATTTCATATATCTATCTATTATACATATTTATATTCTGAATATATATTCTATATATATCAATTTTTATATTATGTAATTATGTAAATCATTATCTTAATGATATGACCAAGAATAACAAGTTAAAACACATACGATAAAGAAAGCGATTATTACCCGAAATGTTACTTTAACAAGGAGATTACTAATAAATGGGTATTATAAAGTCATAAATTAATAATTTATGATATCATAAATTTGAATATGGTTTTGGTATAATTTAATAACATACTATGGTCATTATATTAGAGGTTAAACATATGCTCAACTAAAGAAATGTACTAGGTTAGGGTTAATTCTTCAATCTCATTATTATTTGAGATTGTTTATGTGTAAGTATTTACTAGGAAATTTATATCATCCATGTCCATGTTTCAAAAAATAGTATTCAAAAGGATTATTTTTTAATAAATATTTAACTAAAACATCCTTTTAAATTATTTAAATATTTTTTTGTCAAAATCTATCTTATAAATGTCCATGTTTTCAAAATGGTTTTAATGATTTATTTATTTGGACATGAATGTTTTAAAATGTCAATTCCTTTAAAAAGTTTCAAAGTGGTATGTGAAACATTGATTCAAAAATATATTTTAAATTTATTCCATTATAAATTGTGTTAATTATAAATGATTTCATGAAAAATCAATATTTCTCTAAAAGAGTTTGACTGAACATTTTTAACTAGGTCAATATCCTTTACTAGATATTATACTTGATTGAGGTTGATTTATTATATTAAAATCTTCCAAATTGTATTGAATGAGTTAAGATATGTTTTACTACAGATGTTCTATTTTTATACCATTCATGTTTTACAGTTAATGTCTTGATATTTTGTATGCTAGTTTTAATACGAATGTTTATGCTATGTTTCAGGCTTTTCATATGAGGAATGCATTGGACTTAGTAAGTGATGGGTGGGGCTCGCTATAGCCTTTCAATGCATCAGTATGTCTCATGAGACAAACTAGTGTCTTGTAACAAGGCCTTGACAAAATTTATAATTTGGGTCTTGGCACGAGGCCTTGAATTTGTGGTTAAGATTTCCAACGTAATGCATTCCATCATTATGAGATTTGTTGTTGATGTTACATGTGATTATTCAACTACTAGAATATCCATGTGAATAATTAAATGGAGCTATTTGATTTATATTTTCCATTTTATTCTGAAGTTTATGTTTAAAGGGATTGTGTTTCAATTTTATACATCCCCATAAACTTTTATGATTAATTATGACAACTTCTGCTATATTTTTTTATCCTTAATGAGCATCTAAGTTCACCCATTTCTTATGTTTATTTTCCCATCATGCCAATAAGTGAAATATAATTTATATGAAGGGTTAATATAGGGGAATAATTTCATCCACAAAGTATTATCTATTATGTATTTTATGTTAGAAATTATAATGTTAAGTTCTTGTATGTATTCTATTTTCCAAAACTGCAAAACTAATCGGTCCTTCAGAACTTGATTACTTGTAATCATAACAATGTATTAAAATAATGCAATGGCTATGAGCTTATGGGGTTGGGGCATTAAAATTATATTTATTATTATATATTAATCATTTTATTATGTATATGATAGGTTTATAGAAGGTGTGACAAGAAATAAAATTGAAATAGCTCAGTTAAGATTTATTCATCCTATTTGAGAGACATCCATTAGATCACACCATATTCCTTGAAAGACTGGTCATAGGGGAAGACCCAGAGGTATTTTATGATAGTTATAAAGTTAATAAGGTTTTGGGATAATTATGTGATTATATATAATGGCAAATTTTATGAAAAAAGGTGGAGAGGGGATGCTCTTTTATATGTGAGGAAGAGGACACACCTTATAATTACTTAAAAATTAAATATAATTATTATAATTCTAATTTACAATGCCTCTAAATGGACTAGTATTAAATTTCAAGATATTATTGGGTTGAAATATATTCTAAAAATAATAATTATAAAATTTTATGTGGAATTGAAACCATTATATCAATGTTTACCCCTATGTGAACTGATTTTAAAAATAAACATGGTAACATATTTGTTTCTACTTTTAATATTATTTATGAAAAAATGAAAGTTAAATAATTAATCAAATTATAGATAATTAAAAATAACTAAAAAATTATATGAAATTTAATTCTTTAAAATGGTATAAATTCATTTTAAAATAATGTCATAAAACATAATAAAACCCTATCTTTTTTAAAATGTATTTTAAGAATAAAACAGAATTGAAATTCATTAACTGCCTGTTAAAAACTATGAAAGGAATTTCAAAAATAATTTATTTAATATATTTTATATAAATTTCATTAAAACCATTAAAATATAATTATTTATTCAATTTATTGTGATAAAAATATATTGCACATGTAAGACCAGTTCCCTAAAAAATAACTCATCATACAATTGAATGATTTTATCTACATTAATAATGTTCAGATGACTAATTTTTGTATAATTATTCATTTATTCACAATGATTATAAATAATTTTATTGAAATTATTTTTTCAATGTTGATATATAATTTTTTTTAAATAAAAATACATAACATGTATAAAAATACATTCCTTTGAAAATAAGTTTGTTAATCATTAAATTATCTTCTTAAAATCAAGAGATTATCATTAAATTTTTTCCATTACGAATATAATCTATAATGTGATTAATCACATTGTTACCCTTTAATCCATATTTTGCGTTATAAAGTTATAATATATCATAGATCATTTAGAAGTATGGTTTTAGGTAAAAGAATCTATCAAATACTTCATGTTTATTTTAAATGAAAAAATATAAAATATAGGGTGTCACATTATACCCACCAAAAAATTAATTATCACTAATAATTATGTTACTACAATATAAAAAAAGTGAGAATACCTATTAGTCATCACATTATCAGGTTACCATGTAGCTTCTTTGAATTTTCAATACCTATAGTGAACTTTGGCTAGGTTATTAGTCCCCTTTCTTAACACGTTATCACTATGATCCCCGAATTCAAGAAGTTGTTCTATATAAGAAAGATCATTCCCAATTAGTAAAACCTATGATTTTGGTATATATTTTTTTTATATATTTACTTCCTCAAAATTGATACATGGAACACATTATGAACTTGAGAGTGGTTTGGTGGAAGCACCAAGAAAAAATTAGTCATCCCAATCCAATCAAGAATGTCAAAAGGGATGAAATATCTAAGGATCAACATTCCTCTAATTTTTAATCTCTTAACCATATTCCATGGATTTATTTAAAGGAATACCTTATCACCAAAGTTTTAATTATAGATCTCAATGGAAATTATCATCAATACGATTTTTCCACTCTATGATTCCTTGATATGTTTTTTAATCTCTCTAACATTATATTCCACTTTATCAACTAGATTATTTACCAATAGCTTTATTTATACAAATTCATCCCAACACACTTGATTAATTCACATCCTTCCATATAAGGATTCATAATTATCCATTTTGAAGTATCAAGTGAATTAAATTTATATAAGACAGTTTATTAAGAGAAAGGTGTTTATTTCAAAAAACATTAAAATCTACATAACATGATCATATTATATCCACCAATGGTTGAATGTGCCCCTAAAGCTGACCATATGTTTGAGCATTTAAGGAATTACTTAAAAAACTCTATATGAAGATCTTACTTTAGAAATCTCTAGACCATCAAGGTAAACCACATATCATGATGAGATATAATAGAATGTGTTGCCCTATGTAAAATTATGACTTCCATAATGTATTCCCTTGTAATCAGATCGAGATCAAAAATATTATCCGATATCTATGAAATTTTAAAAATTCATAATGCAATATTCAATAACTGAAATAACATTATGGAATTTATATGTTTGGGTAAGTCCTATGATGAACTCTATGGTGATTCTTTCCCATTTACATTGTTGAATGGTTAATAGTTGTAACATACCCTTATTATTATGTCTCTCAACCTTAAATTATTGACATACCAAGCATAGAGATTCATACTCATCAATTTATCCCTTCATGTTTAAATAATAGTAATATGGTTTTATATCTCTATACATCTCAATAATCCTTGGATGAAAAGATAATTATGTGCTATGAGATTCTTATAATAGTTCATTCTATAATTCTAGTATTGATAGGACTCATAAAAAGTTCTTAAACCTTATCATTCCATCAAAATCAACATTGAACTCAAAAACCGTTATCACTTTATTTTATACCTCTAAATATTATTTCTAAACCTCTCTAATGTTTACACGATTATATAGGTGAAAAATAATCTATGGAAGATAATATTTCCCCTTTATTCATGTTTTCAAGGTCTATCCTTTACAAATCTAGAAATATTGGATATTTCATGATCCCCGTCAAAGATAAGCTAGCAATATAATTTCGACTCAAAGCATTAACCACCATATTTTCTTTCATAGGGTGGAATTTTAATTTGGATTCATAATATTTAATCAAATATGACCATACTATCTGGAACATAGTCAACTCTTTCTGGGTGAATATATACTTTAAACAATATTATTTTTATATATATCACACATTTCTCTATGAAGATAATGCATCCATACATTCAATGTAATGATTACTTCTACTAACTAAAAGTTAAGGGTCTTGTAAATCATCTCATGAATCATTGATTGATAATAATGATAAACTATCTCCATTTCAATTTGAATAAGATCACATACTAGCCACTTCTTTGATGTATCACAATTAATAAAAACCCCTTATACACTTCATGATCTTTTGATTATAGGTGAACTTAAAAACCTTTTACACATCTCCTTAAAATTGTACTCACGTTGATCAATCAAAAATAACATGATTACCTTCCAAGTTTACTAGGTGAGTGGATTAGATAGTCATGATAAATTATTCACAAAGAGCTAAAAAATATATCCAATCTAAGAAAAATATGGATCTAAGTCACCATTGTTATTCTGGACCAACGCTCAATAACTTCTGTCATACATGGATCCACCATTATAATCTTTCATGATATTATATAAACCAAAAATCACACATTCAATGGTCAAAATTAACACTTCTTAATTTTTTATAGAAATTATCCTTCATTAGGGTCTTTAGTACAATTCTCAAGCGATCTTCATGCTCTTCCTAACTCTTTTAATATATACAAATATTTACTATAATGACAATAAAAACTAATCAAGTAAATATCTAATGACTATATTTATTAAACCCATAAATATAATAGGGTAATTAATAACTCCAAATAGAATCACTATAAATTCATAGTGTCCATTCCTTGTACAGAATGTTGTCTTGGGTATGTCTTCACATTTCACCCTAAAATGATAGTATCCATGTCGAAGATCAATCCTTAAGAATTATTGAGAACCTTGCAATTGATAAAATAAATCATCAATATGGGGAAGATGATACTTATTCTTGATCATGGATTTTTTAAGTTCCCAATAATAAAGTTCAACTCACATTAACCCATATTTTTTTATTTAAAAGAACAGGTTCACCCCTGGTGAGATATGTGGCCAACAAACTCCCTTATCAATATTATCTCATAGTTTATTCTTTATTTCATGAAATTTAGCATGTTAATTCAATATGAAGTCTTTGAAATAAGTGTATAAATAGGTATGTGTTCTATTGAAGCCTTAACTTCAAAATTTAAAGGAATAATAAGAAACTATTTAAAAAAGGCACCGACAAACTCTTATACAATAAGAATATATTTGATGTTGATTTTATCCCTAACAACACGACAAAATTACCCCTTAGAATAGGAATAACGTCCAATAAAATGGATTCAATTTCAAATATATGTTCAAATTTATTCTCAATTCGACTGAATATCATATGTTTATTAAAAATATCAAATTTTACTTCCCTTACATGACAATTGATATGGGATATTGTTGGACTCCTCAAGTATTAATCATGTTTTAATGATCAAAAATCTCATGACTATTTACAAAAATCATAAATATTATTAATCATGTGTATTTATGTTTCAAGTTATTTCATACTTGATAATGGTTAAACTCAATTCATTATATATATATTACTGTTTAAGTATGAATATAGTTATTTGCCTAAGTAGAAGACACCGTGAAGGTTGACACAGTAAGTCAGACACTGTGAGAAAGACACAGGCACTGTGACCAATGAGACATCGTGAAGCAAGACTCTAAGAACAGACACCAAGCCATAAGGAGGCACCACGAAGGAGACACCGTGAAGTAGAAACTGTGAAGGAGACATCGTGAAGGAGACACCATGAAGGAGACACCGTTAAGGAGACATTGTGAAGGAGACACCGTGAAGGAGACACCGTTTGCATATATACTGTGACACCGTTTCTTAAACTCTTTTTTCATTTTACTATTTACGTTTTTGAATGGTCATATTTGATGAATTTAATGCACTAACATAATTAATGTTTATTTATAGACATAGAACGAGGTACGATGAAAAAAATACATGGAACCTGTCAGCTTAACCACATGCATTAGAAGATAATGAGAAGTGGGCCCAAGAGAAAAAACATACACGAAAATACATACAATACACGCGAGCACTGTACAATGAAGAAAATAAATCCGGATCACAAAGAAGACATTGCAGGTTTTCAAGAAAATATCTGTCCCATACATGCAATTCGATAATACTGAAGAACACACGAAGTAAAAAACATCTTCACTCGTGAAGAACACCAAACTGAACCACAACACTCTGGTTTTCTAACAAAAACCAGATAAGGACTCAAAGAATCATCTGTCTCAATCCAAAGGAGTCCAGAGCTTCACTGATAACACTTAGAGCATTCTAAAATCATCTCTATATATTTAAAATCTATTGTGTTTCATTATTTTTCATTTTGAGCAGTGTGTTCTATTTTTACACACACTGACTCCTGTGCTTAACTGGAGGATTTCAAAATCCTCAGACCAAACTCTTTACCCTTGTTTACCCACGACTACTGTGGAAGAGGTCCATGTGTGGCCTGGTCATTATATTTTTTTCCCACGAATAACTGTGGTAGAAGTATTAGTACCTGGATAGTCTATGTACTGTTGTTTACCCCGATCCAGGGTGTGGATCAAATTTATATATAAATTTTAGAGGATTAAGTCTCGTCATGAGACTGAATCTCTTGGTTATATCTGCTCTGCATTCTTATATTAAGTTTAAAGTATAATATATATTTTATATTCCACTGCTAATTACTTTGAAATACAAATCTATTATATTGTTACTTTGATTGTTAATCTAGAAAGTGTTTGTAACTATTGTAGATTAGTTTCAAAAGATAATTTAATCTTCTGATTAAAATAACTGAGAACTAATCAATCTTAGAGAACCTAACTGAACTTTAACAGTTTTACAAATTCACTACAGTTTAACTTGTTTCATAAATTTGGGATTTTAATAGAAATATTTTTAACAAAAATTTTAATTAGAACTCAATTCACCCCCCCCCCTCTTGATTATCCACTATGACCAATATTTTGTATCAGAGGTTTAGTTTTTATTAAAGTATTTCAGAACATTCTGTTTTTCAACTATGATTTTATTTGTATCTTAAAGATCTTAAATTTCCATTAGTTCTAAATTTTATCTCTTTAAATATATTTACTAAATTCTAACTATGGATAACAGACCAGAAGGTGATACTACCAAAAGGCCGCCTTTTTTCAATGGTACAAACTATGCCTAGTGGAAACTTAAGATGAAAATTCACTTAGAGAGTATGGGGTTTGAAATCTGGACTGCTATAGAGACTCAATATAAGATTCCAAAAACTAAAAGAACAACTTGGGATGAAACTACTAAAATAGATTACAATAATAATTGTAAATCTATAAATTCCCTGTATTGTTCTCTAGGAGATGAAGATTTTAATAGAATATTTGCTTGAAAAACTACTTATTAAATATGGGATACTTTGGGTGATTATCATGAAGGAATGACCAATGTTAAAGAAATGATATTGAACACTTTTACTATTAAATATGATAATTTTAAAATGAATACTGATGAACCTATTTCTAATATGTATCTCGGGTTCAATGAGATTATCAACTCTATGAGCTCCCTAGGAAAGGTTGTTCCAGCAAAGGAACAAATTATGAGATTATTGAGATGTCTGATAGACCGATGGAGAGGCATATCTGTTTCAATAAGAGAGTCATGTGAAATTCGTGCTCTGACTTCCAAAGAGCTAATTGGTAAGCTTATGATGTATGAGAAAGAACTCAAGGTGAATAAGAAAAAAGATGATGAACCTAAAAGGAAGTCAGTGGCATTTAAGTCTACTGCCTCAAAGAGAAAGGACAAGGAGAAAATTCACATACTAACTGAAATCTCAATAAGTGAAAGTTCAGAATCTAATAGTGATGCTAAGATGGTTCAAATAGCCAGAATATTTAAGAAATTCTATAGGAAGAATAAATTCTTCAGAAAATCAAACTACAAAGGTAAATATGAAAACAAAGGTCATTAGAAAAATGACTGGAAGAATGCTGATAAGTGTGATGAAGTTATCGGCTATGAATGGAAAAGAAAAGGTCACATTAAATCTGACTGTCCAAAATTTAAGTTCAAGAAGAAACATGACTATGAGGAAAAATGTATAATAAAGCAATGAAAGCAACATGGAGTTATTCATAAGACACTTCAAGTGATTCTGATTCTTCTAAGGATGAAGACTCTCAGAAAGAAAAATGTGTTTTATGACAAACACATCTGAGGTAACACTGGACCCTCCAGCTTTAAATTCATACTATTCTGGAGTTGATTCTGATTCTGAATCTAAAAACATGTCTAGTGAAGAATTATTTTAATATTTTAATATGCTAGAAGAGACCTGTAATGAACTTAAGGACAAGTACAAAGCCTCAAAGAAACATCATGCTTTATCTAGCACTGTTAAATATTCCCTTAAGATTGAAAAGGAAAAGAATGCTCAACTATTAAAAGAAAATACTGAAATAAAAATGTCTAATGAGCAACTGAGAAAGGACTTAGAAAATTTTACAAATGGAAAGAACAATATAACTCAAATGCTACGTAAATAAGTGGCACCGAAGTATAGTACTGGTTTTGGATACCAACCAGGACAAAGACAGTTCACCAGAAATAGATTTATTCCAAAATCTGGACAAAATTCTTCTAGTTCAAGTTCTGGAAATTTATATGCCTCAACTATTTATTCACATTGTTATAGATCAAACAAAGTTTATATTTTAAAATAAATTGATTCTTTAAATTATATGAGAACCATATGACAAATTTGGGTACCTAAAGATTTACTTGATAACCTGTCTGGACCCAATAAAATCTGGGTACCAAAATCATTCTCTCTCTAAACCTATTTTGTAGAAGACCTGCTTAAAGAGTTCCTGTAGGAAAACATGGTACTTGGATAGGGGATGTTCAAGGCACGTGTCTAGGGATTACTCAGGCTTTAAAATCTTAATAAATGTTGATGGAGGCTATGTCACCTTTGGTGATAATTCTAAAGGAAAGAACATCATCCTAGGTAAAATTGGTAACACTAACTCATTTTTAATTTCTAATATTTTATTTGTTGATGGATTGAAATACAACTTGTTAAGTATTTCTCAGTTATGTGATGGTGGATTTAATGTTAAGTTTGAAAATGATTCTTGAAATTTTTTTAATTCTAAAAATGTTTTGGTATTTTCTGTCTTGAGAAAAGAAAATGTTTATGCAGTTGATTTAAATTCTATAGCTAAGAAAAACATTACTTGTTTAAATTATTTTCATAAAGAGTCTTGGCTTAGGCACAGAAGGGCAGGACACCGCATTATACATTCACTTATAAAACTGAATAGAAAAAACATAGTTAGAGACCTACCCAAACTTGAATTACCATCAGAAAAACTTTGTAATCCCTGTCAAAATGGAAACCAACATAAAGTTTATTTTAAATAAATGAAATAAGTTTCAACTTCTCAACCTCTCGAGTTGGTTCACATGGACTTGTTTGGACCTTCTAGAGTTTCTAGTTTAAATGGGAAGAACTATGTCTATGTCTTAGTAGATGACTTTTCTATATATACTTGGGTATACTTCTTAGCTCACAAAAGTGAAGCTTGTTCTTACTTTATTAAATACTCCAAGTCTATAGAGAACCTTAGTGGACTTAAGATTAAGACCCTAAGAATTGATCATGGCCGTGAGTTTGAAAATTATGAGTTTGAGTCTTATTACTCACATAATGGCTATTGTCAAAACTTTTTTGTCCCTCGAACACCTCAACAGAATGGTGTAGTAGAAAGAAGAAATATAACCCTTAAGAAATTTCAATAACAATGCTTAATAAGGATGACCTGCCTATTTACTTTTGGGCTGAAGCTATGAATACAGCTTGTTATATCATAAATAGAGTCTTGATTAGACATGTTCTTAAGAATACACTTTATGAGTTGAGGAACAATAGGAAACCTAAGGTTAGTTACTTTAGAGTCTTTGGTTGCAAAGTTTTTATTATTAATACCAAGGATAAGCTTGACAATTTTGCCTCTAAAATTGATGAAGGAATATTTTTAGGATATTCTATAACTAGAAAATCCTATAGAGTGTTTAATAAGAAAACCAAGTGTGTGGAAGAATCTGTTCACATAAAATTTGATGAAACTGATCCACATGAACCTAAGTCGTCTCTTGAAAATCTTGAAGAGGATTTTCCTATTCTGAACCATAATTATAAAATCAATGAACCTGCTGTAAAGAGAACCAGTTCTGGAAATATTTCGGAATCTTCTCCTAATGAACCCGAACCTAGAGAAGAACCTGAAATTTCTAGTCCTACCTTTACAAGATCAACTAGGATCCTAAAAAATAATCCTTTAGATGTTGTTGTTGGTAATCTTGATAGAGGGACACATACTAGAGATTCTCTTAGAAATTTGGTTGAACATCAAGCCTTGTTGTCACAACTTGACCGTAAAAACATTGATGATGCAATCAATGATGAATTTTGGGTAATGTCTATGAAAGAAGAACTTAATCAATTTGAAGGAAAATAAGTCTGGGAATTAGTGGAATGAACTAATGACACTTTTTTCATAGGCACTAAATGGGTGTTTAGAAAAAAGGTAGATGAAGCTGGAAATATAGTTAGAAATAAGGATAGATCAGTTGCACAAGGCTACAATCAAGAAGAAAAAATTGAATTTGAGGATACTTTTTCTCCTGTAGCTAGATTAGAAGCCATTATAATTCTACTTGCTTGTGCTGCACATCTCAATTTCAAACTATATCAAATGGATGTTAAGAGTGCATTCTTAAATGGGTATATAACAGAGGATGTTTTTGTTTAACAACCCCTGGATTTACAAACCCTTATTTTCAAAATCATATCTTCAAACTATCAAAAGCTTTATATGGTATAAAGAAAGCTCCAAGATCATGGTATGAAAGATTAAGTACTTTTCTTATATCTAAAGGTTTTACAAAAGGAATAGTTGATCCTACCCTCTTTATAAAACAAATTTCTAATGATGTTTTAGTTGTTCAAATTTATGTACATGATATTATTTTTGGATCTTCAAAAAATTCATTATGTTTTGATTTTTCTAAAATGATGAAAAACAAATTTGAAATGAGTTTAATGGGTAAATTAAAATTATTTCTTGGATTCAAAATCTCTCAAAATAATGATGGGATTGTTTTAACTGAAAGTAAATATACTAGATATCTTTTAAAACATTTTGGATTGGATAACACTAAATGTAGTGACACTCCCATGAGTACCACCTGTAAGTTGGATCTTGAGGAAGATGAAAAATCTGTTGATCAAACCACATATAGAGGAATGATTGGAAGTCTACTCTACTTAACTACTAGTCGTACTAATATAATGTTTAGTGTGTGTATGTGTGCTCGTTTTCAAGAAAACCCTAAAGAATCACATTTAAATTTTTTAAAGAGAATTTTCAAATACCTCAAGCATACACTCAATCTAGGAC
The DNA here is from genome assembly GCA_963277665.1 of Viscum album. NCBI lineage: Eukaryota > Viridiplantae > Streptophyta > Magnoliopsida > Santalales > Viscaceae > Viscum > Viscum album. The sequence continues at coordinate 1,521,187,301 of OY728119.1, forward strand.
TGTTCTGTCCAGAAGGAGAATCATTTGAACTTGTTAGTTATTCTGATTATGACTTTGCTGGCTATAAGTTAGATATAAAGACCACCTCTAGAACATGTCACTTTTTAGGCAAGTCACAAGTATCATGGTGTTGAAAGAAACAAAATTATATTGCATTATATACTGTAAAAGCAAAATACATAGCTGCTGGAAGTTGTTGTGCACAAATTTTGTGGATGAAACACACATTACTAGATTATGGATATCAATTCATACATGTACCAATAAATTGTGACAACACAAGTGCTATTAACATTTAAAAAAATCTTGTTTCACATTCTAGGACAAAACATATTCATGTAAGACGTCACTTTTTGAGGGATCATTATCAAAAAGGTGATATCACTTTGGAATTCATTGGTACTGAATATCAACTTGATGATATATTCACTAAACCATTAAATTCTAAGAGATTATATTACATCATTCATGATCTTGGCATGATCAATCACAAATAGATATGTTACTAGCCTTACTGCTTAATATTTTGCTATATTTTACTTTACTGTTTCATATTCATGGTTTCTCAATTACTGTCTCATGTTTATGGTCTCGCAGTTAGCACTTAGTGTTCATGGTCTGACACTTACTGTCTCACCGTGTCCGAACAGTTTATTCACTGTCTCACCATAACTATAACTGGCTGTCTCACCATGACAACCATCTACCATCGCATCATAACGAATATTCATGGTCTCACCATGAACCTTATTTATTTTTTTTCTTTTAACAAGTATCACGATAATATTTATTTTTACCTCTTTTTTACATTCCCGTGTTTTTATTTTGGTGACATTTGACATTCCCAAATGATAAAACACAAGGGTTTCACTCTATTATTCACCCGAACTCTCTCCTACTCAATATTTCTGAACCCTCTCAACCTTGCAACCATTCTCTCTTTCTCTCTCACCTGAACCTCGAGTGGATTCCAAGGATGAAGCGTCCATATTTATCTACTCCTGATAAGCGTATCTCGAAGAAGAAGAAAATAGCACCGAATCTTTCACCCCGAAGGACCCTTGAATCCAAACCTTGAAAACCGAACTGTAGTTCCTGAAAAAGAAGTTTACCCTGAGTGTTTGTTGTCTATCAAATCGTTGGTTTTAAAAGTTTTGAGAGAACAAGGCTGGCTCGAATGGTTCTCCAGAAAGGATATACCTATTTACCTGAGGTTGGAATCTCAGTTCTATCAGTTTGTACAATTTTCTTTTGATGCTAGTGAAATCTTTGTTGTGACAAGTTGTTTCAATGGACAAAAATTCTATTTCTCTTCAAGGTTACGGGCTCCATACCTTAGGATTCCTCACAAAGGAATTTTTGATGATTATCAAAGAGATCCCCCTCCTACAACCAATATCTTTTACCTAGAAAATTCTCTAGAAACCTTAACTGGAAATAGCTCCAAGAGAAGGACCATAGCTGCTGAACTGAATGGGGAGACAAGGCTATTGTTTAAGTTTGTTCAGAATTTGATTAGTCCAAGGAAAGGTTACTTTTTTTATTTAAGTATCAGAATGTTTTTATGATTCTCCTGATGAAGAATGGACACAAGATAAATCTGCTCATGTATATCATTCACCATATGTGTCAATTGATTAAGTTCACATCCAAATCCACCTCTTTTTTTATTCTAGGATGATCTCAACTATGCTTATTTCCAAAGTAGTAGTTGGACTAAATGAAGAAGTTATTATGGATTTTCATTTTTCTTTATCTAAACCTACAATCTAGAGGATGAAGATCAATTGGAATCCCTAGAAGAAGGAGTGGGTTGAAGATAATGAAAATATTTATGAGAAGTTCAATCCTGTTGATTATCCAACAAGGCCGAAGGGAATTACTGATCCTGGTTTAGAACCAAATGAAGTTGTTGAGTACTCAGAAGATGAAAAAGAAGAAGAAGAGGTAGATGAAGCACCTCATAAAAAAGCAGCTCTTGTTGAGAAAGAAAGGACTGATGTCCCTGTTGTTATTCCTATTGAAGTACCACATAGAGAAGAAGATGGTGTTGAAAAGGAAAGAACTGATGTTCCTCCCATTGTTCCTGGAAAAGAACCCCCTGCCCCTAGAAATTTCATTGATCTGGAAACCCAACATGAGTCTGCAAGAGACATAACTGTCCTTGAATCTTAGCAGCAGGCCATGACAGAGCCTGTAGTGGAAAAACTCCCTGCAATGGAAGAATTAAATCTAAGAGAACTTCCTACTGTTCAAGAAGCAACTCAAACAGAAATCTCTGTTATCCAATAAGCTATTTTTTAAGACCATCTAGAGGAACAATCTGCTCCTGAAATTATACCCTCTGCTGAAGAGACGATGGATATATCGTTTTAGTTGGCTAAGCATGAGATGCTTGAGGAAATCAGAGATGAACCAGTGGATTTAAATCAAGTACCTGAGCCTCATGGTCCTGGAAAGGAAGCACATTTTGACGGGGAGGAACCTCAAAATATTGAGTCTAATGAAGCTAATATTAGTGAAGCTGGTTCTGTTGAAGCATCTCAACCAACTAAGTCATACTCTGTGTACACTCGGTTTAAATTCTTTAGCTTATACGATGTAAGTGAATCTCAATAGGTAACTGAAAATGGGATTGATCTTTCTTCTCTATTTCTATTTAAGTCAGTCAAACACCCTGAACCTCAACCTTAAACTGAACCTGAAATTGAACCTGAACCTCAACCAGACCCTGAACCTGGCCATGTACCACTTCCTGCTCCTGTACCTTTACCTGATTAACAATCTTCTATCAGCAAGGATGATCTGAAAGTGTTTATAGATTCTATCTTAGCTGGAGTTGAGAAAATTATGTACTCTCAACCTCATCTTGTGACAAAACTAAGTCAGGAAGATGTCTCACTACTTTTGGAAAACATTATTCTGCACATTCAACCCAATATTATCCATGAAATTCAAGAAGTAAGGGTTGAAAACAGGTTTCTTAGTAATGAAGTTGCAACCCTGAAAGGTATGGTTGAAAACATTCAGAAAGAACCGCATTCTAGATCAGAGCCTGTACCTGTTGTTGCTTCTCCTGAACCTACTGTTTCCAAAATTTCTCAAGATATTGTGTCCCAAATGCATCCCTACCTCTTATCCTTTGATGAAAAGATTGGATAAAGTCACACATATATGTTGCACCAAATGAGAGAGCTTGTAGAAAACTTGAATAAGATTACAGATGAATATACTGGTTATCTTCAAAAGGTACTGAAATAGCTCAAGTCTCTGACCATAGCTGTCAAAGCTTCTCCTACCTCTGTTCAAACCTATACATATTCTTTGGATAGTTCTATGCTCAGATCTATAGTCAAGGAAGAGATTCAGAATTCCCTCAGTGGTTTTAATATGGTTTCTTTATCTGATGTTGTTAATAACAGTGATAGAGTGCTTGACCTGGTTCAAATTCATTCCAAGATTGCCAATGATGCTCAGCAGGAGATCACTAAGAATATAGATATCTATCTCAACCTGATTTTCTCCAAAAATGAAATGTCCAATCACTTTAAGTATCTTGTCAATATTCTGAGAATACCTCTTGTGACTCAGGCTTTCAAAACTCAAGTTCAGAAACTCACTGAGTTTACCATATTGTTGGACAAGTTCATGGAAAATAAAGATGATTTTGAAAAGGCAATGCAATATGGAGGATAAATTATTACAGACTCATCAATCTTATGAATCCATACCTTCATATCCAGAGTACAACAACACTTGCTCCAGCTGCTGCCCCTCTCAGAACTGGACTGCCTGCTTTAGCCTCAACTTCCATGTCAGTTATCCAAGCTCTTACTCAGATCAGACCAGTGATTCTTGATCAGCCCCAGCCTAGATCTTCTATAGCTCCCACCTTGGCTCCCTCAATCTTCTAAGGTCTACCTTTTCCTTCTATTTCTACCACTTCTATGCCTTCTTTCACATCAGCAACTGCCCCTCTGGCTTCCTCCTCTGCTGCTGATAATGGCAAAGAGAAGGATCATCCATGAAGAAGACCAGTTCCTACTATTCTTGATGGGGATGTCATTACTTTTATGTATTTCTATTTTCGGTTGAACTATGAACCTTTTTAATGACATATGAACTTTTTTCCCTCTCTCTTTTCTAATTTTTGATAATCCCAAAAGGGGGAGAAAGAGTTATGTGTTATTTTATAATATGTTATTCGGTATGCTATATTCTCTCTAGTTTCCTCTCATTTATACTTTACCAATACATGATTTGTGATCATAAAAAAGGGGGATACTGTTGGACTCCTAATGTATTAATCATGTTTTAATGATCACAATTCTCATTACTATTTACAAATCTCACAAATCTTATTAATCATGTTTATTTATGTATCAATTTATTTCATACTTGATAATGGTTAAGCTCAATTCATTTTATGCATATTACTATTTAAGTCTGAATAAATTTATTTGCCTATGTACAAGACACTGTGAATCTTAACACAGTAAGTCAGACACTGTGAGCAAGACACAGTCACTGTGACCAATGAGACACCGTGAAGAAAGACTCTAAGAACATACACCAATCCGTAAAGAGACACTGTGAATAAGACACCATGAAGGAGACACCATGAAGGAGACACCGTGAAGGAGACACCATGAAGGAGACACCGTTTTCATATCTACTGTGACATTGTTTCTTAAAAAAAAATTTCGTTTTACTATTTTACTTTTTGACCGATCATATTTGACGACTTTAATGCACTGACATAATTAATGTTTAATTGTAGATATAGTACAAGGTACAAGGCATGAAATACATGGAACCTTTCGGCTCAACCTCATGCATTTTAAGATAAAGAGAAGTGTGCCTAAGAGAAAAAACTTACGTGAAAATACAGACAATGCACATGAGCACTATACAAAGCAGAAAAGAAATCATGAGCATGAAGAAGACATTGCAGGATCTTTAAGAAAAGATTTTTCCCATACATGCAATTCAATACTACTGAAGAACACACGAAGTACAGAACATCTTCACTCATGAAGAATACCCAACTGAACCATGACACTCTGTTTTTCTCACAAAAACCAGAGAAGGACTCAATGATTCATCTGTCTGAATCCAAAGAAGTCCAAAGCTTCACTCATAGCACTTAGAGAATTCTAAACTCATCTCTATCTCTTTAAGCTCTATTGTGTTTCATTATTTTTCATTTTGAGTAGTGTGTGCTCTGTTTACACACACTGAATCCTGTGCTGAACTGGAGGATTTCAACATCCTTAGACCAAACATTTTACGCTTTTTTACCCATGACTACTGTGGAAGAGGTCCCTATGTGGCCTGGTCATTATATTTTTTTCCCACGAATAATTGTGATAGAGGTCTTAGTACCTGGACAGTCTATGTACTATTCTTTACCCCGATCCAGGGTGTGGATAAAATTTATATATAAATTTGAGATGATTAAGTCTTGGATTGATACTGAACCTCTTGGTTATATCTTCTGTGCATTATTAGATTATGTTTAAAGTATACTATATATTTTTTATTCCGCTACTAATTACTTTGAAATAAAAATCTATTTTAAATTTACTTTGATAGTTAATCTAGCAAGTGTTTGTAACTATTGTAAATTAGTTGATTTATTTCAAAAGCTAATTTAATCATCTGATTAAACTAACTGAGACCTAATGAATCTTAGAAAACCTAATTGAACTTTTATATTTTTACAAATTCACTACAGTTTAACTTGTTTTATAAATTGGGGATTTTAATAAAAATATTTATAACTGAAATTTTAATTGGAACTCAATTCACCCCCCCCCCCTCTTGAGTATCCACTCCGACCAGTAGATATATCTAAAGAAAGATAATACTTGCCTAAAATAACATCAAATTAAACTAGAGGTATAATAACAATATTTATAAGAACCTTTTTCCCAAAAACAGTAATTATAGAATATTCTTAGAATTGGGATACTATCGTCATACCATTACGTGTTTTCACTACTAATTAAGTATCTAATAATTATTGCGGTAATGTGATACCCTTAGATAATAATTTAGGTATGAAAGTGTTTTTGGATATAGAATCAAATAAAACATTATATTTTTTATAGTATATGAAGAGTGTATATTTCACCACTTCCTTATCATATCCCACATTTTCAATAGTAATTGCATGAGAATTACCCTAATCTATTGGATTAAGATGCTACTGAAGTCCACCATTGTCATTAACCCTTGTATTCAAGATCTCGTTAGTACAATTATCATACTCATTGTATTTTAAACATTAGAGCTTGGGTGTATAATTTTGTGGAGCTCTATCTCTATTCACATAATTAGCTAACTTATTACCATCACATTGAAATTTGATTACTCAATGTCCTTCTATTCATGATTTTAATAGTCCCTTAAATAAAATTTCCACAATGTTTCTTTCCACACATATTGTATTAAGGAAGACTTATCTTATTCCCTTCATGGTTTTTATTGTTATTATTTCATTTAAATTCAATATTAATTATCTTATCAAGACAATTAGATTTGTGGGTGTTTCTAATCATTATTTATACCTTTAAATAACATCAAAGTATTTCTTCATGGATAGGGAAGACTATTATGGATATCACCCTTCAAGAACATGTTTTTAAGACACCGAATATTTGACCTATCTTAATTTCTTATTAGAAGAGAATTATAGAAGCTTAACACAAAAGCCTTGTAAAATTTTCTTCATAGGTTCAAATTTTTTCAGCATCCTTTTATATTACCTCATGTAATTATTTCTCCATTTTCTTATATAGAATATGATGAAAGTTAATGTTAAAAAATAACATTCTAAACTCATCCCCCAAAAATGTGTAAATTTCATCATTCTTTATTATATTTTTGAAAATATTAAACCATTTAATTTCTTATTCTTCCAAATAATAAATAACAAAAATAACTTTATCATGCTTCAGATATTGGAGAATGGAAAATATCATTTTAGTCATACTTATCCATTGCATAGAAATTAGTTGATTAGTATACCCACTAAAAGAAGGTGGATGTTAACTAATTAAGGAATCAAAAAAACATTATTCACTCTTTTTATAGTTTATAATATCCATGTAACCTGTGTATCGAGAAAGCATCATAAACATAAAAATAATATTTTACAGTCTAGTTATTATTAAATTCGGTTTCTTAGGAGGAAATCATTGAATTTTCTATCACATTTACCATTAACATGCTTCCTCGAGTTCTATCCATTAACTATAGCAAAAAATTATTTCTCTATTAATGATAATAATAGTTGGAAACCATATAATCAAGAAAATCAATCATAGGATGTTTAAATTATGAATCCTTATCTTCAATATATGACACCTTAAATTTAACCAAGGTTATACATGGATATAATCTATTTAAATCCTCTATAATGGTATAGAATGAAAATAAAAATTAACTCAAGCATATCCCCCATGAGTGTCAAGAAAGATACAAAGTCTTAAGCCTACTCTTCATGAAATTATTATGGTCGATATAATTTCCAATATACACCCTTTGAAGTTTCTACCCCTATGTGTATCTATGCCAAAACCATATCAACATTAGATTATCAAAGAAGAGATATATTTTATAGAAAACCCATAATACATTCACTACAATAACTTTTGAATATCTCTAATTGTTATTGTAATCAAAAGGTTCGTCATTAATGATTTCTCATCCTAGTTTCCAAAATGACTACACCTTAATCGGATACTCACTAAGGTGACCCAAAAATTCTATACATAACTATTACATATTATTAGATGAATAATCATTATATATCATTAATATCCATTCTGGAACCATTTTTTTTATAAAAAGTGGTGACAATAATTGGTCACCCAATCCATGCCCCATTCATTTTGGAACCATACATGTTTAGTGTCTTTCGAAATGTTGATAAATATTCAACTAGTAGATATAATATCTACATTATTTGAAACAAATTTCTTCACATATAACATCATTCTTAGACATATCAAACTTAAAACCTTTATTCATCTCATGGATAAAATTAATCATAATAAAGGGTGAGATCTGATGCTTGGTAATCGTAAACAAGAAATATAAAAATAATCACTTATGAAAAATAAGAGTATATGGGTATTATAAAATGCTATTATCATTTGAAAAAAATACTTAGAAATTAATATATTATAATCATAAGTCATGGAATAATGATTGATAGTTTATAAGACATTAATCATAAAGGAATCAAATAACATGAGCCATGGGATCAGAACATTTTCACAAGATCATGTCTTTAAAAATTCTCATAATTATAATAATAGAAATAATATGTCAATGCTACCCACCAATACATTTATCACATAGTATTGGGATAACTACAGATGTACCTAATTTATGCTTGGGATAACCTCTTGTGTAACCATTTTTAGTCTTGGGAAAACGTTTCATGTACCCTTTTAGCTAATAAAACATTAATAATTACCCAATGAATTGGATGAATATAACCGAACCAAAAGTTATTTAATCATAATATAATTATATGTATTCCAAAAGTTCATGAAAAAAATTATCATCTGATCTTAGCTTAACCAATGGTAAAAAAAGGTTTCATCAATATCTCATAATAATAAGAATAAACCATAAATGGAAATAATAAGGATGGTGTCAATGGATAATATACCCAATGGATGATAAAAAATTCAAATGATATTATCATATATGGAAAGTACCATTAAATAATAATTGGATTATTTTATGATGATAATAACCTTTTCATTTTGAAATCACTTATTTCAAATCTAAAAATTTATAAAATATAATGAAAAAAATTTCATTGATAATAACCATTGAATCTTCTCAATAAATATTTAAAGAAAATATTAGTAACGATGTAGGTAAAATCTATTTGTGTGGTTTATGTTCAACCATATATTCCATTCATACCTTTTGTAAAAAATTACCTCATTCGAACCATGAAAAGAATATTCCTTATAAATTTTTTTATTGAATGCACAAAATTAGTAAAAATACTTTTAATAAATATTTATAGAATCAAAAAACGTTCTTGAAACCATTTTATGTAAAATATGGACTTTGGAGAAAATATAAATGATAGAATAGAGAAATTAAGTAAATTTTCCTTAAAAAAATTCTTTCAAAATTTTGAGTACATGGAGAGAGAAAAATAGAAGAAATTTTATATTCTACATGAAAACCTTAAGGGGAAGAAAATATATAATTCTTTTTTAGATATATCGCATAATTTAATCATTGAGAAATTTATTCATAAATAATCCAGGTAAAAAGTGTGATTGTAACATGAGACCCTTACCTAATGTTTGGTTTGATTTCCTTTGTTCTACAAATCCTCTATAATAAATTATGATTTATTATATTTATATAATTGAACCATATTCATACTTATAATACAATATTTTGTAAAGTCACATATCTTTTTATTTCAAAAATTTAATGTTGTGCTTCTTCTTCACTCATTTGAGATTTTAAGTGGATCCATTTTTTGGTAAATTATTTAGAGATTGGAGTAGCTTATAATGGTTTAAAAAAGAGTTTTTGTGATTTTCTATTTAAATCAGAAAAACTATGACATGGTGTAAGCTATTGTGTCACTAGTGTGTGCCTCTATGTAGGATGATATTTGGGGGAATGGAATGGCCAAGTCATAGCCATGTTATGTTTTTTTAAAGGGTATTCTATCAACTATAGCCTTAGAAACCCCACCGTGCATGTTTTGGAGGGTGTGAAGGGGTAGATTAACATTGTTCTAGGTAAAAACCATAGGGGAATCCATTTCATACTATATGTTTAAAGACTCCATGTCCAAGGCTAGGTCCCGGTGCAGGCTGTGCCAATGGTCATGATCCTTTATAATAAATGAAATGTTATCCCTCATTCTTAGATCTCTAATAATGCACCATTTTTAGTCATCAATCCAGGTTTGAATATTTTAGGGGAGAAATTAATAACATTATCACTCAATTTCCCATAATTAATCCTCTCATTTCCTCTCCGCTTTCATTGATTGGAAATTTCAAAGAGTGTTTTGATAAAAGGATGATTGGTTATTTAAAATTAATTCTTTCTTATATTTCAACCTTTTTTTATCGATATTTACATCCATTTGATCAATATAAGGTCTCCATACATTCTCTATTTCTGGTGATTTTGTTTTAGTATGATTCAGTGGATTTCTAGCAAAACCCATATTCTCCATCACTTAATGATCCTAAAATGGGGTTGTTATGGTTTTGGTAATTATATATCATGTGATATTTTAGTGGTTTAATAAATGTTAATCTATAGTAGCTATTCCTTAGGACCTTTAAAATTATTTAATGTCTTCGTAGTGAATCTCTTGGTGAATTATTCCTTGGAATGTCTCTCACGTGATAGAATTTATGTTTCTATCAATCAAGGCTCAGATTCTATAATTAATAGTGGTTGTCATTGGGTAAGTGTTTTTCTACTTGTTTGGATTCTTTTTCATTATTTGTTCCCTTATAAGCGTTATTATTTTGTGTTAAACTGATTCTAGTAGTTCTTAGTTAGTGATCTTGTTAATTTTAGTGTGTGACTGTGGTTTGAGATATGACACCCATGATGAACCTTGACATTGATGGTGACAACATTGAGGTAGAAAGTTCCTTGTCATCATGGGATATTTTATGAACATGTTTCCATGGTATGTTTCTTGTGTTGGTATACATTGATTATTATTCATCATTATGATCACAAGAGAGTGTGTGGATAACCAGTGAGACCTATTTATTATTATTATTACCATGTGTATGCTTGTAACTTTTTTAACATGTTTGATGTTTATCACATGTATTGTATTTTTCTACAACTTTTTATGATAACATTATATGATTTTATTTTATTCATTACCCTAATATTTTTGTTACCATTCCTTTAGAGGTATTATTCCTTGTTCTTAGAATAGGTGGACCATTATGAAATGGCTATCACTTAGATGGGGAGTGTTCATGAATTATGAATATGGGGATAGTGGTGCTAAGAGAAGACTAGGGAAACAACAATGCCTCATAGATAACGTGCGCTCCACTCTATCCTGAGTGGATTCTAAGTATCATGTTTACTCGATGACTTGTGCATACTAAGTTACAAGATCAATTTATTCCTAATTGAATTTGAGTAGCATGATTCACTTTATTCCTAGTATATGCTAAGTATCAGGTTCACATGATTTCTTGAGGATGTTGGGGGAGTATGTTTACTACCATTGTGGATAATTATTTATTACTTAAAACATCTTGATATTCTATCCAAAATGGAGATGAATTAGGTAACAATGGTGATTATGGTGTCTTGATAAGGACATGGGTTATTGGAATATTACTGTTTATGATTTCTTATGCATTTATTAATATCGTGGAATACACCTATTATACCTTTGCACACTAGTTAAGGATGGATTGGTGGTTTCATTCTGATTTTTAGTACTCACACCAAACATAAGAATCTCTATGAACATGATTACTTCATTTATAAAGATAAAATTAAGGGAAACAGGTATCTAGAAGACTGTTGAGTTGTGGATCATGATGGAGATAATGATATCAGGATATAATATAGAGTACTCTACAATTTATTATTTATCATTTTTTTAATTTTTTACTCTGGTTTGCTTAAAAAACTCAGAGTGAAGATTATTTTATTTATATGAATTCTATGCAATGTGTTATTTCAATAGGATAATTTTATCTTTCACACCATACTATGATTATTATATTATATTTTTGATGTTTCTTATTTAGTTTTGATACGATGCTTAGGGTATAATCTCCATAATGATTCCATTCATACATTTTCTACTAGTAGGTGACCTCGTTCAAACAGGGAGTCATAAATGATATTTTTTTTGGAACATAAGTATATACCTGGGGTTTGGGTTCGAGCATTGAAAATGGTAAGAGAGCCCCGTTTTCTAATTTTCATTGACTATCAATGTACATGGGAGAGAGTAGATCACCTAATTGGTACTCAAGTTGTGGGATTTTCATGTTCCTGAATGGATAATGTATAACAGACCACAAATCCATTGAAAATATTGATTTTATTGTTTTATGGGATTTTAAGTGAATTCATGCATTAGGAATAGTCGCATAAAATCATGTTCTATATGTTTACCTATTCTTCTTCTGCATACTAGTTATTTAATTTAATGCCTTGATTTCTACTCTAAATTTTAGATGAACTTGTGTTCAATGAATACTAATATATTTATTTTCCATGATGTATATATATACTAGTATTATTCCGGAAAATTGGAGAATATAGTTATTATTATATATATATGACTATGAAAAATGTGTAAGAATGTAGAATCCTAGTTAGTTATTAGTGGTATATTCCAGAGGATGTTGGTAGCCTCCTAGGAAAGACTTTTTTTTATTCCTTAAACTTATTAGGAACTATATTAATGGGTCAGATGTTCTAATTTTAACATCATGTTATAGAAGATGGTTCATCAAAGGATAATGATAAGAACACAATCAAATGTGGCATGGATTCTCCCAATAGGTAGTATAACACTATTCCACCACATATTGTATAGGCTAGTGCAGTATGGCATCCTCTTGAACATATTCTAATGGTGCATGCAGTTTGATCATCTATGTTGATAGTTTTTCCACTTTTTCCTGTTGAGAGGAAAGGGGAACTGATGTCCACAATCAACTATTTTAGAGAATTCCATATTGAGAATATTTTATCCTTTTTGGAATTTGAGAGAAACATGATGTTGAGGAATGAATATACATCATTGAGGGTGTCTTTGACTTTATTGAGACACCAGAGGATAATATATTTAAACTGACTGCATTCATGCTATAGGGACTAACCATGCGATAGTGGGGAATTATGGAATAGATTAAAAAATATGAGTGTATCACCTTACAGGATTTCAAGTAAATTCTCTTTAGGGTGTTATTTCTTCATATGATTAAGATATTTTGAGAGAAATATTTCACAAATCTACAACATGGGTTCATGATAATATGCACATATTCCACACATTTCACTAGGGAATTTCATTTTTAACCTTTGTGGAATGAAAAGATGCATTAATGGATATAAATATTAATATATCTCTTTATTCCAACATCAGATTATAGGTTTAGAATTTGGACTATCAATCATACTCATTGGTTCTATACAAGACCTTGAATATAGAGAAAGTACAACAGGATGATCGGGTAATTAGTCTGTATCCACCTTTTAGTACTCAAGGGGATGCATGTTTTATTGTTGTGAGGAGTGTCACATCTGGTAGTCATAAGATTAATATTGAGGATGCACAATAGGGTAGTGACCAATAAGTAGCGAATAGTATGGGTTCATCAATTCCCTCAAAATATGATCTATAGTGCTTTAACTATGGACATAGAAGATACTAATTTAGGGTTATAAAAGAACCCCAGAACTAGTATCATAAATGTAGTAATATGTAGAATATTTATAAATTATTCTATAGTGTTCTTTGTAGAATCTTTTATAAGGTATCAGGTTAGATGTGGTTAGATAACTAGTGACATGGCTAGGGTTCTTAGTAGAATGTTCAGACGATGATGATGTGGGTGTGTCACATACCTCAGGGGTAGGGTCATCAAGTTCAAGTAGTCCATGTATGTGTAGTGGATCAAAATCTAATAGATTTTTGCAGGAGGCCATCTACTATTCATGGTATGGAACACTACCCTATTATGGGGTGTAGAAAAATATAATGGTTTCCCCCTAAGGGTGTAGTATTATTAATTTTCTATGTTATCTAATGAGATTATTTTTTCAAATTAGGATTTCACGAATGAAAAAGTAAATTAATGATAAATAATTTGAATGACTATGTAGATTGGGACATGGTCTATGATGATCATTTTAGAGAAAAGTGACTGGATTTTAGAATTGTCTTTCCACTTTTAATTCTATCATGGATATTTTGAAATTTAATCTTATTTTTTGACTAATTAATTTAATAATGGGATTAATGTTCATATATCCTTTCACATCCTTGTTTAAAATTAATTGATAGTGATAATAATCCACCTAATCTTCTTGGTTGGACTATTCTCCTTCCAAAGTGTGAAAGGAACAATGGTCTCCCCTTGATCACCAAGGAAATTCCAAATCAAAATCAAGTACCATAAGTGCTCAGATTTCCCAAATATGTCTTCCCCACATTTTTTGTAATCAATAAAAAATTCTCTTCTTAAAACTATATCATGAAATCGATGGGATCCACCACCCAAAATAGGGAGAATAAATTTCATTAATCATTTAAATTTAATAATGATCATATTTGAAAAAAAAAATCGCATCCCATTAAAATTATGAAATCATAAACCAATAAGCATTGAATAAATCAAAAGGGAAAGAATATTTTCATAAAAATAGGACTCCAGCATTACAATAGGAAACCAACCTTTCTTCCAATAACAAAAAGGGTCTACCCCTTTATTTAAAATGAATCAATGTTGGTAGATGTGTAATATTACATAATGAAGGTAGAAAAATTAAAGTAGTGAAAAAAGAGCTCTAAAAACAATGGGTGTTCCTTTCATTGTGTGTTTGAATCATTTTTATCAATGTGTTGCCTACCCCTTTTTTTGGAAGAAATGATTTCCTTTTGTCTTCTTAAAATCTCCATTAGATTAGAAAGATACACATGTACCTATTTTATTTTAAAATCCCACAAGATCTATGAGTTGAGTTTTGGAAACAAATGAATCATTCTGGTGATGCATATTGTCTATATTATAGGGTTTCAAAGTATTTTCATTGCTAGAGGGATGTGGGACTACACATGGTGGAAAAATTGGTGGAAGTGGTACTTAGTGGTCATGGAAATGGAATATTCAGAAGCTCCATTATTCAGTTGTCACAGCTGTCTGAATAAGTCAACATAAATATCATAGATGTTGTATGATGGTGCAGCGGTGATTCACAATGGTGATGGGTGGTGATAGTGGATGTTGATCATGACATGAGATCCTATGAGTTATTTAAATTGGGATATATGGTGAGTACCATCATTATAAGTAGGTGAAATCTAGTTATGGTTACCAGTAGCCGTAGATGGTGGTGTCCAATTGTGAAAACCATTGAATGATGGCTCACGAGTCACCATTGGAATATAAGTGACTCATGAGTCACCATCATCACAACAATGGCCCACAATTCATCATCAACTCAACATTGGCTCAGGATTCACCATTGTATCGATAGTAGATGATTAGGAACTATTGGCTCAATTATGGCGCATGATTCACCGTTTTATCAATAGTGTCTCAGGATTCATCGACTGCTTCAACAGTGGCTCAAAAGGTATAATTTTATCAGTGGTAGGTCACTAGGAACGTTTTTGTCAGATGTAGGTGGTGTCTCGGAATTGAATTAGTAGAGTTAATTTTCACCCTTCATCTATTGGGGTGGTAGTTAAATCATGATAATAGTGATGCATGTTCATGGATATGAAATAATGTGGTACCTCAACCCCTATGACCTTAACAATGGCAGTAGGGGGCTCTAAATCATCTTCTTGGTGTCTTCTGAGAGTGTAGAATATGTTACATGGTGACTTCATGCCTCGATATGGTGATTGATCTTGATCTCAAGATTTGAAAACATCATCCATGGTGTTTCCCTGGAGTTTCAACGAGGGTTGTTGAGAGTGGTACAGTGGAGGGTGATGAAGTTGAGCGAAGACAGTGAGGCTTCTGTGAATGAGCCTAGGGCGCAGGCTTTTTAAAGGGAATGAACTATAGCCAAATCACACATCCATCATCTGAATAGAGGTTGGGGTGTGTGAATGTTTAAAAATTATCCAGATACTCTCCCACAACATTAAAGTTATTTTGGGGCTAGAGGACCCCCACCTACTTCTGTGAAACAACATATACTGGAGAGGCCTTCCTACCATCTCTTTATTGGTTTCACCACCATGGTCCGATGCCACTCGAGCTATAGAACAACTATATATGCCCTCTGATTTAATCACCAAGGGCCTTCCACAAGAATGATGCCCCCATGCGGCCTTATTCACATGAAATAGATTCCCCAGGTTTCAATATGGTTGGCTGAGACCAGTTGGTACTAGCTACGTGTACTGTGGACTTCTTCGGGATGAGGTCCAACTAATGGGACTATTTTTTACACTTATAAGTATTAAAAACTTTATAGAACATCCATTGATTTTTGAAATGAATCACATACATAAAATCCTAAAAGAACTATAACATTTTAAACCATGTTATGTCCACACTCATATATCCCCATAATTTATGAATACATTTGAATATATGGGTATTATTCATTGAAATCTATTTAAAATCACGTAAAATAAATTATAACTTTCATGAAATTCTTATTTTGTCAAATACTCCAAAAAATAATCTATACTTGTCCGCAAGAATAAAATATCAGCATAGAAAATCAGAGGGGCCCAAAGTAACCATTATTCAAATTCCAATGTAATAAAATAATTCAATTCTCACTTTTTATTAAAATTTTCAAATTTCCACATAAAATATTAATTCAATATCACAATTTTCAAAGATACAATTTATCCAATTATTTTACATTCTCCCTTTTGAAATTGGTGGAACATATCATTTTGTTAATTAATTTCCCTCAATTTATTATTATTAAACATGTAAAATCATGAATTACCTCTCCTCTGAATATTTTCACTCATCAAAAATGACACAATCAAAGTATAATTATGATCCATATCTATAAGATTATAAAGGAACAATTTCTACAATTTTTAATGAAAAAAGCCACATAAAATCATGAGGCCTTTTCAATTAAGGTTAATATTATTAGGAGGATCATGGTATGTAGAATATTATTTTTAAAAATAAAGGCTCAATGAGGTGTTTTATCTCTTAAAGTATAAAGCATGATACCATAAGTGAAAGTGCAATGAAATTAAACCCTTAATTGAATCAAATCCCATTTCCACTAAACATTAAATAAGGTTCTGATCAAAATAATGCATAATGAATGATTTGTGCACCCTCTTGAATTTTATCTTCTTTTGCAACCCCCTTTTTTCAATGTACATTTTCATATATATTTTTATGTAAATTTTTTTTCATAGAACAAACCTAACATCCACAAACTAACAACATATTATAAAAATCATAGGTCTATTAATGGTTATTTTTTCCCAAATAAAAACCCATTATTTTCATTTTTAGTTATTTTTACATTTTATATCTTTTTGAATTCAACAGGGGAAAAATAAAAAATATATTAAATATAAAACATTATAAATATCCATATATATCACCCCAACACATTTAATTTTTAATTTATTTTATCCCTTTTACAATTACTTTCCTAACCCCATACATTAACCTTAAAATATCTTGTAGATACTAAGAGGATGGTAGAAATGGAAAAATGGATTGAAACATGGATTCTTTTTATCTAGAGAATTCATGGTATCTAAGGGAAAAAATAAGGATTAATGTAATGGTGTGTTTATAAGGATAAAGTCTTTACAAAATATTCCTCAACAAATTTAAATTTGGTTTTGTACATTCATAGATTTGACATGTTTTAATGCATGTTCTATTAGGTGGCATGTCCCAGGATCACTCAAGAAATGTTCTCAATTATAAATAAGAATTACATGGTCCATAAATCCTTTCAAGAATATAAATATGATACTGGAAAATCACTAAAGGCATTAATAACAATAATAAATCAATTAAAATGTATTTCATTAAATCCAATCAGGAAAAATGGTTTGAAATATTTTATAAATGAATCAACTAACTACCTTAAATAACTATTATTTATTTTAATATCCATGACTCACATTAATAATTCAATATAAAATTTTAATCATTAAATCTCATTATCACTGAAATCTAAAACACAACATCAAAGGACTCTTAACAAACTCATGTCGAATAGATAAGTAAAATATTCATGAATTCAAGTGCGGGAATGAAATTTCTACTTTGAAAAAGATTCTTGAATTTCTAGTTAATAAAAAATATTTAGAAACACGTAGGAAGGTGTATACAAAATGAATTAATGAATAAACTCATTGCTTATGAGGATCCTTTTCTCTACATAGTTCTCATTTCATTATTATTTCATGGGGTTTCTTGTTGACTTCCTTTACAGAAGTCCTATAAAACAAATATTACTAGTGTAAGAAACAGTCCATTAATGCTTAAGGGAATAATGGTATAGGTGAAAAAATCTTAAATCCTTGGAAAAATTGCAAAAATTGGGGTGCCTCCCTAAATATCCTCTTGTTAATTTAACCAGATCGACCCAACATCATGGGGAGAAATTAGTAGATGGGTTGGGGAATATTGAGATCATCCATTAGTTCATGAGATATATTTACATGGAATGTCTTCAGCCTATTCCTATTTTCAGTGAATGGGTTTTCATCCTCTACTCTCATAATTTGAATTACACCATTGGGGAATACATTATTAATTATAAAATTCCATTCCCATACGGAATGGTTCTTACCTAGAAATCAATTTAGTAATTAATTTTGGAGTAATACTTGGTCTCAATGTTGAAAGGTATTTTAATGGATCATTTTTTCATATTCCACATTGGTTATCTCCTTATATAATCATGTTGTTTTAAAATCCTCTCTTATAATTTCTTCTAGTTCTTATATCTAGATAATTATCTCTTTTCCATCACCCACCAAATCAAATTCATTTTTTTACATCCCAGTAGGATTGATTCTCTAATTCCACCTGAGGATGAAAACACTTCCCATAAAACATTATATAGGGGATCATACCTATAAGAGTCTTATATGTTATCCATTGTTCCCAGATGGGGTCTTGAATCCTTTTCCTCCAATCCTTCAAGTTATTTTTAACTATATTCTAAAAAATAAATTTGATCTCTTAATTATACACTTCATCTTGGCCATTTTTTATGATGTTATGATGGATATGACTTGCGGTGTGCCTCAAACCTTTTACTCATTGCCACCATATTTCTATTGAAACAATTAATACCTTGGTCACTAATGATGTCCCATTGGTACTCCAAACCTAGAAAATATGTCAGTGATGAAAAAATCACATACGAACTTGGAATCATCAGCCTTGGTGGCCTTAGCATATACCCATTTGGAGACACAATATACATCATATAAAATTTATGAATTCTTAAAATACATGTAAAATTGTACCATAGAATCAATGCCCCAAAAATTAGTGATTTCATAGAAAATTATGGGTTTTGCGGAATCACCTGTCTTTTTAAAAAAATTATAGAATATTGACACTTCTCACATTTTTTTTAAAAAAAATCATGAGAAAATTTAAATATGTTTGACCGATAAAATATATATTCCAACACTATTCTATCTATTCTTTGATGTCCAAGGTGGACCCCCTAAGAAAATTTGTGAAAAAAATCAAAAACAAATCTATATTTCTTTCCAGAAAGCACCTCTTTAAAACTTAATCATTATAGATTTTCTATAAAGGATCTTCCCAAATATAGAATTTTTCATTAGCCTTAAGATTTTTATTTTAATGATAGTTATAGTGAGATGTTACTTGAGAGGTGTACATGTAATTCACTAAATCGGCATACCATGGTTCATCAACCCCACTGTGTAGACTTTCTCTCTAGTTATGTGATCATTGAGCATTATCTGCTCTATAATATTTGTTTCGGTAGTGTTTTGGAGTCTAATACGGTAATTTGGTACTTGGTTTTTAGTTTCCTTCTTGTCCTTGAACTCTAGGATAAATTTTTGGAAGAGCAGTATCCATCTCACTAGCCTTGGTTTGGCATCATCCTTATTTAGATAGTACCTAATTGATGCAAGATCAGAAAATACAATCACATTAGCTTCCAAAAAATAACTTCTAAATGTGTTAATTGAAAATACTACATCAAGGAATTATTTTTCAGTAGTTGTGTAATTGAGTTGAGTCACATCCAATGATCTTGAGGCATATGTTATGACATGTTGTCTTCCTTCAACTTTTTGGGAGATTATTGCTCCTATATCCTAGTTTGATAGATTATAGAGAAACTCTAATGGGTCACCTGAGTATGGAGGTTTCATAATTGAGGTGGTAATTAACATATCATCCATTTCATCAAAGACCTCACTATAATCATTCTAAAAAAAGTCAACTTCTTTTAAACATATTCTTGAAAGGCGTAGATCAATATTACTAATTATATTAATGAATCTTTTGTAAAACCCCTCATATACCCAAAATGATTTAATATGTCTAACATATGGGGGATATGTCCAGGAATTGATTAATTCAACATTCTACTTATCCACCCCAATTAATTTTGTTAAATTATATGACCCAAATCTATGCCTTTTCCAACTAAAAAGAGACACATCTCAATGCTAAAAACTAGATTTTACACTATGAAAGTTTTCAAATCATTTTCCATGTTCTTTAAGAAATGATCAAAAAAGATTGCAAAAATAGGGAAGTCATCCAAAAATACCTACAGGAAGTCCTCCATGTGATTTTAGAAAATACTTATTGTAAACCACTAGATGTACCTAGATCATTGCATAATCCTAAAGGAATAACCTTTTAATCAAAGATAATGAAAGGGTAGGTGAATTTTTTCTTCTCTTGGTCTTTTAAGGAAATGGGTACCTAAAATAAACAAGATAATCCATTAAAGAAACAATAATGGGTCATTCCTTCCAACATTTATTGCATTTTGTCTATGCATGTGATCTGAAAGTGATATTTATAGGTGACATGAAGTGGTTTTATATAGTCAGTGAATACATTCCTACTATTTTGGACTCTCAAAGTGATTAATTCATTGTTCTCCTTCATCACTATTTTCAAAATCGTATTAATAAGAACCAAAAGAATTGTGTTGTCCAATTACAAGATATAAATTTTGTATATTAAATCAGATGATAACATGCATTCAATCTATTTTTAAATAACATCAATAATCATTGTGTTAAGTATCCTCTAGGTTTTATTAACTGGTATAAAGTCACCGTCAAGAAAACTTATATGGTAATAGACCATGGGATTAATTCTAGCGATATCTCCAAGGATCCATACTATGGATTGAATGTTTCTTTTACAAAGGTAAATTAAAATTTTTTATTGGTCTTGGGACAAGTTTTTAGAGATGATCACTAGATATTTTTTTTACTTCCATAGGATACACATATTTTAACTCATAAGGGAAAGGTTCTAGTTTGAGGATTGGGGGTTGTTCCAGAGATGCGATTGAATTAAAATTTCCTATTTAAAATTCATTAATTTTATATATAAAGCGGTATCATATCAGGTTCCACTAGAAAATTATCAATTAATTCACATGTTATTTATTCATGAGTAGAACATACATATTTTAGAGTATTCACATCTTCCTTGCGATTTTTAGAATAAAGGTTATCTCATATGGCTAAAAATTATCTATGAATGCATAAGTCTTCCATGGGGTTAGTACCTTATTCATGGATAATTTCAAAGAGTGTTTGATTGTTTGAAGAGTGCCTCTTGGAGTCAAGAACATTTAAAAACACCATAGTGTCTCCAAAATCCATTTTAAGGGTTACTTCATGTAAATTAATGATCATCTTATCAATATTTAGAAATGGTATTCCTAGAATTATTGGTGGATTACCTAGTGCTTTAACTTCCTCTATTTTCAGAACATATATATATAATTAAAATAAGACCTTCCACTTCCACTAGCACATAATCTAAAACCCTTTCTCGAATGATAGTGGATTTATTTTTGAGTTCGAAAGCCACCATTATGGAAATCAGTTTTCATATATTAAAGATGAAAGAAATATTTATTCATGAAATTAATTGAATAAGCATGATCACCCTAGTAATCAACATCTTTTAAAGAACCAATGGGAAAAGTAATAGAGAATTATTCTTTATCATAACATTTTTCGGGTAATGGTGGTATGATCATGGTTGAAATACTGATCCTAAAGATTATTGTTTCATTCCTATAAAAACCCTTTTTCTTGGTGAAAATATCTTTGAGTAATTTGGAATATTTTGGAATTTTCGTTGTGGATACCAAGAGTGGTATATTAATTTCAACATTTTGAAATGTCTCGTGTGATTTTTTTATGTTTCTCTTCTCATTTTCATTGGATTGTGTAAATATGTAAGGGAATAGAAGGGGGATATCCTTTTTCTCCCTTCAAAATATTTGTAAGGTATTATTTTTTATTTCATTCCTAAATATTGTCTTGGTTTATTCCTCTTACATCTTTTCCTCTTGTGTAGGTGGAGTGGTTTTCTAATCTATATTATATCCGTATTTTAAAAGATTTAAAAATTAAACTTCTTCTGGGTCATTATAGACTTCCTTTGGTTATTATTCTAGGATCTTGTTTCCACTCCTTATGATGATCATGCTCACTCATTCCTTTAGGTTTTACATTGTATGAGATGGTTGTTTTCGGGTGTTTTCTGACATCATGTCCCTGAGATTCTCAATTTTATTTGATAGATAATTAATTTTTTTCAGATCCTCCATCATTATTTCTCACCTTCATTCTACTTTTCAAGCACTATATGAGGGATTTTAATAGGATTTTTGACGAAAAGTGGTTGTCGGTAGGCTTGTTTTTTGTACTGGTATATGTATGGTTTTTGAATACTGGGTGGATTCTAAAATTTCCACTAAAAATGGGGTATAATCTGAATTTTTGACATGTATTTTTTAATTAGGATTTCCCTTCCCTCCATAGATGTTTCTATTGAAACTGTCTTGGTTCGAATATAGCCACACCACATTATATACCTTCTACCTTTGTACACTGATTAGTGAAGTGATGGGGTGATGAACATAAACCACATACTTTAGGTGGATTATATTTTTAATTCACTTATTTCTCCTACCATATGTATTACATGGATTTTAAATTCATTCATTTTTGTTTCAACCAATTTTGATGAGTCAGAAGATGTTACCTCATAATTTCCTCTGGTTCATATACCTCTTGTACAAGACTGTTGAGAATTTTGAGAAATCTTCTCAATCAGGCTCTTAGATTCCATGGGACATTTACCAATAAAGGACCATCCAAATGATACATCCATGATATTTCTTTCATTATTTAGTAGCCCTTTGTATAATAATAATAATAGGAAGTGAGGATATTATATAGCTTTGTGTGGACATCTTGAACACATCTTTTTGAATCTTTCCCAATATTCATAGAGGGTCTCTCGAGTAGATTTTCTGAATTAAAAGATATCCTTCCTTATTTTATTGTATTTTTAATCATGGAATTATCGCAATTGGAGAATTATTTGGTGATCATCCCAATCCTAGATCTCTCTAGGTTGTAGGCTGTACAGAAATTCCATAGCACCTCCCTCCATTGAAAATGGTAATTCCTTTCACTTGACTTATTCTTCCACCATTACTCTTAGGATGAAGATCGAGAAAACATTTATTAACTCATATATGTTCTATTTTATGTATTACCCATCAATGACATGATACTTGGGTGACACATGAATCATAATGACTCACAATTCGATGATTTTTTTACTTTCATGGTTAATTGATTATTTTGAATTTCAAATTATAGGGAAAAAAGGTACCTTAGGGACTAGTGTGGGATAATTTCCATGTCTATTGGATCATAGTAAGCAATTGATATTTCACAGGAGTCATATAACATGCTATGTAATTTTTTTCCCAATGTTAAGATCCCTGAGCCTACCCATGAATGTACTCTCTATATCAGGGTCAATATCTAAGATTTACTCAATGGACGTCCTAGTAATGAATGTAATGGGTTTGATAAAATAGCTTATCCCAAAAAATGATACCACTTTTTGTCACCACCTAGTTTTGGGGTGTGTAAAAAGGTAATTTACCCTCAAAGGGTATAGTAGTAGTAAATATCTAAGTCATCTATGAAGATTGATGTTTTGAATAATGATGTCACGAATAGAAAATTAAAATAAAGAACAAAAAATGTAATTACTAGGATGAATGGGACTTGGTTTATGGAGATTATTTTAGAGAAAAGTGACTGGGTTTTAGGATTTTATTTTTACTTTTAATGCCATCATTTGACTTTTGAAATTTAATATTTTATTTTGAATAATTAATTTGATGAACTAATTAACAATAATTTGTCTTTTCCCACTATTGAATAAAATTCATTGATTGGGAGAATAATACAACAAAATTACATGGTTGTATTATATTCCTTAAAACAAGTGAAAGGTAGAGTGGTCTCCCCTAAATCACCCAGGCAATTCAAAATTAATAATTGAGTACCCTATGTGCTCATATTATCCCTCTATGTCTTCCCCACATGTTTAGTAATAACTAAAAAGGTATCTTCCAGACACTAGATCAACCAATCGGTGTGATCCCCTACCATGAAAAGGGTGAATAAATTTATTATTCAATTTAATTTAAGAAATCTATTATTTAAAAAAAAACTCAATATCATTCCATTAGAATTATGAAATCATGAATTAAAAATCATTTAATAAATCAAAAGAGTCAAATAAATTTGATAAAATAAGGAGTACAACATTAAAATGGGTCACCTACCCTTTTCCCAATTATAGAAAGGGTATATCCCTCTATAAAAATGGAAACATTTGTGAAGATGAGGACATAGACATAATTAAATTAAAATGAAAAAAATGTAGAGAAATCTAAGTCTCCAACAGCAGTAGGATTTCCATCCATTAGGCGTTTGACTCCTCTTTATCAGTGGGATGCCTCCACCATTTATAGGAAGTTTGGTCCACCTTTGGTCTTCATCAAATATCACTTGGATTAGTAAGATACACATGTATCTCTTTTATTTTAAAATCCCCCATGTTCCTCTCATTGAGTTTTGGAAACACCCAAATTATTTAGGTGATGTATATTTCATTTCTTCAAGGGTTTCATGGGATATTCATGGATAGAGGGATGTAGAAATCCACATTATTTCAACGTTAGTGGAAGTGGTACTTGGATTTAGTGGATGTGGAAGGTTCAACAGTAGCCATATCCAACCTTCACAGTTGGTTCGATTGGTTGAAATACATATCTTAGTGGTCGTCTAAGGGTGAAACGGTGAACTAAGGAGGTGTTGGGTGGTGATAGAAGTTGTCAATCTCAAGATAAGATCTTTTAGGAATTTAAATTGGTGATCTCACATGAGAACCAAATGTGGAAGGTGGTGATGTCTAGTGGTGGATACTAGTAGTGGAAGATAGTGGCGTCCAACTATGGAAACCTCTCAATAGTGGCTCACAAGTCAACATCGAGTAAATGGATGCTCACGATTCATTGTCATATCAACAGTGGATCTTTATTGACTTTTTGGAGTCAATAGTGTCTCGTAATCCACTATTGGATTGGTTGGAATTGGTGGCTCTAAATGGAATCAGTGGAGTCGAGTTGTAGTCTTCTTCTGTTGGTGTGGTGGTTAAAGAGCGGTTATGGTTATAAGCATGCATGGTAGTGGAGCATCGTGGTCCCTCAACCCCTCTGGACTTCACAGAAGCTGCATGGAGATAGAAATGATCTCAATATAGTTGTTTGAGGGTGAAGGAGATTTTCTGTAATGATTTGATGCCTCTTCATATTGATTGATCTCAGGATTGAGCTTTGTGGAATTCATCTATGGTGATTCTTAAGATCTATAGAGGTGGCCCATGAGAGTTGTGTGGAAAAGGGTGGTGGAGTCGAGTGGATATGAGGGGGCTCAATTTTCCAAGCATGGGATGTGAACTTTTTTAAGGAAATGGACAATAAACATATCACGCATGAAACATCAGAATAGTGGATGCGGTGTGTGAAAAGTTCTAATGATCATGCATCTATCCCACCAAAATGAATTCATGTTGTATCTAGAGGACATCCACCCACTTCCATGCACTACCTCATGCCGACGAGGAATTCCTCCTGTCTATTTGTGGGTTTCACCACCCTGGACCAGTGCATCTCGGGCTATGTCCTAGATATATACTCTAAAAAAATTGATCCCCATGGGCCACCCTTGGGACTGATTCCCCTGTGTGGGTTTATTCCCTCAGCAGGCCTTTCCTGGGGCCTTATATGGCCGGTCGGGTCCTGTTGGGCCTTTCTGTGTTTATATTGGGGCTCTTCAAGTTGAGGGATGGATGATAGGATAATTGTTTTACACATAAAAATTAAAAACAATTTATAATATTACAACATATTTTAGAAATGAATCACTAAATTTAAATCCTGAAAACCCAAATATTTTAAATCACGTTAAATCAACACTCAGATTTTCCAATAATTTATGAAATTATAGGAATATATGGGTATTAATCATCGAAATCATTTTAAAATCATTAAAATTTGATTAAAAGTTTCATGAAAATATTAGTGTGTTAGTACAGTCTTGATCAATTCTACATTTTTACCACTTTGTTTGAAATTAGACATTCCCACTCCTTTGTATCTATAAAAGTTAATATGAGGCTTGACATACTAGTAATGTTGTTTTTTTTTGTTTCCTTTCTTCAATAAACCATTGGATATGAATTTGGACATTAGTAAATGATTCCTGGAGTATCCTATAGTTATTTCAATTCATGGACATCTGTGGTTACTCATCATTCTAGAGATGAGGATCTTTGATGTGATTATTGGTATGGACTTTCTGACCAACTTTAGAGCTCACATTTATTTATATTAGTGATAGGTATTATTTACATCTCCTATGAGAGAGAAGTAAATGAAAATGAAATAAATGTATTTGGGAGTTGGGAGTTGGTAGAGTTGGATCAGTGCTAAGTTCGCATGGGATTGTTATAACAAATATTGCGGGATTATCTATTTTAGAAATATTAGTGGTAGATCCCTCATCTTTTCATTTGGTTTTGGATATATATCAAGACGTATTTCTTGATGATGAATAGGAATTTCCCCTAATAGAGGAGATTATTTTGATATAGATATCATTTTAGGTGTGTGACCCATTTCAATACCTACATTTATTATAGAGTTTCCATGTTGAAGAAGATCCTGGAATAAATCAAGAATTTTGAGAAAAATGAATTTATCAGGATGAGTACTTATCTATGGAATAAATATATTTTTATCCAAGAAATCTAATAGAAGTGTTTAAATCTGTGTGGATTACTATAAGACGAATTAGTTGATGATGAATAATGTATATCTTTTTCCATGGATGGATGATCTTTTTGATCAGTTATGGTATGCCTATAGGTTCTCCAAGATTGATCGCTTCTCACACTATCACAAATTGTGCGTTAGAGTAGAGGACATCCTGAAAATTATGTTTCTATGTATGTATAGTCTATACAGGTACATTGTGATTCCATTTATACTGAAAAAAATACAAAGATAGTTTTAATGGTTCTCCTGAACATAATATTTTAATTATACTTTGATTTGTTCATCATGGTGTTTTCTGAAGATATCATTGTATACTCACTAACCCTAGAGAATGATTCTAGATATCTTGAGATAATATTTAGAACACTTTGAGAAAATTGGGTTTTTTCAATGATGTCAAAGTGTCACTTTTTAATTAATGAGGTTCAATTATTATGTTTTGTGGTGTTCGAAACAAGTATATCAATGGAGATGAAGACTGTTGAGAGAATGTTGTCATCTACATGTCCCTAAAACATGTTTGATGTCAGGATCATTATTTGTTTAGTTGGATACTATCAGAACTTTTTAATATGGTGATAGAGAAAAGAGTGATATTAAAATTACCAAATAAGTGTGAAGATGATTCTCTTTATCTTAATATGAGGTTGAAAACATCTACGAGGTTGATTCTTCCAATTATTGATATTGGATATGATATATATTTTTACGAATCGTACATTTGTTTGGGAGTAGTAATAATGTAGAGGAATTGAGTATTATCATATGGTTAAAACTAGCTGTGAACCAATGGGAATAAATATCTTACACATGGCCTGGAGCTAGTAGTTTTGGTCTACACTTTGAAGTGTTGGATACACTATCTATTTGATAAGAGGTTTTTGTCTACACATATCCCAAGATGATTTACTATATCATAAAATTGAAAGACCTAAACTGGATAAAGAGGCATTGGGTAGAGTATATAATGATGTTGAACATTTATATGGATTATGAACTTTGGAAAAAAATCAATGTAGACTCTCTTATCCATAAGAATCATATATCAAAAGAGTTTAGTGAACGATATTCATAGGAACAGTGGTTCCTAATGAAATTGGTGGATAATTGGAGGATATATTATTATGAGTACTAGGGATCTATCACATTTGATCTGTTGATGGTAATATCATCTTTAGTATACTGGGTGAAGTCTATCTAAGAGACTTACCTAGAGTGTGTGGTGATGTATGAACAACTAATGAGTAGAAACCCGATACATGGGTGGTCATTGGATTATGATGATGTGATCCAAGTACACAATAGACTGTATGTTAGTAATTCAATCATGGAAGAGTTTATGAGATACATATATACCACTAAGTGGATGGTGCATCCCAGAGCATCAAATATATACCACAAATCTAGGTGGCATTTTTTGTGGTCAGGGGTGAAGATGGAATTTTCAAGATTTTTTTCCATATTACCTATCTACCAAAGGATAAAGGATAACCATTGTACTCTGTGTAGTTTCCTCCATCTAGTAATATTTCTATGTATAAGTGTGAGGAAATAATTATATAATTTTGGATGAGATTACCTAGAACTCTATATAACCATGATACTATTTGGGTGATTGTCAATCCACTAAAAAAAATTTCACATTTCTTAATGATCTATTAGAATCACTATTTTGATGAGTTGGTATAGTTATATGTATGTGATATAATACTCATGAATAGATTATCCTTAATATTTTTATTTGACAGAGATTCATGTTCTATATCATGGTTTTGGTAGGGATTAAAGATGTTCGTAGAGACTCAACTGATATTAAACACAACATACCATCCCCAAATATATAAAATGTCAAAGTGATCCATTCACATGTTAGAGGATATTATTCAATATTTCATTATAGACTTCAATGGAGAATAGGATGATCACCTCTCCAAGGGTGAGTATAAATAAAAATGTGTTCCTTTATTCTATTAATATGGAACTTTTTGAGGCTCTCTATGTTAGTCCATGTCATTAATCTCTTTATTTTCATGAGGATGGTTATGTAGTAGTTTAAGGGACTTGTATGGTAAAAGAGACCTCTGAGAGACTGAAATTGATTTAGAGGAGGTTGATCATAATTTAGAGCATTCATAAGTCTTATACAATCCATATGATATGTCATTTGGTGTTTTATATAAGAAATCACGTTTTTCAATGTGTAACTCCTCGGTTTGGACATCTAAATTTGATTAATAAATGGAAGATGACCCTATATTATGTTAGAATCTTCTTGATTATAGAGAGAATTCATATAATAGTGTACCATTTAGATCTTCCTACTCACTACTCAGGCATTCATGATGTCTTTCATGTGTCTCAGCTCCAAAGGTACTTTATAGATTTTAATCATATCATTGAATATGGGGATTTTGGCATGGATCCTAGAACATTATATGTGGAGAGAAAAATGTGGATAGTATATTAGACTGAGAAAGTAAAATGAAAAAATATGGAACCACCTTTCTAGATCTCCTAGAATAATTGAAAAATACATGAGGAGACTTGGAAGTGGGAGGTAGATGTTCTGGCTCAGTTGCTTGAGCTTTTCAAATAGAACCTCTAGGGATGATTTTTAAGGACAAGAATATCCATAGGGGGATATTGTAGAGTCCTATATCATTTATTTCAAATATGAAAGTCATTGTTTCATCTTTTTTCCTATTATTTGTACGTTTATCCATGCCTATGAAAATATATGCGTGCATGTAGTAGCTTTTAGAGGAATTAAATAGAGTTTTAAAGTCTAAAATCCAAAATAGGCAACACAATAGCATGGTGTATGACTTGGTGGCCTTAGGGTGTTCCTCAGTTAAAAAGAGGCACATGGGAAACTATTTTCCCTGTTATGGTCATGCCACGGTTCATGATAGGGAATATTATTTTCCATGACCCATGAAATCCCACCATTCCCATTTTGGATGGCATGGTGAGTGGGAGAATTACTTTCTTCCAAAGGACACACCATTAGGGAGGCTATTTCAAGATATGTGTTTAAGGACATCATGGCCAAGTCCATGTTTTTTTGCAAAGCATGATGATGATCATTCTCCTTTCAAATTGATTGATATTTTTTCTTCCTCCTCAAATCTCTATCAATGTTCTACATTTGGTCATAAATACATGTTTAAACATTACAAGGGTGTGATTAATACCCCATTCACTTGTTTATCCCTAATTTAACCCCTTGTTCATTCCCTCCTTTAATTGATTGATAATTTTCATGATCACTATAATAGAAGGATGAGTGGTGATAAACGATTATTATGCGTTTTATTTCATCATTTTTGAAAAAATATCCCCCCCTTTAATAAATCTAATTCCTTATTCCATAATTCTATTTTTTTTCTTTGTTTGGGGCCAATTATATGTAGAACCCAGTGAGTTCTTATTGTTCTAGCAGATAACTTCTTCTATTTCATTGGATGATACTAAAATGATATTCTTATGGATATATCAAGGGTATACCATGTAATATTTTGTAGGTTTAATCAATTTAAATGGGTAATAAATATTTTCAAGGACCATTGATTTTATTAGATATATTGGTGGTGAAACTCTAGGTGAATTATACCTTGGGGAGACTCTCACATTCTAGATTAGACATTTCTATTCAACTAGAATCAGATGCAACCATTGTTGGTGGTTTTCATTATGTTAGTGTTTTCTAAACTGTGGTTTTTTCTCCTTTTTTCCTTCTCGGGAAACTATATTATTTTATGTGAAACTTTCTCTAGGAGTTCTTGGTGAGTGATATTATTTTATTTAGTGTGAGAACATGGTTTGAGAGGAAAATCGATTGATGAACATTGACATTGATGTTCAAAACCATAAGGTAGTAAGTTCCTTCCAATTTGGGTATCTTCAATGCACATGTATCCTTGGTATTTTTCTTATGTTGTCATAAGTTTATTACCATTTTTTACTATAATCACATGAAGGTGTCCAAGAATCCTATGAGACCCATTTATGATACTTAATCACATGAGTAATATTGTATATTGATTGATATTGTTGGATATTGATTACATGTAATGTATGTTTCTACCATTTCTAAAGTTGATATTGTAGGATTTATTTGATTGATGTACCCTATTATGTGTGATTATGATCTTTTTTATGGTTTTTTCTTGGTTCTTGGAACTATTAGACCATCATGAAATGTTTATCCCATATAGGGGGACTATGCATGAATTACAGCACTGGTGATGATGGAAATGATCTTAGGGTAGGGATATGAAAATGCCTTGTGAATGCTATGTGGTTCACTCAATGCCTAGTGGATTCCTAGTGTAATGTTCACTTGATGCCTAGTGGATTGTGAGTATCATGATCACTCGATACCTAGGGGATTCTAATTACCATAATTCACTAGAGACATAGAATATTTAGAGTATCTTGTTCCGATGATGCCTTGATGATTCTAATAAGTATGGTTACTATCATTGTGGCCAGTTCTTGATTACATATTTTATTTTTATATACCCTCTATCATGATGTTAAATAATTAATGGATGGGTATTATGGTTAATTGGTTAGATAATAGGTTCTTGGATTATTATTAGTTATTTTTTATAGAAAATTTATTATTATCATGGTATACACCTATTATTTATATGTACACTTGTTAAGGATTCATTTGTGGTGCCTTAATGGTTTTTATTACTCAAAACGTACATGGGAATATTTATGTACTTATACAAATTATGTGTAAGTAACCAAGTAAGGTAAATGGGCCCATGGTATATGGTTGATCTAAGGAGTATTTAGGAGGTAGCAGTACTAGGAAATTCTTTGGAGGACTCCATAGTTTCATATTTATCTTCATTCACTTATTACCTTGGTTTGGGTTTCCACATAAGAGCCCAAATTATTTTATTTTTATGAATTTTTTCCATGAATTATTAATTTAGGAATTTTAATAATTACATATGTTACTCTAATTATTATATTATTATTTTTGATAATTTTTATTTTTTGGCTATGATATGATATGAACAGAATAATATACGCACGACTAGTATTCAGATCCATGTTGCTTTTTGGTAGCCTATTGTATACATGACCAAATGTAATAAGCCTTTTGCCTCTCTAGATAAAAACTAGTGGTTTTGGTTGGGGAATTATATATATATGATATACTCATACATTTTAAATACCAATTTATTGATATTTCTAAATAAAATACACATTTTCGTGTGTTAAATGTTTCATTTTTCATGAATCTATATTTTTTATAGGTACAGTACATGAATATTTATAATGGTTCTAAAAATTAATCATTTTTAATAATGATATAAATATCATACTAATTATTTATATACATTATTATAACTATCCATAAAATATATAAATTTAAAATTGAATTAAATCGTTCATGGAGATCGTAGTCTATATATACGAATGGACAATGCATTTTTTCAAATAAAAAAATTAATGAAATAAAAATATTATTTTATCATAATAGAATAATTTTTATATTATAAAAAATATATATATTTATTTAATATATTATTAAATCCATGAATGTGTAGTTATGATATAAAATCAGTCATATCGCTATGTGGAGGTGGTAGTCCGCACATAAACAAGAACGATACATTCATTTACCATTTTAAAGAAAGGAGGATAAAAATTATTGGGAAATAATTGTAATAAAATTTCATTATATTAATTATGTTTTATTAATTATGTTATGAAGGATTCAATAGGTTAAGAGAAGGTGTAAAAAGAAAAAAAATTGAAAGAGCTCTGTTAATATTTATACATGTTCTTTGAGAGGCCTCCTTTGGATTACACCTTAAGATTTGAAATATTGTACATTACTAAAGAAAAGGGACTATATGATGTAGGTAAGGAAGATATAAAGGTTTTATGATTGTTATAGGCTTATCTATAAGGCGCACAATTCAAAAGGGTGGAGAGGAAGTGCCCTTTTATAGGTGAGGAGAGGACACACTTGGAATTGCATAAAAGATTAAAATATAATTAATTTCATTCACATGGATAGTGATTGTTAAAGAAAATGTATTTGAATTAATGATAATATAGGGTCTCAATATATTTAACCAATAATAATTATTCAATTTTATATGGAATTATTACCCTTTCCTTCTATATTAACCCACGGTAAACCCGTTTTAACCTTAACTGTAGTGAATATTTTAAGCTAGTTTTACTATTTATTATGAAAAAAGTGAAAGTGGTCTCATTTACAAATTTTTAAATGTTTATTCAAAATATATAAATCGTTTTATCTAATTCTATTTATATAAATTGAATAAATTCATTTTAAAATAATTATTCAAAACTACATGAAAAAACTTTTTTGGAAAAATTAATTCATAAGTATAAAACATAATTTCATATCATTCCACATGTAGTAAAAAATATCAAATTAATATAATAATATTTTATTGAATATATATTATAAACATTTAATTAAATCCATTAAAAATAATTATTTATTTATTTTATTATTTTAAAAACATTTTGGTCACATAAAAACATTTTTTTGTAAAAAATATATCCTTTAACCTTTAGAATATTTTATCTTAATTCACAAACATTTGATAACTAACTAATGGATAATTATTCAATTATTCATATAAATTTTAAATATATATTTTTTAAATTATTTTTCAGTAGTGATCAATATAAAAATTATAATAAAATACATCACATGTTCAAAAATACTTTTATTGAAAAAATAATTCTTGTAGTCATTAAATGAATATTTTAAAATTAAGTGATAATCGGTACATTTTTACCATAATAAATATATTTCATAATGAAATTAATCCTATTTAGGCCCTATAATCTAGAATTTACATTATAAATTTCTAATATATCATACTTCATTTAGACTCGATGTTTCATGTAAAAAAATCTATCAAATAAATCTATTTTATTTAAAATTAAATTCATATAAAAACATAGTGGTGTTATATGGAACTTTTTTAATGGTTTGAGTGAGTTATAAATTCGAGTTATGAGAGTATTATTCTTTTTACCAGAGTTTAAAATGATAAACATGTGGGTTGATGGCCAGATAACGTTATGATTTATATTCCACCATGTGGAATGATTTCTAGAATCATATCATAGACCCTGAAGTGAGTTTTTATTGTGTTGTAATTTATAATGGATAATAATGAGATGTAGTTAACTGGATGAGGTAATTTCTAGTGTTTAACAAATGAGAAATGGAGCGATCATTATTGAGTCTTGGATATAGTATAGTATAGGCTATAAGAATATCATTGTGACTTTGAGACCCCTTGACTGAGAGGGGTATGATGTTGAAAATGGGTTTAGTGAGCCATGGTAATCTATTTCAATTGAAAAAATGATATCACTAGGCTATGAGAGATATTCTTCACTCTCCAAGGATATTATTAGTATCACATGGAGATGGTAAGGTGTAGTTTTGTCTTTCTTGAGTATGAAATCTATTTGAAGTGTTGTTAGAGTGTGAGATGAGTATGGGTTACTAGTGGGTGGTTTTATGGGGATTGGATAATATGAGAATGCTGGTTCTGATGGGTAAAAATATTTAGGATATTAGTCATTCCATGTTTTAGTTTAGTTTATGGGACATTTGTAATGGTGACCAAGGGTCGAGCGATACAATTTTGATTGTTATTAATGGTTTATAATGGCATTCTAGAGATTATGGAAGTTATTATCATGAGAGGGGTACAGAGTTGCTATGAATTTAGGGTGAGGTTTTTATATAAATATGACTTGAGGACCCATAATAATGATGTAGATTAAGTAACTATTGTTTTTATGATTATTTATAATGAATTTTTTTTCTGGGATAGTTACACATAGCTATAAGGATAATCTAATTATTAAAATCATGGTAGGGTTTTATAACAACCTAAGGGATAGGATATGATATATGTTTCCTTACATTTAGTTTCTATTTTCCATTCCATGTCACAGCATGAGATATTTTTATTATCAATGGAAATAATGTCTTGAGGGGATGTTTGGCTGCATGTGGGAGGTTGGCTTTGTTATGTCTCTCGTAAGGAGATTCTTTCGATTCAAGGGATTAGACATGGAACCTTCCTTGTGATGGTATGGTTTAGCTGTGTGTATAGTTGGATATTTGTCTTCTTTATTCGTTATTAAATTATTTTGTATGTGATTAACCAATGGATTGGCCTTTTGTTTTGGGTTCGACTAATGCTAAATGATGGCTATGTTATATTCCTCCTCCAAATCCACTACTTATTGGATACACTATAACTGATGATGTTTTTTAGGATGAGGATTAGAATGGGACCTAGTAATTAGTGTGTAGAGGTTATATATCCTATATGTTAATCACTCCTAGGTTCTGGGGGGATCTCTACCATGTATGAGGATCCCTATTTACTTTTTCTACTTGATTTTGGCTATATTTTTCCATTCCCTCAATGGGCTTCCAATGTGTCGAAGCCTGGATCTGTTTTTCATTTACCCTATTAGAAATTATGTATTCCCATGTTTGTATGTATTTCAAATTTACCGTAATGAAAATTATATGATGTGTCTCTATAATAGATGTATTTTTTTCATTGGCTGAAGCTGGTGAGGTTATGTGTCATTATGATCTGGTTGGAATATAATGATCTGGTGTGAGAGCTTATATAATATAAATTATTACATCAATATATTTTCTATAAATTAATACAATACATATTATGGAATATATAATTGATACATTATTGTTCCCAATAGATATAATGAATGTACCCTATACAATTACCCTAAGGCACATGCATACCTTATGTTTGGTTTTCATGTAGCATGTTTTATGAGAGGTCGTGCTAGAGTTACTGTATAATGTTTTTGGGATATTATATAGATGAGAGACTATATTTATGAAAATGTATCAAGTTTATTTTTTTATCTTTCTTATTCAGTATTTGGTCAACCCACTAGATTATCCTGATGTGTGGATGTATGATCAAGATCGATACATAATTGTTTTAGAATATTTATATTTTATTTAATTTTTAGATTTAATTTTTTTAAATTACCTTCATTACTCTGATGTTATATGATGATTTTTTATTATTAGTCATTATATATGGTGGCACTGACAGTATTGTCTCCCCACATTATTTGGAAACTCTCATTGAAAATAATAATCCTATGGTCTATGATAAGGCATGCTTTTGTTCTTTTTGTGTTTTGGATAGAGTGTTGTTTGAGAGATTTTAATAGGGGAGTTATAAGAGGGAAAACCATGCCTTGGTTATTCCTCAACTGATGACATGATTAAAAACATACCCAACAACCCATGGGTTTGATTATACTCATGGATGGAATATTAAATGCATCAATGTATGAAGGTTCTCATACTAGTAAATTTTCTAAACATAATTATCACGATTCAAAATAAATCATACACCGCTAGTATACAAAATATATAGAGTATAAAACAATATTTGGTATACATTGAAGGTCATCAAGTACATAAAACTAATTTATATCTCATGATATTATTCTATATCTCTATATAAAATCCAACCTATATTAACCAAAACATTTCATAACAACCAGTGATACTCTATGAGGAACATTCGTTAGGGATAAATCAATGTCATACATTGATCAGTTAATTATTATTTCAAATCATGAATATATGAATCCAATATAAAATAATGATAAACTAAAGACTTTATTTTTTATAACATGATACATTTTATATAATTAAACTCTTTTAAAAATAATAAAAACTATTTGTAACAATATATCTAATCGTATAATATATGATATCCCACTAGAGAGGACTTATTTTTGTAACACTTTTATGATTTTTTAAACTTGTTAAATATATATATAATTTTTTCTCCATCTCTTTGTGACAATATAATAAACACTCCCACTAACCTCTTTTTGTGAGTGAATTATATTATGAATGTTTTTTTGAGTTATAAATTATAATCCAAATGTTTTACTCCTTAAATAAGGAATTAAACCAAATTTAATATACAATATCCAATATTATAATACTAATAAATTCTATTATATATAAAACTATTTCTATATTAATCATCTTTATC
Organism: Viscum album; assembly: GCA_963277665.1. Classification (NCBI taxonomy): domain Eukaryota; kingdom Viridiplantae; phylum Streptophyta; class Magnoliopsida; order Santalales; family Viscaceae; genus Viscum; species Viscum album. The sequence continues at coordinate 1,521,224,569 of OY728119.1, forward strand.
ATGTATGATTTATATCTAAAAAATTCAGTTAGATCATTAGGTTAAATAAATTTAAATGTAACAATAAACATTAATATTTTTCATTAACAATTTACTAAAAACTCTATTAGGATATAAAGCGACACTATATTTTGATTTATATAGGTATAATCATTCTATTGTTAAAATTTTATCTTTTATAAGATCAAACATACTCCCAATATCCTCATAGAAATAATATTTTATCTAAAATAAAATTATAATATTATAAGTTACATAAGATACATTATTTTTAGAAAATAACATTCAATATTGGGAATATTTATCTACAAAACTATTGATATCCACATATTATATTATATTCTATATGTTTTTGAAATTTTTTAAAAACATGTTTTTATTATTTATAAAATTATATTGAAGGGTAATGTGAAATATTTTCCTCATATTATATAAAATATATTAGATGGAAAGGTTTTATCATAAATAAACTTCATTATCCTAATTTATTATTCAAAAATGTCATATAAATTAAAAATTAAAAAACCACTTGTATTAAACCAATAATTTAAAATAATTCATAATAACTCTTTTTTACAAAAATTTAATCTTATTATATAAGAGAAATAATATGATGATACACATCCTTTATTTATATCCATGTATGTTATAAATATTTCTTTTAATTCTACTCCATGATAAAGAAACATTTTTCTTCATTAGTTCAATATCTTCAATAATTTTGATATTTTTTAATTTTCCACATATATATTTTTAAAAATATTATAAAATATACAATTTGGTGTCATATACCTTTTAAAATTATAATATTTATTTATTTAACTTTATTAAATGATGTAGACTACCTATGGTGTTTAAAAACATCCTTCAATTATTTTAGAAAATTCTATCTAATATGGAAAATTTTATTATACTTCCTAACATATTTTTTATGTTTGAATAAATCATTATCGTAATTAGATAATATAATCTTCTTCTTCTAGCTTAAATTTTACCCATATGTATTATCAACACCACACTATCTCCTAGAAATAACATGGGATGCTCAAATATCCTCAAAAAGTTGAGAAAATTAGGTAAAAATATATTTAATCCATTCAAATTTTAAGAACCTTTTTTTTAAAATTATTAATGATGTACACAGCTAGATTGTGACTTTAGGGAAACACCATCTCCTCTAAGGCACCTAATAAACCCAATGGTGTGTAATACACAAGAGATGACTGAAATTACTCAGGTTATATTTAATTTAAAAAACTCTAATGAAATATCGAGTGAATCCCTCTTTGTTTCTTATATTTTATTAGATTTTTTATTGAAAACAATTTGTATTCACCTTCTTTTGAAGGGGTTTTTTATACAAAGAATTTTCATTCCTGATAAAGAACGATTCTTACAATTTTATAATTTTTAAGAATGTTTCTTCTATTAATATTATCATTTTAGAATATTTATTTCAAAACCATGTTTGATGATGAAGATTATATTTTAACTATAATATAAGATTTTATCGTATGATTATCATATTTTATATCCATTTAAAAATTAATTTTTTAAATGTGATTTAACTAAAATTATTACTATTTTTAAAAATTAAATCATATCTGTTAGTGGATCAAGATTTATTAACCAATTTGAAATGATTCCACCTTAAGATTCATATTTCTTTTTATTTAGAAAGTCCATCATTCATATTATATAATATATCACTGTGGGATATTTGAGCTGATAAATATTTTTCAAATATATAACAATGAAAACACAAATTATTTCCCATTTTAATACTAACCTTTAGAGTTTCCCAATTAGGCATTTTCTAATGGATACTCCAAATATGATCAACCAATGTTATAATATTTATAAATAACTTTCCATACTTATCTAGGATAATCCATGGCACCTAGATTTTTCATGAATTATCCATTTGGATAATCAAGGTCTTTACAATTGTAACATGGGATATAATATAACACTTATTTTTTTAAAGTGTGTTTTAAATATCTCACCATCATATCTCATTTATTACCTTTATATATATGGATGCCTCTAATGACTTAATTTATAATCCGTATTCCTTCATCTCAATCAATATATTCAAACCATATTTATGAATAATAATTTACACAACTCCTAAGTTTTTTTATTAACCCAAAGTAAAACCCAACTATATTTTCACATATAAAAAATCATTACATGAATATTTCATATGAAACCCCACAAATAAATAGGATCAAGATTATATAAAATCAATGATCCACAAAATAGTATGCATGGAGTGATAGTTTTCCAACCACCACTTTTCTACAGATCACATGTGCTCCAAAACTAGTGAGAAGTCTGACTAAAAGACCCACTACCCATGGTTTGGTATACAATAGAGAACATAATTTCATCATAATTCAAACCCATAATATGTATAAACAAAAATTATCCTTTAAATCATGAATAAGGAATTTTTAAAGTATAAGAATGATAAATCAATTATCATACCTATAACAGAACTCGTTAAATGCATGTATGTTAATATAAATAAGTTGTTTAACACTTTAAACTAATGTATAAATTTATTCATTATATAATATTTTTATTTAGGAAAAATAAAGTTTGTAATAAACTAAATAAATAAATAATTCATAAATTTAGGCATTAGAAAATCAATTTAGGAATAATTTATAAATTAAAAAATTATAAACAATTTTCCAATTAAAATGTTTTTTTGGATATATCTTATGATAAATAAATATGAAAATTTCTTATTTATTTTAATACAAAATCTTTCATATTAATAATTTACATGAAATTTAATATAGAATCCTCTATATTAAAAATATGTTATATCTATGAAATATATTTAATTATATAAAAGTTTTATTTTTTATATAGACACTTTAAAAAAACTAAACATTACCTGATTTCAAATAAATCATTTCTATAGAGATAGTTTATATAGTGGTGTCTTGAATGAAAACTATTTCTATAGTATATCCATGATCGTTTTCCATGAAAATAGTGGTTATATAACATATAAAATATATCATGGATTATACTTAGTAATAAAATTAAAATGGTAAACATTTTTATTTCCACAATCCATTTTTGTTTAACAAGAATACCATAATGAAAAACCATTTTTGGAAGCTATGTAGTCTTAACCAATACAATTTAGTGGGATATTTAGTAGTCATACTACTAAAATTATGACATGTTTCTATATTGAATATGTTATGATGATATTATAAAATTTTATTTTATAGAAACCATGCCCAATTTCACCAATAAACTATGACATAGAGTAATAAAGTTATGATACACTTTTTTTTGAAACCTTTATATTTTTTTTATAAAATCCATGACATGGTATTTTTAATTTTATAAGACAATGATCATTTTAAATAAATATTTATTTCATGGTTTTGAAAACCTCAATAAATATGGCCACTTTTTCATAAAAAACACCATATTTCTGGAAACTGTTATTTTTCATGTTTTTTCATTCAATAAAATATTCAATGAAAAAGAGATATAACTATATTTGTTACCACTCTATGTTTTGGAGGGGGAAATATTTTTCCCAATGAAGTGTAAAATAAATCAAAACCAATTATATAACAAAATATTTCCATTTATATTTGATAGAATAAATAAATTATGAACATTATTCCTTCTCTTTATTAGGTATACATTTTCTATGATTTTCTACATTATATCTATAATGATCACTAATAATAATCCAATAGACTCCTTCCTCTAATGGTATCGACAAGATGAATGAATTTTCAATTCTTTGAAATGATCACCTCTTCATTATGGTTTTTTAAAACCATGATTTCAAAATGAATGATGTATATAGGGAGAGATAAAAACTATATCTTGTAGGATTATCAAACCATTAATATTCTAGTATCATAGTATCACCAATGTAACACAATATGGGCTTATTTATATAGACCATACATTAAGGTTCCATAAAATGCTAATGATTCTCAAATGGTTATTTATCAATGAGTCATTTTATAAGAAAATCATAAATTATAATCTTTGTGATTCAATATTTTTTATATAAATAAAGTTTTAGGAAATTTAAATATCTATAAATTAACATTGTATGTTAATCAATCAAACATGATGGCATGGAGATGTAGAAGTAGGATACACCATATATTATTTCTTAACATGTAAACTACCATGAAAATATCTTCATTGTGGTGACATTCACCACCACATGGTCAATCCCAAGAAAGATTATGATGCCATCTATACTAGAACATCATTTTCTTTCCATTATAACACATTTCAAAAAAATGTTTAAGGTATTTTTAGAAAGTTTAATTACTTAATGGTTATAATTTTAAAGTAAATATTTCTATTATAATTATCATATATTTTGAGCTAAAATTATGAAAAATATAAATAATTATTGATTTCTAACTTATGTATAGGGAAATGTTGTATCAAACACCCACTAGACTTGGGGATACTAATACAACTAGAAATATGGTGTTTTCTATATGTCAAACAATACGGGAACTTAAGTAATATATATGCTTCCAATGACGACAATCCTTTCTTTGAATGATTTTCATAAACCGTTTTTATAAGATTCATATAGATATTTCTTTAATAATATTGTTAAATTTTTATTCTTTATGTATAATATAAATAATTAATTTTATAATGTGATATAAATTGATATGACTAGAATAGGTGAATTTTTTTGATAAATATTGGATGTATAAACTAAATCAAATATAATATTTTATACACAATAGTAGTGAATTTTATCCAATATATATGATATGTATATAATATTACATTATGAGATAAAAAATATAATTAAAATATTAAGTGTTATATTCCTTTTAATGAGAATCTTTTCCAAAACAATGATCATTCATTATGGGTGGGTCTTAAAAAATATGTGCGCAGATGGATTATCATTTATATGTGAATATGAATATGGGTAACCCTAACAACTAGATACAAGTATCTAGAATATATTTTATGATTCATTTAGATGGACAACACTAACCATCATTTTTCATGTGGAATAGTGTTGGGATAATTAATTATATAGACTAGGGGAAGTTTTTTCTGCAAATTTATCATAGAGTTCTATTTTTTAAGGGATCAAAGAGTTATATATGATATTATTAAATTATAGTCTACTTGAATACCTATTTTATGATGGAATAGGTAAAACCAAAAAAATATTATTGAAATAAACACTATAGACCATAAATAGTTATAATGATAACATGTCGTCATTATTTTTAAGGGGATCATATTTAATTAAATTCATAATTGTATACTCATAAATTAGGATACTCAATTAATAAATTCATATATTATATATTAAATTTAATTTAATTCATAAATAATCTTTTCCTTAAGATAAATTTTGATGAATAAAAAGGCAAATGGATGAAATTGCATATAATAGTATAATAATTTAATAATAATTCTCTGAAAAAATTAATGTTTCATGTTTTTAAGAATCTCATTCACAAGGTACCTACTAATTAAACAAGTAAAGTAGAAATGGATATATATAGTATGCATAATAAATATTTTAATGACATATTTATATTGATGTTAGTTCTAATGTATTTAAAATTATATAAGTGTCCTCAGAATATTGATTCATTAAGAATAACTAAAAACTTAAAGTGGTTATATATTAATCAAGGTAATCCTAAGGGTATGGAAATAAAAGTTAGTATTTCAGTGAAAAATAACTAAGAGTACATAAATTTATACTCATCAACGTAATATGATTTTTATGTAAATGACGTATAGATAATGAGTTCAATTTTTTGGACATATTAAAAAATTTAATTCACCCTTTAATTATTTCCAAACATTTTTCATGAATTCTACAATAATTATAAAATGAATGAGTTTAAAAACACCTTTCCTAATCACTTTAATATTATTAGGGATGATGTAACAAAATGTTCTTGGTTGACCAGAAATTTCACATGGCCTGATCATCTAATAGGTCTCAGGGGTGTTCCAGATCAATAAAGGATAAAAACTAGTTCTTTGGAATGAAGAATGTGAATTTATGAATAATTTCACCTTTTGAAACCGAACAACCATATAACACATAAAACATAAGAACTAAAAATGACCTATCAATGTATTAGACTCCCATGTATAAAATATTCACTATCAATGGAAATGTATAACCAATAGTGTAATACACCAATGTAATTGTGAAAAAAACTAATTAACAACATCAATGAATGAACTAATTGTAAGTAATACATCACATATAAAATAAGCTAAATGAATGGTTTGGGATGGTAAGGACCCTAATTATCATTGAAGAAAAAAATAAAACTAGACCACCTTCAGTCAACACCATATGACCCACATTCACTCAGCACATCTAAACACCACACATCATTGAAAACCATCAACATATACACCAAATGGGACTAAATACAGAACACCTGATAGTAAATATTACAGTTGTATAGAATCATTGGCCTATTTAAAATTTATCTAAACATGACCAGTATGATTTTACCAATGTTTATGTGAAATTAATAAAAAATATATTTCATTAAATATAGATCGATATAAAAATATGATTTTCACAATTGACTAGGATGAAAAAAAATATCATTCCCTAATTAATTTTTTAAAATATATACATTATTTTAATAAAAAAATGGAATATCTAATTACTTTTACTAAAATAATTTTAATCTAATGAAAGAGTATATTTTATTAAATTTACCAAAACAATCCCAAAACCCATTCCTCTTTCCCAAAATAATTCACAAATTTCATCTTATAAACTGAACATGACCACTATTTTCAAATAAAACTTTTAAAATATTTTGTAAATTTATTTGAATGTAAACCAATATGATAACTGAAATAATATATAAAAACACTTAGAAAGAAATTCCTTAATAGAATATAGAAAAATAAATGACCAAAGAAATTATTTCAGGTTATCTATAATGAACTTGGTGTTATGTGAAAGGTATATAATTGGATACCCTAAAATAATCAATAATAAAAAATAAAAATGGAAAAATCCCTAGAAATATGTTTGTAATATCCTTGACCCAGAATCTCAAAACCCCAGGAAAAAAGGAAAAGAACATCTCTATCACCTTGATATTACAATTAGACTAGAAAACCCATAAAATCAATCCTGGAATTTCATAGTTTCCAGAATTTATTTAATCCACCCTTATTTTCCTCAGATTCCTTGGGACACAAAATTTTGACAAGAGCATAATATAAACTAGAGTACTATTGAGTTATAAATCTAGAATTGTTAAGAATACATCCATTAATTACTTAGTATCCCTATAATCCTATTGAAAATCAAAAAAAGTGAGAGAAAACTATAAAACAATGGTAACCACATATTTATGTATCAAAACAAAAAAACTATATTTCATATATCACCTCCAATACCCTCTCATGAAACACACCAAATTTACAATCAATAAATATAGAAATTATAGTCAAAATTTCACCTTGGGGACAAAAATAATGGTCATTAAACACAAGATAAGGGGTCTATACTATTAGTATCTCACACAATTGTAGAAAAAAATTTCTTAAATTATCAAAACATTTATTTTTAAAAGATGAAATTGGATTCTAATCTATTTCCCACTATTTTTTAACCATTCCTTAAATTGTTACTTATGGCCAAATAAAGGGAAAATTCGTAAACTCATTTAAAACTAAGCCCTACATCATTTAAAATTATTTATGAAGCCCAATAAATTCATTTAATTTATAAAAACCCATATAACACTAGAATTTACCCTTATTTACCATAAACTAATTGGGGTAAAATTCCTTTTTCCATCAAATTTACATAAAACAAACCTCATAAGAAACGTTCAAAAACATATGGAACTCAAAAAAATTACTTTTTAAATAATGAAAACCATAAAATCCATTATAAAATTTGAAAATAACTTAAAACATTAATTAAAATAACTTAAAAATATCACATATAATATAAATTTTACAAAAAAACTCATTTAATGATATCAATAATTCAATGAACTTCCATTTGAAGGGAATACAAAAAATACTTACTTCAATCATGTACAAACCATGTCGCAATGAGTTCCCATATATGAATATTATCAACCAAGAAAATTGGATCCATCATCAATCCATAGGCACCCAAAAACCCAAACTTTAAACCACCATATGCCACATTTTTATCTAACTCAACCCCCTGTGTTTGCGGAATGATATTAAACTATGAATTGTTATTTATGGAGGATAGAAGAGGGGAGGAAGAATATGGTAGATGAATCATACCTAATTAATATTATTAAAATATGGTTGTTGGAGGAATAATAAAAAAGATAAGGGTTGAGGGAACACCCTTTGATACACCCCATGATCAACTAAATGAGGGGAATGTGGTTAGGGAAAAATCCATAATTTTAAAAAATCTTAAATTTAAAAAACTAAAAAATTGAAAATATTGGAAGATGGGCTATAAAATGACCCCCTTTATCATGATAAGACATTACACACCCAAATACACTTCTCCAATTTCTGGGTAGCGTCATGGAGTGACCCTTTCCCTATGAAAAAAGAACCACCCTAGAAAAAAACCCATCTGCTAAGGCTATGTCATGGTGTGACACTCCCACATAATGGCGTGACACACATTCCCTAAACTATAACTGTACATCCATAGTGAATCATGTTTTGACACCCATGATTATGGTGTGACTTATGAGGTCCATGACTGTAGATCATTATGACCTCGAAAAATTCCTAAAAAACAAAAACACTAAAATACATTAAAATATCCTATAATTAAACAATATTGGGTACAACTGTGACATTGGGGTGTCAAAATTCTCTCCAAAAAGCCACTTCTACCCCCAAAAGGTATACTAAAAATAGATGTGACAAAATATGAAACTAACACATCCAACATAAGATGATACTCGAAGGGGGAAACTCATGCGTGATCCAATTTAAAATATAAACACTGTATAAAATAAGAATCCTCAAAATCTACTAAATCAATCCTAAAATATCACTAAACAACCCCAAGTTTCCCCAATACTAAACCATTCAATAGGAGGATCCAAATAAAAGGAGATCCAATTCTAGTCTCCCCACAATTTAGAATTCTCCACCAATGGTGGAATAGTAAATGAACCCCACTATAAATAGTGTACCACCCAGAAAACAATTATTCCACAAATAATTAAGTAATTAAAAAATTCAAAAAAAACAAAAAAAACATTAATAACATCATAATATGATTAAATAGGGTCACTAAATACAAAAAAAATCCAAAAAATAACTAATGAATTCACCAACTAAAAACACACTTTAATAGAAAATGACATGGTTCTAACATTGAGTCATAAAAATGTATTTGATGGTAACATGGATCATGATTTTTGGACACTGGAACATGGTGATCCTGACAAAAAATACTAACAAGATAGAACCCATAGTCCAACAAAAAACAAAAACATACACTATTTACCCATTTAAATACCATTTTTTCCCCATGATCTATGTATGAAACCAAACATCATGTATAGATTTCATCACAATTATAGCATCACAAAAAAAAATAGAGCACACTAAAATAAGTAATTAAAGTCTTAATGAAACTACCAGCCAAATGATAAATAAAAGGGGACCACAGAACACACTAACAAAAAAACAATAAAACCAAAACATCTATAAATTCATTAGTAAAAAAATCCCAAAATGGTTTATCACCTAAAAATCCCCAGAAGATTAGTACTTATAATGAAACATTACTAGACAAGCCTCACCTAGAACCCCATATCATCCTACACAATCATCAATTATAGTCATTATAAAATAAAAAATTTTAATAATTATTAGGTGCACCAATAAACCACCAATATTAGAAAAAACACATTCCACTCCATTCTGAGTTTGGATAGAGTGGAAAACTAGAAAATCAAAGAACTATAATTATTGCCATGAAGGATAGACATCATACCATTCATGACCTTTGTGGGAGCCATACTCTAAATAAAATTAAACCTTATCCAATCCCATTAAGGTTTCCAAAATCACATTGAAAAATCCAAATCTAAATTAAGGGAAAAATCCAAATCATAAATCCAAAAAAACTAATCACCATAATAAACATCTTTCTAAGCAATAACTTGTAGTCAAGGGTCAGAAACTCATTTGAAAAGAAATCACTATTTGATATAAATTTACAAACATTTTAAAATATACTGAATAATTTATAAATATAAATTATTTTTATTTAATAATAAAATTACCTATTAAAATTCATACATCTCTAATAGGTAATTCAATACAAATTCACGTTCATTGAAAAATACAAGCTTTTTTCAAAATATGAATCCCAATTGTCCCTATTAAATATTATACATACTTAAAAAAATTAACATATAAAATGATTTAAAAAACATATTGATTTTAATTTTAAACCCAACCACTCTTATGAACACATTACAATATAGTCAAGAAAATTTTACAAATAAATAATCACACTGGTTTTAAAACCCACTATAATTACCAAAATTTAAACTAAAATAAACCACTTTTAAAATCATTTCATTAAATCCAAATTAATTTTAAAAATAATCCTCGAGGAATAATTTTAATCAAGAATATTTACTATTAAATCCCCCATTTTTACACATAAAACCAAATTTTAAAACAACCACATAAGAAAAGGAACACATCAATGAACCATTAATATCATTCAAAATATGTTAACATATCACAAGAACTACCTCTAATAATATCTGAATACTAACAGTCACTCAAAAACTACACATAAATCATATATTTTAAATAATAAAACCAAATGGGATATGTAGATATTTTTTATTTGGCCACATCAGGGTAGAAATAATGAAACAAGTTTAGAAAAATTTCAAAATCAAGAGAGTAATTCTAGAACATAGTATCATATTTTGAACCCATGATCTATTATCATTTTTAATGAATCATCATAGGATAATTAATGGGTTCTAATATTTTACCTAATTTTACATTATTTAATTACAAATTGATCCCATAATTTAGAAAAAACCTTGAAAATATTCACATTGTTTAGACTTTTTGAATCTGGGTTTAATTTCGCAATGGATTAATCATTGATTTTTAATCATTTATTCATTTTTTAATTACTTAAAAATCCATCCAAAGAATTGTTTCGTTCATAGTAAACACTATTTAATAGAATTTAATTATAATTTTCAATGTTTAAACTAAATTCCTGAAAAAATTGAACAAGGGGATACTAATTTCATGGGTTTCATGTATAAATTTCAAGAAAATAAAAATTTTTGAGTGTGTATGAATTTTCAAAAATTGTGATAATGATTTTAGAAGATCTGTATAAATTATCCATACATATAGTGTAATAATTCCTTTCATACCTTGTATAACATTGATCCTAGAAGAACTATGTGAATTCTGGAAGACTGTGTATGGATTTTCTAGCCATCACATATGAATTTAGCAGTACAAAGAAAAAGAAGTCCAAAAAAGTTAGAATAAAAATACCATAATACATTATTGGTATTTTGAGAATCCTGGATACACTATAGGACTTTATTGGAGACACATCATACTTCCCACACAATTTTAAATTATGGTTTTTCTAATTTTTTGGATTTATGGATTTAAATTAGAAATTCTAAAAGTGAATATTTCTATGAATAAACTCAAAATAAATTCATTTAACCTATTTTTATAAATTATGAAGTGATCCAATGATTAATCCCTATTCAATATATATAAGGAATAATAATTATCCATAAATAATTACACTAAAACTATGGATAATATTTGAGAATAACCTACTGGTGGAATATCGACCCTCGTGCTATATATTTTGAACCAATCTGAGGAAGAATGAACTCATGGTCACTACTCTAAAACCCATGTGAAGGAAGAATAGATCCTAAATTATATATATATATATATATATATTTCTTTGATTCTATTTATAAAATTATTCAAGTGTATGGCCTTCAGTGTCATCTTGATTTAGCATATTACTTACTATAATTCTTGAGTTTGTCATATAATTCATTATTTTTGTTTATTGATTCATGTTGTGTTCTTCTTATCATTGTATTTTTGTTTCTATATGGATGTGATGTAAATATGGTTATCAAGATTGTGGGGTCAAAAAGGTTTCCTTATAAATTTTCCATTCCTCTATTTTTTGAAAATCACAATCACATTTTATTTAGGAAAATTATATTTCTCTAAGAATTATTTTTCTAAGGAAAATTTTTCGTTCCCTTCTAAAAGATTTATTCTTACATTATATTTAGTGTCTTATTTAAATGTTTTCTAAAAACCAAGTACAACCATTTTTTATTATGCCAAAAAATTAAGACCCTTATCTAAAACCTCGGTATCTTATAGTTCCTTTGATATCGATCCTTTCTATTTTTAGACATTGAATTCTATTAATTTCAGACTCTAAATTCTCTGAAATTTAGACTTTGAATTATCTAAAATTCAAAAACAGAATTATCTAAAATTCGGATTCCAAATTATTTGAAATTCATACTCCTAATTCTCTGAAATTCATACTTTTAATTACTTATAATTCAGACTCTGAATTCCTCATAATTCAAACTCCAAATTCATCATAATTTAGACGTTGAATATCCATTTTTTATAGAATTTGATTGTTCACACATTTAGACTCTGAATTTTATTTACATTTTTTTAATATACTTTACTTTCTTTAATGTTTTTTTTCAACTTTATCAGATCCAATTTTACTTATGTTTCTTCAACATAAGAATGGTTTTTTATGTGATACAAATTCATTATAGAAGTTTTTATTACAGTGAAATGATTTCGTACAATCTCTTTCTAACTAACTATTGGTTGAATGAAATGTGTACAGGTTCCTCCAAAATAAATGAAAAAATATGTCCGTCGGAGGAGGGATCTGACCATTAATGTTTTTCCTATATATAAGATATCATTTTAATGATCTATTTATCGATTTATGATCCTCGAGTTTACATGTTGTGAAGTGATTTATATAGAGAGAAAGATTCTCATGCTTTGTGCGATTTATGATTATATTGTTCCACCATGAACATCTTGTTCAGATTACATTGTGTGACTTCGATTATTGATGAGTATAGGTAAGGACTTTTGGGGATAGAAATAATGAGGTGTCGACTACCTTAATTTTTGAGACTTATGAGGATAGGAAGATAGAGGTGTCGACTACCATAAAGTCTGAAGGTATGCAGAGATAGCAAGACAGAATCCAATATTCTTATCGAGGGCTTACCCTAGTGTGGGTATGATAGATTTTATTGAAAGTATAAATCAATGGAAATTTATCTAAGGTTGTTGGATACCCTTTTTTTTAGGTTAAAATATTTCCTACTTGTTTACTTGTTTTATGACAAGTTTTATTTCTACTGCAATTTTGTTAAAGAAAGAAAGCATAAATTTCTTATACATTATTAAACATTTATATTCTCATAAATAAGATTATATATACTTTAGGGTAGAATATTTCCCTATGTAAATCTATCATAAGTTTCTTTTCCAGATCCAATTTTTTAGATCCTAAGTAAGATTGTTTCATAGTTAAGAACCAAATGGGGTGTTTGAATTCACCTTGTTTAACTTTTTTAAACATATATTTCCTTTAGTTATAAAATGTAATGTTTTTAAAATATATAATTCAACCCATCTTGTAATTGAGCATCTACATGTTATATTTTGATCCTAAAATTGGAATCAAAAGAGGTTTCTGACTGAATATACTTACATATAAGTTTTCTTCCTCATGTTTTTTTATATATTTTCTTGGATAACATTTATTGATCATGTTTTTCATAAATATTTATATCATTGTTTATAAACTTTTACTACTAAAACTTTTTGTGGAAAAATTATTTTCCTTATAGAATTGAAGGAATGAATGTCAGTTCTATAGATAATCTTAATCATTCTAGACCACCAATCATTGATGGTAATGATTATGAGTACTCGAGAGATTTGATGAAGAAAATTGTTATTAACAATGAAGTGGACCACTTTGTTATTCTTACTGAAGATTAAAAATTTATAGAAAAATAAGTCAGAACCTTTAAAAATCAAGAAAAACAAGAATATCAATTAAACTAAAAGGTCAGAAATACTTTGTTATGTTCTATGACCATGAATATATATAGTCAAATATCTTATTGTGAATATGCCAATTGTATTTAGAAGAAACTTGAAATAACACTTTTTGGAACTTCTAATGTGAAAGAAACTAGAAGAGCTATATTATGAGCTGAATATCATGGATTCTTATTTCCTTATGAAGAACCTGTTTGAAAAGTAGAACAATGATTTTTGACTATCGTCAATAGTCTTAAATATATGTGGAAAAAGGTCTTGATGATGATGTTCATGTGGAAAATATAATTTACATCCTTCTGTTTGAATGAGAATATAAAAGGATAGTTATTGATGAAAATAGGAATATATCTAACATTACTCTTGATGAGTTAGTTGGATCTATTCTTCAATACGAAACAAGAATGAAGAGAGATTATAATTTCAATGAGAAGAATAACGATAATGGAAGTGTAGCTTTCACTACTAAATCTAAATCCAAGACTCCAAAAAGGATAACTATATCTAAAGCTAAGAAATCTTTTGTCATATTCAAATCAATTGACCAAGATTAGTATAAGAATGAATCAGCCAATATTGCTTGAAGGATGAACAAGATTTTGGGAAAGAAATAATTTCTTTACAAATGTAAGAAGAAATATAGAAAGGAAAAAAAGATTCTAAAGTAACTTGTTATAAATGAAAATGGGATGGACATATCAGACCTGATTTCCCTATGCTTAAGAGAAAAGATAGAAAGTAAAACCATTCTGAAAGGTCTAGAAAGAAGTACTAAAAATATAAGGCTAAGAATGTCTTGAAGGCTAATGACACTTGGAGCTCTAGTGGTGGATACTATTTAGATGAATCTTCACAAAGTGAATCTTCTGGTCTGAAGAATATTGGTCTTATATCCATTGTACCTATTGAAAATTATTGTCTTATAACTAAGGTACACAATTATGTATCCTTAACCCATATTTCTCTAAATGAAAATTTTCCAAATGAAGTATATTATGAATCATCATATGATGAGTCTTCCTCATCAGAAGATAATACATTACCTCCTTTTGAAGAAGTTTCTAGATTTTCCAAATTACTTTAGAATAAAAATTGTAAGCTAAAAAAGAAGTTACATAAAAAAATATAGAATTTTTGTTTTAACAAAAGTAGTATCAAATCATTCTAATGATTATGATAAAAAACTATTGATTTTGAAAAGTTTTCTAAAAACCTTAAGGATGTTAATTTTGAGAAGGATACAAATTTTAAGGATCTCGAATATTTCATTTCTAAGAAAAACGTTTTAGAGGATAACTCAAACTCTTAGACTAATGACTATGAAGATAAGAATTTTGTTATTAGACTAAAATATGAAATATTTTCGTTAAAGAATCTTATATCAAATTTTACTTCTATAAGTAAAAAATTTGATAAAATATATTCACAAATTTTACTCTTAGGAATAGTTCAGGATTTGGTTATACTTATTCAAAACAAGTATTTAGTCATAACTATTTTGTTCCCCAAGGTGATCCTTTTTGCACCAAGTGTTAATGTGGTGAAAATTTGGTTAATTTTTTTTCTTTAAATAAAACCCAATCCTTAGGTTTTCATAAATTTTACTTTTCTTAAAAAATGTGGATTCCTAAGATTTTACTTTTTGAGATTTCTGGATCGAAGATGGTTTTGATTATGAATGTATGGATCTTTTATTTTTAGGAAAATAAATGAAGTAATAACAACAATATATAGTACATGGATAGTGTATTTTCCCAGAACATGACTGGTAATTAAAACTTCTATGAAAATATTATCAATATAAAAAGAGGAAAAGTAACTTTTTGAGGTAACGATCGGGGAGAAATTGTAAGTATAGGTAACATTGTTCTTCTTGGAAAAGATTTAATTTCATATTTTTTATTTGTTAAAGTTATTAAGCACCACCTCATAAGCATAATACAATTATGTAATGAAGGTTACCTTGTGAATTTTAGAAATGATAAATTTATAGTACACAAATCCAATGAAGATTTTATTATTTCTACCCATATACAATAGAATATTTACACACATAACATAGAAGTCCTTAAGATCCAAGATCAACCTTTCCTTAGTTCAATGGATGATCAATCTTTTTTATGGAATAAAATACTAGGATACTTTAACCTTATGATCCTATGAAAAAATTCAATTAAAAGACTTCTTAAGGATCTAACAGGGCTTAGATTTGTTTCTTCAAAAGATTGTGATACTTGTCAATATGGAAAGAAAATTAATTCATGCTTTAAATCAATCAGTGAAGTCTTAAAATCTGATGCACTACAGCTAGTTCATATGGATCTTTTTAGTCCAACACAAGGTGGAAGTATTGGAGGAAAATACAATGTATTTGTTTTAGTTGATGATTACACCAGATTTACATGGGTCTACTTTCTGGAAAACAAATATGAAGCCTTTTATTATTTTAAAATATTTATACCACAATTTAAAAATAATAAAAACATTCCATTGATAACTATTCATAGTGATCGTGGAGGAGAATTTCAAAATTCATATTTTGAAATTTTTTGTATTAAAAAAAGGTAGTACACATTACTTCTCATCCCCAACAACTCCTCAATAGAATGGTATTGTTAAAAAAGATATTTAATTCTATGATAGATAACTAGAAATATGTTGAGTGAATACTATATTACTAAACACTTAGGGGATGAAGGTGTATGTAATGCTTGTTATACTATAAATTGAGTTTTAACGAGACCTTTTCTTAATGAAACTCCTTATGAATTGGGGATTTTTTGAAAACCTAAACATTTTTACTTCAATGTATTTGGATGCAATGTATTCCTCATGAATACTAATGATATCTTAAATAAATTCACACCCAAATCTGATAAAGAGATTTTCTTAAGCTACTCCACTACTTCTAAGTATTATAATGTTTTTAACAAAATTCTTGTACTTTTTAAGAAACATTACATGTTAAATTTAATGAAAATGATCATTTTGTTTTTAAACAACCATAACCTAAATCATTGGATGTGTTTTAAAAAACTAATTATCAAACATTGATTGAAAATTATTCTAATAAGGAAAATACTCAAGAAATTTCTTCTGAAGTATTTACCCTGGAAGATTTTCTACCTTATGTTGATAAATAGGTTTTAGAAAACCCAAATCAGTTGTTTCTTAAGAATCATCCCATTGATTGTATCATGGTGATGTAAATCAACATGTAAGGACAATCATTTCTTTAAGAAATTAAGTATAACATCATTCATTTATTTTTCAATTAGAACCAAAAATAACTAATGAGGCTTTAGCTGATGATGATTGGATTAAATCTATGGAAGATGAACTAAGTTAATTCAAAAGGAACAATGTCTAGACCTTGGATGAAAGACCTAATGAAACTTATGTAATTAAAGTAAAATGGGTCTTCAAAAATAAATGTGATGAAAATGGATTCGTAGTAATAAATAAAAGAAGATTATTTTATAAAGGCTATAATCAACAAGAAGGAATAGACTATGAAGAAACATACACTCTAGTAGCTAGACATGAATCTATTCATATTCTACTTGCCTTTACAGCATTCTTTAATTTCAAATATTTTGAAATGGATGTGAAATGTTCTTTTCATAATGGATATGTTCAATAGGATGTTTATGTTCAACAACCACCTGGATTTGAATACAAAAAACATCAATAACATGTTTTTAAACATACCAATGCTTTATATGGACTTAATCAATCCCATAGAGCTGGGTATAATATATTTACAAGATTTTTATTAAAAAATAATTATGTTAAAGTAACTATTGATGGAACTATTTTTATAAAAACTAACAATAAAATTTTTTTGAGTGTTCAAATTTATATTGATGACATTATATTTGGATCAACTCAGCAATCATTTACTGATTCATTTGAAAATCTTGTGATATCTGAGTATGAAATGAGTACGATGGGTGAGTTAAAATTTTTCCCTGGTTTTCAAATTTCTAAAAAAATAGAAGGAACTTATATATCTGAACATAAGTATATTAAAGTTCTTCTTAAGAAGTATGGAAATGAAAATAATAAAATTATAAGCACTGCTATCAGTAAATCAAATTCTCTTGATCTTGATGAAGCTGGGAAACTAGAAGATCAGACATATTTTAGAGGTATGGTAAGAATTTTATTATACTTAATGGTTATTCATCCAAACATATTGTCTTCAGTATGCTTATGTGCAATATATCAATACAATACAAAGGAATATCATTTAATAGTGGTCAAATAATTTTTTTTTATTTAAAGGGAACTGTGGATTTAGGACTATTCTATTCTTCTGGAAATGATTTTTTTTTTAAAGTTTAGTGGATAGTGACTATGGTGGTTGTAGAATGGATAGAAAAATTATATGTGAAACATGTCATTTCTTATGATATCCTTTATTTTATTGGAATTGAAAAAAACAACATTCAGAATCACTTTCCACTACTGTAGCTGAATATGTAGTAGTGTGTAGTTGTTGTGCTCAAATGTTGTGGATGCAACACACACATACAAACTATGACATCAGTTTAACCAAAAAAGAAATATTGTGTGATAATACAAGTTCCATTTCTCTAAGAAAAAACCTTTTACATCACTCTCGTAAAAATCACATAGATATTAGGCATCACTTTCATAGGGATCACACATTTAAAAGATATATCATTCTTCAGTTTTTCATAACTCTATATTAACTTGTTGAATTTTTTTCAAAATTGTTACCCTTTAATAGAATTAATTACATTAAAAAAAATTTGGAATGATAATCATAAGGTAAACTTCCATATTTACTTTTTGTTAAAACCAATCTCCTTACATTAAGAAACTTTTTTTCATATGGGGAGTACATTTTTTTATTTTATAATTTTTTTGGAATAAGTTTATTTGTTAATAATAAATTTCAGAACACAAATATTCGGAAACTAAAATTTCCTTTGATTAATAAAATTTTCTTGAATCTATGTTTCAATGAACCTTTTAAATAATGAAAATTATTTCTATGAAATCCAGAACGTGTGTTACCTTATATGATTTTTTTCTTTCCTTGTTGGTATTTCTATCTTGTTTTAAGAAAACACTATAAGATTCACTTTCCTTAAATCTGATTTTTCTTTAAAATCTAAAAAGATCATAACCTACAAAATCCTTCTTCAGCATTCATTTCAATTGTCATGTCAGATCTAGGTTATATCAATTGTTGGATGGAATTATGAATTCAAACTTTCATCTCTATACCTATATAAAAAACCCCCTTAATATGTTCCTCGTATCTGGTTTTCAAGAATTTTTTCACTGAAGCTTTGCACCTCTACAAAGTAGTCATTCAGTTTTTAAAGCTTCCTTACATTCCAGTTGTCACTTGAAGATTTCTCATAAAATCAGATGGCTTCAAAAAAATCAATGATTGGAAAATCTAAAGAGAAAGGCTGGTTGACCCAATTTTTTCCAATTATAATTCTTTGATTTTGGGTAATATCAAATTGAATGGATGGGAATTTTTATGTGTAGATAAAAAAAATATTTAGGATATAGTGTATCCTAAACTTCTCGTAGAATTTTATTATTCAGTAAGTTTTTATGAAGTAGGAGGAAGGGAAAAGTTTTCATTTAAGATCTTTGGGACGATCTATTCATTATCCTTCTACATGTCTTCAATCATTCTTGGCATTCCTTGTCAAGGTGAAGCAATATTTTTCTCTAACAAGATTCCATAAAAGGGAGGATGTTTTTCGATAGATAAGGCAATTTAGTGCCTTGGAATCAAGGGAGTAAAGTCACCAAAGATCTACCCTCTTAAAACAAACTTTAAGTTGTTATATTTTTGGTTACAATTATTTATTATTCCCTGAAAGGGAGACCAGGACTCTCTTAACAAGAGTGATATCTTTATGATTGAATTATTGGCTAATCATAAAACGTTAAACCTAATCAAGTACATCCTTCTCACAATCACTAACATAATGAATGGAACCCTCAGGTCTCATAAAATCATGTATGTAGTGATCTTGACAAAGATTTTCATAATATATTTATAATCCTTTAAAATTCCTTGTAGTTCAAAACCCAGAACATTCAGGATTATGTTGTTGAGTGATGACACTTTAAAAAGTATGAAAGTTGGTCTCATTACCAAATCAAGAGAGTTTTATGATCTTTTGGAAAGTGATGTTCAATATATTATCAATAAAGGGGATGTAGGAGAAACTTATAATAAAACTTAAAAGAAGAGAGAAGATAAAGAACTAGAATAAAAATAAAAAGTTCCCATTCAAGAAACTCAGTCAGCTCCACCAATGCCGGAAAAGAAAAAAACATTTTCTGATGAAGTAGTAGAAAAGTGGAGAGAGTAGGAGAAGAAGGAGGAGGAGGGAGATAAAATTTCTGGTTTATACCCTGCTGAGGCAAAGGCCTTGATGATTCAATCTGCTGAAGAACTTAAAAGGAAATAAAAAGAGAATATGTTGAAGAAGAAAATGTCATAAGATGAGATCATCCTATCCCTTCTTAAGGAAACTAAGAAATCATCCGAACAGATCCGGGTAATAGAATCCTTCCTTCAAGGTCCAGTTCTAGTAGACACTCAGTGAAATAAATCATCAATACCAGACCCTATTTTGTAAGAATAAATATCCCAACAATAATAATTAGAGGAGGAATGTTATGAAAGTGAATTTGTGATCAAACAGGTGGAAGAATACCATGAGAAGGAATGTTCATCGAAAAAGTCATCGATCATAACATCTGAGGTTAAATCAACCAAAATAATATCTCCAGGTAAAGATGATAATAAATGTGATGAGGTTGATAAACCTTTTAATGATGAATGCATCAAACATGATTTCATTCACCCTGATGATATTAAAGAAGGTGATGGGGAAGAAGATGTTGATGAAGATAAGATAATAAAAGTCTTAGAATGTGGACATGAGACTTTGAAAGTTGGGAAAGAAATCTCTAGATCCAATAAAGGAAAGAATGTGGTTGATGAATTTCTTATAAAGTTCATGGTTGTGAAATACAAGAAAGATGTTGGTGGAACATCCAAGAGGAAATATGAAGAGTTAAATAAAGTTTCCTTTCCAAAAATGGAATTAGCTACCAAATCTTTACCTTCGATGGGTCGTAATTTTTTTCTTCATTATTTGAAGAAGTTAGTGAACAAAATACCTGTATTACCATGTATTGATTCAATATATCAGTTTCTTCATCATTCATTCAATCAGAAGTTATATTCGAGAAGATTTCTCATGTAAAATTTTATCAAACATGAAACAGGGTTCAAGACATTTCTTATTGGTTATGATGCTCATATGAGATAATGTAACGAAATAACAAAATTGTATAAGAGAATGTTTGATGATATGAAAATCATTGATGACTTCCAAGATTCGGTAAAAGATGTTTTTGATAAGTTAGGTGATACAATCAAAAACCTTACAACAAGTTTTTTAGAAAAGATGAATCTCACTAAATTTTCCCAAATTCCAGAAGATAGAGATCTAAATGGAAATCTCAATTCAGTTGATTTAAATTTAAATAGAGAAAGAGAACATAGGGAATAGTTAGAAGAAAATTTCAAACATCAAGAAGATGTAGTAAAGTCGTTGGTAGAAATTCAAAAGTCTCAAGAAGAAAAAATCATGTCTCTTGAAAATAAGAATCACGATCATGATCAGTTGCTCAAAATATTTTAGGATGAACACAAAGAGCTGAAGAAATTAAAGGCTACCATGAAAAAACTCATGTAAAAGGAAATGTAGGATAAATTATTTCCCTAACAATCCAATCTTTTGTTGTATTTTTTCCTTCTAACAACTTTTCCCCCATAATAATGAAAGTTTTCTTCTATTATATATTTCTAATATTTTAGGTAAAAAAAATTTCATTCCCTCCAATCATTTTTTAAAATAAAAAAGTAGAAAAAAATAACGATCATGGGAATATTAAGTAAGTAGAATATAATTTCCTAATAAAGGGGGAGATTATGTAAAGAGGAGTCATCTTAGATAATATTTTCATATGAAATAAAAAGTATCTTATCTTAGAAAGACCAGAATACAATCCTTAAGAATTTCAAAAACTAAGGGGGAGTTAGTTGTATACATCATAAGTCATAAGTAAAGGGAGATAATTATTTATTTTAATGTTTAAAAAGAAAAATACTTATTCCTTATATTCTTTTTTTAAAGGATGTTTTTGTTTTAAAAAATGGGGGATATTGTTGAGTCAATATGGTTTCCTAACGACATTTCCATTCATCTATGTTTTGAAATTCACAAACACATTTTCTTAAGGAAACTTATATTTCTATAAGAATTATTTTCTTAATTAAATTTTTTCTTTCCCTAGGAAATGTTTTATTCTTACCTTGGTTTTTAATGTGTTAAATAAATGTCTTCTCAAAATCAAATATAACCATTTT
This sequence comes from Viscum album, assembly GCA_963277665.1. Taxonomy (NCBI): domain Eukaryota; kingdom Viridiplantae; phylum Streptophyta; class Magnoliopsida; order Santalales; family Viscaceae; genus Viscum; species Viscum album. The sequence continues at coordinate 1,521,247,175 of OY728119.1, forward strand.
TTATTAAACCAAAAAATTAGGGTCCTTATCTAAAACCTTATAATCTTATTGTTCCGTGGATATTGAGTCTTTCTATTTTCCGAATCAGAATTCTATGAATTTCAGACTCCGAATTCTCTGAAATTTAGACTCTAAACTCTCTGAAATTCAGACTCCAAATTCTATGATATTCAGTCTTCAAATTCTCTGAAATTCATACTCTGAATTCCTTAGTATTCAGAATTTGAATTCCTTATATTTCAGACTCAAAATTCCTTAGTATTCAGACTTTGAATATCCATTTTTTCTAGAATCTTATTGTTCATACATTTAGACTTTGAATTCTATATTTTCTTGATTATGTTTATTTACTTTTTTAAGCTACTTTACATTCCTTAATGTATTGTTCTAACTTTATCAGATCATATTTTACTTATGTTTCTTAATCATAAGAATGTTTTTCATACATGATAAAAATTCCTTACACATGATTTTGTTACAATGAAACTATGTCATACAATTTGTTTCTAACTAACTATTGGTTGAATGACATGCATACAAGTCCCTCTGATATTCATGAAAAAATATGACCATTGGAGGAGGGAGCAGACTATTGATGTGTTTCCTATAAATTAGATCTCGTTTTTATGATATCATTATCTATTGATGATCCTAGAGATTACATGTTGTGAATTGATTTCTAGATAGAGAATTAATATCATGTTTTATGAGATTTATGAATATCTTGTTAAGTTGTGAACATCTGTTCAGATTGCTTTTTGTGACTCCAATTGTTTTTTTGTACAATCAAGGACTTCCAGTGACAGGAAGACTATGGTGATGACTACCATAATGTCCGAGGACATCTGAGGATTGGAAGATAGATGTGATGAATACCTTAAAGTTCTAAGGCTTGTAGGGATATAAAGACAAACTCCAATATTTTTATCTAGGGTTTACCCTAGTTTCAGTATGACATACTTAGTTGAAATTATAAATCAAGGAAATTTATCCAAGGTTGTTGGATACCCTTCACTTTGGGTTAAAATATTTCCTACTTGCTTACTTGTTTTGTTACATGTTTTATTTCGAGATCAATTTTGTTAAAAAAAGAATGTATAAATTTCTTATACATTCTTATACTTGTATACTCAGATAAATAAGATTCTATAGGCTTTAGGGTAGAATATTTACCCATGAAAACATATCTTAAGTTTCTTTTCCAAAACTATTTTTCTAGATCCTAATCAATACTATTTCTTAGTTAAGAACCAAAGAGGGTTTGTGAATTCACTTTTGTTAACTTTGTTAAACATACATTTTCTTTTATTTGTAAAAGGGAATGTTTCTAAACTTACAATTCACCCCCACATCTCTTGTAATTAAGCTGCTATATATTCTATATTGATCCTATAATGATCTGATCTATAATGAGAGGCTAACCCTTGTATCACCTAATGGATGAAATCCCATGATTCAAGAACACATACACCTAGCTTAATATTTTATATTTTAATCAGGGGATTAAAGTTATTTAGGGTCATATTCAATTATTATAACATTAGATTCTCTCTATCCCTTTAAAATTTGAATTACCAAAATAAATTTATATCCCACTTTTCAAATATATGATGTATGATGATAGTAGTTGTTTTAATGGTGGAAGAATTCATGGTGGTGGTCCATTTTTTAGAGTGGAATGTAGATGCCTTTAGACATTTCATTAGGTTGATGTACATTCATACCATGTATGTTGTGAGGCTATGTGTAGAAATGTTTTGACAAATAGAGAGTGGGATAGATAAATACATGTTGTGATATTATGCGGTATCATTATGGTTGAATCCATGTCTTTGTGCATCCCATTACTCTCTTTCTTTAAAAAAATTTAACATAGATGAAAACTAATCATAGGTTCATGAATATTTAATCCCTAGTCCTAACTCTTTTACATATGGCTTTATTAAACTACCATACTATATTCCACATTTTAGTAATTATGTTTAATGATATCCACATGAAAGACACTTAAACGCTAGCCTAACATGTCACCTGACCCAATCCACCACTAAGCTCCAAGGGAATTCAGGATCCCCATGTGGTAGCTTAGTAACATACAAGAAAAAAGTAATTATGTTCTTAATTATAAAAATTAATGGATTTATGTGAGGATAATATTGAACCCATATGAGAAAGTTGTAGTTGACATAGAAGAGTGTCTTTTGGGTTGTATCAAGGAATTGGGAAATTATTATTTGGAATAAGAAACTTATGAAAGAGGGATAAATAAAAAATCCACAATTTAAAGTCAAAATGACACTAATTTCTATTTTTCACTAGTTGAACATGAAATTTTACTTAAAATTAATTTGGATTGTGATCTTGACTCATAGAGGTAGCATGACATTTGAAAATAATGAATTATTAGTTTTTCGCTTTTTTAGTTTTTCTATTTGTAATGAGGAATGATAATTGGATTTTATTAGTTAAATTGATTTTATTTTTGAATAGTGTAATAGTGTAAGTGTGTGGTGCCAAACGTTTTATTATTTGATATTTTTTGAGTTAATAAGTAAAACCAAAATTTATAAAAAAATGTAGAAATAATAAAAACATTTTAGACATTTTTGAATCATTCATTTAATTTCTTCATTCCTAAATCATTGATATTTAGGTAGAAATTTATTTTGGAGTTAATTTAAATTCCATGAAATGATATTTGGTTTTTAGTTGACACTATAATAAAGGCTTTAATTTATCATTTTAATTTTTTATATTCATTTCTAGAATAATTTGAACAAGACTAAACAAAGTAATTAGGATTCAGGTATGGAGATGAAGAAAATAAAAAAGGGGTACAACATGTATGAATTTATAAAAAAAATAATGTGTGCATTTGGAGAATATATATCACTTTTACTTATCTCGGGTATAAGAATTTCAATTAACTCTTATATAACTTTGTTCCACGATATGATCTATGAGTTTTTGAAGACCCAATGTGAGTTCCCTATCTACAGATATTTTGTTCCAGAATTCCATGGGGGGATGGAATGATGTTTTGTGGTGTTGGTGAAAAAACATTACATTAGATAAATACGCACACATCCGTTTCAGGTAGTTTCCAATAGGGATTAGTCATAGAACTGGAACCACCCAATCGTTCTCATACCCATGATAACTCATGGACTTGCTTTCCAAAGTCAGGTTTTTATTGGGGAACTTTCCAAACGATATATAAGAACTCACATTGGCATAGAAGATGAGAGGTTAGGATCATTACATCATTTTTGGAGGAATTGTTTCCTACTCCAGGACACTATTAAATATTTAAGATGTTTTCTAGATTCCTTCATTAATTTTCTAGTATGGTGTGGGTCACCCTTAAATTAACAATCAATTATTTGAAGGTATGAATTTTATAAATATCTATATGTATTAGAGGTTCTTCATTGATGGATGTATATGTATATATCTAAGGTTCTCCATCAATGGTAACCTCTCAATTACTTATCAGATATTATTATTTTTCTATTACTATGATGTTGTTTTTGAGATACATGGTGTGGACCTCTGGGGTGTATCATCATCCAAGACAATGAGAGTTGTTTGGATATTAGGATCAGACCAAAAAATTGGATTCCTACATTACCATATTAATGGAATCAAAACCCATGTAGTTCTATTCCCCTTAACAGGACACATCATAACTTTTAAGATTAAGCCATATTGACCAATATGTACAGTTCAACATCATGTGTCATGGATATCTAGGAGGAAGGTGTCTACTCAATGTTTTGTGTGGGATTTAGTCTAGAGTGGCCCTAGAAACCTGAAATGGATTTAGGCTCCTAGGTTGGAATATGACCCTAATAAGAATATGACACAAAGAAGATTTGCGTCAATTTAGGTTTGGTGGGTTTGGATTATAGGTAGTTCTCATATGTATTCCATTTGGATGAGAATCGAAGTCCATTAGTTCGGTTGTTAGGACTCATGACTATGGAACCCCTATAAAGGTTTGTTGCATAGGGTTGTATGGGCCTTTGAGAGGATTGAGTTGGATCATACAACTGGGTGGATTTCCTATGAAATGATTTTTGTTTTTGTTGGGGCTTATAAAAATATGAGGCCCATATAGTTGTTGTATAGTGACATGGTTTTGGCTTATACAAAGTTGGAGGACCATATTTGGATGGGGCATACACATGGAATGATGTCCATATTGGGTTGTGGCATACACTCGGAATTAATTCCATATTTTGTTGGGGTGTACATTTTGAATGACACCCATATTTGTTTTGTAAATAACTTGGAATTATTTCTATATTTGGTTGGGGATTACATTGGAAATGATACCCAAAGGTTGGGGATCATTCATAGGTCATAATCCACGCCAACTTCTAAGCCCACATGAGTCATGTGAGGTTTGAGAATGAAGAGGAAGGGGTAGATCTGGGAAACAAAAAAATCATCTTTGTCTGACTGTGGATGAGGCCAGGACCCAAAGTGAGAGACAAAGAGAGAGGGATTTTATGTTTATATTCCCTCCCATCATTGTATCAAGAATAGTCATGTCTGAATACCCATATAAATACTACCCATGGGTATAAATAAGGAAATAGGAATTAAATAGGAGGGGTCGTATATGAATGGATAGGGTATTACTCCATGAGGTATTCTCAATTACTGGTTCCTGGGGAAGAAAAGAGTATTATACAATATCCATCTAAGGTAATTAAGAGTGATCATATCCCTCCCCACTAGAACCATAAGTCCCTAGTCTCAGAGATGATAGTTTAAGGATATAGCCTTAACCCACATGTCTGATACTGGAAGATCCCATACACATCCCCTAGGTTCAGGGTCCTTGTGACCATGGGAATGCATATCCGCATGCACCCCGAGGATCCTACTCATCTAGTGGCTCAAGTGCAATACAACTCTAATTATAACAATGAATATATGAATGGGAGACATGAATGTGTGTCTCTTATCACATTCACCAATGTTAGGAGTATTTGGTGGAGGCTTTAATTTAGTAAGACATAGGTAAATGATCCATACTAAGGGTAGCCCTTCCATCAGTGGCTTGAAATAGGGATTAAAGATGGATCACACAGGTGAAGGATGGGAAAATCAAGGAGGTAACATGCATGTCCTGACTTGAAAAGATGGAGGTGTTTCACATTTGACTTGGGTGGACATGGAAGTGATTCACATAGGGGGAGGCCTGTATGATCTATAGATTCCTTAGTATATTGATCACCTAGGAAAAAACAATTTGGACATGTGATATTCTAGGCCCCAAGGGATTCCTCAGGTGTCCTTGAAAGTGTCTAGTTCAGGTCCCAGGTTAGGGGAGGGGACATTGAGCAAGTGGTTATCCACTAGGGGAAAGGTTCTTTGTTTAGGTGTCCTATGTTTTAGAACCTAAAGGGACTTATATCCATATATCCCCCATAATTATCTCTTTTCATGGGTTGTAGAGGGATAAATGCTATAATTGTTGAGACCTAGGAGAAGGGGGAACATGATTATATATTGTTTTATTCTTTCAATTTTTTAGTTTTTCTAAATAAGGATCCCTAGGATACTGTTTATGAGAATATATGGAGACCTGGGTGAAGAGTTTGGATTGTGTAGGTATATCATGCATACCAATGTGCAGGTGTATCATGTGTAGTTCTGCTACGTGACCAGGTTATTTGTGCTTGGGTAACACCATTGGATGCGTATGTAACCCTGTGCTCTGATGCTATTCTGGGAAACTTGTAAGGAGGGGATTTAGTAAGCGGTTAAACCCTTGGAAAAAAAATCTATTTTATTATTATTTTATTCAAAAGGTATTTCCCATTAACACCTTTTCATTAATGTGACAAAAAAATGTGTCTACAGAAGACCCTCCCCCAGGGTTGGATCTAATCGAAAGAAGAGGGTCTGATCAAGAGGTAATTTGATGAAAATGGCTTTTCGGTCACACAGGTCATTCATACAGGATATCCACATAAGACTATTGTTCATGAGGAGTATGCACACATATCTCACACATGGGACCCTACATCTATAAATAGAGTTGATTTCCTTGATGGTAGTCCTCTCATTACCATACTGCTGCTCTAATCATGATGGTATTCCATGTAGGAATTAGGCTTAAGATTCATTCTCTCATTCTTTGTTTTCATAGATCTGGTATAAACCTAGCATTATGACTCTCATGTATGGGTTAATTTCTTAAGAAATTATTCTTGGGTGAATGACTTGCATGAGGTCACTTGGCTGAGTGACATGAGTGAGGTCACTTGGTGGATTTAATTGCGGGAATTCACTCCTTTTCCAAATTTTAGAATTTATTAATCTCTTTTCAAAACAATGAGCTGATGTTTATGATAATTATGGTGCTTCCTTGTATGTTCAATGGCCACTCAGAAGAATAATGTTTAAAATTAAAAATCTATAAATCTCATCAGGGATATAGAAAAACATTTTGGCTAGACTATTTAGATGTACATGATACTACCCTATAAGATATTAAAATTTAATTGATGAAATATAAACATGAGTATCCATAGAGAAACTACCTCCCACTCTATGGCCATGAGAATTTGAAGGATATATTGATTCCCGAATAGAAGAATTATACTCATCTTTCCTAGTTTCAAGAATACATGATCTTTATTACTACAAACATCTCTATCATTGTTGTATACATCAATGCAGGAACATCACCCATGGTCAGTGTCATGAATCACAACCAGTATACTCCATATCTGAAGTCTCATAAGACTAAATTAAATCCTCACTATTACTCATCCATATTCCATGATTCTAAGAAGGATCGGTTGATGGGATGGAGGAATAATGGGATTTCCACCAAAGTGGGGTGTAAGACCTAAGTGGATGTGGGCATATTGGGTGACTCATACCTATGCTAAATTTTTTATTATGATGAAAATGGAGGGTCTTTATGAAGTCATCTTGGCATCCCATACATATCTATACAAAAATCATGATTTAATTCATGAACTACTAAGTTGATTGAGCCTAAAAAATATGTCTATTTGATGCATAGAGAATATGGAATTATCCTATGGGATGTCCTCAATATATCTCGATATCTGATCCTCGGAGAGATGTTTGATGAATTTATCCCATCGAAAGAGAAGTGGGATGATTCTAAAAGGATCTCCAGTTTGGATCATGATCTTTGGATGATATCATGGGAAATTAAGAATGAAGACCCTACATGATGGGAGATGCCCATCAGGAAGATTGGATAAACACGTTTCTATAACCAACGGGGGATTTCCACACCTGAAAAGGTCCTACGGGGTTTCCCAATATTGTGAAGTAGGTAATTCCTACTAAAATATGTTCTACATTAGAACAGGGAGAGCGTGAAAGATTTCGGTACAAAACCAAGCCTAATGTACCTACAAAGACATGCCTTGAAGGCTTATAAACCATGTGCCTAAGTATTTACTTTCTATCTGTTCATGAATCCAATGGTGGTGTGAGGATGGGGACATTTGTTATAGTGTCCAAGATACTTGAGAAAAAGAATATTAGGTTATAAATATGGATTTTTTTAAAAATCACGGATTTGTTCTGCATATTCCTATGGGGAAGGCCCCTTTCAGAATCATGGGTTCATTACAAGTACTATAGGGATGTTTATCTTATCACATTAGATCTTATAATGTCCTGTGTTAGGTTAATGTTCCCGAGGTCTGGTTTCAACCATTTATTCTGGTTGTTCCTAGTTTCCAGCCCCAGTCTTTGAAGTCTGGTGATACCATGAAGAGTTTTAACTTATTCAAAGAGTTTATAATTATTCTATATAAATATCCACATACTGGGATGTATAATAATGATGTAAATGGTGATGAATAGATATCATGCAAGATTACCTTCATAGACAGTGTGCTAGTGACCCAAATTGATGGTGAGATTTTTTGTGAGGAATATTATCCATATATATTTTCATTCCATTTTAGATTCTTTTAGAAAATAACTATATCTCATCCAATGCATGTTCAATTGGAGAAGAACCCAATGGTATCTTTACAGTTGTGGATGCATACAATGATGGATATGAATCATGTGGTAATCATCTTGCATCCATAGAGTGCATCTACTAGGTTGAACTTTTGATATGTTAAGGCCTATATTTTAGTATATGTCGAAGGTTTTTTAAAATAATATCTTCTTGATTCGAGTATTTAACTACTGTTGGGTGTGGGAAGTGAGGTAGAGAGTTTTTACCCCCTCTTGAATGTTTTTTCAATCCACCCAATGGTGATTTATCTTCTATATAAGGTTTCGATAAAGAGGTCCCAAGAATAACCAAGTGAAACCTTTCATGGATTACTCCACCAACATGGATCAAAAGTGCTACACCAATATAGGTGAATCCTAGGCAGCCCAATCATCATTATTAAGAGGAAACCCAAACTCCATTTTCCAATCCTTCAACCGTAATAGAGAGAGTCATGAATCCTGTGAAACCAGAGGTTTTCTGATCGTCTTCAAATTAGGACAGAACAATATCAAAATATATGAAACAAGAGGTAGTCCAATATTGGTAGGACATGCCTTCTAATACTAAGGATGTGTGGTTTATCCTTTGTGGTGGGTTGAAAATTCTAGAAATTGGAGATGTTTGAGACCCAACCAATCATATATTTAGAGATGATCCTATCGAGGTGGGAATATATATTAAGGATCTATATATTCTCATTTATGAAACTAAAAACTAGATTCATACCCTATGGATGTTGGAGTATATGATTAAATTATGGGCCCGATGAGGGGGTCAACCACCTGTATTTTAAAGAATGGTCGATCTATGTCAATCCAAAGGATGTATGTTCTTCAATTCATGTTTCCTATTTTATTAATCCTTTATGACACCTAGGAAAAATGTTCTACTAATAGGAATGTTAACCCTATTTTTTAGTGTAAAAAGAGGAAATTGGATGAGGTCCTATCATTGATGTATGTCCCAACCGACACACCACTGGGAATGGATGAACCAACTTATGAACTAGGAGAGTCACACTCGGGCTAGAAGATGATTGAGAGTGAGATTGTATGAGAATATTTATTACCACATCCGGAGCTTATATTTTAAGAGGTAGGTGGTAGCCTCCCCAATGAAATAGATTGAATGATGAAGAATGAACTCCATGGGTAAACACCTCATTAGTGATGGTAATTCATCATGATTCCATTTATTTCTTCGTTATCTTGAACAAATGTATAATCATGTCCATTTTCATAGAATATCTTTCTATTTACTCTATAAAGGTTCTTGTAAATGATCCATTGAGAAATGAGTAATATGTTCTAGATAAGATTTGGATTACCATATGAGAATTAGCACTTTTAGAAGGAGAAGCATCAGGGGTTTAGGACACATTATATCCTCTGATCCCTGTAGAGGGGGAGGATGATTCTGGTAATGTAATGTGTACATAAAAAGGTATCATATAGTGACTACTGGATTTTAGTCCTTATGATATTTTATATTCGTCTCATAGACCATATAATCCCATAAAAACCATTACTGACCCTACATATGTCTCTGAGGATATTGTTCAGGGTCTTAAGTCGTCATATGAAGGTGTTGTGTTTGTTCGTGAACCCAATGTTTTGAGCATCCCTATAGGTGATACTGTCAATTGTCTTGTAGAACAAATAATTTCCATTGGAAATCATCACATTAATGTTGATGACATTTTGAACATATTAATCTTCCATCCTCATTATAAGAGTTTGTATAATTTAATAGGGAATTAAATGGACCAGAGTCTATACAATTGTGGAAATAGTTTTTTAAGACTAATGTTTTAATAATGATTGGTTGAATCATGAAGCTTTATCTATGGATAATGTTGTGGAAGTGAAGAGTCAACAAGGTGTCTAATTACCTCATATTATCACTACCAAGAGATAACTAAATCAAAGGGATTCCAAAGAAGGTATATTTGTGATCTTCCTTAGACGAGCCCTGGGTAGACCTAGAAGAATTCCCCCATCAGGAGATTCTGGTTCAAAATGATGAGGTTGATGTTGTTAGGGAGGAATACACCCAAGCCTCTGATCCATCAATGGGTGAGTTCCACTAACTAATATAATCACATCCTGCTTATTCCTTCTATTATATTTTTGAGGCTAATAATGATCCTTATCCATTATCTAGTGCCATCAACTTCTACGGCCAGACCTGAGGGAGGAGGATCCATGCCAATTAATCTAACATCTGAGAGAAAAGATATCACTATCCTTGAAGGAGTATGGTAGGGTACCTCATTGAGAAAACTTATCCCAGAGTACATTTCTCTCTTTGACAGTGGTTATAAGTCAAATTTGGAGATTCAAAATGCTTTTCCGATCACATTCAATAATGTCTAGTGGGATATCTGGAAGATAATTTCTGAGACTCCTTTTGTAGATCTACCCTTGTGACTCTTTTGACTTCCATTTCTATTTTTCAAGATAGGATATGGATTATTTGATTACGACATGATTTCTTCCCCCATGGAGGATGTCATTCACTAAAGAGAGTGATAACACAAGCTACAATAACACCTTATCAAAGCAATTCTACTTGTTAACACTAATGATCATTGAGATGCATTATCCCATGTGGAGGCCAACCATGATAAGAAATTGATGGAATGTAATAGATATAATAATGATAAGTCTATAAAAATATTGTGCCATTAGCAATAAATAGATTCCACCCAAAGAGAGCTCATACAACATCGTCAATTGATGTAAGGAACACAAACATAGGGGTCAACTGTCATTTTGTATGTGATGTGGGAACTCTATTTGGATGTGGAGGCTTGGGATATTTATTTTTCCATTCATTAACGTGATTCTGATAGGGATCATGAGGATTTCCCAAAAATAAAATTTATGTGGATGAACTTCATTAAAATATGAAAAAGAGACTCTAACATTTGAATTCTCCTTATATTTTTTAACGCATAAATGAAAAGGATTTGGTTTATAATCATCCATGACTTCATCTATATTTTACTTTTGTAATTATATCATAACATTGAAGCTGGTTTGCATAGAAAGATATATTTGTGTCAGTGATTTGTATCAACTATGATAGGGATAGTGATACACTCTAGTTTTTGCCAAGGCCTTTAGGCCTAGAGAGCGAAGTTATAATATTTATAGAGTTACATGGAAGACCGTAAAAAAATTGTTACTTTTTTATCATCGCCCTAATGGTTTCCGATGTATATCATCAGAAGACATAGAGAGTGAGAATTGGATTTTTCTTAGGCCGCTCTTTGTGGGTTTTCAACCTAAAACGTTTCTACCTTTTTTATTTTTATTATTTGATCATTTCCTAAACCGTGAAAAGTGTAGGCCTAGCGAGCTTAGTCGCATCTTTTATCTAGAGTTCCCTTTGTAGGTTTTCAACCTAGGGAGTACTATGTTTGTTTTAAGGGGATGTTTAAAGTCATAAAAAATATACTAATGTAAATGGTGTTTTAGGTTGGATAGGTTTGACCATGAGTTTTGGAATGATTACCCAAACAAAGATTGTAGACCAAGAATCTTCCTACCTTCTTCAGATACCCCATGGGGAATTTTGAGTTTGGACTAATATCATTTTTTAACCTAATTCATGATTTGAGACATGTATGTGAGGAATAGTGGTAGACCAATTTTGAAAATAAGTTTCTAAAATTATATTTTCAGGGATTAATGAAATAGAAGAGGTATCTTCTATGGATGAATTCACCTCTAGTTGAAAATACCATTTTATGGGAGACATTATGAAATTACTCAACTATTTCATTTTTATTAGAAGAAAAACCCACCAAACAAGACCGCGCAGAGGGACACAACAACTCAAGGAGGTATAAAATAGTGAAGGCCAAGATGATCTCCCCTAATTAAGAACACACCCTTAGGCTTCATTTGTTGAATATTCATAAAACACTTGACACTAGTACCTTCAGCCTCCTCTACCATGACAACACGGTAATCCGCCACCTTATTCCCCTCACACCACGTATGAGCCACAATGATGCCCCTGTTATTGATCTCGGCACAACCCCTCCTGATAATGTAAGAAATTGACCAAGGAGATATGATTTTACCCTGCATGTAGTCATGTATCACCATAGAATCAGTTTCAACTTCATTTATAAAAATATTCTTCTAATCACACAAACTGAGCCCAGCCAACATCGCCCTTACCTCGACTTGAATAGAGATTCCCCACCCAAAGTAGGTTGAAAAAAAAACACAAACCCCCCCCCCCATCTCGATTCACTCCACATCCTTTCATAGTAACCAAATCACAAGATCCATTGAAATTCATTTTTAACCCTCTAGCATCCAGAAACCATTGAACCCACATGCCTCTGTCCATGGAACACTCTTGCCGCATCACTATTGTAGTCAATTGAATATTGTGAAGAGAAGGAGAATTACTTTAGTTATTGATACCAATAACCAGATCCAGAAGTAGAATTTTAATCCTTATTACAATATTATTCCATATTGATAATTTCCCCTCAAACCTTGATCTGTTTCTGGCTATCCAGATACACCAGCACCCGGTATTTGAAATCACTGCTCTTGCCATTCTTTCTGGACCATCACCACTTACACCATGAAACCATCTATAAAATAAAGAAACACCCATGAGATCTGGAGAAACAAACACAGTAAATACACCAAAATAACCCCAGAAACCTAAGGTCCAGTCACTTTAAAAAAAGATGATTAGAAGTCTCCTCCTTATTAACCCTGCAACAATGAAATTTATAAAGATGGTTATACCCAACCTTTTAATATTTTCGTCCGTAGGAATGTCCAAATTCTGAATCCTCCAGAAGAGAAAATTAAACATGATAGGAACCCTGTTACACCATACAATACTGTTCCAATCATCCTACACACCCTGATCATATGAAATCCGAGAAAAATCCTTCATCAAAAAATTCCCAGAATTAGAGGTAGTGATAAAAAATTTATCCATTTCTGAGTTCAAGTCAATGAGATCAAAAATATCCTTTTGATCCTTATTCAAGATAGCATTAATGAAGCTGGGGAATCCACCATCCTCCTTGAAGGATATCATAGGAGCAGGGCATCTAGGAAAACCAATACAAGATCATTCCCAGTTATCATTACAAAAAGAAATATTTCCTACCCCCATAATCCCTTGAGAATTAAACCTTATGATTGGAATCAAATTCTGAATTAAAGACCACAGCACAGACCCATGAGAAATAAAATTCCCAGACATAACTTTCCCCCACAAAGTACGTTTCTCCACTACATCCCACACAAGTCTTACATGTTTACCGTGAATACTTCTAACCAAACTCCTCACATTTATAACACTCTCTTGAAAAAATAATGCCAACTTGTTCCAAGAAGAACAATGAAGTTTACCCTCATTCTAGGCATCCCAGATAAAATTGACGATAACTTGATCAATAGAAGAAAAAACACCCTTCAACATATTACAGCCCAAAAAGGAATGTATTGGGATGACACTTAGAACAATATCACTTAATGTTATTCGACTAGCAAAATATATAAAATGATTTTTCAAATTAAGCACACAACTGACTATATTATTCATAATACCATAAAAATCAACAATTTGAATACGGTCAGAAGCTAAAAGAGACCCCATATAAGTCATCGTAAATGACCCCCTCTACATATTCGGATTATTACCCAGGGATTTCAATTGTCTTTTCCAATATTTATTTGAAAAATAAAAAATGCTCTTAGATTTTTTAATAGTATACCCACTCCATAAACAATATTCATCCAATAAGTCAATAAGCACCTTGACTGATCTCCCACTGCCATTCATAAAAATGAGAGTGTCATCCAAAAATATAATGTTTGAGACTCATTGTTGATTCATAGGCCTATGATAAAGAAGAAAATACCCCATGGAGATCATTATGTTAATAATCCTACTAAGAGGATCTCGCATAAGGATGAAGAGGGTTAGAGATATAGGGTCCCCTTGTCTCAGCCCCTGGGTGGTTTTAAAAAAACCCTGAGTTTTTTCCATAAAAGTGACTTCCATCCATGTGATTCTGAAACATCTAAATACAATATCTATTGCCCATGTAGATAAACCTAGACATTTTAAAACTCTACTAATAAAGCCCCACTCTATTCGATCATATGCCTTATTCATATCAAATTTAAGGGCCATGTTAGAACTATGGGTTTTGAAATTAATGTATCATTTTTGGAAAAATATTTCCATAAAAATAGTTAATATTTTAATTCTAAACTAAAAAAATGTTAATGATAATTTTTTGGGATCTTTCTGAAACAATTTAATTTTTATTGAATAGTAAAAAAATATAGTTTTCATGAAAATACTGTATTTTTTTTTTGATAGAGCCTAGATATATTTATGATATAAAATTTACTAAAATTATGTAATATATAAATAATGATGTTATAAGTAAAATATTTTCATATATAAATCAGAACTGTATGTTATAATTTATTTCAGGACAACTATAAAAATTTATTTTCAGTGCTGAAACAGGACCTACGAACCATTGGAAATGTCAAATATGGTTCATTATAAATAATAGTTAATCTATAAAAATTATATTCTAAAATATTTATTTTTTATTATATTTTATTTATTTATTTATCTATTATACTCGAATTTTATAATTATATAACATAAATCTTATCCAAATGTCTGTGTAATAATTTAATAGGGTATGAAAAGACCAAATAACAATTTTAAAATTTTTATTGACATTTATATGAGTTAATATACATATTTAACGAATATAAAACATTATATTGAACCTAATTAATTTATTATTATTATAGTAATTTTTTTAATTTTTTATATATGAAATAATTAAAATTAATGATTAAGCAACAATGATTTAGCACTTGTGCAAGAAAAAAAAATGTTTTTATTTAAAATTATAAGAATTATTAAATGACCAAAAATTTGGGTAATTTTTTTTAAAGTAAGGCTAGACCACTAGGAATATGTTATTTGATTTTGGGACACTTTGTACCCCCAAAATTCACTTTAAGACGTTTAGAAAATTTTATTTAAAAATAAGTAAATGTGTTCATAATATAAACTTTATTTTTCATGAAATTTTTATTTATGTTTTTCGGGAAGATATTTGCAAAAATAAATATTTTTTGGAATGATAATCAAACGAACTTTTTCATGGATTGTTTTTTTAATGTTTAGTTAAAATTAATATACCTTAATGGCTACCAAAATTATGATGAAATAAATTTTTAATTAATCAATAAATAAAATTAATGATATTAAAAAATTATATAAATATAATTCTATATTTTCAATCTAATTAATGAATTATGTATATGATTATGATATCTATATGATATAATAAAAAACATTATTCAAATTTTGAACTTTTTTTTCATGTTTTTAATATCAAATGTTATGAACAGGGTTTAATTTTATTGAATCGTTTTTCAAGAATATGATATATAATTAAAATATTTAAAAATAAAACAGTTATTTAAAAAATCTCAAAAATATTTATTTTGATGAAAATTTAATATCATATTCTTTTTTCCCCATTTGAAAGTCTTAAAACTGATAATAAATTTTTTATTTTTTAATAATTTGAATAAATATTATCTCATCCCTCACCTCAATTATAAAAGGTGGCTCCCTCTTTCACAAATTTTAAACAGTTAAAGCCTTCATTCCCAGATAAACTATACTAAATTCCCTAATTTTCATCGCTTAAAAAATTCAAGTGCATTTGGTCTCACAAAAATAGCACTTACAAAAGCCTTAAGGAGGTCTTCAAAGAGGTATTTTCAAGAGGTAAGATTTCTTATTCTTCTCATTCAAATTCTTTCTCGATTATACCTTATTGCGACAACTTATCCAATGATTCATGACATCTATATTGGAATATATACACTAAATTATGTTGTTTTATGGTAAAATCATCAAAAAAATATTTCATCTTATCCATTTATTCTTAAATAAAAATATTTTCATACGTGGTACGTAAATACAGCACCTTTGTGGATGAGGATTCATTGTTTCCCTTTTACCGAAATCATGGAAAATTTAAATTCACATGTAATTTTTTAAAAGAATATATATATATATATATATATATATATATTATCAATTATTTATTATTAGTAGTAGTATTTTAAAAAGGAAGACACAAATAATCCAACCATAGAAACCATGGAAAATGCATCCGAAACAATAGAAATAACAAAATAATGTTAATAAATGGGTTGAAAATCCTATCAGAATATTATGTATCATATTATAAACAATATTTTAGTTCTTTAATAATTTTTTAACACTATTCTAACACATGTACATGAATTTTGAACAAATGTTAAGGAATTTGATCATGAGGTAAGGGATATCTTAACTCAATTTCCATTCATTGATTTAAACATCCATGTCATTGGTTATGTTTTTCCAAGAATATGTGTTAACTTACTATGATTGTTTTGTACATTATATACACTGATATTGTGTAGATTTATATTTTCCTCACCTAATTATGTCATTTATTTTTCAGAAATCTAATGATACAATCTTTGTAAGGGTTAATTTCACAATCTCACTATTATCTAAGTATGATTAAACATAATTATTTATTGGGACATATTTATCATCCATGTCCATGTAATTTTTTTAAATCTTATCAAAAGGAATAATTTTATGGTTTTATTTAATGACTATTTAACTAAAATACCATTTTAAAAATTTTGAAGATTTATTCTTCTAAATCTTTATCATTCATGTCCATGTTTTAAAAATGGGGTCCATAGATTTATTTATAAGGACATAAATATTTTAAATAGTTAATTTTCTAATTTCTCAAAAATGATTAAAAATGGTATGGGAATATTTGTTTAAATAATAATTTTTAAAATTTATTCTTTTATAAATTCTCAGTATTTGAATAAATGTTTTCAAAGTAAAAAAGGGATTTTCTCAAGAAATTTTAATAGAGTATTTCATCTATGTCAACATACATTGTTGGATATTATTTTTGATTGTGGTTTATCTCTTAAGATATCAGTTAACATATTTCATTCAATGGTTTATGATTAATTTGAATGTGGATGAGCGATCTTAATACCATTTTCCATATTATTCTGAATGGTTAGTGATTATGTTTACGGGTTGGGAAAATATATTTACATTTTATATGTTAGTTTCAATATGAATATATATGTTTTTTATGTTTAGACCCACTAATATGATGAATGGATTAAACTTAGTATGTGTAGTGTGGGGCCCACAATATCCCCTAGATGCATCGGTAGGTCTCATGAGACAATACAATATTGTGTATTGGTTGAGGCCTTACTCGAGTATTTTCAAGCATCATGTCCAAGGAATTGACTATATGTTTCAATTATCCCACATTATGCATCCCCTCATTATGATATTATTAATTGAGAATCCATTTGATTATTCCAATAGTAGAATATCCTTCATTATGTTTTATTATCTTATGATCACTTATATTGATTTATTTAATTAGATTTCATTCCATTCATATTATGTTCATGTATATTTTTTAAGGCATGTGTTTTTAGATATTCACCATCCCTATTGATTATGTTTATGATAACTTCTAATGTATTACCTACCCTTATTAAGAATCTGATCTCACCCCTTTCTTATGTTTCCTTTCCATATGTTATAAAGAATAAAACTTTTAATATTCTTTCAAGGATGCAGTTTATTTCATTTTATAATGTATCATGTTTTATTTTCCTTTCCCAATGTAATATGGGTGCAACGAATGTAATATGGTCTTCGAAGAATACTAAACCACGCGGTCTTTTGGGATTTGATACCTTTTAATCCTACCAATGTAATAAAATAATGCACCAGATCTGGAATTCTCTGGTCGGGGAGTTACAGTTGGCATCAAAGGATGTTGTATAGAAAACTTTGGCACTAGATTTAAAAACATAGATTATAGAACATATCCCGGAGATAGAATTTGGGAATAATTATAGAATAAAATGCATGAATTTTGGTAATGTGGAGATTATGTGGGTCTTCCTAGAAATATATTCTTGTCTAGATACGACAAGGGGATGTGGTTATGGAATAAATATACTCAATAGTAACAACTTCGACAAGGAGTACGAGGCCTAACGTGGGGAAACCAAGAACACAAAAATTGGCCTTACTGCGCACTTCATTCTAACATACTAGGGGATATTCTTATAATAAATTTCATTTTCTTCAAAAATAATTATGAAGGTTTTAAAAGTAAACATGTCCTCAAAACAAATGTTAATGATTATGAGATTAGCTACACTTAAATTTATCATTTTATATTAAGTATTTAACTAGTATTAGGATTTTACAATATATTTAATAATTTTATGATCTAATCTATTTTATGAAATGGTTTAGGAATGGGGCATACTTGAAGGAATGTGAACCACATTAATGCACATAATCCAAAGAGTTTGAATGGACATTTATTTGATGGGTTTAAGATAGTCTTTAGAAGGGAACTGGTCTCATAAACATTCTCATCATATGAGGAGATAATATCATGACTTATCAAGAATGAGAAATAGTTTACTAATTATTATTTCTTTAGAAGGAATCAGGAGAAAAATATGATAACTAGGAAAAATACATATCAAGGGAAGAAAAGAAATATGTATTTCCCCGAATGTGATAATTATAGAGGGAAACACATTGGTTTATTCTTAAAAGGAACTTAATTTTTATACACGTGTGGAGAGAGGGGTCACGATTCTTGTGATTTCAAGGGTACGAAAAAAATCTCTGTTTTAAAATGCTTCAATTGGAAGGAGATAAGACACTATGCAAATCAATACCCATGAATCTAAGTAATATACACCAAAATAGGAAAATGGATCAGGGTCAAGATTAATATACTACCATTGATAAAGAGTAAGGATTAATGTTCTTCTGTTTCAATTCAAGAATTATGTATTTTCAGTTTTTAAATCAATGATATACTGGTTATATGAATTAATGAATATGTAAGTATTCTACTATAGTACTATTTCATTAAGGATGTAAGGTCATGTGATGAATGGTACAAAAGAAAAGTGACTAATTTGGAAGTAATCAATTTGTAAAAATATATGGTTGATGGAATTAAAACCCTTAATATGTTCTAGATACATAGATATCGACTTCAGAAAAAGAGATGATTGATTTGGATATTGTAAATTGGATATTACTATATTTGATATAAATAATGGAATGTCCCCAAAGTTTTAGAGTCTAAAAAATTTCATACATAAGTAATATATCCAAATTCCTATGTTTTACATAAGGAATAATGAAGCATGAAAGTATTCGATAAGGATTTATGGTAATTTATGTTATTACCATGCTTTAATAGAATACAAGGATAATATACTCAAATGTTTTTATGTGATGATTAAAAGACACTTCATGTTGTTTAATAAGTTCATTATAGAAATTCAGTGACCTTCCTTCTAATGTGTTGGATCATAATATTTGGGAAGAGTTAACCATTTATAAAATGCTTTAATTTGATCTTTGGGAAAAAAATTAGAGTTTATTTTACCCTGTGATATAACTTGTTCCAGGAAATGAAGTAGGAATAGTTAAAGGAATAACTGATGTATAAGTTTATATTTATAGAAATTTATCATGTACTCAAATTTCCTAAAAAAATAGAGTGAAATAATTTCTCGACATTAGTGAAAGGATCTTGAAACAAAAAAAAATACCATAGTACCTTCTTTTCGATGTGGGTTTTCCATGATGGTGTTTTTTTGTATCAACTTTTTATATTTTTTGAAGTGAATTTTCAAAATTTAAAGGAAGAAATTTATTAAAGGACGGGGGAATATAATTCCCCAAGGATTTAGAAATAAATGTAACATAGATAACATTGAGTCTCTATAAAACTACACTTTGTTATTATAATTATTTAAATAAGACAGTTATAACCTAGCCATTAAACATAATTTTTATGCTTCTATGAATTGAATTTCTAAAAATTGACATACACAATTGTGATCAGTAAGATATTTAGATTCTGATAGGATTAATTTAAATTTTCTGAATAGTAACTTGACCATTTGGAATAGTAATGCACCCTTATGAATAGTAATATTACCCTTATAAATAGTAAACTAGACAAATGAATAATACCCTCACCCATGAAAGTATAAATAAAATTTACACATCTTATAAATTAAAGTATGATATAATTATATAATAGTATAAGTAAATAAATGTTTTATAAATTATTAATTAATTATTAGTATATTTATAATACATAAATGATTTTGAAAAATTTTATAATTAATATGATGATTAAAAAGAAAATTTAGTCCCATAAAATAGAATAATAAGTTAATAATTTTTTTCTTATGATTATACGATAATTTTATGAGACTTTAGTTAATTTTTCAAAGTGACATAAAATCTGTTATAATTCTAGAATTTGTATTTTTCAAGAAAATGATGTTTATAATTAAAATTTTAATATACCTTATTTATAAATTATTTTCATAAAGAAGTTTCTTTTTATAATTAAACTCATCTATAAATCATAAGGATGATTATTTGGAATATTTCTGAAAGAGTGTAATTTTTAGTAAATAGTAAAAAACATTGTTTTCTAAGAAAATACTTTTTTTGTGATAGCGTGAAGAGATATTTATTAAATAAATTTTTTAAAACTTATGGAATAAATAAACAATAATGTTATAAGATATATTTTCTATATAAATAATTCAAAACCTGTATGTTTTAATTTATTTCATGAAAGGTATAAAGAATTATTGTAAGTGTTGACGTAGTGTCTGCGCAATAATGGAAATGAAAAATTTGTTTCCTTATAAATAATAATTGAGTGATAAAAATTATTTTCATTAGTTTTTATTAATTTTTTTTATTTATGTTTTATCTGTTAAATTCTAATATTATAGTTACATAACATTAATCGTATCCAAATGAAAGTGCAATAATTATGTAGGGTAAGAAAAGACAAAATTACAAATTTAAGATGTTTTCTTAACATGTATATGAGTGATATAAATAATGAAATAATATAGAACCTAATTTTAAACCGAATTTATTTATTTTTATGATTTTTTCAGAATTTTTATAAATGAAATAATTAACATTAATGCTTATGCAACGCTGATGCAGCGCTTGTGCAAGAATAAAAAATTAAATAAATTTTTTTTAGTTAAAATTAAAATAATTATTAAATGGCCCATATTTTGGTTAATTTCTTTTGTATATGTCATTTTGACCATTACCTATTTTTGATTCGATTCGGGGACATTTGGACCCACAAGAATCACTTTAGGACCATTAGAATATTTTTATTCAAAAGTAAGTCAAGGTGTTCACACTATAACCATTAGTTTGTATAACACTTTAATTTATGGATTTTTAGAATTGGATTTTAGAAATAAAAAGTTTTTGGAAAGATAATAAAATTATATTTTTCATGGATTTTTTTTAATTTTTAGGAAATAATTATTTACCTTAATGGATTCCACAATTATGATGTAATAATATTTAATTAATGAATAAATGAAAATTAATGATATTAAATTTAATAAAATAAATCTAATCTTTTATTTTAAGGTAATTAATGAATTCTATATATGAATAATATATGTATATGATATAATAAAAAACATTATTATAATTTTCAACTTTTATTGGATGTTTTTAAAGTCAAAAGATAGGAATTGTTTTTAATTTTTAAAAATCATTTTCCATGAATATAATAAAAAAATAAAATAATTTAAAAATAAAATAATTACTGAAATAATAAAAAAAATGTATATTTAGTCTAAAATGTGATATCATATTATTTTAAACACATTTTAATGTCTTAAACCATATAATAAATTTATAATATTTTAATGATTTGAGTAATTCCTAAGTTACCCTTCACCTCAATTATAAAAGGAGGCTCCCTCCTTCACAAATTTCCATCACCATGGGCCTTATTTCTTTTTCTTACCTCTTCAAATTACCTCTGACTAATCCATTAACACATTCTAGTGCTTATTTTCTCAAAAAAAAATACAACATCCAAGAGCCTTAAGGATGTCTTAAAAGAGAAATTTTCGTGAGGTAAGATTTATTATTCTTCTCTTCCAAATTTTTTATCACTTCTACCGTATCCCTAAATCTTATCCAATGAATAACGAAAATACTATAAAATATATATACTGTAATCTTGTTTTATTAATTTTAAAACCATCATAAAACTTCTCATCCTTTCCAATTATTATTAAATAATGAAATTTCGTCTGTAGGGAGTCAATAAACGCCTTCATGGATGATGATTCTTCGTTTCCCTTTTAACAAAATCCTATAATTTTTAAACTCATATGTAATTTTTTAAAATGAGAGAAATAAATATATATATATATATTATCAATTATTTATTATTCTTTCTTTTTACAAGGCAGATCATAATAAACCGACCATAGAAACCATGAAAATAACGAACCTAAAACAATAGAAATAACAAAATATTGTTAATAAATTGATAGAAAATGATATAAAAAGATTATATAAGGTATTATTAACATAATTTTAGTTCTATAATAAATTAGTAACACTATTAAAACAATAATATAGGTTTTTTGAACGATTTTTAAGGAACTCAACCCTGAAGAAGGGGATATCTTAACTCAATTTCCATTCAGTAAGTTTAACATATATGTCATCGTTAATGTTTTTACAAAAAATATGTGTGAATGAACTATTATTTTTTTACACTTTATATCCACTTATATTGATTGGATTTATATTTTTTAGACAAAATTATTTCGTTGATTTTTCTTCACATTAATGATACGATCTTTGTAAGGGTTAATTCCACCGTCTCATTATTATCCGAGATTGATTACATGAAAGTATTTATTATTACATTTTTATCATCAATGACCATGTTTTTTTTTAAAATATTTTCAAAATTAATATTTTAAGGATTTATGTAATGACTCTTTAACTAAAATTTCATTTTAATTTTTTTTAATATTTATTCTACTAAATCATTATCATTCATGTCCATGTTTTCAAAATGGGCTTTATGGATTTATTTATAAGAAAATTAATATTTTAAAAAGTAAATTTTAGAATTTCTATCAAATGAATCATTGTGTTATGGTACACAGTGATTCAAAAAAATCTTCTTAAATGTATTCTTTCATAAATTTGTGGATTTTTAATAAATTATTTCAAAGTAAAAACGATATTTTTTTCTCAGGAAATTTTATTAGAGTATTTCATCTATGTCAACATCCATTGTTGGATTTTATGTTTGATTTAGGTTTATATCTTATGATATCATTTACCATATTTCATTTAATGTTTTATTATTATTTTCAATGGTTATGTTCTATCTTGATAAAATTCCCTAAATTACTCTGAATGGTTAGTGATTATGTTTACTGATTGGGTGAATGTTATTTACATTTCATATGTTAGTTTCAATATGAATGTATATGTTGATTATTTTTTCCCCATTCATATGAGGAATGAATTAAACTTATTAACTAATAGGTGGGGCCTATTGTAGCCCTGTGACGAATCTGTAGGTATCATGAGACAGAAAAGAATTGGGTATTAGTTTTGTCCTTACCCTAGTATTTTTAGTCGTCTTGGTCGAGGCCTAAGAGATATGTTTTATTTTCCCCACATTAGGAATACCCTCATTTTGATATAAGTAATTGGTAATCCATGTGATTATTTGACTAGTTGAATATTCATTGTTAAGTTTAATTATCTTATAGTTATATATATTTCTTTATTCAGTCAAATTTCATTCCTTCCATATTATTCTCAAGTATATTTTTAATGTAATGTGTTTTTATTTGTTCACCATGTCTAGTGTTTGTGTTTATGATAACTTCCATTATATTTCTTTCCCTTATTGAGCATCTGAGCTCACCCCTTTCGTAGGTTTCCTTTTCTGAGGCTATGAATAAGAAAACATTGAATAATATTTCAAGGATATAGTTTATTTTAATTAACACTTTATTATGTTTCTTTTTTCTTTCCCAATGTATTATGGGTATCATAAATTTAAGCTAGTATTCCAAGACTTCTAAACTGATCAGTTCTTCATGATTTGACTTATTATACTCTTTCCAATGTAATAAAATATTGCACATGGTCCAGACATCTGGGATTAGGGTGTTAAAACAATTGTCAAATAAGTAGTGGATTATCTATGTAGAATTAAACTAACATCCTCTAGAAGGGATTGAAGATGTGATGCATGGAATGCTAGTATGTTGCATTGACATTTTCTAAGCGATATGGAATTATTTGAATGAAAAGATACTTTATGGGGGGACCTGAACACGATGCCCTGTTCATCTTTTAAGGCCATCTGAATTTGGTTTCACCCTGTGTAGACATTAAAAAATGAGAGGGCTCGATAATCATTCACTACATCAATTATTATCTCTACGATTTGGAATTGTAAATCAACTCTCATACAATTCAAGTTAATATCTTTAAAATCGATTCAGAACATGATTTTCCATTCTTCATTTTTACTAGGATGATGTTGTCTAGACACTTAGAATACCAATCATCCCTAATGATGTGTACCTTGATAATATTGTCCACATTAGCCTCAATTTTGGAGTCATGAGTCATGTGTGTCCTTTTGGATTCATGTTGGTATCATTGATGGTTTTATTCTAAGACCAAGTGATGAGTTTCCACCTCGGAATCAAGGATTGGAATCTTTGCATAGTTTCAGGTGAACACATCTTTATATTACTTTAGTAAGGAGGTATATATATCTTATTATTCTAATGTCATTACCACATTGATCAAATTCGTTCATGGATATTCTTATGTATCCAAATTTATTCCTATGAGTTCTTCAATGGTGGTGTAGAAACCATACTCGAATGCTGGAGGGGTATCCCTGAGGTATTCTTCTTTATCCTCTTCATCATGCTTATCTTTCTCTGCCTCTATTTGGGAATAGGTTAATGAATAAAACTTCTACAAGCTAATTAAAGAATCAGTATCCTGACATTCATAAGTTGAAGAAGATACCTCTGAGTCAAAAGATGATTCATCGCCTCTTTTAAGCTCCATGGATGGAATGAGTGTATTTTTTTCCCGAGCTTCTATCACTATGTAAAGGTTTATGAACTCCTTCCAACATGACAGGTTCAATTGTTATGATTTATTTCATGGAATTCTCTGAATGTGTTCCCGAATTTGGACATAACTCATCGATCTGATTGATGGGAGACACATATTTTTAAATGATTTTCTTGAAGGGATTGGTATGGTTTATCTCCAGACCATTGGGGGAATTGATATGAGAATGATTGGTAATCACGGTTCATTTTCCTTCCCATGATTATAATCCTGCAATAATGTATTATGATGCATTGGATCTAAATGGGGCTTTGTCACCATGAAATTTCCAAATTTGTCCATTGATACAATATTTGAGGAATTGGTGATACAGTGTAGAAAAAACCACATGCTGATGTAACCAAGGCCTTCATAATAGAATGTTGATAGCCATATCTTGCTAAACAAAGATGAATTCTATGTCAGAAATGAGATCCTCAAACTGAGCCTGGAGTTTTATTTCACCAAGATAATTTTTACTTTTATTTTCATATCCCTGGAGAATTATAGTAGAGGCTTTAAATATGAATTTATTATATACTAGATAACAAAGTGTTTGGAACATAATGAGGTTGATTCATGGTCCATTTTCAATAAAGTCTTATCTGATATCAACGTAATTTATCTTTTCCGAAACATACCGTGGTATGATGTTTCCTTCTATTACAATATCTTTATCATGGTCTATGAAAGGGATAATTGTGTGGCATTCAATAGGATCTATCTATACATGATACGGTTATGAAACAAAAACATTAGTCTCAAATTCTTGAGGCCTTGCAAAACACTCTACGAGTGTTTCCCATAGGTCTTTTGATATACTTAAAGAACTGATGATTGATAACTACACTAGTACCAAGGAAAATTTATATAATATATCATACTTCTAGATTAGATTCATGCATGTATGAACATAGGGAAGTTCTATATTATAGGCCCATTAGAAACTCTAATACATTATTAGGATGGATCGTCCTTTGGAAAACAAGTCGAAGGTGCTTCTACCCTAGGTGGATTGGATCATCCAGGTTTTCCAGCATGCTGACGCTGATTAGGTGATGGTTTTTTCTATATTCTATCTTCTAGCATGATTTTATCAGGGAAAACCCAATAATGTGTGGGGGGACATTCACTCTACAACTAAGATTTCTGGAGATCTATCTGATGAGTTTCATCTACCAAAACAGTTTGAGCAGGGACATGGCAACAGTAGTGACTCCTAGTATAGTCGTACCTTCCCCTGTATCCTTGAGCCCAGCTGCCTCTTCCCCTAATTCCCAAATCGTTTGTAAGGAATTTGAGTTCATAATAACACTAATTATCTAATATGGGATCCATTAAGTTGATTAAATTAATGATATTAGATATAAACTCCTCATTTGATGAGAATTCCATCAGGCATGTTGACACTTATTTTATCATTTGGATGGGTGGTTTCCTTATTAATGGGACAATTATTATGAATTTTAAGAGGTTAAAAAAAGTTGTACTTGTAACAATTTCATATTCTTCTTCTTACATTAGGATCTTCTGATCATGTCTCTTCTTGGAAGAATGTCTTTCAAAAAACCATGGAATCATATGAGTCGTCTATAAACCAATGGAAGTATCTGAGGTAATAGTTGGATGTTTAAACCATTCTCAGAGGATATAATGAGTCAGATTTAATTTAATTATGACCATCCATTCATTTAACATCTTTAAACCCTTTCCATTAAATTATTTTCATTGACTATACTCCTTTAAATTGATGATATAAATTCATGCTACATACGTAGGTGGATTTCCCAACTTCACTTTCCTGGAGTCCACCATTTTCTATTGGATGTATTTGAAATAAATCATTCTAGATCATTTTCCCCTTTTCTAGATGGAAGGGGAAATTGGTTGAGATATCTTTTTCACCATCTTGGTCGGTCTTCCTAGGAATTGAAAAAATGTCCAAGTTGTTCCCTAATGCTGATATGAAGTTTCCACGAATATATTCATTTTGGAAAGAAATGACTTTGTTATTTATCTCCTAAAACTATTTTTCATCTAATACCTTTTCTCATCCAAAAGGGGTGGGACTTATTGTTGATGCTTAAGAGCGGGACTACATGATATGGTGTGTTCCTTGGAGATGGAGCAAGCACATGGGGCTACTTAAGTGTTATAGTGGAAACCACTACTTCCCCCATTATCATTTCATTAGTTGATGGGATTACTC
The DNA here is from genome assembly GCA_963277665.1 of Viscum album. NCBI lineage: Eukaryota > Viridiplantae > Streptophyta > Magnoliopsida > Santalales > Viscaceae > Viscum > Viscum album. The sequence goes on from OY728119.1 coordinate 1,521,274,570, forward strand.
ATGAAATATCATTGCTTCATGTGATGGAATCTTCAATTCATTGAGAAATTTTAGTGAGGTCCCAAAAAACTTCTGTATATTTTACAGGAATATATTGTGTGTGAAACTGGACATGAATATTTTCTATACAAATGGAAAACATTTCTTCATGTAGAATATGTAGGATTAAAGAATATGGAATCCACTTCCATTGAGTAATGAATTCCAAGACACTATCATTCTACATCTATTTTCAATTTGAGAGGTTGAGGATTATTTTCTTCTGTAGATTCGAGCTGAAATGAAAGAGAATATTTTGGGGGATATCTTCCCACCCTTTAATTGACTGAGCCATAATGCTTGTGTACCATAAAATTTTGGCCCTAACATTGTTTTCACAATGAACTTGTGTTTTACTCATTCATATTTTGAAGTGGTCACCATAATTGGATCATTATAGGACACAAAATGTTTTAAATTCTACTCTGGGTCCCTTGAACCACTGAAAAATGAAATATTGGGTTTCCAAACTTCAATAGTGGAATATTCGGATCAAACTGTTCATGGAAATGCTTATTTTATAGTTTTATCGACATGCTCTATTACTCCATATCTTACAATAAATCCATTTGAGACTCAAGATTATTGATGAGTCCTTGAGGAATGTCTGGATGAGCTAGATCTAGAATAAGGATATCATCAGGAAAGGCCAAATAAGAAGACCCTGTTAATATCCGCCTTGGGTAACATATAATGAAAGGCTTTTAAGGATGTTCCTGGACCTATTCTGGTTACATAAGCAATGGAGGGAACTCCAAATCTTCCCATATGGTATCAAAATTGGATGGTTTCTAGAAAACGATTTTATATAGATGTTCTTACATTATTTTGGTTGTTACGTAGAACCATATTTGTTAAGGTGTAGTTGTAGGGAGAATTAGTTAAGGACCCCTCTATAGAACATGTCAAGAAAGAATACTACCTGGGAGTAGTTATTTACTAAGACTCATATATTCATTCATCTATTCATTTGGATGAGAATATATTTTCTCCAGTTTAATGTGTTCAATCTCTTCTAGAGGTAGGTTAGGTACAACCATTCACTTAAAATTTTATTTATTGGATGCGCCCTGAGGGGGTAATTATTGAGCAATGTATTGTTTTCAAACAATTCAAAATAATGTTTTTTAAAGGGGGAGATTATTTTAAATAATACTCTGTCTCTTAATGATGATTTTGATGCTCACAAATACCCTTAATTATTTACTAATTATTTCGTTGAGTATTTTGCAGGAATTTATTTTATTTATTTATTTCATATAACGATATTTCATACTTCATTTATTCCGAGATCAATTTTAGCGCGTTCTGGAATCACTGTAGCGCGAGATCAATTTTAGCATGTTCTGGAATCACTGTAGCGCGAGATCAATTTTAGCACGTTCTGGAATCACTGTAGCGCGAGATCAGTTTTAGCGCGTACTGGAATCACTGTTCATACCCTACGTTGATGAACGTAACGTATGGATGAAAAGTTTACTTTTTATGTTAAAAGAAACGTATGGTTAAGGAACCTTACGTTATTTTGAAACGTATGGTTAATGAACCTTACGTTGTTGAAAAGTATGGAAGAAGAACATTACGTTTGGAAGGAACCTTACGTTTTTGTTGTTGGAAAAGTATGGAAGAGAAACCGTATGTTAGTTTTCAGTGTTGAGTTTGTTTCTCAAAAGTATGGATCATCAACCTTACTTTTATAATCAACCGTACGTTCTTTGGAGAGTTGAAGCAAGACAAAGTATGGATGATCAACCCTACGTTTGAATGCTGAAGAGAAAGTATGTACATTCTGAACCTTACGTTTGTGAACCTTACGTTTGTGAACCCTACGTTTGGAGCCACGTCATCAACCCTACGTTTGCCGTCAGGATATTTTTGACAGACGATATTTCCTTTTGCATTGGTCAAACAGGTGGATTATTAAGCGGATTTCGAGCCGATTCTTAAGTATGACTTTGACTGAATCAAAGACGATTTTCAACGGATTAATGATTGATTTAAACGGAGCTTTTTATGCCGATTCTTCAGGGGAGTTACAACGGCTCTGTTATTTCATTTTTTTTTATATCGCGAATCTAATGGAGATTTTCATGGATCTATTTATGCGGAAGATTTTATCAGATTTGAATATATATGTTCTATCTTGGAAACATCGGATATATATATACACAGGAAAGTGTATGAAATATATAGATTGATCTTTTAACGAGCAAGAAACAGAGACTGTGTGAAGGCGTTCTTTTCTGGTGATCGAGAAGAAGTGTAAAACCTTTATTACCGAAGGAAGATCTTGATAGCAGATTCACGTGTTCTACATCGACTATCTGTTGTGAATCTACTGCTGCTGAAGTTGTGAAGTTTCTTGTAATATCTATTGCAACTGGATCGACTCAGAACTGTTTTGATTACAGATCTATATTTTCTGAAGACGACGATCTATCTACTGTCAATTGCATTCTGTTGCAATTGTGAAGAACAGCTGGAGAAGTGTTTTCTTTATCGAAACCCTTTTTTATTTTTGAGTGATCAGCTTCTCATTCTAAGCTGTGTGGGTTCGTGTTTGAACCAGGAAGGCTGTGTTTTCCTGAAACTTGTAAAGGTGTCAACTGCCTGTACTCAGTTGTGAACAGGTCTGTGGAAACGTGGACCAGATAGTGAAAATCGCCAAGCTCGTGGATTTGAGCGTTGGTGGAGTGGACTAGGGGCCTTCTGTTCCACGAACCACTATAAATCCGTGTGTTCATGCTTTTACTTTTTCCGCTGCATATTTAATCGTGCTAAAGCATAGTGGACAGAATTTGTCTAAATTGAAGAGATTGTAATAATTTTGAAAAGACACAATTCACCCCCCCTCTTGTGTGTAATCCGTAGATTCAGATCCAACAATTGGTATCAAAGGAGGAGCTTCTTATTTTTAAAGTCTTGTCAAGCTAGAAGTATTTAAAGATTATACATAGTGTATCATGGCTGATACGAGAGAGGGAATGTCAATGGTCATAGCACCTTACTTTAATGGAGATAATTATGGCTGCTGGAAATCACGTATTATTATTTATCTGAAAAATCTTGGTTACAAAGTCTATTCAAAGATTCTGACTCCCTATGAAATTCCTGAAAATCCCGATACATGGAGTGCTGCTACAGAGGCTGAGTATGCCATGAATTCAAAAGCTATGAATGCAATCATCTGTGGTCTAGGACCGGATGAATTTAACAGAGTATCTCAATGCCCGACTGCATATGAAATGTGGCAAACAATAGCTGTTTCTTATGAAGGAACAGATAATGTAAGACAGATGAGATATGCAACTACTAAATTAAAATTCGATACTTTCAGAATGATTGAAGGAGAGAGCATCACTCAGATGAATGGAAGATTGACAGAAATTGTCAATAATATAACAGCTCTAGGAGAACCAATCAAGCAGGCTGATCAAGCGTTAAAGGTACTGAGAGTACTTCCTACTCGATGGAATGGAATCTCTGCAGCAATCAGACAATCAACCTCTGTTAAATATCTAACTATGAGAGAGATGATTGGTACATTGATGATGTACGAGGATGAAATGAAAGATGAGGGAAATGAGCATAAAGTCTACATAAAAAGGGAAAATACTGCTTTGAAAGTGACTTCTCAACAAAAGGATAGAAAGATGAAGAACAGAGAAGTAAGTGCTAAATCAGAAAGCTCTGATTCTTCAAATTCGGATGAAGAACTGGCTCAGCTAGCCAGAAAATTCAGAAAGTTCTACAGTAAGAAGAAAGACTTCAAGAAATCCTTCAAGAAGGATAGCAAGGAAGTGAGATGTTATGAATGCAAAAAGATGGGACATATCAGACCGGATTTCCCAAAATTGAAAGATGCAAAGAAGAAGAAATTCTTCAAAATAGATGATTATGAGCAGAAAGACAAGAAAGCTATGAAAACTACTTGGAGTGTTTCTGAAGACTCAAGTAATTCTTCTGAATCAAGCTCAGAGAAGGAGGAAGCCAATTTAAAAAGCAAATATGTGTTTCATGGCTGAAACTGATGAGGTACACTCATACTACTCCTCTGACTCAAATAATGAATCAAACTCTGAAACAAGCATCTCAAATAAAAAACTTGCAGCTTACTGCAATATGCTTGAAGAAAGGTATGACTCATTATTTAAAAAATATAAATCTATAAAGAACTTGCATAAAGATATTTCAGATGAGAGAAATACTTTGCTAAAACAACATAAGGAATTAATTGACAAATACAACTCTGCTGACTCAAATAAAATTAATTTTGAATCAAAAATAAAAACTCTACAGGATGAAGTAGAATCTTATAAAAAGGCTGCATTAGTTTTTACAAAAGGAGAAAACGCCTTAAATGAGATACTTGGAAAAAATGTAATTAAAAAGTAATGGTTTGGAATTTGAAGTAAAGGAGAAAAACCTAAGTTATACAAAAATTATTTTGTTCCTAGCACTAAACAGGTTATTTGTAACTTCTGTGGAACAAAAGGTCATATAGTTAAAAACTATTTTCTAAGACAACCTCAAATATGTGGAATTAAGAAAGCTTATATTTCCAATGATCTATATGATTCAATCAATTTTAAGAAAACAAAGCAAATCTGGATACCCAGATCACTGCTTGCTAACACTCCTGGACCCAACAAAATATGGGTACCAAAGCAATTTGTTTGAATGTATTTGCAGGTAGCAAGTCCCCAAAGAAAGAAAGAAATATGGTATATGGACAGTGGCTGCTCAAGACACATGAGTGGAACTTCAGCTAATTTCTCTTCTCTTACTCGAAAGGAAGGAGGACTTGTCACCTTTGGTGACAATGCCAAAGGAAAGATTATTGGTATTGGAACAGTTGGAGATCCAGAGACAGTCTCAATCAACAAAGTACTTTATGTACAAGGGTTAAAACACAATCTGATAAGTATCTCTCAACTCTGTGATGATGGATACACTGTTGATTTTACTAACAATAGTTGTACTGTTTCTAAAGATAAACTGTTTAAGTTTAGAGCACCAAGAACTGATAATGTTTATACTTTGGATTTGTATTCCTTGTGTAAACAACAAGTAAACTGCTTAACTGCTAATATAAGTGAATCCTGGATCTGGCATAGAAGACTTGGTCATTGCAATATATATGCTTTACATAAATTATCTATGAAACATCTAGTTTCTTATTTTCCTAGTCTCAAATTTGAAAATGACAGATTCTGTGATGCATGTCAGCTTGGCAAGCAACACAAATCATCATTCAAATCTGTTAATAAAGTTGCTACAACTAAACCTCTAGAACTTATCCATATGGATTTGTTTGGACCTTCAAGAGTAGCAAGTTTAGCTGGTAAATTATATGTTTATGTATTAGTTGATGATTATTCTAGATTTACTTGGATTTTCTTTTTGAAATTTAAAAGTGAAGCTTTTAGTTTATTTGAAGGTTTTTGTAAATCTATTCAAAATGAAAAAGGTTTTAATATAATCTCATTGAGAAGTGATCATGGTGGAGAATTTGAGAACCAGGAATTTAATTCCTTTTTCTCAAACATGGGTATTAAACACACCTTCTCTGCTCCAAGAACACCTCAACAGAATGGGATTGTAGAAAGAAGAAATAGAACTATTCAAGAAATGGCTAGAACTATGTTAAATGAATATAGCCTACCTATATATTTCTGGGCAGAAGCTGTTAATACAGCTTGTTATATAATGAATAGAATTTTAATAAGACCTATTTTGAAAAAGACACCCTATGAACTATGGAATAACAGAAAACCTAAAGTAAATTACTTTAAAGTTTTTAGATGCAAGGTTTACATCTTGAATACCAAAGATAATCTTGGTAAATTTGATCCAAAATCTGATAAAGGTATTTTCTTAGGATATTCTGCAACCTCCAAAGCTTATAGAGTCTATACTAAAAAGTCAAGGATTGTTGAAGAATCAGTTCATGTGAAATTTGATGAATCTGATCCTTTTGAGAAAAGGATAGAACAAATAGATGAACCTAATTCTAATGAAAACATGAGACTTGAGAATTTAAAGATTGATTTTGAAAATAATATAAAAGAAATTCAGTCCAGTTCAGAAGAACATGACACTGAAGAACCTTTGAATGTAATGCCTAGACAGTCTAGAACCTTAAAGAATCACCCTTTAGAATCTGTGATAGGTGACTTAGAGACTGGTATTCAAACTAGAAGAAACCTTGGAAACATAGTTGAATTCTCTGCTTTCCTATCCCAACAAGAACCTAAGACCATAGAAGAAGCCTTAGATGATGAGAGTTGGGTAATAGCAATGCAGGATGAATTGAACCAGTTCAAGAGAAATAAGGTTTGGGAATTAGTTGAAAGACCACATGATTATCCAGTAATAGGAACTAAATGGGTCTTTAGGAATAAACAGGACGATCAAGGGATAATAACTAGAAATAAAGCAAGATTAGTAGCTAAAGGATATAATCAAGAAGAAGGAATAGATTATGATGAGACCTTTGCACCTGTAGCCAGGTTAGAAGTCATTAGAATCCTTTTAGCCTATGCATCTTATATGAATTTTAAATTATTTCAGATGGATGTTAAATCTGCCTTTTTAAATGGTTATTTAATGGAGGAAGTTTATGTTGAGCAACCTCCTGGTTTTGAAAATTCTCAAAAACCAGATTCTGTTTTCAAACTTACTAAAGCTCTTTATGGCCTTAAACAAGCACCTAGATCTTGGTATGAAAGACTATGTTCTTTTCTTTTGAAAAATGATTTTACTGTTGGACTGGCAGATCCAACACTCTTTAAGAAAACTGTGAAAAATAATGTTTTGTTGGTTCAAATTTATGTTGATGATGTAATTTTTGGATCAATCAATAAAATTCTTTGTCATGAATTTTCAGAATTAATGCAAAAAGAATTTGAAATGAGTATGATGGGAGAATTAAATTTCTTTTTGGGTCTTCAAATATTTCAAAAAGATTTTGGAAATGTTTTAAATCAATGCAAATACATTACTGATTTACTTAAGAAATTTGGACTTGAAAACAGCAAGCCATTTACAACTCCTATGTGTACTAATATAAAACATGATTTGGATGAAACTGGAAAATCAGTGGACAACAAGTTATATAGAGGTATGATTGGTAGTTTGTTATATCTTACTGCTAGTAGACCAGATATAATGTATTCAATATGTCTTTGTGCTCGATTTCAATCAAATCCCAAAGAATCCCATTTAACTGCTGTTAAAAGAATTTTTAGATATTTAAAAGGTACTATTTATCAATCTCTGCTTTATCCAAAAACCTCTGATTTTAATTTAATTTCATATTCAGATGCTGACTTTGGAAGCTGTAGATTAGATAGGAAGAGTACTTCAGGAACATGTCACTTTTTAGGGAAGTCTTTAGTATCATGGTCTAGTAAGAAACAACACTCAGTTGCCCTGTCAACAGCCGAGGCAGAATATGTGTCTGCAGGTAGTTGTTGTGCACAGGTGTTGTGGATGAAAAACACTCTTATGGACTTTGGATTAAATTTCAATAATACACCTATTTTATGTGATAATACTAGTGCAATTAATATTTCAAAAAATCCTATTAGTCATTCTAGAACTAAGCACATTGATATAAGATATCACTTTTTAAGAAATCATGTGTTTAAAAAGGATATATTTTTAGAATTTGTAAATACAGAAAATCAATTAGCAGATATTTTTACTAAACCACTTCCCATGGCAAGGTTTGAATTTATTAAGGGGGAGTTAGGTTTATTTAATTTTAAATAGTTTTTTTTTTAAATCTTATTCTGTTTTCGAATTCTGCTTAATTTCTGTTTCCCGCTATAAGTAATTTTATTTTGTTTTACATAAATGTAATGATTAGTGATTACACGGGAATCAAGGCTGTCAGAACCGTTTCACCTTCTAAACTGCTTCACCTTTTTCGGAAACCCTTTCGAAAACCTAAAACCGCACATCTGCTCCAAAACCCTTTTCTGAATCTTCAAACCCTAAACTTACGAACCTTCAGAAATCGTTGTTGGAATGGCAAAGACTAAGCGTCTAGATGAAGCCGAGAGCAGTGCTGCAAAGAAACCTAAGGTAGTTAGTCGGAAAATACTGCAAGGTAAAGTCATAGATTTAGAGTGGCTGTTTGAAACTAATTTACTGTTGAAGCAAGCGTTGTCATTTCAAATCCTTGAGCAAGCTTTTAATAGTGAAAATTCTGAGTTTCTATATGAGGCAGAAATGAGACATTTCTTTAGAACTGTTCAGTTTAGCCTTGGAGATACAGAGGATAGTTTATTGGCTCAAATAGAGGATAAGGAATTTTCAATATCATCTGTAGAGATAATTCAAATTCTTAACTGCCCTCATGAAGGAGTTTTTCATTTCGATTTACGGAATATTGGAGATTCTGTACATAAGTCTGAAGACATTATGTCTTTTCTGTTTGGAACCAGAGTGATAAAGAAGATGTTTATTAAGGATTTGGAGCCCGATCAGAAAATTTTGGTAAAATTTGTTCAGACTGGTTTAGCACCAAGAATGGCTGAGATGGAGAAAATCCTATACCCGGACATGTACATAATGTATCTTCTGATGTGTGATATTAAGTTTAATTTTCCTCGGTTTATGATAAGATATCTGAGTTACTACTGTCAGAGTGAAGCAAGAATGACCTTTTTCCCTTATGGAAGGTTCATTTCTTTGTTTTTGTTTAAAAGAGGAATGATCAGATTGGTAGATGCTGGGGTGAAATGTCACCACAGTAATTTTTTTAATGCTGGAACTTTGAGGAAAGTATGATACTTCTGGAGCACAATTAAAGGAAAACTCTTACCTGTTGGAGCTGAGGAAAACTCGGAGAGTGCTCAGGCTCAACCGGCTAAGTCCAAGGAGGGACAAGCAGAATCAAGAGTTAGTACAGTGGCAAGGAGAATTCGTTTTGAGATGGAGGAAGTTGAGGAAGAGAGAAGTCAAGAAGGACTTCAATCTAGAAGGAAGAGGTCAATTGATGAAGAAATTATCTCTCCTAGCTTGAAATCCTCTGAACCGTTATTTTCTTATTCATTTGTGAGATAAGCTGTTGTGGAGCAGACTGCACCGATAGAGGAACCAGCAGCTCAAATAGAAACTCAAAAAGAACCTCAATCTGCTGCTGTGGCTATTGAAAAAGTAATTCAACAAGAACAACTTATGGAGGCAGTGCCTGGTGAAGAAGTGGCCCGACCTCAAGATTTACATGAAAATATTGTTCTTGACCAATCAGTAGAAGTCAGAGAGACTACTGTTCGTGATGAACATACTTCTGAAGCTAATACAGAGGTACTTCAGGAATATTTTTTAGTGGAAGAGTTTCAGGCTTCAAAAGATAGTTCAGTGGATCAACCTTGTCAGGACAAGGACAAAGAACAGTCAGATGCAGATTCCTTACCACTTGCCCTGCTTCATCAACCTAATTCTGGACATGAGAATCGAGCACAGGGTTCCCCTGATTCGAGAAAAGAAGAAGTTGTTGAGTTGTACAAGCGTATCTCTCAGTTAGAATCTGAGAATGTTAGTCTCAGAAATTCTCTGAACTTAGAGCAGTTGAAGTTTCAGAAGCTGAAAGAATGTACTGTTTCAAGACAGGAAGTAGATTTGTTTAAGACTGATATGTTGCATGCTGTTGATCAGTTAAAATCAGAGATGGTAAAGAAAGATGATTTGTCTGAGTTGAAGATTTACATGGAGAATAAATTTGAGTCTGTTGCAAACAGTGTTGTGAGTGGATCAGGCTCTTCACCGGATTTGATTCGGAAATTTCAAGAAATTACTGCAGCAATGAGCAATATGAGTGAAAGATTACACGATCTTCAGTGTAATAGTGCCCCTTTGTCAGTTTTGCTAGATAATCAGATATTTTTAGTGGATCAGTTGACATCTGGATAGGAACCGATTAGGATTCTTTTGAATCAGTTATCAAAAAAACTGGCTCTTTTTGTTGAAAAAGAAGAAAGAATGCATGAGTTTTTCAGAGTTAATTTGATTGAAGATATTCATATGACTCAAGAGAACAGAGATCTTATCATCAAGTTAGGAGATGGGATGATGAAGAGGCTCAGAGAACAGTTTACAGAGATAAAGACCGCGATTCAAAGGATATAGACACCTTTTTCCCTGTCTTATCTATGAACCTTGATTCCTCTGTATATCACAATCGTTTATATATAACAGCTTATGAATGAAAATTATTTTCTTACTTCTTTTTTGTTTTGTTGTTTATTGATTTATGATTGAGTTAGCCAGTATAACAAATTCACTTATTCATTCACAGTTAATTATATCATTTACTTATAGTTCAGTGCAATATTGAATGTGTTCAAATCCGTAATTTTTCATTCTTTTTTATATCACAAAAAGGGGGAGAATTTGGATAAACACAACATTTAAATTCATTTGTTTCCTATGAAGAAATTTGGATATATGGGAGAATTTGGATATATACGACATTTATCTTTTATCTATTTTTAGCTGAAAATTTATTTTTATGGTGGAGAAATTTTATTATAGTTAAATATTGTTTTAATCCTTTCAAAATTCTAAAATTTTATAAAACTAATTTTTCAATAAAGATTGCAATTAAATTAGTTCTATTATTTTATGGGTTTTGTGATCATCAAAAATGGGGAGATTGTTGAGCAATGTATTGTTTTCAAACAATTCAAAATAATGTTTTTTAAAGGGGGAGATTATTTTAAATAATACTCTGTCTCTTTATGATGATTTTGATGCTCAAAAATACCCTTAATTATTTACTAATTATTTCGTTGAGTATTTTGTAGGAATTTATTTTATTTATTTATTTCATATAACGAGATTTCATACTTCATTTATTCCGAGATCAATTTTAGCGCGTTCTAGAATCACTGTAGCACGAGATCAATTTTAGCACGTTCTGGAATCACTGTAGCGCGAGATCAATTTTAGCGCGTTCTGGAATCACTGTAGCGCGAGATCAGTTTTAGCGCGTACTGGAATCACTGTTCATACCCTACGTTGATGAACGTAACGTATGGATGAAAAGTTTACTTTTTATGTTAAAAGAAACGTATGGTTAAGGAACCTTACGTTATTTTGAAACGTATGGTTAATGAACCTTACGTTGTTGAAAAGTATGGAAGAAGAACATTACATTTGGAAGGAACCTTACGTTTTTGTTGTTGGACAAGTATGGAAGAGAAACCGTATGTTAGTTTTCAGTGTTGAGTTTGTTTCTCAAAAGTATGGATTATCAACCTTACTTTTATAATCAACCGTACGTGTAACACCCGAGACTTTTATGTTATATAAATCATCAAAGGAATCTTTTTCTACACAACACTTTCTTGGCTTGCTTTACACGCAATCGCGACCTTCCTCGATAGCTTGCGTCGTACGCAATACCGAGTTTCACTAAACAACAATATGCTATTAAAACTAGCCGTTATGAATAGTAATAACCACTTTTTGAAATTTTATAAATTTTATTTTTCAAAATGGACTTCATTTTTGGACTCAGAATATCGAAATTAGCCTAGGGTGAAATTTTGGTATTTTTCTGAAAACTTTCAATTTTTGATGAATAGTGAAACCACTAAGTGGTAGGTTAAAAACTGAATTTTGCATAAAACTTAATTTTACCGCTTCTGTGAATGGAATTTCAAAAATCCGAGAGACACGGTTAATATCAAGGATTAAAATGTGGTTCAATGAGATGAAAATAATTTTTTGGTGAATAGTAACTTTTTACTATTTTTACCGCGGTTAATAGTAAATAGGGTAACTAAGGGTAAATATGATATTAATATTACCCTAACACATGTCCTAATTCTATTGGACAAGTGTAATTCGACCAAAAACAAACTTAGGAATAAAATATGACCATTTAGGCCCACTTGGATTAGATTATGACATTTATTATTAATTTATTTAAAGAAGGGTTAAAATAGTTAAAATCAAAGTTTAATAAGTAAATCATTTTTAATATAGGGTTATACATAAGATAAATTCGATTGTAAATATTCATTAGAAAGCTAAAAAGATTTCCTACATGATGGTATTTTATTTGTAATTTTTAGACATCAAATAATTTAATTTATTTATGACACAAAGATGATGCAGTAATTATCTTATTAATGAAATATTGACAAAATTGATAATATAAATACCAAAATAAATGTAATTTGAGCCTTTTTATGAATTACACTAATTTTCTAGGTTACTATGATATATTAGTATTGATTTAATCAACTTGGTTCGAACATATAATTCTGTTATGACTTTGAAAAAAATCATATATCAAATAGTGTCAAAATTGACACAAAATAGTTTTTAAATCAAATATTATATTATTAATTGTTATTTTATTCCTAAAAACCTAAAGTTCGGCCAAATGACTTAAATAAGGATATATATATTAATAATAAACAATTTGGGGTTCTTTTGGCATGTTATAGTAAGTGTATTAACCATATAGTGAAAGAAAACAAAAAGACATGGTAAAAGTTAAATTATTTAACTTAGAGTTAAATTTAATTGATAAGGTTAAAATAATATCCTAAACATGTCTAAATTCTATTGGTTGATAGGATTTCGACCCATCCCCACTTTAGCTTCGAAATAAGACCCTTTGGAACCATTATAAACCGATTTTGACTTTAATATAAAATAATATTTTGAGATATTCCTAAGGTGCCCCTCTCCTCCCTTATAAAAGGGAACCTCCTCCCCCTCCTCCTCACACCAATTTGAGCACTCAAGCTCGGCCAACCCCTGCCATTTTCCCTTCTCCACTTCCCTAGAATAATCCTAGAGGTCCTGGTCTTCTCCAAAGACCAATCTTAGTTCCTTAAGTGGAGGATTCAAAAAGGCGTTCCAAAGAAGAGGTAATATCCATTACCGATCTTTTCAATTTCTTTCTTCTTCAACTTCTTCTTCTTTAGTTGTTTCATGATAAAGTAATAACATCAGTATTACTTAAATACTGATATGTTATTATAAATATGAAACAACCCTAATTCACCTTCTATCCATCCTACGGAAAAATGAAATCACCGCGCGTGCGTACGTACAGAATACCGTCTCCACGCCGTGGTGTAATCTATTTTCCACCATCACCTTACAAGGATGGGTATAATGGTGTAATGAGTAACTATATATGATTATTATTAAGTAATATTGATACTGAAATAATATATATATATACTCCAATACAATTCCACGATCATAGGAACGATATCATCACTCGTGCGTACGTACGGAATACCGTCTCCACGATGTGATGCGACTCGTTCTACATGATCTTCATTTCATAATGATTGTATAAATGAATTGAATGAATGAATATGGTATATACTACACTAATACCATTCTGGAAATGAATTATCTATAACCTAAAGATAAGAATAAGAATTTATTCGACAAAACACGCATAAGAACAAAAAGTTATAAAGACCCGAGTAACAAGTAACAATGAAATATTACTAACAAGAAGCTAATAATATGACCATATATCAATATGTATGATTCTGGGATAAGTCAATAAAATTATTTAAACCATTATACAGGATCTTCGGACACGAACAAAGCAAATCGGACCTAAGGTAAGGGAAATATCACAATCTCATTTTTATCCGAGATTGTTTATTCGTAAGTATTTACTAGGGTGTATTTTATCATCCACATCCATGTTCCCTCAATATGTAATATTGTTTCCATCCACTTGAAATAGTTTAAATCCAATTTTACCCTTAGGTGAGTTTTTAGTAAAGAATATGAAAGGAATCTTTTGTCGTTTTTCCGTACGAGGTGCTTTTTGACTTTTCCGACAAAAGTACGAAGAATGTTTTTTTTAACTTATACGGCATGAATGGATTTTTAAAACATTACTTCAAAGAAGCTTCCTTTACAAGTTTTCAAGTTTATTTTTAATCAACTTCTTTTATTTTAAAGTTGTATGACATGTTATGAAAGGAAAAATGTTTTTGAAGAAGAAAGGATATTTTCCTCAAGAATTCCATTCAAGTGTTTTATCAAAATTATTTACCATCTAAGATAATAAAGGGTTCTGTTTCTATCCATATTTTTACATTGGTTTGACTATGTTGTGATGGAATTATGTTTATGAATTCCTTTATCATATATGAATTGATTTATGATGTCATGATGTTTCAAGAATCCCATTTTTGTTACATGTGTTATGCGATGATGCATGTTTTATGATTATGTGGCACACATAAGAAAGGATTCATTATAAGATGGGTGGGACCTATATCTCCCTCCAATGCATTGGGTAATGATTTTATATCTCATGAGATAGACATGGCTGGAACGGAAGGTTATTTCGGTTCAGTGATACAGGACTGAAATGAGGAGTGAACTCGGTTCAGAAAGGGACTTTGTCCACTAAGATAGTCTTGGCAATGAGTCATGACTAACAAGAAATGATTTTCCATGATTATGTGTGCATGCCACAAAGATTCAAGTTTTATGTTATGATTATGGGGATCTCATTTTCACTTCTATGATTTATTCCATGTTAAGATATTATGATCTCTTTTGCAGGTTTTGATTTTCATAAAGATATGATATGATTTTTATTTCCTTTATTTGCCCTTGCTGAGCATTTGAGCTCACCCTTTTATGTTTTCTTTTCCCCAGGTCAGGAAGATGGATATTAAGTAGAATATGCTAAAAGGGACCCTAGATATGATGAAATAAATGGGAGACACTGTAGAAGATTTATGAACCAGTTGTTTATGTTTCCCCAGTTTCTAAAGACACTATACCTATACGGTCCTTTGTGGTTTTGTCATATGTTGTAATAAGAGTGCTTCAATTTTGAAGTATTAACAATGTATGTAAAGTGTGGGTCGTTATAGATGGTATCAATGGGAGGTTATACCAAATACGGCTTTCCGTACAAGGTATGGACACTATGAATTTATAGTGATGCCATTTGGTCTTACTAATGCCCCTGCTATCTTCATGGATCTAATGAATAGAGTCTTTAGAGACTATCTTGATCAATTTGTGGTAGTCTTTATAGACGATATTCTTGTCTATTAAAAGAGCAAGGAAGAGCATGAAGATCACTTGAGAATTATATTGAAGACCCTGAGAAAAGAGAAGCTTTATGCCAAATTTACCAAATGTGAATTTTGGCTTCAAAAAGTTGCATTTTGGGTCATATAATCTCAAAAGAGGGGATATCTGTGGATCCAGCAAAAACAGAGGTTATCGAAAGATGGTCAAGACCAACAACAGTAACTGAGATCCGAAGTTTTCTTGGTTTGGCTGGATATTATCGACGTTTTGTAAAAGATTTTTCACGGTTATCTAATCCAATCACCAAGTTGACTCGGAAAGGAGTTAAGTTTGTCTGGACAGAGGAATGTGAAGAGAATTTTTTAGGAGTTGAAAAGAAGGTTATCCAGTGCACCTGTGCTCACACTGCCTTGTAGTGGAGAAAGGTTTGTGATCTACAGTGATGCATCCAAGAAGGGATTGGGGTGTGTTCTTATGCAAAATGATATGGTGATAGCTTATGCCTCACGACAGTTGAAAATCCATGAGCAAAATTACCCAACACATGATTTGGAGTTGGCTGCGGTAATCTTTGCATTAAAGATTTGGAGGCATTACCTTTATGGTGAAAGGTGTGATATTTATACTGATCATAAAAGTTTAAAGTATATTTTCACACAAAAGGAGTTGAATATGCGCCAAAGAAGATGGTTGGAGCTAATTAAGGATTATGACTGCTCAATCCATTACCACCCTGGGAAAGCAAACAAGGTGGCAGATGCATTAAGTCGACAAGACCATGCTAGTTTATCCATGATGAGGATCACAAAAGATCCAATATTTATGGATTTACAAAGGATAGATCTTGGAATTATAATGGAAGGGGAAAAATCTTATCTTTCTCAAATGAATGTTCAACCATCTATACATGTGAAGATTAAAGAGGCACAGAAAGAAGATGTCGAGTTACAAAAGAAGGTGAGAAATGTTCCTGAATTCAACCTTGATTGTGATGGGATAATAAAGTTCAGGAATCGGGTTTGTGTTCCTCCCATCCCCGAATTAAAGAAAGACCTGCTGGATGAGGCTCATAGTTCTTCATTCTCTATTCATCCTGGAAGCACGAAGATGTATAGGGACCTGAAAGAGTACTTCTGGTGGGATGGCATGAAAAGAGATGTTGCTGAATATGTCTCTCGATGCTTGGTTTGTCAACAAGTTAAAGCTGAGAGACAGAAGTCTAAGGGGATGTTACAACCATTACCCATACCCGAATGGAAATGGGAAAACATCACTATGGACATTGTCACAGGACTTCCTAAAACATCCAAAGGCAATAATGCTATCTGGGTCATAGTTGATCGTCTTACAAAGTCTGCACACTTCATTGCTATTAGAGAGGATTTCTCTCTAGATCAGCTTGCCAGGATATATGTAAAGGAAGTGGTAAGATTGCATGGAGTACCACTTTCTATTATATCTGATCGGGATCTGAGATTTACCTCGAAGTTCTGGCGAAGTCTTCAGCATACTCTGGATACAGAGTTGAGTTTCAGCACTGCTTATCATCCCCAGACAGACGGTCAGTCTAAGAGAACAATTCAAACCCTAGAAGATATGTTGAGAGCTTGCTCTATGGATTTCAAAGGAGGTTGGGATCAACACCTACCTTTGGTGGAATTTTCTTATAATAATAGCTTTCACTCCAGTATTCATATGGCTCCTTATGAAGCTCTCTATGGAAAGAAATGCAGGACTCCAACTTTCTGGGATGATGTTGGGGAAAGAAAGCTATTAGGACCTGATCTCGTTGATGAAATGGCAGAAAAGGTCAGATCTATTCAACAACACATAAGAGCAGCTCAGAGTCGACAGAAACGTTATGCCGACAACCGAAGAAAAGACCTAGAGTTTGAAGTGGGTGATAAAGTGTTCTTACGAATATCTCCCTGGAAGAGGGTTATGAGATTTGGAAAGAAGGGGAAGTTGAGCCCTAGATATATCGGTCCTTTTGAAATACTGGATCGTGTTGGGAAGGTAGCTTACCAATTGGCGCTTCCACCGAATCTCTCTCAAGTTCACGATGTGTTCCATGTATCTCTCCTGAGAAAGTACATACCAGATCCTTCACATGTACTCAGCTCAGAAGTTGTACCGCTGGAGCAAGATCTTTCTTATGAAGAACAGCCGATAGAGATTCTGGATCGTAGCGAAAAAGTCCTACGAAACAAGACCACTCGCTTGGTGAAAGTTTTATGGAGAAACCACCAACTTGAAGAAGCTACATGGGAGCTTGAGGATATGATGAGGGAGAAGTATCCTCATTTGTTTGTTGCAAAGTGACGAATTTTGAGGGTGAAATTATTTTTAAGGGGGGTAGAATGTAACACCCGAGACTTTTATGTTATATAAATCATCAAAAGAATCTTTTTCTACACAACACTTTCTTGGCTTGCTTTACACGCAATCGCGACCTTCCTCGATAGCTTGCGTCGTACGCAATACCGAGTTTCACTAAACAACAATATGCTATTAAAACTAGCCGTTATGAATAGTAATAACCACTTTTTGAAATTTTATAAATTTTATTTTTCAAAATGGACTTCATTTTTGGACTCAGAATATCGAAATTAGCCTAGGGTGAAATTTTGGTATTTTTCTGAAAACTTTCAATTTTTGATGAATAGTGAAACCACTAAGTGGTAGGTTAAAAACTGAATTTTGCATAAAACTTAATTTTACCGCTTCTGTGGATGGAATTTCAAAAATCCGAGAGACACGGTTAATATCAAGGACTAAAATGTGGTTCAATGAGATGAAAATAATTTTTTGGTGAATAGTAACTTTTTACTATTTTTACCGCGGTTAATAGTAAATAGGGTAACTAAGGGTAAATATGATATTAATATTACCCTAACACATGTCCTAATTCTATTGGACAAGTGTAATTCGACCGAAAATAAACTTAGGAATAAAATATGACCATTTAGGCCCACTTGGATTAGATTAGGACATTTATTATTAATTTATTTAAAGAAGGGTTAAAATAGTTAAAATCAAAGTTTAATAAGTAAATCATTTTTAATATAGGGTTATACATAAGATAAATTCGATTGTAAATATTCATTAGAATTCTAAAAAGATTTCCTACATGATGGTATTTTATTTGTAATTTTTAGACATCAAATAATTTAATTTATTTATGAGACAAAGATGATGCAGTAATTATCTTATTAATGAAATATTGACAAAATTGATAATATAAATACCAAAATAAATGTAATTTGAGACTTTTTATGAATTCCACTAATTTTCTAGGTTACTATGATATATTAGTATTGATTTAATCAACTTGGTTCGAACATATAATTCTGTTATGACTTTGACAAAAATCATATATCAAATAGTGTCAAAATTGACAGAAAATAGTTTTTAAATCAAATATTATATTATTAATTGTTATTTTATTCCTAAAAATCTAAGGTTCGGACAAATGACTTAAATAAGGATATATATATTAATAATAAACAATTTGGGGTTCGTTTGGCATGTTATAGTAAGTGTATTAACCATATAGTGAAAGAAAACAAAAAGACATGGTAAAAGTTAAATTATTTAACTTAGAGTTAAATTTAATTGATAGGGTTAAAATAATATCCTAAACTTGTCTAAATTCTATTGGTTGATAGGATTTCGACCCATCCCCACTTTAGCTTCGAAATAAGACCCTTTGGAACCATTATAAACCGATTTTGACTTTAATATAAAATAATATTTTGAGATATTCCTAAGGTGCCCCTCTCCTCCCTTATAAAAGGGCACCTCCTCCCCCTCCTCCTCACACCAATTTGAGCACTCAAGCTCGGCCAACCCCTGCCATTTTCCCTTCTCCACTTCCCTAGAATAATCCTAGAGGTCCTGGTCTTCTCCAAAGACCAATCTTAGTTCCTTAAGTGGAGGATTCAAAAAGGCGTTCCAAAGAAGAGGTAATATCCATTACCGATCTTTTCAATTTCTTTCTTCTTCAACTTCTTCTTCTTTAGTTGTTTCATGATAAAGTAATAACATCAGAATTACTTAAATACTGATATGTTATTATAAATATGAAACAACCCTAATTCACCTTCTATCCATCCTACGGAAAAATGAAATCACCGCGCGTGCGTACGTACGGAATACCGTCTCCACGCCGTGGTGTAATCTATTTTCCACCATCACCTTACAAGGATGGGTATAATGGTGTAATGAGTAACTATATATGATTATTATTAAGTAATATTGATACTGAAATAATATATATATATACTCCAATACAATTCCACGATCATAGGAACGATATCATCACTCGTGCGTACGTACGGAATACCGTCTCCACGATGTGATGCGACTCGTTCTACATGATCTTCATTTCATAATGATTGTATAAATGAATTGAATGAATGAATATGGTATATACTACACTAATACCATTCTGGAAATGAATTATCTATAACCTAAAGATAAGAATAATAATTTATTCGACAAAACACGCATAAGAATAAAAAGTTATAAAGACCCGAGTAACAAGTAACAATGAAATATTACTAACAAGAATCTAATAATATGACCATATATCAATATTTATGATTCTGGAATAAGTCAATAACATTATTTAAACCATTATACAGGAGCTTCGGACACGAACAAAGCAAATCGGACCTAAGGTAAGGGAAATATCACAATCTCATTTTTATCCGAGATTGTTTATTCGTAAGTATTTACTGGGGTGTATTTTATCATCCACATCCATGTTCCCTCAATATGTTCCATCCACTTGAAATAGTTTAAATCCAATTTTACCCTTAGGTGAGTTTTTAGTAAAGAATATGAAAGGAATCTTTTGTCGTTTTTCCGTACGAGGTACTTTTTGACTTTTCCGACAAAAGTACGAAGAATGTTTTTTTTTAACTTATACGGCATGAATGGATTTTTAAAACATTACTTCAAAGAAGCTTCCTTTACAAGTTTTCAAGTTTATTTTTAATCAACTTCTTTTATTTTAAAGTTGTATGACATGTTATGAAAGGAAAAATGTTTTTGAAGAAGAATGGATATTTTCCTCAAGAATTCCATTCAAGTGTTTTATCAAAATTACTTACCATCTAAGATAATAAAGGGTTCTTTTTCTATCCATATTTTTACATTGGTTTGACTATGTTGTGATGGAATTATGTTTATGAATTCCTTTATCATATATGAATTGATTTATGATGTCATGATGTTTCAAGAATCCCATTTTTGTTACATGTGTTATGCGATGATGCATGTTTTATGATTATGTGGCACACATAAGAAAGGATTCATTATAAGATGGGTGGGACCTATATCTCCCTCCAATGCATTGGGTAATGATTTTATATCTCATGAGATAGACATGGCTGGAACGGAAGGTTATTTCGGTTCAGTGATACAGGACTGAAACGAGGAGTGAACTCGGTTCAGAAAGGGACTTTGTCCACTAAGATAGTCTTGGAAATGAGTCATGACTAACAAGAAATGATTTTCCATGATTATGTGTGCATGCCACAAAGATTCAAGTTTTATGTTATGATTATGGGGATCTCATTTTCACTTCTATGATTTATTCCATGTTAAGATATTATGATCTCTTTTGCAGGTTTTGATTTTCATAAAGATATGATATGATTTTTATTTCCTTTATTTGCCCTTGCTGAGCATTTGAGCTCACCCTCTTATGTTTTCTTTTCCCCAGGTCAGGAAGATGGATATTAAGTAGAATATGCTAAAAGGGACCCTAGATATGATGAAATAAATGGGAGACACTGTAGAAGATTTATGAACCAGTTGTTTATGTTTCCCCAGTTTCTAAAGACACTATACCTATACGGTCCTTTGTGGTTTTGTCATATGTTGTAATAAGAGTGCTTCAATTTTGAAGTATTAACAATGTATGTAAAGTGTGGGTCGTTATAGTACGTTCTTTGGAGAGTTGAAGCAAGACAAAGTATGGATGATCAACCCTACGTTTGAATGCTGAAGAGAAAGTATGTACGTTCTGAACCTTACGTTTGTGAACCATACGTTTGTGAACCCTACGTTTGGAGCCACGTCATCAACCCTACGTTTGGCGTCGGGATATTTTTGACAGATGATATTTCCTTTTGCATTGGTCAAACAGGCGGATTATTAAGCGGATTTCGAGCTGATTCTTAAGTACGACTTTGACTGAATCAAAGACGATTTTCAACGGATTAATGATTTATTTAAACGAAGCTTTTTATGCTGATTCTTCAGGGGAGTTACAACGGCTCTGTTATTTCATTTTTTTTATATCGCGAATCTAAAGGAGATTTTCATGGATCTATTTATGCGGAAGATTTTCTCAGATTTGAATATATATGTTCTATCTTGGAAACTTCGGATATATATATACACAGGAAAGTGTATGAAATATATATATTGATCTTTTAACGAGCAAGAAACAGAGACTGTGTGAAGGCGTTATTTTCTGGTGATCGAGAAGAAGTGTAAAACCTTTATTACCGAAGGAAGATCTTGATAGCAGATTCACGTGTTCTACATCGACTATCTGTTGTGAATCTACTGCTGCTGAAGTTGTGAAGTTTCTTGTAATATCTATTGCAACTGGATCGACTCAGAACTGTTTTGATTACAGATCTTTATTTTCTGAAGACGACGATCTATCTACTGTCAATTGCATTCTGTTGCAATTGTGAAGAACAACTGGAGAAGTGTTTTCTTTATCGAAACCCTTTTTTATTTTTGAGTGATCAGCTTCTCGTTCTAAGCTGTGTGGGTTCGTGTTTGAACCAGGAAGGCTGTGTTTGCCTGAAACTTGTAAAGGTGTCAACTGCCTGTACTCAGTTGTCAACAGGTCTGCGGAAACGAGGACCAGATAGTGAAAATCACCAAGCTCGTGGATTTGAGCGTTGGTGGAGTGGACTAGGGGCCTTCTGTTCCCCGAACCACTATACATCTGTGTGTTCATGCTTTTACTTTTTCCGCTGCATATTTAATCGTGCTAAAGCATAGTGGACAGAATTTGTCTAAATTGAAGAGATTGTAATAATTTTGAAAAGACACAATTCACCCCCCCTCTTGTGTGTAATCCGTAGATTTAGATCCAACAGTAATGACATAGTAGTTGAGGGAATAACCAAATTCAATTCAATATTCTTGTTTCTAGTATGCAAACCTCCTTCCATTATGTCGGTGTGTACTATATTAGAAATTGAAACATCCACTTCCATTTACTCCACATTGGCCTCAGGCCTTGTAGGTCCTGAATGGGCGGTGTTAATGACATTCACTAATGTGTAAGACATTGTAGTGGCTTTATGAGTATTTTTATAGGTCTGACTTCGTTTGTTCCCTCTATGAGGCCATTTCATCTCCTTTGCTGGTTTTCTTGGATCCACCTTTTAGATAGTAATGAAAAGGGAATATATAGATAGTTTGGTCATGCATATTCCTAAAGAAGTTACAAGGTCATAGGATGGGATGATATTGGAGGATTTATTTTACGACATTCCCCTTTACTAGGAGGAAACTAACATCCATTGAGGAGGATGTTGAGGTAAAAATTACCCCAACCCTAAGGTAAGGGGATATTCTAATTCCACTTCTGCAACTCTTCGAACATGTTTTTCTAGCCTTGAAGGTTGTGATAAAATACCACATCCCTATGGACTGGGGTGGCTCCAAGATTTTTGTGTATTCTAGTTTCAAAGCTACCTTATTGATTTTATGGTGTCTTATTCAAAAATGGGTTTGTTTCATTATACAGTTTCACTGGAATCACCCACTTCTATTGATAGTTGTGTTATATACAACATTTTCACTCTCCGAAAACTAAATTCACTTAAATGGTAGGATTGCTCTATATTTTTAGATTTCATATGCAAAAGTACATCAATGGATTTATATCTTCTGTCTTGATGTCAGTGATAGTCAGTAAAAGCCAATTTTTTTAGCATATCATTGGTTAGGAACAGAGTCGTATTTTCGAGTTAGACCTAAAACAATAAAATTGCATGATTTCATATTTGGAGGACTTTTCTAATTGTGGATCATAGTGAAATAAAATTCTCTATGTTCACCCCATATTTGGATCGGATATCTTTATGGGGGATCTGTGATCAGTTATCAAAATCCTTTTAATGTGTTGAGGCTCACACAGTAAAGAGATCTTTGTCGATTCCCCAACATTGGATGTCGTCCAACTAGGAGGGCCACCATGTCAATCTATAAGTGTATCCCTTCTATTGCCTTGATTTTACTTTTATACAATTCATAAGGTTATAACTTTACTCATAGATGAAGAACTGTATACTATATATTGTGGTGAATGTCGTGACCATAATCATCAAACAATTCCTTTGGAATGCTATGTTGAGGAGTGCCTAAATGACATGCCATGACTAATATGTCTTCCTTATCCAATCTTCCCCTAATATGTTTCTCAACATCTTCATCTTTTACAAGTGGTTCCTCCACCTAGTCTGACTAGCGTTGGAAATTTCCTACTACTTTATCATAAATAAAAATATTGGTAGAGACTCCCTTTGTCACATTGTAATCCAAGCGATCCAAGGGGGTCAGATAATTACCATTACCTTAGTTTGTCTTTAAAAAGAGAAAGGGTTTTAATCAACAATATTATGGTTTCAAACATGAATTGACTCATCCTCTATATTTCCTCATGATAGGAGGGATTTCTCATTATAAAATCTCTAGGGGTGATCCTTTTGACTAATTGAAACAGTAAAACATAGAGAACATCCATAGAGAATGCCACTATGGGGAGGACTGCCATTATGGCTTGATGTCTAGATACAAGGAGAATCCCTGCAATATAAACCATGGGGAGGACCATCAGGATGGATGATAGAAATTGGAATACCTTCCCTCTATTTGATCTTTTGGGATCAGGGAGGACTATATTGGATAACATTAAAATATGGACCTTGAGATCGATCATATTATGAATTTGAAAAAATGCTTTATAGTTATGTTTTTGGGGAGAATATTTTAAATTAATACTACTATACTCATAATTTTGTAACAGGAGAGTAGGATCTTAAGATACCACATATAAACATCTTAGGGAATAAATAACACCCACATTGAGTAGATAAGGATCGTAGATTAGTTCCTTATTTTACAGTCATATTTGGTGATGTTTCTTATTGGGTTCCCTCTTGTGATTGACTAGGGCCACTTTCTGGGAAAGTAGTTTTCAGGCATGGACGCTTGGTTGATTAGCTCTTGTGTTTCCTCCGGAAATTGTCGAGAAACATCTGGAATTTTTTCAGGGGTTTGTACTCGTCCTAGAGTAGCCATTAGAAAAAGGATGATTTTCTCCTGTTGTAATGGGGGAATGTACCCAATCTATTTTCCCCTAATATCATGGGGGAGTTTTTCCCTCAACCATCCTGGATAAATTTAGAGGTGTTTATATACTCTAGAGGGACATGTTGATGACTCACCACAATTGTGGCATGGGAGTTGTGTGTCGCCCCCCAGCCACTACCTTGGCCGTTATGATATCCTATAAATTTTTTAAGATGTGGGAAATATTTTTTATCCACCTATTAACCAATTTTCAAGATGTTCTTTATGAAATCAGTGATTAGAACGTGGATATATACTAATTTCTTGGATAGAGTAGGGGTGTATTCCTACTTCTATCCTCCTTTTCCTCGAAGTCGATACTAAAAATACCTGGGTGTGTGGGAAGAGATATGTGGTATCACCTATATTTCACAAAGGTTTCTAGATGACTTCTAAAAATTATTCTAGACAAGACTAGTGGAAGACTTGATAAATGAGGGATGGTTTGTGCACCAACCCATAGTTTCCATAAAAAAAGATCGGTGGTCTTGATTGACGTGGACATGAGTTTTTTCTACTCATAGATTTCTATCAAATTTGAATGGAGAGCATCCATAGAAACTATTAGATGATACATATAGATTTCTTGTTGGTGTGACCATGTTTTTGTGTTGGCTCACTTCTTTTCTCCAAATTTCTTTGGTGGGATTCTATGGATGCTTCTAGATGTGTCTGCTAGCCATCATGATTAGTTTGGGCAAGTGTTTTTTCTTACTCTTATTTTGTAACCATATTTTATTGCATAGATTCTTTGATGGGGATAAGAATGTATCCATATTCCTTGTTGGTCAGTCCCTTACCTCAATGGGATTTATTGCATGCCAATTTCTGAATGACCTTGGTTGGACTCCTTAGGATGGTACCCCTATCATATTTAGGGTTTACTGCCGCACAGGATTGGAAACAATAGTTACTGGTTGGATCCCTTTGAAAGAAACCATGTTTCTTCTATTTGAGGTTGTTTGTGGCCTCTTTATTGACCTACCTAAAATATAGTTGGATTTTATTGTTGCATACCAGGGATAAAATCCTCAAATATTTTAAGAAATAAAATGGATTCGTATACTTCTGGACCATCCACCATCATTTAGTGGAAGACCGGTGGGGCTTTGTGAGATGGGGGTCCTTTCGAGAAGCCTCTAGGGTCGAGATGGTGCCATTGTGGTGTTACTACTAGACCCATGGAATTGAGACCTGTAGTAAAAGACGTTGAATTGTTGATGACATCCTTTATTTGGATAAGGACCCCAAGTGAATGGTTTCTAGGGAATACATGTGTGAGAATTCGTGTTCTTCCATTTTTATTGAAGGGGGATCCAATTTAAAGTTCCCAATTCATAGGTAAAAAATAAGAAATCATCATAAAATAAGTATTTAAATAAATGAACACTTGCATGATTGATTTTATTACTTTTCACTCATTCATTTTGAGAGAAAAAGGGTCCTAACAGGTGGGTGACACCATCACCTTCGTTAAGGATTCATGTCTGGTTCACCATTCTTATTTCATTCCCAAATGAAACATGGGACTGGAATAACATTTTTTGGGCTTGGTAAACCAACCATTAAAATAGATTCATACAATCACATCCATTTTAGGTAGTTTTAAACATGGTTTATTAAAAGAACCAAAAAACACCCAAGTGTTCTCTTATCGATGATAACTCATTCACCAACTTTCCCAAGGAAGGTTCTTTTTGGGGATCTTGGATAACATTAATTAAGAACTCACAGTTGTCATGAGGATGGGAGGTCGTGCTCATCAAACCCTTTTAGGAGGAATTTGGTCAAATTATGAGACTCTTTTATAGATTTAAGATATTTTTCCATGTCATTAATTAAATCCCATGTTTTAAATAGATCACCCTTGAATTAAGAATCAATTATTTTCATGTTTGGAATTTTAATCATCAGTATGTATTCGAGTTTTTTCCTAGATGGAGATATATGTATGTATATTAGGTTATCTATTAATGGTAACCTCTCATGTACTAATCATATTTTTTCCATGATCATTATGGTGTTGGTTTTGACCGACACATGGGGTGTGCTATAATGAATCATTATCTAGAGATATTGAAGTTGTTTTGATATATAAATTGATCCCATAATATGGGATTAATATATATTCGTGTGAAAGGAGTTTGCACCCTCGAATTTCTTTTTCGCATAATGAGATACATAATACCTTTAAGGTCATGTTAGATGGACCGAACTGTGATGTTTAACATCATGTGGTAATTACATTTAGATGAAAGGTGAATATTCAATGTTTGGTGTGGGAATTATGCTGAGAAGACCAGGGTACTTGGAAGAAGTATAGGCTCAAAAGATGGAATATGACCTTATTGGGAATATTACCTAGATAATGCTATGATAAATTTGAGGGTTTTTGATTTTGACCTCAGGAAGGATTCCTATGCATCCCATTTTGATGGGAATTAAAGACCAGGTAGTTCATTTGTGAGGAACCAATCATATGGAGGCCCTAGGGTGGTTTGTCTCATTAGGGAGTAACTACATTTAAGAGTATTTAGTTGGGGGTTACACCTAGGAGGATTCAATTTGAAATGAGTTTTGTTATTATTGGGTATTACACAAAAAAAGAGGCCCATATAGTGGTTGTATAATGACATGGTTGGGGATTATACCAAGTTGGACGCCGATATTTGGTTATGGTTTACACTTAGATTTTTTACCATAATTGGTTGGGTATTACACTTAGAATGATGCCCATATTTGGTTTAGGATTACATTTGTACTGATGACCATAGTTGGTTGGGGTTTACATTTGGAATGGTGCCCATATCTTCTCAAGGCATACACATGGAATGATGCCCAAAGTTTGGGGGATCAGGCAGATTTCATTACCACCACCAACCTTTAAGCCAATGTGAGAGAGGATTAGTGTGAGAAACAAGAATAAGTGGTATATATAGATAACAAAACAATATTATTTTTCTATGGGTGGACCAAGACAAGACCCAAAGGGAGATAGAAATAGACTGAGCTTTAAAGTACCTTTCCCACCCATCATTGAATCCATGATAGTAATGTCTGACAACCCATATAGATACAACACATGGGTATGGATAAGGAGGCATTAATGAATCATGGAATATCATGAAATAAAGGCTAAGGGATTACATTAGGAGGTATTCCCTATTAATGGTGTTTGGGGAAGAAATAAGGGTAATCCACTATACCTCAAAGGGAAAAAAATAAAGTGTGATTCTCTCCCTCCATATTAGAACTAGATTTCCCTAGTTTTAGAGATGATGATTTAAGGACATATAATTAACCCTCATTTCTACTATTTGGAGATCCATGAGATTTTCCACAGGTTTGGTGTCCTCATGACTGTGTAAATTCATATCTTCATGCACACCGAAGACCCTACTCGTTAGGTGGGACATGTATGGGACACCTATGACCGTAGGAACACATATAAAAATTTATGTCATGATGGTGTGTCTCTTGACATTGTCTCTCATGTACAGAGTCTTCAGTGGAGAATTCAATTTGACCACCCTCAGAAAATGTATCCAAAGTAATGGGTGCAATTTCATTAGTGTCTTGAAAGAGGGATTGAAGATGTCTCCCATAGTTGAAGGATGGTCATGTCAAGGACATCTCACACATATCTGAGAATAATAAGATGGAGGTTCTTTTTATAGGATCTAGATGTGATTAATGTAGGGTGGTAGTCATGTACAAGATGGATATTACTTGGGAGATGGATCACCTAGGGAACAACAATTAGGAAAGGTCTTACTTTAGGAACCAAGGGTCTCCTCAGGTGTCCCAGAAAGTGTCTCACATAGGTCCCGAGTTAGGGGGAATTCATGAAAGTGGTTGTCCACTAATAGTAAAATGTTAATAATAGAGGGTATTTTTTTCATACCAACAAGGGACATTGAACCAACTATACCCCTTAATTCCATATTTTCTTAGGTTGTATAGGTCTGCTGAGAGATTTTTGGAGACTTGGGTGAAGGGGATGCATGACCTGAGATTAGAGGATTCTTATGATTTTCTATTTGTACTAAATGAAGAGACCCAGTATACTATTAATTGGAAAATATTGGAACCTAGGTTAATAGGTTGGATCATATAGGTATATCATGTAGGCCAATGCACATGTCTGTCATGTGCGGTGCATCTGGATGGCCAGACCTTCTATGCCTGCACAACACCATTGGATGTGTAGGTCACCCTTTGCACCGACACTATTATGGGGGGCCTGTTTAGAGGGGATTATCTTAGAGTGTGACCCTTTGAATTAATCTCTTCACATATTTTTTTACTTGAGGTATTCCCCTTTAATTCATTTTCATCCATGTGAAAAAAACAGAGTGTCAACAACGACCTATGACTTCAACAGTACCAAGTATATGGTTTAAAAACCACCAAACACATGAGAATTCAAATCCCATAAGACATCAAATACATCATGACACTATTGGTTTCACCAGTATACTTCAATGGATCCATTTTAGAATTCTCCCATTGAGTATGACTTGTGGGATTTTCTAATTTATGGGCTATGTTGTTTTAAACAAAAAATTCCCAAAATGGATAGTGCTCAAAATAAAATCTTTCCACTAGTTTATCTATAATTTAATGATATATAAAAATTTATCCACATGAAATCCATATTAGATGGAATAAAAACATGTTACTCATGACCATAAAACATAATAGAAAAATCGAGATGAATCTTCTAGTGGAATATCTAACCTATATCTGGATATATTGAACTGGTTTAAGGAAGAATGAAATCATGGTCTCTACATTGAAAACAAGGAGGAAGATAGAGTTCTAAAAACTTCATAGAAATATATATCTGCTAGCCATTATAAAATAATTTGTGTTCATGTACTTCATCCATCATTTTATTTAGCACAAAAGTTAAAATATTTTTGTAAGTTTTAATGTAATCCATTATATCTATTCATTCATATGTGTTTCTTTTTCTTCTCTTACCCTATTAATTTTGTTTATCCACCACCATGTAGTAACTATGATTCTCATGTTATTATATATGAGGATAGGTTAACCCAAGGATCACCTAATCGATGAAAACCCATGATTTTAGAACTCACACACCTTACATGATATTTCTTATTTTAATATTGGGATTCATGTGATTGAGGGGAATATGGGATAATTATACCTCCATATTATCTTTATCTATTTTCCATTCATATAAAATAAATTCTTCTCCCACTACACATCTCACTGATGTAAAATGGGATCATTTTTTGAGATTATAGATGAATTAATAGTTGCCGTACATTTGAGACAGTGGTGGAAAGATCACATGGGTTATTTCCTAATCATGGTATTCATTCACACCATGTATAAAATGATGATTTTTGAGATAGTTAGAAACACTTATAGAATAGGATATAGAAATAAAATCTATGAAACAATAATGATTCACTAAGGTTGAATCTAGGGGTATCTTATTTATAAAATATCACTATGTCAACATTTTCATTTTATTTCATATTTTAATGAATCAATGCCATTCCTATATTTTTATGAAAACATATAAAAACAAATAAATAAGAATCATAAGTTCATGAATAGTGAATATCTAGTCCTAATACATTTAGATAGGATGTGCTCAAAAGCACCTGTATACCCAGATATTTCTGTAACCCCTTCTAGAAATGTGATTTCTAATGATCATCCCAATTTGAAATGATATTAAAATGGACCCCATGTAGTTGTATGATCTCACAGACATACAATATTCTAATTTCATCAACTGAAAAAAGTATCCTAGATAGAAAAGAAGTGGTATACTCTACTGAGTCTATCAACAACAACCCATACTATGCCACTGGTTCAAGGAGACCTTGGTAAGATGCCTACAAATTTCATGGCACCATCTTTACATTTCCATTCCAGGACTGAAAGTATATGTAACAATTTGAGAAGTCTTTGGTGCTCCACATTCAATAGTGATAGGTGGAACACCAAGTGATAAAGCATTCTACCTGAAGTTTCATACCGAAACTCCAATACTCATATCGCATGTCCCAATAAATATTAGAGATGGGTGGATTATATTCCCACTGTAAATTTTGGGACTTGGGTATCAAATATTCTATCATATATATATGAACCTAGAAACATCCATGAATACATTGAATGTTTTATATATCCACAAACCCATTCGGTGGTAGGTCATCTCTTGAAATACTCTCATGGAGAACCAAACGTTTAGGATCTAAAAATTACCTTCTCTTCACTTTCTCAATGAGGAAAGATCTAATGGCCATTGTTGAAAGGTATTAATTAATATAAATATCATGAAACTCTATATACTACTTTGAAAATATGTACATAAATTTATATTCATCACTGGCTTCCCATATGTCTTGTTCCTGAGTTTTTTGACTTAATAAATTCAATATTGTATTTTCTTTTACAAGAATATATAAAAGATCAAAATCAGTGGAATAAATATATTAAACCCATATTAACTATCTGAGATTCAACTCACATTGAGTAAAAATATATTTGAGGCTATTTTTTTCTATATACACAACAAAGATCTCACCCATCTGAGAGTGTCTCTATAAACATAAGCCATGGACAACTGATGTTATCTCAAGGGCATGCATCAAATAGTTTCTCTCATAAGGCCTCAACTACCTAGATCTGTATGATACAACTTTGTCATCATACATAAGCACTTCTCATATTCCAATTCTTAATTCATCATAGAACATTGTATAGCCCTCTACTATGCTCTAGAAGAATAAGAATTTGTGTTGAGACAAGCCTTCCTTTGTGCTTCTGAACTGTTTTTTCACTTGCTTATAACCATAGGTACATAATAACCTTGTTTTTATGACCAGTAAGAGGTATGAAACGCCATTAATATCTTTCCAATCCTAAAAAATGTCATATATATAACATGTTTTTAGGATGATCCTTGGAAACTAAATCTCTCACATTTTCTGGGTTAACTGATACACCTGATTTGAAGACAATATGACCCATTAAATGAATTTTTTCAATAAAGAAGTCTCACTTAGAAATATTGGAATAAATTTGATTATATATCAATGTAATTATAAAGATATCAAGGTTTTTAGAATGGTCTATATGAGTGTGAGAATACACCATGATTTCATCCACTAAGACAACAACAAAAGAATATCAATAGGGTTGAAACACCCTATTCATCAAATCCATGAAAACATCCACCACATTTGTAAGACCTAATGGCATAATGAGATACTCATACAAACCATACATTCTATGGAAATATGTATGAGGTATGTCTGATTACATTATTCTTACTTGTCGATAACCTGAACTCAAGTCGATCTTAGAAAGCATCCTAGCTTCCCAAAGCTTGTCAAAGATATCATCTATTCGAGGTAGTGGATAATGATTCTTAACCTTAAGCTAGCTCAACTGTCTCTAATCCACGTATAGACAAAGGCTCCCGTCCACCTTCATGGTGATAAATAAAAACGAACCTAAATAGGATATACGAGTTTTTATAAAACCTTTGGCCTCAAAATACACCAACTATCGCATGAGACCCTGGACCACATTAGGTTCCATCTCATAGGGAGGAATAGAGACTGAAGCTGATCCTAGAAATATATTGATCGTAAACACTACCTCTATATTAGGAGGTAAGACATAAAAATCATAGGGAATGACACACTTGAAAGGATATACTACTAGAGGGAATTTAACTTGATTTAAACCCTAATCCTCCATGAAGATATTAACAATATGTGCAGTCAATCCACCTAGCCCATGATTTTATAGTCTTGTTGTACTATCATGGACATCCCACTCACCCATCTATAGATAATTATTTCCATTTGGTGATGTAAACGACACCCTGTGGCAATAACAGTCTACAATGGATTGATATATAACCAACCAATCCATCTTAGGAATGATATTAAATCATATCATCTTTAGAACATAGAGGTCCCATATGAAAGGGAAACTTGCTACCTCAAGCAGATAGACCCTCCATTGGGGAATTCCCTATACATTTACTCCCAATGAAGTATATTGGGTCATTAAACCACATTAATACTATATTTTTAGCCCAATAATTTTTATGATAGGTAAGGATATTAATAATTGGAAAAAACCTATATCAAATAAAGTATATAGTATAGTGGAGGCGAATAGAATAGTACCTCATACAGTAGATGGACCCTTATCTTGATCCTCAAGCATCATCTATAAAGCATGTAACTATCCTAGTCCATGTCCCTGTGTAATATCTGGACTACAAAGATCATGAATTCTCTGTTGGAACTGATGATAATCTGTTGTCTAGCTACTGTGGCCATTAACTCATCCTCATCCAGTCTATCTAGTGATACTCTAACTCCCCACCAGAAATAGCGGAAAAGAGCCCGCCACTAAAGGTGGTGTTGGTACATAACCTCTCCTAATAAAAGCTGATGGAAAGGACTGAAAGAATCTATGAATATTCCATAAAAGACCGCAATCCCTATAATTTAGATGGTCTATATCACACTACAACTTTAGATTCCCATAGCATCCACACTGGGGGCACACCACATAGCTACCTGTATAGGTTATTTAGGGTCCACTTCCCTGATGAGATACCTCAGGGGAATGTTTCCTCCCACTAAAATAACTACTCTCGTTCCCCATCACTAATCCTCTATGCCAAACACTATCACTATCCCTCAATTTCAGCTCAGTGATAAGAGCCAGATTGACTATACTATTGAAATTAGGTAGGTGAAAAACATTCTCCTGGGTATGGATGTTATACTAGATCCAATCCCAGAAGCATCTAGCATGTGAAATTCATCACTGGATAGAAGTTAACAAAAGCATAGTAACTCAGTGAAAAACACTAAATAACTACGAATGGAATAGAACCATACTTCATATATATTAACCCCCTATATTGATCATCTTTTAGTGTCTGATGAAAGAAATATTCATAGAAGATACTCTAGAAGTTAGCCTATACCATGCCCTGATGGTGCACAGTTTGGGTAATTACATCACACTATCATTTGTGAGAATCAAGTAACATTTTAGAAGAAATAGTTAACCTCATATCAAGAGGAATATCTATATTCCCAATGAAATAAATAGTGGCCTCCATCTAAGAATCTGCATCCTATGAACTCTTATCCCCCTAGAATGTAAGAGGACACTGTTACAGAACTAATGGTTCAGATAAGCCAATGTAGGTACAAGTCATGGAGAACCATTCATGGCCTACATTAGACATTGAAAACTATAATGAAGTTAAGTGTTAGTGACTAAATTAGGCATAATTGTCATTGCATCATGTTAAAACCCTATAGTTACGATTGGAGGCTCAGGGCCCACTACTTCTAAAGAATGATTGTAGCCACCCTCCTAGCACATGACATGAGGAAGTCATAGAGACATTGGTCTACATATACCAAGAACATTCCCCAAAATAGGTTTTAAGAAGATAGATAGAAACACTAGCGGAAGCTGAAAAAATTAAAATGGGCCACTACCAATGTAATACTACCCCAACAACCCACATAAAATCCCATTTATTGGTAAGTTTTCTTGTTTAAATTACAACGGTTCGAGTAGATAAATGGTCAATAGTAATTGTCCTCCTCATTTACTAGAAACAACCTGATTTATATGCCAATTTTCACTTTTATTGTTTGATTTATCTTATTTCATATATCAAGTTCTACATAAAATGGATCACCATTCCCAGTGAATTAAGTCCCATACACATTATCATTGAAATTGACACACATTTAATTTAACCTAATGGATCGACTCAGTAAGTTACCCATTCTAACCCACAAAAGACCTTAACACCTGATGAATTGAAACTATCAATCACTCAATCACATCCAAATAGAAACACACGAACATATATAAACAAGTATCACTAAACCATTTCATTCATCTAAAGAAAATTAATGAATTTAAATTCCCCCATATGGTATGATAATATGCATGGATTATGAATTATATGTACCTATGATGATGCAAGTAATAATTCTCTTTTCCCTAATATCATCGGGACAAGGATGAAATTAAATCCTCTATCAGAACAATAATAATAACCACCACATTGAATGTGTGTTACCCAATGGTGAAATGATATAAACTATAATTGGAAAAAGCATAACAAAAATTATAATTTAGGAAACTTGGCATTCCCTCAAAACATGTGTCAGCTATGCCCAATCACATATTATAACCAAGTTAAAAAAACATTCCTAATCTTTTATATATTGTCTTTAAAATGTAATTAAAGAATGGAGTGGCTTTGGTACCACTTTTGACATCACATACCTAGGTTCCATTCAGAGGTGCCCCAATACTGGGTGGCCAAATGGCCTCAAGTTCATCTCATCGAACAATAGTGGCTGGTGACTAGCTATGAGGGACTAGGGTGTGACCAATTGGAGACTATGCACTCATTAACATAGTGTTTCAAAATGGATAAATATGATAATAGTTAAATAGTGGAAGTATTATAAATAAACTAATTAAACAAAATAATAATTCGTACTTAATAAATAATTGGACAACAGATGATCACCTACAAAATATGATGATATGTGTCTTGTCTCTATAAAAAATTTAAAACACAGATACAAGGAATAAGGCATAACGTGTTATAAAATAGAGTCAAAATGTAATCCAAAAACTATTCAGTGTTCTGAGCTCCAGCTCGATCATCAGCTGCACAGCTCCATCCTACTCAAGATGGAAATCATGTAATCAAAGTTGTATGATTTACATTGTCAACACATTCAAACATGTAATATGCTTGGGTACCAAGGGAGGCCTAGATAATTTTTGAGATAAATATTAGTAGTCCACCAAAAAAGTGTCTATAACATCCAGTCTAAACTGAAATTGTGTGCAAGCATGCATATATAATGTAAAGAAGCATAATAACGTAAATTCTCAAGTACCTATATCTGCCTCAGCTAGTGTCTGAATATGTAACTTGTTGCTCAATTAAATATGTTCTAGTTTATATATTTAAGTCATATGGGGTAATATCAGCACTAAAATCCTAACATGATAATAATAATAATATATACAAGATCTAATAAGGAATCATGTGATGGTGACAATAGTAATGAAGGGATCCAAGGTATAAAATGGAATTGTGTAATGATATTAATAATGGAAGGGATACAAGGTAATAATGAATGAATCCATGACCTCAGGGGTTGATACAACTCAGATAAGAAATTGTCTCCTGATTATGTGGTAATATCATAATCCAATGAACATCTTCCATGAAATTACACAATAATAAATGTTTCCAAGTTGAAGGAACTCTTCCAGGGTGAAAAATGATAAGCAGTGACATGGACCAAGGGTATATCCAAGGTGCCTAATGTCTATATAAGTTACTATGGATCCAAGAAGTGTATCCAAGGAACTATGTAATTGGAAATTAGGGATCCTATGATGTCATACAGGGCATCCAATGATATAAAAAGATTTAGTTCCAAGGTGGTTCTCACCCTTGGAAACTGGGACCCTAGAATTGGAATGTAATCCATGATTGTCCATGGAATTACATCTATAATACAAGGTGTTCTTGATTCTTAACACTCCAATAATAGTGCCAAGGTACATTTACATAGGAAACTTTTAATTGTGTCATTTAATTATATAGTCCACTAAATAGTCATTTCGTCTAACAATTTGTTTGGATAAATTTTATTCCTTTCATTAGTGTGATTAGGATAACTAGGAACATAACTAATTTTTAGCTCATTAATGTCACAATCATTAGTAACTTTTAATATTCTACCTTATACTAGACATGAATTTGGGTTCTAAAAATGTAAAACCAATTCCATCAATTACATTTAATCAGGCCATGTAATATGTATACAATATACTTTCAATTTTCATTTAAGATTGATTTATCAAATTAAAGAGCATACCTTAGAAGGGTGAAGTGGTAATCAAACATTTTACTGGAAATTTAATAAATAAATAGTTAATTATTCAAGGATTTATTACCCTTATCAATTCAGTCTACTAAATACTCGAATGATGGTGAAAGTCAACACATCAAACCATTAAATTCCCAATTATGGAAAACACACTACTTGGGGTGGTTGTCATTGAGGTCACAACCTCCAACGATGGATAATGTATTTAAGGAGAGTCTAAGAATACCATTATAATGACTATAAGAATGAATAACTAATTTAACAAAACACACCTGATGAACTTGAAATGCAAAAATGAAAATTTATAAAACAATGATTCTTGAGGTATTAGTTTTAGACCACTTATCTCATACTCGTATGACACTCCTTGTCCAGCATTATCCTCTAGTTTGGTCTTGATTGGAAGAGTTATGAGGAACTGATCAACACCCTAAAAATTGGGCATATGAACCTAAATATAAATATTGTATTCAATAGAAATAATAATGATGAACGAATAAAAATAATTAATATATTACTGGAATAAATCCAATGACTCGAAAAGTGCTTAAATAGGACTTTGAATGGATGACGGGGATGAAAATATAACTTAGGATTAAAGAGGGCCCAAATGGGATTGAATTGTACTGTTATCTACTAGATAGAAATAATAAATAAGTGGTGTTTATAAAACATATCCTTAAGTTAATTTTTGTAAAATCACCTCAAAATAGCCATCGCATGGTTTGGCTGCAAGGTGGGTCATACCATACGCCAACCATGCGCCTTCTGTTGTAGGTAGGGTCACTTCTCACAGTTAAGCCACATGTTTAGATAAATTTTTCCCTAACCATGAAAAAAACATCATAAAAATGAATTTAGTTTTTGAACGAGCGTGCAACCCCAATTGTGTGGCTAGAGAAAAACATGTGCCCTACTTCACCCCACTATTCGGCTCTGCACTATTAGAATTCACTAAATGACCTACCCTGCACAATTTCTAAAAACCATACGACCAATCTATGTCACCCAAAAATCAATTTTTTCAGATCTAAACCATCCCTAGACACCCCCATGAAACCCATGAAATCATTAGCCATCTAAATTTGGTCCAAAATAAATAATTTTTCCCAAATTTAAATGATTTATACCTAGGTCAAAAACTTGGTTCTTACAAAAACAATAAAAAGTATCACATACTATTTGGTTGCCTTTTTTGTAATATATGTACTAATTACCTCTTAATTTTCATTAAAATAATGTTTATAAAACATTTTTGGGCTTCCAATACTACTTCAATAAATATTACAATTAACTAAAATATATACCAAATCATTATCAAGAACCCCAACAGTCTTGAAAAAAAATTAATTGGTAATAAATATAACTATATAATTCCAATGGTATTTGAAGATCACATTAATATATCTTTACCTATGTAATAGTTCTCCATGATAAAAATAAAATAATTTAAATGTTCTTGTGAATTGTTTTTTGTGAAAAAGAAAATTTTCAAAGAATCCTTCCAAAATCAAATGAAAATATATAACAGATTGAACTAAAAATGTTAAAATTAAATTAAATGAAACATTTTATCTAATCATAACCTTATGGAAAAATTTTATATGTCTATTAAGATAGAATATAATCATAATAATGTATGAGAAAAATAAAAATAATTGGGAATCATGTGTGGAAATCAGAATAGTATGAATTAAGAACAATTGTTTTTTAATTTTTTTGAAATATATAATTTTCAAAAAAATTATAAGATTTTATCATTATTGAATTATAATCCATTCAAAAAATAGGGGTTTGATAACCTTAATACAATTTATTAGGATTTATAAAGGTTATTTTTTTAAAAAAGTATAAGTACAATTAGAAACTATAACATTAATTTTATATTGGGAAAGCTTAGATACCATAAAATTTCATCTCTCACATGGTTAAATCCAAGAAAATATGGATAAAAATATATTATTATTTAATTTTATTAATATAAATAATAGAATATAATCATAAATTAAATATGGTATATTGAAAATGACTACTCTATATGTATGAGTGGAGATTTAAAAAAAATTATTCACCGTCTAAATTATATGGAGAGAGAGTTACCCACCATACAACATTTATGATATTTAATGTTTGTTTTAAGAAGTTTTTTTGGAAACCATAATTGAAATAAATTTATTTTGTTTCATTTAATTTTTTTAAAAAATCATAATAAAATATATAAAAATGAAAAAACCTCTCATTATTTTCACCATCCCACCTTCCCCCAAAAGCATTAAAGCCTATAACCCTAAAACCAATTCTGACTGATTGATGGATCCTTAGAAATAATGATAATTATGATCATCTACAACCAATTGATTAAAAAATTCTATGATATGACTATAAATCTAAGCAACAAGAGATCTACCTTGAGACATGTAATCCCTCTAATGATTGAATTTATTATCCATTTTAAAATAAGTATACACTATTTTTCATGTAGACATTAATTTAACTTAAAGTTCTAATGGAATGTAGTTTATTTATATATTGTGATAAAAATGAATGTATTTATATAAATATCTACAATATTAGTCTCAAAATCCATTGAAATAGATATATTAGAAACCATAATTTATAATAAACCATATATGTTTTGAATCATTGTTAACCTATCTTATTATAACATATACATAAACACGCATGGAAATGATATAATACAATTTAATGAAAATAATGTTTTTCTGTAAAAGGTAAGAAAAACAAAATCTTGATGATATCTTGTATGCGGATTTAGGATTCTATTTTTGATAGTTCATTTATTATTTAGTTTTTATTTTATTAATTTGTTTTTAAAATCATACCGGAATATTATCTATCTAAATAGTTTTATTTTTAACTCATTATAGTATTTGGATTATTTTTAAATTATTACAACTTATATAAATATTTATTATTAGGATACTTTTTTGGTTCTTTAATATCCTTTTAAAATAATTTATGCCATTCTTCAAATATTTTGAATCAGTTTTATATATAAAAAGGGAAAAAAATTATTTATGATATAGGATTTTTATTATAAATTTTACATTGTTATATATATAAAGAATGAATTATCCTTTAGGTAATATTATTTATTTTTATTTACCCTCGATTCATTTCACATTTTTTTTCAATTTGACGCCTATTTTCATTTATTGTATTTTCAATTTTTATATCTTAACCACTAAAATTCTACCTTACATTAGACCCTTATTATATTGGGGAGAACTAAATATTTTATGTGTAATGGTGATAATAAATACAGAATACATTATCTATCTCACGAATTTCATGATTTTTTCAGATTTAATAGTAAATAAATAATGAAATATTTTATAGGCTAATAAAAAATTGAAATTCTTTTTGGGGTTTTAGAAAATGTGTTACCTTTATATCGATACAACCAATTTTTTTACTAAATGTATTTTTTTCATAATCTATGACATAATAAACGTAAACATGTAGTTAGAATAGAAGAATTTATATTTTTTCACTCATTTTAAATGAATTAGTTTATTTTACTTCTATATTTCTATATGGTTTTATTTGTTTTCAATTATTATAGGAAGTTGGTGAGATATGGAAAATAGTTGCATCATATTACTGAGGAATACAACTCTATAAACTAAATGTATAGATGACTTTTAAAAAAATTTAATTTATAACAAATATATGGATGGGAAAAAAATTGATGTCCCAATTTTATGTTTAGAGGATGGTTGAAGTGAAATGATGTTTATGAACACTCAAAGTGGAAGAAATTATATACTTAATAAGTGTATTGGATTTGTAATAGATAATTTAACATTGAAGAAAGTATTAATACTAACATTAATCAATATAAATGTCATATTACTTCCCCATATGTTTAAAATGAAATGAAAAATTTCATAAATAATGATGCTGAAATTTTAGTTCTATAACATCAAATTCTTCACATATCAATACAACCACACTAGGATATTATAGATATTAAATAGACAAATAATTTTTTTTAACTTCTAAATAATTAGATCAATATAGTAATATAATATTATATCCAATTATTAATACTATAGAGACTAATGAAATAAGAAACACTACTAATAAGAATCATTAATTTTATTAGAGATTTTAATGTTGAAATCAAGTACTTCATTAAGGATGTGTTGAAAATTTTGAACTGTTTTTGGTAGAGAATAATATTTCACACACATTACCATGATAAAGCTAATATGTGCCACAATTGGTTGATATTCATTGAGTTTATGATGGTGGATTATCACCCTTGATGTTGAAGTCACAATGGGGATATACATGTACTAAATGACTTCTTATAGACCATAGGGTGATGATCCTTCAAAAACATTTAATATTTTGGTGACATGGTACTAAGAACTTATAACATAGATTATGAAATGAAGTCAATACAATGTTGGAGAATATTCTTGATCAAGTATTCAAATGAAATTATAGATCCCTTATAGACCTATTTTATTATTTAAAAACACATTATATGGTTAACAACTATATATATGGTCATATTGTTCTTCTTAGTATTCAATTACGTAGCTCATGGATCCAAAAAAAAAATTCTGATCAAAATTTATGGCAATTTAAATTTTTATATTTAATGTATGTGTTCATTCCAAATACTCACTCATTCAATTATTAATTCCACACAAAGTCCCTACTAAGTTTCTTGGACTTGAGTCGTATTTACTTGGAATTCTATAATTCTCCACATTCAACTATCACTTGTGTTGATTCACGCACTCAGTTTCATGTGAAGTCTCAGATACCCAGTTCACCTAATCCCTGCACCTAGTTACGTAAACTATGTGTCCTTTTCTTCATGTCTATTTCTTATGCCATATTCATCTTTCAGTAAAAGTTTATGATCTTTTCAAAGTAAATGGGAACCCAAGATAATTTCTTGTGGTTAACTAGGTTCATATCCCCTATTTCATTTAAAAGGATCCCTAAAATCTAATTTAGATACAAAAAGATTAGGAGAAAAAACCTCACATACAATGGAGTATATGAAGTGACTTGTTTTGTGCCCAGGCCTTCTAAACTTCTCCTAATGTGTTTTTTGGATAAAAAAAGGTGTAAAATAAAGGGATTGAAGTTTATTCTCATACTTTAATTATTATATTCATCATATGATACCGCTTTTCCCAAGTCATCCTTAGGGCCAGTGTGGATGACCTTTCTTAGGGGATATTCCCAATGAAAAGGGACTGACCTTATAGTTCCCAGTTTTTCATTCCAGATATATACACCTAGAATTTAAATTATTCAATAAATTTTACAATACCTATA
Source organism: Viscum album (assembly GCA_963277665.1). NCBI lineage: Eukaryota > Viridiplantae > Streptophyta > Magnoliopsida > Santalales > Viscaceae > Viscum > Viscum album. The sequence continues at coordinate 1,521,316,359 of OY728119.1, forward strand.
TTATCCAACTTGGGATCACTCTTATAAATTATAGTCACCTCAAAATAGAACCCATGTTGTCCTAATTAGGGTTTCACCCAATTAATCTAAATAGGCACCTTAGTGCCCAGTCAACCCAATTGGGCACCAACCAACCCAACTAAAAAAATGGGTGAACCTTCATCCAGATAACCTACCATGGTTTCAATATAGTTTCCAAAATTGATCCTATATGTTTTCCCATTTTCCCTCTCTAATAAGTCTATGTCAAGGAAATATAAATCATAAATTGACACCTTGTATTCCATGGTCTTTCACCTGGTTAAATTTGTTTCCTAAATTTACTTTCCAACACTCTTATTTCAAGTCCAAACCTTCAAGAGGCCTTATTAACTTAGGTATCCTCCAAGACCTATTGAATTACACTTATAAGTTATAAAAAATATCTTTTCTATTTTTTTCATGCATTTCTTTGATAATGGCACTCATGAAACCTATAAAAAATATCCTGATTGTTGTTATCTCAAACTGATAGAACTATTGGACCATTAAAAAATCAAGTAATTCCTTGATAATGAGGAATATCTCTTTTTTAGGACGAATGGAAGATTCTATAGCTCATTCCTATTAGATCACATGAGATAGCTTGTCTGAACAGAAATCATTTCTACCAGGAAGATTATTAATATGTTGAACAATATCTATTGTGTCTAACTAATAAGCTGATGATGTAAATGAGATTATGATATCATGTAATTCCTAACCAACCCTCACTTGAATCATATTTTTGGTCTGACTTGGAAGTTATTCTCATTCATTAGTTTCAAAAAATGCATTTATAGGTCCCCTTCAACTAGTATTCTATTATATATTACCTTAATGTGCATAGAATAGGCCATGATTTCATGATCTTATATAACAATATTCCATGGTCATGTACAGACAACCATAAAAGGCCTATCAATGGTCCTCACTACATGAGACAAGAATGAACATCATTGGTCTTGACTGTGTGACTTTAAAAGAAACAACACTGGCCCTGACTATAAAATATTAATATTTAGAACATTGTTTGTGGTTTTTTAACCGTAAAAATAACAACAAACATCCTTATAAGATTCCGTTTAAATACTTGATGTGCTCATTGAATTCCACCAATATACAAGGATTTTTATTCTCTTCTTTGGGATATATAGGTACCAATTGTCATGGGAATATTCCTGACTCCTCTATACGTATTTCCTCTATGGATAAAAATAAATTATTGAGTTCCAAAATATATGGATTTAATGTAGTTTGTTAGTAATTGAAATGGGGTAAAATAGATGACCTCTCAAAAATGCCGATAGACAACCCCTTATTCATATAAATTTTCACATTGATGTATGATTTTAATTGATCACTTTCATAATAATGTTAATTGATATTCTTAAAAAGAATAATTTCCTGAATATATCTTAGATCTATTATTGAGTCGTGGAATATGAAATAAAACCCTTCACTGGGTGAATCGAACTCCCATCCATATAAACATGACATGAAATTCAAAGCATAATTAATCATCATAATGAAATCCTAGCATTAGAAAGTGTGTTCATAACTAAAAATAACACAGTCATTAGTGTGGATAGGAATAAATATAATTTCTACTAATGTTTAATGATATATAGAACCTTAAATGAATTATAAATGAATAAATAACTATTATATTGTATTTTTTGCATGTTTCATTACCTGAATATTGTATCCCATATTCTATTTATGGTATTAATAACATTCATTGAGTTGTTTTATTAATTATATGAAAATACATTCATTTACCAATGATTATATTTAATATTGGGAAGAGGGTTTGAGTAGAAAATAGAAAATTGTTTATATACATCAAAATAAATAAAACAAGAAATTTTGAAAGTCTAAACCACTATAAAAAATATAAATATGTTGAGAAAGAATTCCCAAGTAAAGTTTTTATGTTACTTTCCTTGAAGACCTTGATTTAACATATAACTCTATCATCCAGAACCACCAAGAATATAATGCGGCATGCTATGGAAAATAAAAATGATGGGTTTATAAAATTTCTAGGAGATTCAAAACAATTAAAATAATTTTATTTATTGAATTTATTTTTCTCATTTGATACAAGTAATTTTTAATTGGTGTTAACCATTGATGGATTCAACACATTCGTGAATATCATAACTAGTTAAAACATTTTCTTAGTTGTTTTTGTTCACTTATAATCTACCTCTATATATGTGTATGAAAATAACTTAATATATCATTTTAAGTATTAATCTTGGATAAAATATTCATAAAAATGATATTAATGTGTACTTTCAACCTCTTATTGAAAAATTAAATGAGTTACAGAAACATGTTATCATATCATATGATGCATCTATTATGAAAATGTTTAAAATTTATCTTTCTCTAGTATAAACCATTTGTGAAGTCACTAGGTAAATGAACTTATCATGTTCGAACTATTATACTAGTTATTATTGTCATTTTAAAAACATTTAATTCATGCATTAAATGGTGATGTACTCGTAAAAAATGATACTTCTTTTGTCAACAAATATTTATCAACATATCTCCGAAATTTTAGTTGAACAATTAAAAATTAAATAGCACTATTGATCATATACTACCACCAATGTTACTCATATGTTTAGAAATACTTATGCAATAATAAAATTTTGAGGGATAATTTTGGAAGCTCCATAATTTTATTGATAATTGGAAACATGTATGGTGAACATCATAAATCAAAATTTCAATGTAAAGTTCAAAGGAAAAACTATATTTTTATAAAACACATATTAAGAATTTAATTTTCAATTTTATATTCTTGATGTTATTCATATTGAGAATAATGTATATGAAAATGTTATTTTCACTTTACTTAATGAGTATAGGAAATCAAAGAACTATCTTAATGCTTGGAAGGAGAAGAAATAAATGAATATAAATTATGACCTATAGACATATTATAATAGAAAGTATATTTAAGCGTTTTCTAATGAAAAATAAGGAGGAAGATATATTTCCTTGAATATTATAGATTTTAAAAGTACCTAATGGATACTTAAGTAGCACTTCAATATGTGATGAATTAAATAATTATTGTTTCCCAAAATAAAAATTTCATGATTCAAATATTTTTCTATAGAAATTAATACCTCAGAAATTCTATACATTGTTATATAATAAATTAAATGAATTTGTATTAGAGTTATAACCATTATTCCAAGAATTTTTTGAATTAAAAATGAAATCAATATATATTGATAAATTTTAAGAAAGGAGTTTACTAAAATGTTTTTATATTAATATGATCATTCACGTATAATATTTATTCTCATAATGCAATTGAAAATACATTTGGTTGAGGAAACAAAATTAAGATGAACTATGCATTATGGATTGATATACCCAATATATAGGTACTTTTTTATCTGTTTTTCATCTTTTGACTCTCATTATTTCTACTTTATTATTTTTTTTTCTATATTTCCTTAATTTGGATTTACAAAGGCATCAGAAATTTGAAAACATATGTGAAAAAATTTAAAATTGAAGGTTTATTCCTGATTTTTAACTGGTGGAGGAATGGAATAAATTTCTTCCAATATACATGGATGATATTTTGTTAACATTAAATCATGTAATTCTTCATGAAAATTTTATAAATAAATATCAATTTTATATGAAATCAGTAATCTTTTGTACTCTCAACTGACCAGTTTAGAGGGGGAAAAGTATTAAACTAAATCAAATGGAATTATTGCATTGGAATATATATATTTATAAATAGTGAAATTATTTATTCATTTATTAAATAAATGATGATTCAAATGAAACAGAACCTATGAATTTGAACACAACATTTTATAGATAAAATAAAATATCTTAATAAGGAGATGGTGGAATAGTTTACAAAATAAATAACATTATAAATTATATAACTCATATTTATAATAAGATGGAAAATACATTATACAAATATAATAATTTATATCATTTTTATAGATCATGAATATCAATTTTCATGTTTAAGTGTTAGATGAGTTGACATTTTTTTGGATTGGGGTCCTTTAAATAGGGAAAAGAAATATTATTATTTTGATAAAAATGACATTAAATTTCACACAGTCAATCATGAATATTTTTAAAAACACGAAAATTATTGTCTATTTGTTGGATTAGAATTATGATATTATGTATGTTTGATTGATACTATCATATTAGCCTACAAAAAACATTTTTCAGTTGTTTTATTCAAATGTTGGTGAATTAATATTTCCAAGTGTATTTAAATAGAATACTAATAATTTAATTATATTAACTCTTATAACTCAATATATATTAGTAATAATAAATAAAATGAATCATATATCTTGAAATAACATGAAAAGTGTTACGTTATGTGGAATATTTTATAGATTAATATTGTATTTTAGCTATAGACATAAATCAAAGGGGATTGTATGATATGGATGGTGAATTGGAATAATTGACTAGTGACATTGATTCCCAAAAGTGACAAGAAATTAACTTGTTTCAATTATATGGTTTAGAAAATATTAGTAATGAATGTGGAGTTGAAGAAAAATAAGTAATGATGGATCATGATAATAACAAGACCATTGAAGTATAAAATGAACATATATATAACCATTAATTAATTTCATAAACAAATTATGTATTATATTATTTATTTTTATCATTTTCCATCTATTATCATATTTAAATGTATTTTCACACATTATGTTTTTAATTATTATAGGTTCAGTGATATAATTGATTTAAATTATTTGTTCTGAACGTGTTTTCACATGTTTTTATGATTAGATTTAAAAATTGGAATTTGTTTTTTGAAATCTATTTATCAATGATATATTGCCTTCCTAGGGTCTAGAAATATTTGAATTTTCATTCTGTTTCATCATATAGTGTATCTAGACCACCCATTGTCTCCTTATCAATTGAATATTTTATTCCCTATAGCTCCATATGGATAAAATATAAAATAATTCATATTTATACATCTACCTCATTTGATTATTATTGTAGTCCATCAGGTTGTCCAATAAATTTTCTTTCATCAAGGGAGTAGGTGTTCTATCCTAAACAAACTCGGATAACCTGCTCAACTAGTACGAGAATAAATTATGACATGGAAAAAATGGTGTTCCCAATCCACATGTGTTGGAGACTAGAAATTGGGCATAAAAAACAATCAAGATGGAACAATTTCTCCACAAGAATACAATATCATTGGAAATAATACATAAATAGTTTGTATTCTAATATAGTCATCAGGAGTTATGTGACATATATAGATAAGTACAAGTCCCAAAACTGGTTTATCAACCTGGTTCACAACATAACCAATCAAAGTCATCATCAAAATATCTCTTTCTAATAATTCTATCACATAGTCCACTGGTCACCACCAACTCCACTGGTCCGAATAATCATGAAAACACACTGGATTTGAGTAATGATTTCCCTTTTTTGGGTTTGGCATAAACATTTCTAGAAACTCTTGAAGAAAAAAGTAGGGTGTGAACCCCGTACGATCCAACCAAGTAGTACATAAGAAATATATGTCACACAAACCATTTTTTGACTAATTAAAAAAACAAATTATTTTAATTTTTTCACAATTCAAAACAAAAAATGACATTCAAATCAATACAATGACAAGTATAAAATAGGTAAAAAAATGAATTTCCATGAAAACGAGCATGAATAAGAATTTAAATAAAAAACAAATTTAATAAATTATTTTATAATAATTTGAATATATAAAAAAATTTCTATAATTTCAGTCATAACACTGTGATCACAAGTCCTAGGGTTGGGTAGATCAAGGATCTAGGTCCTACACATTCTTAGTTAAAAAAACATCAGGCGTGTATACATCCATAGATTTCAGTCCTATTGGGAATAAGGATTCATCTCAATGAATGAACCCCTTCCTTCAACAGGCTTATTCATCACTATCATCATCAATCCTTTTCTATATTATCCATTACATGATTAGTGTTTATATTCAAGGCCACCCCTAACTACCCAGACTCCCATGTGCTTCAAAGAAGTCAATAATATTTTGTGTTATCATTAATTTTAATTAATCTAAATTCATTTATTCAATTTTTTGAATCATACCAAAGATCATGTTTCAAAACATTCCATTTAATTTTAAAAACCAACATCATATTGTTTTTATACAAATAAATAACATTCATGTAATTTTATTTCATTTCAAATGGAAAATCATTTCATGCCTTCTTTCCATGGGGAATCATAATCAATGTTTCTCTTTAAATAATTTATTTCAATTTAAATTTATTTTTAAAAAATGATCACTTTATTTTAAAATACATTCCAAATAGGTTCAAAAAAGACACACCATTCCATTTTGAAAAGAAAAATCATGAAAATCAAATCAATCTTTGGAAATCAATTTGTGATATAGTTCAAAATAAACAAGAATAAATTGTTTCAATCGATAGGAATTGACTTATGAAATCACATACATTAATTTAATAATCATCAATCAAGAACACATGATCCTCAATTTTTTAGAAGAAATTGATAGAAATAATCAAGGAAGTATCCTAGATCAAAAAATCACAAAATAATGATCTTGATCCCTCAACAACAAAATGATCCATCACTCTCAAATATGTATAGAGAGATGGAAAGTATAAATCATGATCAAAATTATTTTACAGATAATAATAGATATTAAAATGATCAATTGGGAGCTTTATTCATGAGGTTTCTTATTTAGAAGGTCCATTACCATCTCAAGATAGTCACAAAAAGTTATGGGGTGAATTAATTTCAAGGGAGGTGTGTTTAAAATTAAAATAAGGATTAGGAAAAATAAAATTAATATATTGTCTTAGATTTAATCTCACAAAATGATGACATTGGATAGCCACTGGAAACCACTAACTAGCTAGTGGCAGTAAGAATATTGATTGTAGTCATGAGAAACCCACCAACAAGATGGTGGTTCTAGGAAGAAACCCAGCACAACTTCGCATCCCATTAATCAACTAATGGATTTCACAACTGGGGTGATGGGATTCCTTAAGGAATCACCTACTTTTATCCTTCCACCAGCTAGCTAGGGCTCTAATCGGTGAGCCCTTTGACCTACTATAGTAGTTTTGGATATACTACCATGTCCACTTTTTTTAAAAGACTAGGACACCTCTTAAAATCATAAAAACAAAATAAAACACTATCTCAATCCCTTAAAAGTCAAAAAATTCAAAAATAAGAATAAAAATAAACATCCAAAAATAAAATAATAAAAAGAGGTGGAAAAGAAACTGTGGATCATACCTAAAATCATGAGTTGGGATGTCATAATTCTCCCTAAAATAAATTATTTCTTAAATCATAAATCATATCAATAAGACTAGAATACAAAGAGGTAAGACTAATTCCCTCTCACTAATGCCTTAATCTCTTACATCTCATGAGAACCAAAATAATGTTTCCATAGAACCTAAAAAATAGGTATATACATTCCCATAAGAATCTTCTTCTAGGATTAAATAATTCAAACTTCCTGATTAGACATAGACAAATAAGTTTTCACATTATGTTCATACAATTTATATACATGAGAAGAGTCTGAGGTTTATTTTATGAGCTATGAAACACGAAATACATCATAGATCATTGTAATCTGTGGTATAGAATATAAACTATAAGATACCATCCCAATATACTCAACAATATCAAATGTCCCCATGTATCATAGAGAAAAAATCCCATGTTTCCCAATCCAACTATGATCCAACTAAGGTGAGACTCTAAAAACACCTGGTCTTTAACCAATCATTCTATAGTATTTTGAAGAAGATATGAAGAAGAAATATATCAGCTATGGTCCATAACCAATAAAAATCAAATAATATGGATCTTCTCTGATATTTTATAAAACAGACAAAGTCTCATAAAGGAAGCTTCAAAAATCACCGACCAATAGAGTGGAGATTTAAAAGGATGACCATAAATGGCCTAAAAGGGTTCCATTTTAATTGATTATTATTATCTATTATTCTAGGAAAATTAGATCAGACCTAAAAGTATATCCCAATAGTCTTTAAAATCATGGACATAATAATGGATAATTTTATCTAGAGCATGTATAACCCATTCTATCTGACCATCTATCTGAGGATGGTACACTTTGCTCAACCAGAACCAGGATCCCAACATCTCTTAGATTACTCTCTAAAAATGATATGTGAACTAGGATCCCAATTAGAAGTAATGTAAGATGAACCACCCTGAAATATAACATTTTACTACACCTAAATATTCCCCATGTTCTCAACATTCGTCATATCAAGAATGAGAATGGAGCGATCTTATTGGTCAATCAGTTTTTCAATAAACAAAACGTATTGTTTCTTTATGGATTACCTATAAATACAACCAAAAAGTCCATAGATTTCTCATTCCACATCCAAGTCAGAATAATAATGTAATGAAGAAAACATGAAGGATTTTGATTTTCATCCCCAGCTTTTTGATAGTTATAACAATGAGAAACAAAATCAGTGATATCCTATTTAAAACAAGGCCACATATTTGATTCCTCATATAATAAAACATATTTTTCATGACTGAGTGTACCATCCACTAAGAATGATGATAAACCCATAACACATACTTTCTCAATGACGATGGGATAACATAACATTTATGGAAGAAAAGTATACCCAATAAATATAATCATAATTCATTGTTGGTCTCTCCACCATATAAAGAATCAGTAATACATTGAAACTAATCATCAAGATTCCATATATTAGAATAACATAAAGAATGGAGGATTAAAAAAAAATTCCAACCCAAATAACCTTAGTCATTTCTTTCAGGATTATCAAATTCATGCAAGAAATGAGTACCATAAGATTCCACTCCTCCGACTATTTTTTCATAGACCAGGATGACAGCTTCCTATTTATATAATTAGAAACAACATTCCAATTTCTATGGATATAGTAAATTTCAATTTCAAATTACTATAGGTAATCCACAAATTTCTTATGAATTAGATTCAAATATTTTTATGAGAATATATAAATCACTATTTTCTGATCAGAGTAGTCAACAAACCATTTTTTGAATAGGTAGTGCCTCAAACTATTAAGAGTTTTCAACATATTTACGAGTCCATGATTGTGAGTTGGATAGTTCTACTCATGAGGCTATATATGAAAAGATTCATAATCTAACATGCAATCACTAAGAATGAGAACACATACCAAATATAAACTTCATGCAATAAAAGGCTACATATCCCTATCGAACCTCTAGAGGAGTCAGCATTAGAGGTGAAGTAGATGACGCTTAGACTTATTAATGGAATAACGATATTTTGAATCCCATATGAAATTATATCCCTTCCAGGAGACTAAAGTCGAAAAAATAATGCACTTCATGAAATATTTAATAAAACAATGAAAATACCATGATAAGACCAGGAAACTCCAATTCTAAAATACAACATGTGGTTATTCCAAGGATAGTACATCATTCAATTTTTTTTAATCTAAAAAGAAACCATGTTCCCAAAACATATTCCCCAAGAACATTTCCTCTCGAGTATATAATTATGACTTTGAAAATATTCCATAATGTCATCAATTAATAAAAACATCCAAAATCATATTAAATAAAGAACATGATCCTCTCTAGTTTTAGAGTATCCCAAGAACGTCATCCATAGACATCACAATGAAGGAATCAAGGTACTAGTCGAAATTTTTATTCATTAATTTTATAAACATAGAAGACGAAATGGTCATGAAAAAAGTTATAACAAGGTAATTATAATTTCCATACATACTCATGAAAGTGGTTATTGAGATATTAGACTCCCTGATCCTATTTAGTTTATAATCAAATAAAAGATGAATCATATATAACCACTTCACCCAATTTTCTTATTAAAAAAGTCACAAATTCAATGAAATATATACTCATTCTTAATCATAAATTGATTTGGATCATGAAGATTAATACACAGTTGAATGGTTTCATTATCCTTTATTGAAAAAAGAACTGGCTTCCCTAATAAAAACAAACTATGTCGAATGAAGTTGCAAGATATCATGTCATCAAACTTTTCCATTACATATTTTAGTTGATCTAGTTCCATACGGGATAAAAGAGTAGATATGGGTTGGGTATCCTGCACCAAATCTATAAAGAACTATACCTCCCTCTACGGTCAAAAAATAAAATATTTTATTAGAAGAGCATATAAAAAAATCATCAAATACAAGGGGAAGATCACTACCAGTAGATTCCTTATATATTTCAAAGGAAAACAAGGATTTCAACATACCAATATCTAAAACAGGAGGCCTAGATCAGCTTGACCAATGATCACATTCTCCCTAAAAAACCTGACACTCCCCAATGAGGGTAGTAAAGAAGTCCTGCTGAAGATAACAACCAATTCAGGTTTTATGAGAAATCATCCAATAAATCGTAAGAATAACATCTATAAGATTCATATCAAAGACAAAAAATTCAAATATTTAATCTATTTTTGATAAATAGAAAGTTCAATAGGGGAATCAGAGACCCTGATATCTCTTTTCTAGAGAGGTATTATAATTTATTTCACATAAGGAATTAAATCCATAATATATTCAATGATACCATAATGAAGGTTGGTAGGAAAGAATGAGCGGTGCAAGTATCAAATATATAAGTCCCTATTGATGAAGAAAAAGTAATGGTACCTATCACTATCGTAGAGCCTACATCAGTTCCAATTGGAGAACCACCCACTATGTAACATATTTTTATTCCTAATGCTTGTGGTTGGAAAATCATTTTTAGTTAAGTATATGATTTCCCTATAGAACAAATTCGTATAGATGAACTTTCACCCCTACATGTATTGGTAAAAAGATCAAAAAAACTATAAAAGTGATATGAGTGACTACATTAGACACAAATATTATGTGCCTCTATTCCATCACACTTCGAGTTCAAAAAACATACCACATTTGAGACAAGTCTGTGGTCTATTACCATATATCACAAATGATTTGGATAATGTCTACCATCGAGGGACACTACTATTGTTTCCAATATGAGACACATACCACTATCTCTTTCCTATAATTGAACCACTAAAACCTCCACTATGAGTAGAAGGAAATCTCTTCAATCATGATGTACCGTCCCAGACAATTTTGATCATCATTACCCTATCCACAACATTATCATACGAGGTATGATTAAATATAAATACATGGGGCCAAATTTATAATAGATGACCTATATGAGACCAATAGGATTTCATATTATCATTCAATTCTACCTACAGTTATAATTGAATAGGTTCAACAACATGACTGGAATAGTAAGTCTCTATCATCATGTTGATGTAGTTTTAGAAATCCATTGACATTTCTAATACCATTTATTTTGGATATGATTTTTCTATAAAAATATTCATGAAGTGTTTCCACTCCAAGAATTAATTTTACATTACCAACACTATATAATCCCACCATCTACTTTTAGGCCCCTCAAGATTAAAGTTGGCACATTTCTCTTTTATGTAATCTTATTTCTCTAATAACTCAAATAGTATCTCAATATTTCCCAAGAAATCCTATGCCTCCTAAGGATTGTTTTCTCTTTTAGAATGATCATGGTTTCTTATATTGAAACATTTACAAATGAAAATTTATATTATCCCTCTTATGTTCCACCTCTGAAAAATATATTTACTTTTAAAGATTTTTTATAATCAAGGATTTATTGGTGAAATAATTTCACTTATTTTCTTAACCCACATCTATTTTCTTCTTATACTGTAATGAAGGTAATTTACATGTTTAATTTGCATTTCCACCCTTTTTTAAATATATATAAAAAATATTTGTTTTTTTTTGTGATATTTATCATGTATTTAATAGATCATGAATATTTATATTCTATATCCTTGTTTTTTAAAAAATATCATGAATGTTCATTCCTAAAAATAAATTATTTTCAAAAATTTATTTTCATTAATCTTTGACCATTTTAAATTATTTTTAAATGGAATTTTTTTAATGTTTTCTAAATCTGTCACATTTGAATAACTTTAAATGGTTTGAATAGAATGTTTCTTTTTTACATTTATGACATGAAATTATTTACACTCCCTCATGAACATTATTTGCATTAAATATTCATGTATATGTTTCGATGGATATGTTTTAATGATACTATAAATGGAAATAACCCTTGATTTTAATTATGTTTCACTATGGATATGTTTTAATGATACTATAATTTTTCTTTATCTATATCCATTATAATTGTTTCTAAGATATTTTCATAGAACCATTTTCTTTTTCGGTGAAAATGATGATGTGAATGAGAAATGGTTATTTCCAGGTTGAAAAGTTCATTATCCTAATTTGTTTCTAATTATATGGTAATTGGAAATTATTTTTTATGATGGGTGATCCCCATATATCTTATGATGATAGGTGAACATGGAATAGTTGATATGATGGGTGACTGAAAGACCCTAGACCACCCTGAGAGGGGAGGGGTGAATCAGGGTGTCAACATTTTCTTCTAAAGTTATAGATGTTGTTCCCACATTGGTAGGATCCTGTAAAACCTATCAGATGGTAATGTGTATAAATTTAAACATTCACATGCAGAGTGACAATAAAATAATTTTACTTGGTTCACATCTAAGTGCTAGTCCAAGGAGCTTATGTGGACAATGTGTCAGTCGTGTATAAATCAACAAATATTTAGAAGTTGGAGAAAACATAAGTTTATAAATAGTCACTCTATTATAGGAACACTTCCTTTACAAGATTTTAGGGATAGAAAACTACGTCCCTCCTAAAAAATCCTTCAACTACCCCCATCTCACTACCTTGGGTGATGTCTTACTCAGTTTATCAACATGAAGGTCTCTTCAGTAGATTGATACTTAATTTTTTGTCCTTGAATACCATGATACTCTACATGCACTATATACCTGATGTGATGTACATTGAAAACATTATTCACTTAAACATGATGTCTAGAACTATGTTTTATGTAGTCCCTTCACAGAGCTCACTACCTTCATGAATCAACCTTCAATTTTAGAATAAAATACCTTTATGAAGCTCACTACATCATCCTGGAATACCCCATCATCACAAAACATCCATTACATAGAAGCAATATCATTAGTCAATACTTAACTAGTATTTTCATGATTCTAAAGAAAGTGTTGAAAACATTATTTGTGAAGATCTTAACATTCATTTATTCATATTGTTTCGGCCTTTACTCCAAATATTTTCATACCAAATGAAGAATGGGTAGCCTTATATTTATAGGCTCAACTATTCACAATTCTCCACTACCTCTTAGTGTTTTTTTAGTGAAAATCAAAATCATCATCATAAATATCATCAATTTTATAAGCTCTAGTGAAATTTTCGTAGTCAAAGATATAACCACCAAGACATCACACATTCATGATGCTCCACTTCTATTAATCACAAAAAACCCCATCAACCCATCATTCACTCGCGAAACTCAACCTTTGTGGAACCTAATCTTCGTGAAACCCATGTATTTTATATATTTTTGAAGAGTATATTCGAAAAAACATCGTTTAGTGATACTGGAATCTTCCTCTATATTTGGAACCCAAAAATTTGGCAAACAATGGGAAATGATATCACATTTAATACTGTAGCCATCATTTATTTTATGTTCACTTTCATTGAAAAATCTCAGATCCTCATAATGTTGATTAAAAAAATAAAAAACATATTATATTTATATCATAGAATTTTCATGGTTCAAAAATTATCTCCTATTAGGTTTGTGCGAAATCTATAGATAAATTCAATGTACCACCTACCACTATCTAAACCTGATATGTGAGAAACGAATCATATCACACTCTAGGAATATGTGATAAAATATTTGAGTATAAAACGTGATGGTAGGCATGAGTTGGGTTCTCATGATTTTTAATGCTTAAATATGTCTAATCTAATCTATGATCATGTCACAAAAGCATTGCATGCCTTGAACTATGTCCCCATAAAACCTGATTTTCATCATGTTATAAAAGCATTGCACGGTTTTTCAAAAACCTCTATCCACCAAACTTGTATATCATTTAATTTCTCTATAATTTCTCCATTCATCATTCCCTTTCATCCCCATAACATTGAATTTATCCATTCTCTTATTTTGGAAATAAACCCAAAGAACATGTATTTGAACTTGTAAAGCACATAATACACTCCCTTTAGATCGTATCTTCCCCATAAACCTACATCACATCCACAAACATATTGAAATAGTTAACAAAAATGCGTAGTGGGGGACAACCGTAAACTCCCCATGAACTCGTAGGTTTTTGAAAATAGAGGTTTAACCATTGTTTCTCGAATAAATGTGTTACTAATGGCTTGTTTTGAATTTCATCCACTTGGTAATTTGTTTCAACATGGTCCACTTTAATCACACATTTTTCAAATTTTTCCCTGATTAATTAGATATCTGATTTGAATATGATGGATATGATAATGATCAACAATATTATTTGTATGATCAATCACGACCTTATTATCATATTAAATCACTATTATCTATTTCACTTAATCATCAATATTAGTTAATTGTTTCTTTGTCCACAATAGTTGAGATCAAGTATTTTTCGAATAGATATACTATACTACATCAATACTAAGAGAAGTTATTAATTATTTATTACTCATACAACCCACACATTTATTTACAATAAAGAATGCTCCATATATTGTGGAAATTCTATCCACCACATCTCCAGCCCATTCATTATCTAATAATGCCATTAGTTTATTATTTCTTCATACTACAATGTATAATCCATCATTTTGAGTACTTTTAATGTACCTCATGATTCTTTTAACTGCTATTAAATGTTATTCCTTCGTATTACATTAAATGTGGGACAATAATCTTATTGAAAAGATGATATTTGGACTTGTTTCAGTCATGTACAATAAGCTTCCAATGATTCTCTTGTACATGATTTGATCCAAAGAACTCCCATCCTCGCACATTCCATGCATTCTCAAAAACCACAATCAGAGAAGACATTAGTTTAGAGTCATGCATATTAAATTATTTCAGAAATCTCTTTCATGAATTCGTAGATAAATGGACATTTAATCTTTCATCTAAATAACAAACAACCCTAATAAGAATGTGATTTCACCAATAATGGACATTGAAAATTATGATTTCATATGATTTGAAAATTCTTCCACTGATATTTTTTTGATTCTTTCAATTATAATATAATCCATATACAACAGAACCATAAATTAATCTTCCTTTTAATTATTCACATATTTATTATGATCGACATATGTTCTTTTAAATATGAGCTTCATCAGATAATAATTTATATGAGAATACAATGCTCATGGTGCCACCTTAAGACCGTATTGTGCCTTTTTCAATCTAAAAACCATTATTTCATTTCTACCCATTAGAAAACCCACTGGTTTTTCAATGTATACTTCTTCTTCAAAAGAACCATTTAAAATGTTTTTTTAATCCATCTGAAAAAACATTGTATACTCATTTAATTTCCTTGCAATGAAAAAGTGTGGTCAACTCTAGTCCCTCCACTGGGGGAAATGTTTCTTACACATCAATGCCTACAATCAATGCATTTCCTTTACACACCAAACATGCCTTATTTATGGTCACATTTCCATGGTCATCAAATTTGTTTTGGAATATTCACTTCGTCCTAACAACATTTTTATTCTTGGGTATTTTAAAAACATCCCATTACTAGTTATTATCATTTTTATCTAGTTCTTCATTCAAGGAATTAACCCAAGACTCATCCTTAATAGCTTCTTCAAATGAGGTTGTTTCACAATTGATAAGAAGTCAGACTATGTATCATTCCACATTCTCCCTGTCTATGTCATTGTAGTTTAATACCAAATGATTTCAGATTGATCAATTTATGCTCTTCTATTTCTTCTATTTTGTTCAGAAGAAGTTTCTTCATCCATGGTAATGTATTCTAATTCTTATTTAGAATCATCATTGTTTCGTGACCCTTGAATGCTTTTCATACCTTCCTATACTTCTTCATTTGAATCTCTTCCATGTCCATTTTCTTCCTCATCTTCTGTCATGTTATTATAAGAATTCCACAAGGTATTTGTGGTATTATCTTACAAGATATTAACATCACTACTTCCCAAATTTCGTCCAATATAATTATTGAATCATTCTTAGGATTTACTATTCATTTAATATACAAGTAATGTTACCTCATCAGTAGCATCACAATACATTCCTTGATTAAATACCTTGTTTTAGATGAAAAATTTACTTCAAAAAATTAAAATACTTCAAGGAGATATTCCTTCCATTCCACATTTCATATGGTATCTTTGTTTCTTCCATATGAAACCCTGTTCAATTTTTGAGTATACATTGTTTCTTGAATGACCTATTTCATGTCATAACATGAAAAACAACTCTCAATCAGTATAGTTAAGGAAATATTGTTCACCTATTAATTTCTACACTCAACAACTCCATTTTACTATACGGTTATCAATGTATCCACCTCATTCTTTATTCCATGTTTCTATGGGTAGTTTTCAAACTCAATGGATGTGTATTACCCTCTATTGTCATACCGTAGAACTTTAATTGTACATATTGTATCATTCATTTCTATTCGACAATAAATATTCATGAAATCAAGAACATTTCATTTCTTGTTTATAATAATTACACAAGCTATTCTACTATAGGAATCAAAAAATTGAAATAAGTACCTCTCACTATATGTTCTAGAAACATTTATCGGACCATATACAACTATGTTGATGAGATGAAGAATATTTGATACCCTTTTCTTTTTTGGTTGATATGAACTGTATATTATCATTCCTTATATATAGCCATCATAAGTCGTTTCCTGTTCACACATCAGATTGGGGATATCCATGACTATATTTGAATTACATATATTTATCATGTCTTGTTGATCAACGTGGCTCGATATCAAGTGCCATGTGATGTTTTCTTATTCAACTCTCAAGTAGAAAATGTTCTATTTACTTTCAACCAGATACAAGTTACCATATTTTCTACATCATTTCTTGTGAGAATTCCTTTTATTTCCTCTAATAGTGCATCCAATTTTATTAAATTTCACTATCAGTCCTAATTCAAATATTTTACTCAAACTCAAAAGATTATGGCATAGACCTTCCATATATAGAACTTTATTTTTCTTAATATTTTTATTTTCTAGTTCAGTACTTCCACATCCCTTGATTTTTAATGAAACTTCATTTCCAAACCATATAGTTCCTTCATCTCTTTTCATAACATTATTCAATAAATCATCTTTTTACATCATATGGGATGAGAATCCACTATCAATAATCCCATATCTTCTTTTCTTTGTATATTTGAGAGTTATCTCTACAAGGATGGATTTCTTGATTTTATTCCTTTCCATCCATGAGAAATTTGATTGAGTAGGGGATAAAGAAGGCCTTCACAATTTCTATTAATTATGCATGGGTTTATAAAACTCATATTATTCTTCCAAAGGAGAAAATATATTTTAAATACTAACCTCATCTTATTTTTGGGTTTTGACTTTTCTCTGAGTTATCTTGGTAACATTTCTGTCATTCCTCTACCTGCAATCAATAGATATATGTCCATAGTAAGAGTATTGAAAAAAATATACATAAAAAGCATTTATCCTATAATATAAATGATATGATTAATTCTCCTTTTTTGACTTCCAAGATCTTCCCCATTCAAATATCTTCTTACATCTTTATTATAAGACATGGTATGTCCCAAATAACCACAAAATTGAAATTTTATTAGAGGAAATGTCTTCTCACATATATTTTTAATCACGTCCCTTATTTGAGGAAAATTATTTGATAGGATATAATTTAGGGATACTTGAGGATGATTTTTAGTTCTCAATTAAATTTTAATTTAGGCCATCTACTTTAGAACATAAGATTCATTTGTGATATGAGAAATTTTTTTATTCCCTTGATTTTGGCTCATCTTGTTTCTTGCCTTTAATGCTTTAGTATCATAACCAATTACACTTTTACCATGAAAGTGTGTCTTTGATCATTAAAATCCTTCTCTAATCCTTAAAACCCACACCTAGATTATTCTAACATCTCTACATCTGATAATCATCCTAAATATATTTTCTTCTTTATTTCCATTGGATTTTATAGAGTTTCAAGTTTACTCTTTAATGTAATGCCTTCTTCTTCATAACCCTCAATTTTCATGGAATTTTATTCTAGTTTGGATGTAAGTTCATTAATGACCTTTTACTTTTCTTCAATAATTAGCTTGAATTCGACAACATTTTGTTAGCATTCATTTTTTTTACTTTTATTTTACCACTTCATCCAGTTGATCAATTTCCACTTCAAGATGATGAACATACTCTGATGACACTTCAAGAACATATTTCCAATTTTTATTTCTATTTTATTGGTTTTCAATATTAAAAAGATTATCCTAAAGATACATATTTACATAAGTACCACCAATAAATTAATTACCTTTATATTTATCTTTTATATGTTCTCAATTTTCAACTATTTCCATCATTGATGCTTGGGTTCTGGATTTATACTCTAGTTCTTCATCCTAGAAAAATTCATTATCATCTTGATCTTCTTTACATACAAAACTCTTTATATGTAATTTATTTTCTAATTTGTATTCTCCCTTTTGGGTATACCTTTTCTAGGGCCTCTTTATGTTTTCACCTACACTTTCTCCGTCATATAACTTCCTTGAGAATTGAGAGGATGTGTGACCAAATATACTGCCTTGAAAATAGGCTAGAGAAATCTTTCCTTCAAATATCCATTTCTCACTCTTGAATTTCTTGGAAAGAAGAAAAATAAGTTCATCTTCATAATTATATTCATCATATCTATCTCGAAATACCTCATGTTTCTTCATGGTTTTAAATTCCATTTCATGGCTTACTTGAGTCATTACATCTTATGGTTTGACTCTCATTTCAGAAGACACCAAAAGACATAATAGATAATTAGGTGAATGATTGAAAAATACCTTTCTTCAAGGGAAGAAAATTTTGTATTATAAAGAGCTGGAATCCTTCTTAAGATTTTATTCATGATTTCAATATATTTAAATACTTCTACAATTAAAAAAATATCTCCAATAACTTCTGTATTTTAATTAAAAATGAATCTACATTTTCATCATGATGCATCCTTAGATCATTGAACCTATTGTGAATAATATAGAGTTTGGCCTCCTTTAATTTGTTTCCCCCTTTGTATATATTGTCCAATATTCCTCACATATACTTGGATGAATTAAAAATCATCACATTTAGATGTATTCAATCAGATATAGTTGCAGTAAGGTCTTTTGTGGATTTCTCATCTTCATCAAGAATTTTCCTGTATGTGTTAGTCATATATAGCATTATTGCATCAATGACTTGTTTCCCTTGTGCAGTAGAAAAAAGAACTTTCATTATAAGAGATCTTAAATGATATGTCATCATGTCCATCTAATTCTATAAGTTTATTCCATCAAAGAGGGGTACTCCCCAAATATTTACTGAATTCTATATGAAACAAAACGAGGACATATTTAACTCCAACAACTAGTAGGCTTAGATACCACTTAAAAGACCCTAGAACACACTAAATGGGGAGGAATGAATGAAGATGTCAACCTTTTCTTATAAATTGATGTATCATGTTCCCACATTGGTCAGAACTTGTTAAACCTTTCAGATGGTAATGTGAATAAATTTAAACATTCACATGAAGAGTGACAACACAACAATTTTATGTGCTTCTGCACTATGGGAAATTCCAAGGATCATGTTCCAATAGTGTTCCAATCAAAACTATATCCACTAACATTCACTTGCTTTGGAATACCAACATTCATAAAATAGTTACTCTCTTACAGTAACACTTCCTTTTTAGGATTCTATGGATAGTACACTATATCCCTTGGAACACATCCATCAACTCCCTCTATCCTACTACCTTGGGAGAAGCCTTACCTAGTTTATCAAATAGAATTTCACTTTAGTATATTTGTATTAAATTATTTCTCTATGACTAGAACAAGACACTTCTTGCACCATACACCTGATTTGATGCACTTTGAAAACACTTTTCACTTAAAGCTGATGTACAAAACTATCTTTCATGAATCTCCTCCGTGAATCCCACTACATCTGTGAAGAAAACTTTATTCAAAAAATATATTTCCATGGAATAGCTCACTGCATCATCTTGTAATACACAATCATCGTGAAAAAAAACCATTACTCAAAATAATTTTGATCAGTCAGGATAGAACTAGTCTTTTCATGATGATCAACCTCACATAGAAAACATTATTCATGAAGCTATTTACATTCATGAATTTTGATCGATTCAGACTTTAGTCCAAATATTTTCTTATCAAATGAAGTGGTGGTATAATCATATTTAAAGGCTCGAACATTATCTATTCTCTACCACCACTTAGCGGATTTTTTGTGAAGCACAAAAAACATATTCAAGAATATACTCCTTTTGCAAAGCTCTAGGATGTTATGTCGTATTCACGAATATCACCATCAATGCATCATGCATTCCCAATGATCCAATTTTTAATTTGTAAGAACACCATAAATGCATCATGCACTCTCAAAATTCAACCTTTTTAAAACATAGTCTTCATAAAACCCTTTCCATTACTAAATTTATTAAGAGTATATTCCATAAATCAACCTTTTGTGATGCTAGCTTCTTCATTCGGATTTTAAGCCCAAAAATTTAGAAAACAATGGGAAACAATGCCAACTTTAATATTGTAGTCATCTTGTATTGTAAAGTCACTTTCCATGATAACTACATGATCATCCATGTGTTGATTGAAAAAAAAACTAAACTCTAATTCCCTCATTGAACAACCTTGGTTCCAAAAGTGTGCTTGATATATCCCAACAATGCATTGGGTAAAAATGATAGGGTTGACTAAATATAAGTAAATACTAAGAGATTAAACACTTAACTAGTTTATATATTTCTCATAATAGATTATGTGTATTATCCTGGAATGATTATCCCATTCTTAGGGGTTATTGTAAGGTCTCTATAAATAAAATGTACTATGATACCAACACATTTTTTTCTATGCTTACTATGAGATTAATGGATTATATGATCAAGAATGACATCACATGGATCATGACTATTGACTATTATGACTCTTTCCATTGTAAAATATGTATTCCATATTGTATGTTTTATGGTTAAGGTTTTTATGGGTATGAATTATTTAATGTTATCCTCAAGAAAATTTATTATGTCTTGTTACCCTTATTCATATCTTATCCTCACTAATTAAATTCAATTATTAATTCTTATTCTTACTGTTAAAAAGATTTTATGTTCACCAATTTTATATTTTCCATTTATACAGGTAGTGAAGATTTTATTTAATGAATTATTTCTGTTAAATTTTCATATGTGTATAATTTATGGGATATATTGGATAATTAATTTTGAAAATTAAAATCCTAGTATAGAGTGAAAATTGACACTAAAATACATGGTAATTTAAATATAAGAATTTATAACAATTTTATAATTTTCTATACATAAAATGTCATTGGGAATATAATTGATCCAATATTTGATTTTTATTTTTATGTTTTTGATGGTTGAAACTGGGTCATATTTATTGGTATCAAAGCGAGAAATGTAATGTTTATGTTTCTAGTACAAAATAATAGAGTGTGGGTTTGAGGATATTATACAAAGGAGATTCTTGATCCCTAATGGTGGGAAACAAGTACCTGGGAATCAAAAATAACCTATCATAATGGTTTCTACCAACAAGAGATAACAAACATCATTGAAAATATTAAGTATGAAGGGGGAAAAGTATATTCTAAGAAAAGGGTCAAATAGCGGTAACAATACATCAAATGTAAAACATGCTAAAATATAACTGAATGATCCTTGGATAACCAAAGTAAAATGATAATGATTACCTTATCCATGTCAAAAGTGGATAAATATCACACCAACCCCCGCATGAGTCCAAGACCCAAGTGAATAAAAATCCCATAGCCTCACCCTAATGCCTTTCCCTTTAAATTATCTTAAAAAACAAGGTCTACAAAAAAATGAGGGTTTTAGAAAAACAATACTAGTGGAATCCTACCAAGTATTTCAAAAGTTATATTTTTTTAATAACCAAGATATTCTCATTATAAAAAGATAAAATGAATGACATAACACACCAATAATTTATTTGAAAACATGGAATTTATTCCTTTTTAACAATTCTTAAATAGTATCATGTGAAGTAGTTTTTAAATAACAATAAAATAATTCATTTCAAATTTGAAAATAGTGCATCATATAACCACATCAATGAAAAGAATAATATAATTTACCCCTATGATAATATAGGTTTATGATATTTAGGATCCTCACACAATGTGATTATATTGACTAGTTTACACTAAATAGATCCTTATTATGATGAGCCAAGGAGAATAGGAACAACCAAATATGTGAACCACTCTATTATTTAATGTATACTGGTCCCCAATATTATGAACTATGGATTATAGAAGCACCTATATATGTGAACCTCAATACAGGTCATGGTAAAAAGTCCCAACATGAACCCCTTCCTAAAAAACCTATGCTCCCAGGTGTGGATCATTTCATGTAATTTATAAAGGGAATATCACATTTAAAAATTACGAAAAACATTTTTTCACACCTAAATAATTATTTGAAATTCCATTTTCTTAAACAAGTCAATGGTTCTATGAAAAAAAACGTTTATTTATCAAATAGAAAGGCAAAACCATTTCATATAAAAATAGATTTCAAACATTTTAATAAATAATATATCATTCTGTTATTATTTTAGACATCATGTTAAAAATGATTAAGAACTCATAATTTAAAATCTAAAGGATTTAGAAGAAACCACTGACCTTAAAAAATTCATATTCCAACAATTCCATGGGATCCAGACACCAAAGGATAAAATGTATCTATAAATCAAGATAAGATCCTAAAACATGAATCTTAAAGAATAAAAATTAAGATTCAATGAACTGAAGGTCTAGGAAGAAGGGAGAGAAACCACTTACTATGAAGATCTCAATGATGCACACAATGATCAACACGGATCCCATGAATTTCACATCCCTCGATGAAAAATAAAATAGAAACATTAACATATCATGAAAAAAACTTCTATTTTGTTAACAAACCATTGATCTAATATTTCAATCAAGGTAAAGGGGATATATATTTAATCTAAGAGAAGGTGGGGAAATAATATAGATATACTTTTGAAATAAAAAATCCAAGAAACTTGGATCCATAAATATTGATCACCAGGAGGCTAGGGATCTCTATAATCTCTAAGAGGAGACTTCTAAGTTGAGAACATAATTATTTAGAATAATATTGAAGAAAAAAATGGTGTTTCAGGTCTTAAGAATAAAATTAATATTAATTAATATGTGTCTCATGGACTATCCACATTGTTTGGAAAACAATGTTCCAACCATGTTCCCTATTTGAGGATACTATAGGATTC
The DNA here is from genome assembly GCA_963277665.1 of Viscum album. Classification (NCBI taxonomy): domain Eukaryota; kingdom Viridiplantae; phylum Streptophyta; class Magnoliopsida; order Santalales; family Viscaceae; genus Viscum; species Viscum album. The sequence continues at coordinate 1,521,340,077 of OY728119.1, forward strand.
ACATGGTTTGGTTACACAATATAAAAAATTATTCACTGACCATGTGAAATTATCCCATATAATAAAAAATAGTTTGAGGAGAAGGCCACATAGTGTTTCCTAACAATATTCAAACTGGGTGCCGAAAATTTTATACTCTATGACATACCACATAGATTCCTAGGATGACCCACGTGGATTTCCATAATAGTGTAGATATAATGAACAAAACTAAGATACACTAAAAACTATAAAAGTTTACTTGGAGTTACACAAGAAATGATTGAATCAATAGATATCCAAAATAAAAGGATATATATACCTAAATGTGATGTTCAGATGCAAATATTCTCCCCACTATATCAATTACTTACCCCAGAATGTCAAATAATATAAGATTAATAAAAATAGATTATTTCATTTCTCCCCCGTCAATTATTCCCTCTACCAAATATCATGAGTATCCAATTACATTCAACCATAACATAGGTACCAACATAATATATTTTCAATCCAAGAACATATCCTAAAAATAAATAACATCGAATGGTTCCTCAACCACTGACATAGTTGGTTCTGGGGATATATCCTCCACAAACATAACACGAGGAGGATTATGATAATATTTCATAAGCTTAAACATGTGAAATAAATCATGTATAGTTGTTAAATGAGTTGGAAAATCCAATAGATAGTCCATCATTAATATTTTCTTAATGATATTAAATGGTCCGACATATCTTCGATCCAACTTAAAATTCTTCCCAAGATAATTATGACCCATTCGAGGTTATAATATAAAGAACACCTAACCACCAAATTTGAATTCCAAATGATGATATGGATGATACATGTAAGAATTTTAATGAATATGGTTCATCACGAATCATTGATATATAACAGGAATCTTTTAAAAAATCCCCTAGAAAATTATAGGTCCCATGATAGAATCCTCACCCACCACTGAAAATAAATGATGGTATTTACTAGGGTGAAAATACAAATACAAAAATGGATCCATTTTGATTGAGAAAGGATAAAAAAAATATTAAAATATAACACATATAGTACTATGTGGCTATCCTAATAACTTATGAAATATAGAGCACATGTATGAAGCAATTTCTCCATGATCTATATAGCATGCACTATATGGCCATCTATTTGAAGAACACAAGCCATACCCAATCAAACCTAAGTCCCAATGACCTATTGAAGAACCTTCCAAAACTGAGAATTAATTCCATGATCTCTATTTGAGACAAAATCAGAAGACACACCTTGAAACGTAACAATCTCCCACATGTACAAATTTCCCAAATCATTACATTTAGTAGTGTCTTGAATAAGGATGATATTAATCTATTTAGTCAACTAATGAATCACCACCGAGATATCATTATTACCATGGGGATTCCATGGTAATATAATGATTGAACCATGGATACATGATCCCATTTCAACACTTCCTAAGGACGTGGATGAAGTAGACCAGAAGGATTTTGGTTATCAGTTTTAACCTACTATAATTTATGAAAACGAGACACAATATAATCTATGTTATACTTAATTCAAGGATATCGAGACCTAAACTTCATGTTATAATACATCTTCACGGTGGCATAGTAAATATCCAACAATGAACTACAAAAATCATGTATCATGATATTTATAACAGATACCAGTATAATGAATTGACCCCTGAAAAATGAAGCCATTATAAAGAGAGAGATAAAATAATCTCCACTAGAAAAAAATCCTCTAATTTCCATGAAATCTTCATATTGTAGCTGATCCTGAAGAATAATCTTGAGGAGATATGACATCAACTAAGTAGTAGTCACAATCATGCATTTCTTTCCTACCTTTTATCTATGTGAATATAAAAAATGAGTTCCATGAGATTACAATCCTCATTGGATTCTAAGATTGCATGATGTGTAATTTTTTGATAAGGGTGTTAGTCAAAATATTCTAATTCATTGGGGTGTAGGAAATTTCAACGACAAACATATGAAGGTACATCATCCTTCAACCCTGCATGTGGTTCATGTACTTCTATGAGATGATATATCTTAGTCTGTTATGGGTAGAATATATAGTGAATATCTCCCTAAAATGTTAGTGTCACCAACACTTCAATGTATGCATAACTATTATGAGATTGAGATCATGAGTAGTATATTTATTTTCATGTCGCCAAATCCAACAAGATCCATATTCCACTGCATGATATACCTATAAAAACACACAATAAATTTCCAAACACTAAATATCACAACACGGTAAATATCCCGGACCAGATTTTAGTACAATTAAGTTTGTTTATAAGGTCAAACACTATATTAATACATTAAAGGAAGTATGAAAATTTATATCCCATAATAATTTCACTACTTTCTTATTATGTACTCTCAACAATGAAACAAATTTATAGAATTAATTCACTAATAGAAGATAATAACTAGATAAACCCATGAAAGATCATATATCAAAGACATTATGTGGTTCCTCCCATGTCTATATAACCTTCAACTTCTCATGATCAACTAATATATAATGCTCTGAAACCACATGTCCAAATAACTTCATTCCTTAATCAAAAAGTAACATTTGGAAAAATTTGTATAAAGATGAAAATTCCTCAAGATTACCAAAACCAATTTAAATTAATTCTCATTCCCCTTATCAGATCTTGAATAAACTAGGATATTATCCCCAAATACCATTTTAAGGGAGTCGAGATACTGGTTGAATATCTCGTTTATAAAACAAATAAAATCCATCTGAGGTTTAGTCAGACCAAAATACATCACAGGATAAAAAAATAGGTCGTACCTACTTATTAAATAAAATATTAGGATATATAACTCTTTAACTATGAGTTGATGATAAAAATACTGGAGGTCGATCTTCGATGATCACATTGCATCATTTAAATGATCAAACATGTAATCAATTCTAGGAAAATGATATTTATTTTTAATCATCTTCTAATAAATAATCTGATAATAGACAAAAATATGAGGAGTTCCACTAGAATTATTAAAAAAATTCACTAGAGCTACCCATGGAGATACAATTTGAAAAAGAAAACCCATTCACCTCTAAAGAGTCCAATTGAATATTTGACTATTTCAACTCATCCTTTATCATAATGTAGAAAATAATGGTGATTGGATGAGTTCTAGAAACCAATATGATTTAAATATCCTCCCATCATGCTAGAGGAAGATTAAAGAAGTAATCATTGAATACTTTAGAAAACTCCTTGACCACAAAAAGAAGATTAACAATAGAGGATTCACTGCCAAAACGAACTGTAAAAGAGGATATTAGACATAATAATTCTATTCGAAGATTTCATATTAAGATAGACCTCAAATTCCATTCACCCCAAAATACGTAGGAGTGATAATAAAGGGTAGTAAAAGTAACCCTAAAATTATATCAACCAACCCCAGCTTGATGAAAAACCAATTATTCCATCCGAATGATAACATCAAAGAGATCCATCATGAGTACACGGAAAATACCAAACTAACTCAACATCATAGACCAAGAAATAATTAATGGGGAATAAAAAAACATTCTTTATTTTCAACCTAAGATGACGATCTTGATCAATAAAGAATGTCATTGGTTTCAATGAACGCTTTACATGATCTAAGAAATGGGTCAAAATAAAGGAATTAGTAATACATGTATCAAACAATGTGGTTTATATAGATGATGCAATAAATATTTTACATAACAATATATATGATCCTATATCAACTTCCATAGGGTTCTCATCAAATTTATGAATATATTTCACTCTAGGATCATGTGGATGTAACTATATAGACATAGAGGCTTCAAAATGTGCCATAGTTCCCTTTAGAGTTTATGAATGTAAAACAAAATGAGGTGTAGGTTGGGCCTAATTAAATATATGAAAATTACCTCAATAAACATAAAAATTCTAGATCTTAATAGGTGCATTACAATAATGATTAATGTTACCTATATTACCACATTAGTACAGAGTCAAAGGAATGCTTCAATCAGCTATTGATAGTGTGAAGGAAGACCACTACTGAGAGATAACACTAATACATCTATATGTCTAATGAAACATCCTCTTAATTCCATGAGATCCACTAATGTTTCCACTTGAAATAATAGGGAACCCAACTAAATATTACTTTCCTTATAAGTCATTTTTATCTAGTATTACTCTATCGAAAACCTCTATATATGTTGAATTATTTTTCATGAAGAACAATGAATGAATATCTAGTTATAAACCATCTAGAATCTCATTGTCTTCATCTTGTCCTTTTTCATAACCTTAAGTATAAAATAGAACATTTGTGTAAAAAAATAATCATATTAATCCACTAAATGATCACCAAGATGATTATTTTTAATCTATATAAACTTCACCAGAGTCATGGATTCCTTGAAGGACCGGTGAAAGAATATGTTCCTGAATACTTTACACGCCAAGGGTTGTTGTTGATTCTCCTATACCACCACGTCCTACAACTTCTTACTAGGTAACTCCATCTTGAATGTATTAAAATGATCCTTAACATAATATATAGTCTCCAAGTATTAAAATATCTATTAAATCTTATCTAACTGGACCTCTATTTTATATGGTACTTTTATACCTTGAAAGGATGAAGGCTTCTGGTGGAAGAATTCATGAGATATATATTTTTCTCATCTAGATCATAGTTGTTAATCTCTAGCCTGAGTTTGAGAAAGACATATATTTTCTCATATTTCATGAAATTTCCATTCTATAAACTCAATAATATTCTAAATAATCCGATGGTTCCCTCGCAAAGCATCACCTGCACAACGAATATGCAATATATGTCTTTTGGGATACATTATTTTATATCAGAGAATGAATAGGGATTATCATAAAAATAAAATATCTCAGTTTAAATTGATATATATCATTTAAGAACTAAGATCAAATGAAAACTAAATCAAGAGGACCACTTCCCAATATCCCTTGGTAATTGAAGGATTGTTATGAAGAGTGATGGACTAGGAATCACTCATAAACTTCCCCTTAAGTATTTATAATCCTATAACCTATATACCAAACATCATGATACATAAAGACGTGATTAAAAACAGAATTTTAGTCTAATTTATCATGAAATGACCCAGATAACCCATCCAACTATGTTCCAAACCAACTAACAAAAAGACCCGAAGTGCATTCTCAATCCCCACAAAACCACCCAGGAATAAAAAAACTTTTTTTAATGCTTTCATTAAACAAGATAAAAAAAATATCCTTGAAAATTTAAATAATGAATGGAAAACATATTCCAAAACACATGGTCAAACAAAGGTAGAGGTATATCAGAGGAACAATAAGATTGAAGAAAAGGACATGACCAAAGGATAACCAAAGTAAAAAATATATATTGAGGACAGTATCTATGTGACAAGTGGGGAAACATCCCACCTTCTCGCCACTTGAGTCCCAAAAGCAACATACTCAAATACCCCATTCCTCACTACGATGCATTTACCATTCCTACATTTGAAAAAAAGGACTATGCATATATAAGGGTATCAATTGGGTATGAGAAAAATAGTCTTAGTAGGAACCCAAAATTAATTTAAGCAGTCATTATTTAATAGTAAAAATAATATTATTTTAAATGGATTTAGTTCATGGCATATAACTTTCACAATTTATTTAAAAATTCTTAATTTCACTATTTTTTAAACATTTTATTAACAATTTCATGTAAAAAAATTCCATCCAAACTAGAACAATCCATTTAAAATTTTCAAAGAAAGAATTTTAAATTCATATCAATGTAAATAAATATCCAAAATACACATAGGATAACATATTACTATGATATCGTGGATTTTCACATGTTGTGATCAATAATAACTACTTTTCAATAATAAAGTCCCCAGAATTATGATCTAAGGACCATAAGAACACCATGATGTGTGAAACCCTATATGATGTCATGTAAACTAGTCTCTGGCACAATGGACAAATAGAGAAGAGGAACAAACTATTAAAGAACCCTCTCTATGAGTTTTGGTAACATGTCTTTGTATGATATCCTACCTAAATACCCAAATATACAATGTGGTGAATATTTTAAATAATTTACAAAGGGTATATCACCTTTAAAAAATAATGTAATTTTATTTCAAAACTATAACATGTTTTGAAATAAAATTTTCTTAGAAAATTAATTAGTGATTTAAAACCAACATTTCTTTATCAAATTGAAAGAGGGAAACAATTTTATATTAAAAAACACTACACATTAATTACAATAATTTATAGATCATACCATTTTAATTTTAGAAATATTTTTTAGAAATCAACTATCATTTTTAGTTAATAAGAAAAAGAATTTTTATGTAACCACAATCATCAAACACATAGTATTAAAACTATTCCATATGAACCATACACCAATGGAGAATAGGGTTCATATAGTCAATAGAAGATCCTAAAACATGAATCTCATAACATAAATTTCATATTCAAAATTCTCAAGGTCAACATTGAATAGATAAAAACCATATACCTGGAATATCATAAAGATTAACACAATAATTAAATTAGATCCAACTAATTCCACATCTTTCAAAGGATGATCTAATTGAAAAATACTTATATTGTCAAAAAAACTTTAGATCTAGTAAACACACCTCTAATATAATATTCTATCAATAAAAATAGGAGAGATCTATAATCAAGGATAATAAATATGGATAATGGATATACAATTGAAATTCTAGATCCAACACCCTTAGATCTACAAAAACTGATCATTGAGAGGAAATGAATATCCAAAATCTTATAAATAAGTCTCATAGTACAATAGATTAATTCACTGAGAGAATAATGAGTCCAAATAGATGTGTTTAAGTTTTTAAGAATTTAATTTAAATTTATTAATTACCATTCCATTGTTGAGATGAAAATTTTAAAAAATGTGAAACTACCATGCACCCTCTTCTTGGAAACTAGAGGAGAAATATAGTTTGACACACAATTTATCAATCATTGTGAAAACCATGTGAAAGGACCCTATCCCATAACACATGGTTTGAAGAGAAATACTCATGGTTAGGATTAACCATTTGTGAATCATGCACCCTCATATGGGACTCCAAGACAAGCCATGTGGTTTTCTAGGATAACCCACATAGTTTTACCTAATTATGAACCAACCATGGATAGGCATATAAAACATGAAAATATCCATATTTTACTCAATGTTACAATAGAAAATGATGAATGAAGATATGGTCAAAAAAATGATATCCTCAACTGAATGTGATGTTGAGATGTGATAGTGATAAAACTCATATTTGTATCCAATACTTGTTGGAGACTTCACAAGGGCTATAATGTGATCCTTTGATCTTTACGAGATACAATTTAATGTTTTACCCTATAAACCCATTAAACTTCTTTTAGGTTATTCATAAATAGTTTAAAATGATAGAAATCATATCAATTTGAAAATAATTGTTCTATCTTTTGAAGTTGGTCTAAATCTACCCATATAGTATTGATGCCCTTAGAAATACTGGGACGATCTATGACATAATCTATGGTTATTTTATCCCATTTATATATGTGTATGGGTAATTATTGTAACATAACCTTATATATCTATTGATCACCATTGAAACTTTATAAGATTAATCATTAAGATACATATTATACAATCTCCCTGTTCATGTTTTCCTATCATAAATTGTCTATGATATCTTAATACATCTTTAATCATATTATGTGAATATATAAATATAAGATATTTGAATTACCCTCAATACCTTTATTTAATTCTTTCATGGACGTGAAATATATGATTTTTCCAAATAATATAACATCATATTTATTATGTTTGAACTTTATAACATTTATAACCATTTTCTATAGCTCAATTTATTACTTTTGTGACTCTTTGATCTATAAATATATAGGCAATTGAGACATAATTTGTGAATGATTTGATTTTATTCCTTACCTTATTATTTAATTACCCATCTGTTGTATGTCTATAAATATTAGGTCCCTTTCAATCCTCGTCATTGATATGGTGGCATGGTATTTTTTATATAGAGAATCATCTACCTTATTTTCCATCACATGATAATAACATACTAGGTAATCATAGTGATGTATTAACTCTATCAATTACCCTTTTCACATTTCCAACTCCTTTGTGAGCATATGATCTTTTGATAAATCTATATATCACACCTTTTTTCTGTGTTGATAATCCCTAAAATAATTTTATTAATATCAATCCACTCATAAATCAAGGTAATGCATTTCATAATTCTTTCAATGGATCTCTAATTGAAATGATTCATAAGCTATGAAATATTTGTTTTTGTTAATGACATATGTAGATCCCTTAATTGATGCATCATTTCTATAATAATCCCTTTTAACTACAAGGAGTACGAGTATAGGTTCAATCACAACCTCTTATTAATATCTATGAATCTATCTTCAATTTAATCTATCAAGAGAAATTTTATAGTCAATCATGTTAGCATTGTTAGTGGATTTTAATGTTTTGAGAAATTTCTCATAAATCACTGCTAGAATTTATAAAATCCATATAAAACACGGATATCTATTATAGATGTTGGTCAAGCTCTAAATTTAAAAACAATGTCTTTGAAGGATAAACCAATATACCCTCTCTTGTGATTATATCTCCTAAGAAGGATTTATTTTCATTCTAAAATCCACACTTCATGAAATTGGAATACAGTTTCTCCTTTAATTTTATTTAAGTAAAATCCCAAAATTATATTTTCATTCTTAATTGATCTTCTATGATATTGTAATATCATCAATAAATATTACCATAAATTTGTGAAGTTAATATATAAAAACTCTATTAATTAAATCCATGAATAAATCAAAAGAATTTGTATATTAAAATATAATTTTTATAAATTCATAGTTTCCATATCTTACATAAAAGGTTGTCCTTGGTATAACTTCCCTCTTCACCCAGATTTGATTATAGTTAGATCAGATATCAACTTTTATGAAATTTTATTCTCCCACTAAGTTGATCAAAAAAGTCGTAAATATGGAATATAATATACTTGATGTTAATCATGATCTATTTAAGCTCTTTATAGTCAATACAAAGAAACATTGATATTTCCTTTTAATTAAAAAATGTTACTTGAACACCCCATAAATAATTAATTGAGTTAATAAAAACTTTTATCCAGATTATGTTGATGTATATTAATCAATATATCTAATTCAATAGTGTAAATATTTTAAGGGCTATTTGATATGAGAATAAATCTATTTATGAGTTCAAGATAAAGAACTACAACTAGTTTTACTATAAGTCAATTGAACTATTTAAAAACTAAATTGACATATTCCTTCACAATATGGGGATCTTAAATATTATGTTTCCCCCAATAATTTCAACAAAATATCTTTTTTATTTTCTATTAAGACTAATATCCTTATATTAATTTCCAATGAGAGTTCAAAATCATCCTTGCATCATTATTTTATCATGAAATAATTTTTTATAAGAAATAAAATTTCCCTATCTTACTAATAAAAATGATCTCTAAGTAGTGTGATATAATCAATTCCAAATATCACATCAAATTCAACTAAGGGAAGATAACTAAAATTATAGTAAGGATTTATCCAAAAATATCAATATGAAAAGAGTTAAATACATTTAATGTAATCATAATACCATTTTGGGTTTTCACTAATAATTTAATGTCTAATGCTTGAGGTTGGGCATCAATATCCCTATAAAACATGTAGCATAAGAAGAATTTTTGTAACTATAATCAATTAATACAATTATAATTTTTTAGTGGATAATGATTGTACCTATCAGATGTTCATTACTATGATCCACTTCAGAGGTAGAGATTGTTTAAGAGGTTACACGCACCCTTGGTTATTAGGGGTTTATGGTGTCATTTATCATTATTTTTCCATTGATTAGGGAATTGATTTTCATAATTTTAAAATTAAATGAATTTGAAACATAGATTTGTGGGAGGTTCATTAGTTTTTAACTTATTATCCTCCATTTTTTAATCATCATATTAACAACCACATGTGAAAATTATTATTATTCTTTTAAGGAATTACCTCAGGTGATCACTCCAATGAGGGATAAGATATACTCTATATTGAAACTTCACAGAATAGTGGGTTTATGGGAATTTGGTTTTCCGCACATTCATTCAATTTGGGACAAATTCATGACAAGTGGGCTTTTATGAGGCAGGGTGTACATCATAATTCAGCATGTTTCTTTAGATATAAATTCTTCTAGAGAAACTATGTAAATGTTTAATGGACACAAATAACTTTCATCTTAAACATTAAAAGGTAGAGAGCTGCCTTTGAGACTTTTACCACATTGGAGTGATCCATGTCACTATATTCTTGTATAAATAATTTTTAATAACACTCTCCACATAGGGGGAATGGAGAAGAATCCCATGTTACCGAGGGTGATACTAGACTATCTAATTTGGATGTTCCAACATTATTCTTTTCATCATTAAGATGTCCAATTCCATATGTGGCTCAACCTTTTCATGAATAGACCCATCTAAATCACATCAAATTTATCAAGTTTCAAGCGTCTTATTTTCCATCATCACATGTATCCATTTTACATTATTGAAACAAAATATGGATTGTGTTTATACACCCCTCCTAACTGTAATTTTCTCTCATTCACCTACCTAAGGGGAGATGTTATATATTGAGTTTTCATGGTTTTTTCTTATGAATAAATATTTCATCCAGTTTCATGGACCATTCATTTTGGATTTATCTCAAAACAATTTCCATATTGTTAATTATTTAAAATTTAGTGAGTTTAAATTTTCATGCCTTTGTGGAAGGTATTTACTAAAAATGATTTAATGTAAACCATACTTATTAATTATTCAAGTATAAATTTATTGTTAAAATTGTTTCCCTGATCATTAATGGTAAATCAAATGATTAAAAATTGTGAGAATAATTCCTTGAAAAAACCTCATTTCTATATTTGTGTTATGAATTGTGTCTTTATCATCTATCAATTTCAAATTATAATTTAAATATTGTAGCATATTTTTGTTTCCAAATGATTGTACTCTGATTTTTGTTCCCCATGTACATAGATCTTATACACCATGAATAGGTGGTCTAGGAATCTAATTCCTCTTCTCATTTCTACTTGTTAAATAGCAACAATTATATACACAAATATAGTACCTAGTTTACTTTTATATAGTGTACTAAAATAAGATTCTTTTTAAAAATTTAACTATTTTTTATTTAATAAATGGTATCATGTAGAAGGTGATAAATAAAAAATTATTTTATACTTTTCATGTTATATTTGAAAACAATTTAATATATTATTCCCTATACTTTTTTTCTAATAAGTATTGGATCTTGAAAAGGTATATTTTATCACCATGTAGTAGTCTATTTAATTTTGTTAGGTAAAATATGAGTTTGGTTTCTTTGTATTAAAATAATTTTGTTTATCATAAAACTGTATATGATAATAATTATTAACATTGAATAATTTCATGATAAAGAACTCATTTTCACTTTATATTTCTTACTCATCATTAATATAGAGAAATATTAATCATAAAAAGTTATCGAAAAGAATATTATAATGTAACTTCCTATAATTGATTTTAAATATTATAATCTTATGGAAAAATAAATAACCTGATCATCCATGGATTCAAAAATATTTCATTTTTTAAATAATTCAGAGCTACATGATCTATATAGACAACCACATTGGAGAGTACATGTTATGGTGGAAATTATCAAAAGAAATGAAAAATTCCAATAATTCCTTCACTTTGAAGGTTTATTTCAATTAATAATTATTTAATGTCTAACTAACATAGATGATGGGTCATAATATTTAGTCGATTCCTTGACTAAGTGAAATTCTAATATTTCATTCAATATCATTGCATATAAATTTAAATGATAAAATTAAATATAGGGAAATTATGGTTATAGTGACCACCAAATTGTTCTTTAATGTATCAAAATATCTCCCACAAAATCCAATATATAATAATATTAAATTATTTGACAATAGATGAGTGATTATGTAAGAAATATGAGGGAAGTATTTTATAAATCATTATAATAATTAGTTTATCCTTGAAATATATGAATCTATTAGATTGACATAAGATCTGACAGTTCCAAATTAATTTTTATTTTTTTGAATAAATATATCTCCATTATTCTAAAATCATATTCCACAATATCATTCTTAATAACTATATCCACAAGAACCCCTCCAGGGTTATCTATGAAGAGAAGTGTGACCCTTAAATCCCACTACTAATAGGACACTTGTTGATGATTAGGAACTAGTGTATAATACCCACATATGAGATGCATTACCCTCATAAATACAAGGAACAAAATAAATTACCCAAAATTGTCTATAATTGAATAATAGTGTAAAACTATGATCTCACAAAGCATATAATTTTATATTTTAAAAATGGAAAATATATATCAAATAACATCCAACTATTATAGTAGTGAAACCTACTCCATCAATCACTATATAATTACAATTTCCTTCCTTCACACCAATTCCACCCAATCAAACTGTAAATATAAGTTATAGATTATTATTCAAATAAATGTAAACTCTGAAGGATATTCTTATAAAAACCCTCACGTAAATGTGGGAAATCATACTAATGTTTTAGTGAATAAAAAATGAAACCACCTCATTACCTAATAAGGTCAAACCCCCCCCCCCCCCCTAACACACTATGGTTCACTTATAGAATCTATTAAAAAATATAGTAATATAATATTAAAAAAATATAAAAGGTACTCGTTCATGATTCTCAAATGAACTACTCACCCTCATGCTTCAAAAACTAACAACCTCTCCCTCCCATTCCTCCCATATCAACATAAATACTACCTTATAACAAAAACTCATTACCAAAACCACATACTATATGCAAGATATCCATAGCCACATATACATGTATTTTAGAGTACAAATCATCAAGGGAACAAACCTAATTCCCTCCTTCCAAAGTGTATCACAATTATATATCTATATCATAATAAAATGTTACTATTTTACAACATAAATACCAAATTATAAAGTATCATACTCTTTGAACATCACTTCATACACTATTCCTGGAAGATATATTGTGGAAGGATTATTAGTTACCCATTCAAATAACATTCATCCAAGATGTTTCAAGCATACTCAAAACCCCAAACCTCATATATGATTCATTCAAAATATCCTACTCTGGTGATGGTGTTTAAAAAATATCACAAACTAAATTGAATATAGGGATAACATATAATAGCATCCTATGGTTTACCTACTACCGAAATACCTATATAATCATAATACATTATTGATATAATAATACCAACCACTTATACCACCCAATAGCCACCCAATAATCTCAAACCTCTATAACATCACCACACCACTTTATTAAAAAATCATATTTATCCCACGTCATATTTCACCATTTATCTGGATTTATCAATCAATTATTCGAAATATATTTCATTAACCCATTAAAAATTATTACCACTATATTTTTTTCATATTAACTACATTATAATTCATTTACCACATTCTATTAATACTGAATTTATTATTTATTACTCATAATTATCCAACCCATGCATCTATATTTCATTTACACATATCATTCATTTTTTATTATAGAACAGATTGATATCCCTAGGAAAAAAACCACAGAAACCATTCTGTTACACTACATCAATAATCATGCCAAAAAACCACAACATCACCCTTAATATCTCTAGAATAACAACCATTCTATCAATTACCATCCATATCAAAATATCATGACATAATAATATATCATCACACATTAATCTAATATAAGGATAAAGTTATACAAAAGGACAGTCAAACATATTAAAAATAATAATAAATCATAGAATCAAACATCAAATGAACAACATAAATTATTTATTCATCAACTGTGATTTAATAATTTATACATAAACAATATGAAACAATAATAATAGATTTCTACTTGTTTTTAGAACTATAGCCTTTCTGTTTTTAAATAATATCAATATTATAAGAATATTAACAACAACCACAAAGTCAAATCCACATACCATTAAAATAATCAATAAAATATTAAATAAAAAATAAAAAAGATGTATGTAAAACATATTGTTATTACATCCCAAAATCACAATTTTCAATCCATTAGTTTTCATTCTTTTGTTATTTTGAATGGGTTTCACAAATGTAAAAAATCTTGTTAATATAAATTTTATCATGACATAATGAGAGAGATTCCAAATTACCTACCATATAAGAATATCCAACAACCATTGCGTATGAATAAGAAGAAAAGGTTGATCAAATACAACCAGATGTAGAATAGTTCCAGAACAAACCAATAGACCTAAATTCTCTATCAAGAACTTCAACAAACACTTATTAACTCTAAATATTAACATATTACATAGAAAAATAATATAAAATGACTATAGAATAATTAAATAATAATTATTTTAATGTAACCTCAAATAAAAAGTGATAAAACATTAAATATGGAAGTATTTGGTTATAATATAAGAATCCAAGATCACCTAAACTAAGATTCCGGGGAAACTAGAGTTTGAGAGAGACCAAAAAACCCATAAAAGGGGGAGGTATACCTGAAATTTATAATATATCAATATGAATTCACTACATTGTGGTGAAGGACACAACATAGTGTAGTGAATCCTGGTCGATTGAGATTGAATGTTTGTGATCGTTAAAATAGACATAAACCTTAAATATTGAAATTTACATCAATGTAGATATGATATGTTTAATAATATTCTAGAATAGTGGTATCCACCACACTATGGTCACTCGCAAATAAGGACTTTATTCATGGTTTAACAAAGACATAAAGCACCCTACCTCACCATTTACCCAAGCCAATCGTAACACCACTATGAAATAATGTTCCCTTAAACACGTCTTAGTGTACCATGAACTCTAAAATTATCATTTAAACCTTAAATATATCTTATATTCACTTTAATAAAGAAAAATACTGTAAAAATCGAATCATAAATGGATTTATTGTTTAGCATGATCCAAACTTCTCCAAAATAGATTTTTTTCATACTTCCCTCCACAAACCCTATGAAATGGTTTGTAAATCATGGTCATAGCCAAACTATGAACAATATCAGACTCAATCATGAAAAATTAATGTCAAAAAAACACATGGTGCCATTAAATATTTATAAATATATATTTCAAAACTATAATCCACCTCTAAACATACATATAATACTCCAATATTCTAGAATAAAAAATGTTGATGATCAGGAAAAATATCCAACTCTAAATTAAAAAATAACACAGTTTATTCTCATACATGAGAATATAGTCATATCTAAATATAAATAATTACATTCAATAAAAAATTTATGATATGCCTCTAATAGTAGAATATATTAATTCCTATGGTCATAATGAAATAAAAAGGTGAACACTCCTCAAACATTTCATTATAAGAAAAATTTAAAGATTTCAAAAACATTTAAAATAAATGTTGATAATATGGTTGAATATATGACACATTACACTATTTATATTTTTTGGAATATAATATGCTTATATAATACACTAACCATAGAATTAACCATCAAATAAAAACCATATCTTGATAAAAATGAATCATAATAGGTCACTCTACAAATATAGAATTATCCTAAATATCTAATTCCCCATAGTCATTGAAATGGAAGTCATCGTAATGATACCAATAAGGAAAAAACATATGGGTGAAATAAAATATACAATATATTTATAGAGTAAATATAGAAAATATTGCACATTTATTACTTATTGTAACACCTCAAATATTTCGATAAACTTTTAAGAAAAGGTACTTCCTCGACCAATCCTCTAGAGCCCAAAATGGGGAGATACTTTCAAATACACATGATCATTGACCCAAAACTCTATATACAACTTCCAATGATCTATATAAGTATTTATAAATTCATAATCAACTTTTATCTCATAAAAAATCACATACAAATTCATTATCATTATATACATTAAATATTGTCCAAGAATCAATGACTACCTAAAATCAATCTATCACAACCAATATTTATAAGGCTATCTATAAAATTCAATGAATGAAGTTTTAACAATGGGTTTTAGATGATTATTATTATAATAAACCGCAAAAAGTGTAATACATCACCGATGAATATCTAAAATAAAGAACACATGAATGAAATAATTCATCAGAATTATAGATAATTTGATCCATATATCTATACATTGGAGTTTGAAAAACATTTCTATGGAATAACTGAGGGAAAAATCATATTGTAGGCACTTCCATATATTTTTGGAAAAATGGGAATCTCAGTAAGATATGATCATCCTAGTCACTATATTAATATGAAAAACATCATCCACATACAATATCACCAAAGCAACCACCACCCTAAACGTCTTGATTTCAAAGAAAAGAGATGAAATTGTCTATCGATCACTAATCACTCATATGGAATCACATTCCACCACTATCTATGAAAAATAATTATGCAATATATCATAATATTCTACCATTTCAACTATAGATTATCCAACCATTATAAAAGACCCACTAAGAATTATTTACATGGATTTCTCACTATAATAAACCAAAAACAAATACATTTGTTAAGAAAGTGTTTGTCGAACAATTTTGGTAATTTGTTTTTGATTTTAATCCTCAAATAAACCCACATATATTTTGTTAATTATATCACCTTAAGTAAATTTGGGAAAATAATTACTAGAATAATTATTTTATTTTGTAATAATTTTTATAACTTTTAAATCATGAAATTTTATTTTTTTTCCTAATGAATAAGTATTCTGGATGTGTTTATAATAATACTAGAAAAAAAATTTATACTTTACATATTAATTGTAACATATTGTTTGTGAACCTTAATTTTGGTGTGGAATAATACTTTCATACCCATTTTTTAGAGTGAACATATGGAACAGAACCCATACTTTTGGAAGAAACCATACATTTGAGGAACAACATATAATTAAACATACCTTTAGCGACCTTGAACCTAGTAGGATAGAGCTGTTGGATACTTTATACATACTTTAAAATTAAAATTTCATTTTAAAACATTAAATATTTTTTTCTGATAAATCCTTTATTCCTCTTAGTGTATCCCTACATATCAATCATACAACATATCATTCTATCCTAGGGAAAATAAAACATAAGAAATTCATGATCTTAGATGCCCAGTAAGGGTATGTGTATAACAGAAGCTATGACTAAACAATGAATAATAAATATGGAATAGAAATTAACTAAAACACAATCCATTTAATCAATAAATTGAGAAAAATATGGATGAAATAAATAATGATTAAATAATTACATCTAAATAATAACATTATATTGAAAACATAACCATATCTGTTCTAACTAATTGACTAATAACATGGAACATAAAAAATTGAATTCATAATGATTGAAATAATAATGATTAACATGTAAACATACCTTCAAGGCCATATTCCAAGACATATAAATACATTTGAGGCCTTATTCCAATATATCAATATAAATGGGTAATTACTTGGAAAAACCTAATATATTTTGTCTCATGAGACCTACAAATGCTTTTATGGGCTTTGTATTTTTGTGCTCCCCTCGTCACCTTATAATTTAAATGAAATTATCATATAAAAGGGGTGAAACATAATCAAATTAAAAATTCACATTAAAAATGATCATATGAATTTCTAATAATTTAACCCATTATACAAAATTAATCATAAAATATTTGATGAAAAATGAATTGTATCAACATAGTACATCCTGAGTCAAATTTATCATAAACCAACCAAAGAGATAATAAGGACGATATCATTAGGTCATATCCCCATTACAACATAAGTAACATAATAATTTTTATTATTAGATTATAAATTATATTGAAATATAATTTATAACATTCATTAAGGAAAATAACCTTTAATTTAAAAACATATTTTTTCTATTAAAATTAAAAAATTTAAAAAAAAAATCAAAAATATTTTTATTTGAAAATCAGTTTTAAAACATTGAATTTATATAATATTTTTAAATTATTTATTTAAAAAAAATTAAAAAATTATATGTAATCTTAAAATAAATAATTTTCATGATGGTGGTTAATTATATACTTGTTGTACAACATAAAAATAAAATTTATTTTGCAGCGTAAAGATGTTAGAAAAGTACCTTTTGGGGAAACGATAAGAACATCCCCTTAAAAATGTTTTATTAAAATTTATAATGTGTTCAATATTTTTTAATAAATATTTTTGATATTGGTAAATCATTTTCAAAAACAATTTTAGAAAAAGAAATCTTTTGGAAGAAAATGGATTTTCGACCGAATAAAGAAATAAAGTATAATTTTATTAAAAACATTTTCAAAATCATATTAAGTACCAAATATAGGGAAAATGGAACTATTTATTGAATAATTTCTTGAATAACCATAGGAGAGTATAGTATATTCATTTTAGAATATAAATATCAAATAATTCCCTAATGTATACTTAAATATAAACAATCTCGAATAACAATGAGATTGTGAATTAAACCCTTACCACTTTGCTAAATTTTTAATCATAACAACCATAAAATAAATTACATAAAATGTACAATTATATAATAGGATTATATATTAATTAATTATATAACTTAAAATAATGTCAATATATAAACCACACAAAATAAATAAGCAGTGAATTTGGCATATGTAGCATGGATGTAAAAGTGAGGTGAGAAACCCTCACATTGAATCTGAGTCATCATGTACATTCTTTAACTTTATGAAAAATAAAACTGTATTAATTTTTTTAAAATTAATAACCCTTTAAATTTTCATATTTCCTTTTCTTAATTTATTACAATGTCATATCTGATTACTTATCAAATTAATTTTATGTATAGTATTTCAAAAACATTTGTCTCTGTTATCAGAAATGACATTAGTAGATTGACTCTGGTCAAAGTGGTCATTCCAAAAAATATTTCTATAATAATAATCATGAAATCATTAGCATATTTATACATAAATTATACACTAAAAAATTGTGGAATATGTTTATTAAAAATAAACAGCATTACAATCACGGAGATGGTAGGCCATAGGTACGCCTAAGTAGCATTTCCATTTTTTAAAATAATCATTACAAAAACAAGGTAATTAAAATTTTACTATTAAATAATTATAATAATAACATATATATCATATTATTTCATTAAATATACTTATATATATTTTCCATGTTGTGAGGTGATGAAAAGAGAGTCATGATTCTTTGTGAATGCGATAGTCTACAAATAAATAGACAATGTAATAATTTATTAGTATCAGAAATAAAATGGTATATTATATTTTAAAAAAGATAAATATGTATTGAATATAATAATTATGTAATTTATATCACATATATTCATTAAATTGTTCCTTATTATCTTCCATGTAAACCATTAGTGAAAAATGAATCAAATCACATCACAAGGCAGTAGTCCACCATACACATGAATGACATGATAGTATCACCTATGGAATGGTAAGTAAAGAGGTATATATGACATAATGAATCTATAGGTATAATTATATTTAATTATCATATTTATACTTAATATAAATCATCATTATACCAAACTGTGAGGGGTGGTAATTGAAAAATGAAAGACATTGTTTCGTGAGGCAGTTGTCCACTATACACATTAATGATGATTTCATAATCCATTTAATGGGTATATAGGTGGATGTAGGTCTGGAACATAACATAGTAGAACATCAGTATAATTATGTTATAGATATGATAGTTTCATAAAAAATCATATGTTTATAAATGATCCAATCCCTTCCAGTTAATATATTTGACCTTATTTACATCATTTAAGTATTTTTTGTGATTTTTGGGCTTAATTTGTTAAAATGGATTAATTCTTAAAATTTAATAGTTTTATGGAGGTTATTTATTTTGAAAATAAAATTTAAAATATTGATCCAATTGGTCTGATTTTTTAGGATTACTCTACTCCTTGTATTAAACTTTCTCTATTGTATCTCGATCAAATTTATCCATCTATGGGTATGAAAAATAATCAATAATGTTGGGAACTCATTCTAGATGACTATATAGAACCCACCACCATAATTTAAGTATAAATCATTCCAAACACCTCCAATTTAGGTTATTACACCTGTATATTAACGGGGACTCATAGACACATTCTAAAAATATGTTCCAGGGAGCTATGCAACCATTAAGGTTGTAATTGAATTATATACCTTGGAGAAAGATTCCTATAATTCTTGTTTCGAAAATTTCATAGTCATTATAAATTTCTTGAAATACTCTATGTATGTCCAATTAGTGTCAAATTTGGTGGTCGTATAGGAAACTCAATTTTGAGAAACCTATAAGTAGGGACCTTGGGTAATTCAAACATTTGGTGTGCTAAACCAGACCAATATTTCAGAGGATAGAATATGCTCGAAAACATTTCTTCCTTTCATTCATTATTTCCTTTCAATTCATTTTGGAATTCCTTATTCTTCCCCATTCATAACAATAACCCTTACCATGGTGGCGTAAACATTTTATAGATTGTGGAAGGTTTGCTTAATTATTTTTTAATTATCGAGTTTTCGGACATAATTGAATGAAATCGCCTTCTCTCTTATTAAATGTTGTTTTCAATTTTATAGAGAGGATTTTATTATCTAGTGAGATCATATTTGGTTTTTGATTACGCTGTTATTTTTTGTTAATAATTTATCATTATATCTCTCCATAATGTTCTTGTTTATAAACAATGGAATAGACCAGGTCTTAGTGATGAAGTACTCGACATTCGTCGGCATGTGTGAAATGGGTAATAGATGTTCATTATTGTTTCAGATAAATAAGTCTTGATCAGGTGTTCTCTATGTCTTTTGAGGATATTCATTGTAACTATTTTTCACATGGAATGATGGTAAACCAAACTAAGATCTTGGTATGGTTTTCTATCACCATCACTATTTGACCAAGGTAGAGAGAGGAAATGACCATGGAATATCATTTTAATCAACTCAAGAAAAGAGTATTGAATAAAATAAAACAAAGATAGTATTACAATTGGAAAACTTACCCCGACCAGATCACCATTATCATATCATTTTTCATAATAACTTTAATTTCCAATTTCATTTCAATCATTTTCATAATTGATTACATTTATTTCATTTATTTCAAAAAAATAAATTCCAAAAAGGAATTATTTTTCCTCTAATTAAATGTGACAAACTATTGTGTGTGCAGTCCTATTTGGGAGATTAATTAGGGTTAATCATAGAACTACACTTCGGTAATATAAAAAATAGCTTTTTTGTAACACCCCAAGCTTCCACGGTACGTTTCACTTCGAATAATGCAATAGTGTGTGTTGTACGCAACCTCGAGCTCTAACACACACCAAAACTAATTAAACTAGCCATTGTGAATAGTAATACCTACTTTTTGAAATTTTATAAATTTTATTTATCAAAATGGACTTCATTTTTGGATTCGAAATATCAAAATTAGCCTATGTTGAATTTTTGGTATTTTTCTGAGAACTTCTAATTTTTTATGAATAGTGAAAAATACTTAAAGACAAATTTTTAAATCAAAATAATTTATAGTGAAAAATTATACTATTTAGTGGTTTTAAAGTATAATTAGAATATATTTTTACCATTTTATCCAATGGTGGTCATTAGAATTAATTTAACATTGAAATTGGACATAAACAATTGCCAATCTTTTGATATAAATTGTTTCTTAAAAACACGCTATTTGTTGTGACAGCGGGAATTAATTATAAAATTAATTAATGAAACTTATATGTTTGGAATTTTGTAAAATAGACATCATTTTTGAATTCGGAATATCAATTATAGCTTAGGGTGAAATTTTGGCCTTATTCTGAAAAACTTCAATTTTTGATGAATAGTGAAACCACTAAGTGGTTGTTAAAACTGATTTTTTCGTTAAAATGAAATATTACCACTTGTGTGATTTGATTTTCAAAAATCCGACATACATGGTTGTCATTAAGAAGTTAAATTTGGTTCAATGAGATTAAAATAAATTTTTGGTGAATAGTAACTTTTAAGTTCTTAATCGCGATTAGAGGTAATTAGTGTAGTTTAAGGTACAAACAATGTTTTAATAATATGAGATGAGCTTGACACCTATACTACTCCTATTGGATGAGTCATGGCAGACCAAGA
This sequence comes from Viscum album, assembly GCA_963277665.1. Classification (NCBI taxonomy): domain Eukaryota; kingdom Viridiplantae; phylum Streptophyta; class Magnoliopsida; order Santalales; family Viscaceae; genus Viscum; species Viscum album. The sequence goes on from OY728119.1 coordinate 1,521,362,470, forward strand.
CAACCCATGGGTCAACTTGGGGACCCCATGGAGCCACTTTAGTTGGAAAATGACATTAATATATATTTATTTAATGTTAAAATTAAATTGACACAAACATGAGTTGTTTTACTAAAACAGTTTTTAAGTTGGGATACACAAGTCCAAATTTTGACTATAAATATTCATTAGAAATCTAAAAAGATTTCTTAAATCATAGTATTTTTTTATAATTTTTAGACATTATATAAAGTAAATTATTTATGACATAATTATGATGCAGCGATGACCTCATTATTTAACGATTTAAATAAAATGAGAAGATAATGCAAAATCCAAGGATTACACTTGTCCAAAGCCTATTGTATGAGGATCTTTCGAACCATTGTCACCTTATCCACGAATTATATAAGTGTGGGACCTTTATAATCCGAAAAGCATTGTGTAATAATGTAACATTTCAATCTTTCCAAAAGAGCCCCTCCTCTCCACCTATAAAAGGCCCCCACCTCTCCCACCTCATTTACACTATCAACACATTTGGCTCGGCCAAACTCTGCCCATATACTCTCCCAACTTCCCCCTCTTACTCCTAGAAGCCTCACTTTGGGCAGAAATCTTCCCAAGTAAGCCTTTGCCTCAAATCAATAAGTGTTACCTGTTTTAAAGTTAGTGTTTTCTCTTATGTTCTTTTGTTTTATTTTGCTTCTCCAACCCCCTAAACTATTTTTATTCTTTTATTTTGTAACAAAAACAGTATCCTCAATATACTAGGATGTTTTTATAAGAAGGATTCGAGCTACACTTACACACACCTAAATCTAATAGTTAAAGAACATACTGTTTCTGTGGATGGCGAATTTCGGCCTCACGAAACGATTATTGTTCAAATTCTTTTAACACCTATAATGGTGGCCATTTTGATGAAACTATTTTCATATATGATATATATATTATGTTTATGTTTTCCTTATCATTCTTTATTTCTCATTTATGTCATACTTTATGATTTCCATTATGGGTAAACGCGATAATTTCATTTTAGGAAGTGCGGACTACCGCCCCCTCAAAGTGATTTGAATCGTTAATGCCATATGTGGGATGTATAAAGGATGGAGTAAATGGTATTATACATTATATTGTACTGGAATTATATTATACCTTTATATAATTATAACTTCATTCCATTAAATATGAAATAGAAATGAAAGTAGCGTTCATGCGTACGTACGGCTTACCGTCTCCATGAATGGTGCATTTCATTTCTTACCTCTAAATGTCATGTAATATTATGAATGAATGTATATACTGGATATATATGAGATATATGATATCTATATCATGAATATAATTCTGGATATAATGGATATTTTACCACATGAACAACTCGTAATTATAAGAAGTCTATTTTTGACTCAAGTACCAAAGATCGACAAAACGACCGTTATTAACTTAAATAATTACATAATGTACATAACATTGCAATAAGTGATAAAAAAGAGATAATGAACATGAAAAATGTTCTTAATAATGTAGATATTAACTCTAGTTTATTATTCAGGAGGTTAAAGAACGGTCGAATCAAGTCGGACACAAGGTAAGGGAATTTCTTAACCCAATTTCCATTCTTTGGGTTAATCTCCTACTTTCAAATTACGTCATGATATTATTATGTCCTATCTTGTATTTGTACTTTCTTTATCTGTAATTATAGTGAATACACATAATATATCTATTTTATTTTAAAAAGGATCTTTGTAAGGACTTCGTCTCAATCTCCTTTCATTGAGGCATATTTGGTTTTATACACAAATTTCTTTTATATGGTGTATAAACCCCTTTGACTTTTACGTTTGTTAAAAAGGAATCTTTTTTATACGAAGCGTTTTACTAAACGACAAAAATTAATGTTTTCTTGTCGTACATATGTGGCGACAATGACTTCTCCACCGCCGTGACTATTATTTGATTTTCGGCTTCCTCTATAAGCCGTAACCTTTTTTAATGAAAAATAAATACAAAGTTTTAACTTTATTTTATTTTGGTATTGAAAATGGTTTTGAAAGCATTTTTATTATATAAATGTGTTGTATTGACAATCTTGTGATTGAAATGTGGAAATTTTATGTTTCCTTTACGCATGTTTTATGTGATACGATTATGTTATGGTTTATGATATGTTTAAACCTATTCATATGAGGAATGCATTGGACTTAATAAGTGACGGGTGGAGCCCGCTATAGCTCCTCGATGTATCGGCAGGTCTCATGAGACAAACTAGTGTCTTGGCACGAGGCCTTGACAAAATCGTATTTGTGGTCTTGGCACGAGGCCTTGACTACGTGGTTATGATAGTCTGGCATTATGCATTCCATCATTATGAAAGTGGTTATTGATATTTCATGTGATTATTCGACCAGTAGAATATCCATGTGAATAAGTAAATGGAATTATATCATTTTACTTTTGCCATATTATGTTGAAGTTCAAGTTTAAAAGGCTTTTGTTTTAGTTATACATTGCCTTAAATGTTAATGTTTATTTATGAAAGCTTCTGCTATATTGTTAACCTTACTGAGCATCTGAGCTCACCCCTTTCAATGTTTTAATATTTTTCCAGGATGTGAAGAAGTATTTTATGAATGACCTGTAGGGGTAGTCAGAAAGGGATATGATTGTGGACTATGAAGACCATGTTATTGTAGTTTGATTACTTTTTGATGTAATGAAAGACTTATGAATGTATCTAGTGTTTCCAAGGCTACTAAACTAATCGGTCTTTCAAGACTTGATCTTTTGTGATCATGCCAATTTTATGAAGTAATGCACTGAATCTGGGTAGCTGGGGTCGGGGTGTTATAGTTGGTATCAGAGGAAGTTTAGTACAAACCTTGGAAGCTAGATTTAGACAAACTCTGATTAGTGCACGTAGACCTAAGATGAACTTTGAGGATTAGTATAGAATAACTTCCTAGAATTTTGGTATTGTAGAGATGTTGTGAGTTTTCCGAGCAATAAATCCCTGTCTGGATACGAGCTGGTAGAGGTGGCTCTGGCACAGATTTACCTAGGGGTAAAACCCGAAAACACCGCTTTGAGCTAGACTCGAACGGGGACTGGTGCATGATAACGGGCCTTGCTGTGCTCTTGGTTACGACACTCCCGGGGGATATGTTTAGGATAATTCCCATTTTCTTTACAAACCACTATGAAGGGTTATGAGTATATACTTCCTCAATGAAAACATTTTTATAATTATGGATTATATCCATAATTAGTTCAATTTATGTTAAGTATTTTATAAGTATGGAATTATGTATTTTGATTCATAAACTAATCTAGTTTATGCCATTGTATAGAAATGGAGCCTAGTGGAAGGAATGGAAACCGTATCGATGCACGCACTCCGTGTAGGGATTTCCCTCCTGCTCAAGATAATTATTGTGGAGCTGGAGATACAACTGGTGTTGATCAACTTATTACCATACTGGGACAACTCACTCAGGTTATGAATAATAACCTTACTCGTATGGAGCACCCTGATCCGCAACGTGGAGGATCAATGTTAGACCGCTTCATGAGGCAACAACCGCCAACTTTTAATGGGGGTACAAATCCATTAGTAGCTGAGCAATGGATAAACTCCTTAGAAAAAATATTCCATGCCGTGGGGAGTAGTGAAAAGGAAAAGGTTATCATGGCAGTTTACCACCTCACAGGAGATGCTGATCAATGGTGGTCATTGATTCAAAATACAAAGGAAGATGAAGAAGTATCAAGTATGGAATAGAGAGAGTTCAAAGATCTTTTTCTTAGAAAAATACTTTCCACATGACCATCGAGCAGATATGGAAAGGAAATTTCTGAGTCTGAGACAAAAGGAGGATGAGAATGTCACAAAGTATGAGGCCAACTTTACAAAGTTAGCGAGGTATGCTGCAGATTATATACGTAACCCGAGAAGTAAGATTGATCGTTTCTTTGATGGGTTAAAACCATTTCTCCGTCGATCTTTAGTATCACAATCTTTCTCAACATACGAAGATATTGTCTCGTGTGCAATCAAGACGGAAAAGGAATTTTCTAAGTCTCATGACTTTAAAGAAAAGCAATAAAAGAAGAGAACGGTGGAACAAGAGATGGATAAAGGGAAAAAGGGAAAGAAGGATTTTCCATTATGTGATAATTGTGGGAAGAATCACCCCGGTGCTTGCCTAGAAAGAATGGGAGTTTGTTACAAATGTGGAGAAAAAGGTCACCAGGAACGTGATTGCAAAGGAAAGAAAGTGGCTATCAATGTTGAATGATACAATTGTAGGGATATGGGGCATTATGCAAATGAATGTCCTAAGCGTCAGGGAAACATACCTCAAAAAAGGCCAAGGGATCAAGGACAATCTTATGTTTTTACTACAGTTGAAGCGGAATAATTTTTGTATTTGTGTTTTTGGACTCAAGAACTAGATTATGGTTATAAGAATAATGTGATATATATAAGGATTGTACTGCAGTACATGTTGTTTTCATTAAGGATTTAATATGACGAAGGTAATCATATTTTTAGTATGTGACAATAAGAGAAACTTTACTTTGTTTGGGGAATCTAAGGTTACAATTGATTTTGGAATTTAGAGACCTTTTTGAGAAAGTCTGGCGGAGGTATTTTGGATAACTATAAAGGTTGGAATGGATTAAGTTGATCTTTGGATAGTATTGTTTAAGGTTAAAACATTTCGGATGATTATTTTTGGAATATTATTGTTTTAGGAAAAGGACAACCTGCAGGGTGGGGCATAATCTGTCGCGTCGGACAAAGCTGCAGGAATCGAACCCACAATCATAGTGCGACAGGCCTTTATTTCCTACCACTAGCCTACAGGAAGTCCCTGGTTGTTACAAAATAATTTTACTAATCTAAATGGTATGTGTTAACATTTGGAACCTTATACAATTAGGATAAATAGAATATTTTTGAGTTCCGTTACCATTTGGAGTAAAAGTTGGGTCTGTGGTAAAAATTTATTAACGAATGAAAGTATACATAACAAGTATGTATATTCCCTTACGTTCTTAGTAAATATCCTAAATAAATTCCTCAACATTATAAAAGTTAACTCAAAACAAAAATGTTGTCGGTTAACATTTCCTACTGGGGAATCAATGATCGTTTAACCAATCATAAGTTTGTGATTTTCTTGTAGTTAAACTTTCTCCTAATCCTGTTTTCTATAACTCTCCATCAGACCTTGATGGTTTTTTTCTCCTCCATATCCATATTTTCATGGAATCCTAGAATGGGCTATCTCGGGTGACCTTTGTACTTATCTTGCTTTCTTTTAATGTTATATATTTATTAACCTTATTTCCGATGTGGGTTTTCCTCAAAGGTATTTTCTCTTTTCAACCTTTTATTTTCAATTAGAAATTTCAAATTGCGAGGACGCAATTTATTGAAGGAGGGGAAAATGTAACACTCCAAGCTTCCACGGTACGTTTCACTTCGAATAATGCAATAGTGTGTGTTGTACGCATCCTCGAGCTCTAACACACACCACAACTAATTAAACTTGCCATTGTGAATAGTAATACCTACTTTTTGAAATTTTATAAATTTTATTTATCAAAATGGACTTCATTTTTGGATTCGGAATATCGAAATTAGCCTATGTTGAATTTATGGTATTTTTCTGAGAACTTCTAATTTTTTATGAATAGTGAAAATACTTAAAACCAACTTTTTAAATCAAAATAATTTATAGTGAAAAATTACACTATTTAGTGGTTTTAAAGTATAATTAGAATATATTTTTACCATTTTATCCAATGGTGGTCATTAGAATTAATTTAACATTGAAATTGGACATAAACAATTGCCAATCTTTTGATATAAATTGTTTCTTAAAAACACGCTATTTGTTGTGACAGCGGGAATTAATTATAAAATTAATTAATGCAACTTATATGTTTTGAATTTTTTAAAATAGACATCATTTTTGAATTCGGAATGTCAATTATAGCTTAGGGTGAAATGTTGGCCTTATTCTGAAAAACTTCAATTTTTGATGAATAGTGAAACCACTAAGTGGTTGTTAAAAACTGATTTTTTCGTTAAAATGAAATATTACCACTTCTGTGATTTGATTTTCAAAAATCCGACATACATGGTTGTCATTAAGAATTGAAATGTGGTTCAATGAGATTAAAATAAATTTTTGGTGAATAGTAACTTTTATGTTCTTAATCGCGATTAGAGGTAATTAGTGTAGTTTAAGGTACAAACAATGTTTTAATAATATGAGATGATCTTGAAACTTGTCCTACTCCTATTGGATGATTCATGGCCGACCAAGACAACCCATGGGTCAACTTGGGGACCCCATGGAGCCACTTTAGTTGGAAAATGACATTAATATATATTTATTTAATGTTAAAATTAAATTGACACAAACATGAGTTGTTTTACTAAAACAGTTTTTAAGTTGGGATACACAAGTCCAAATTTTGAATATAAATATTCATTATAAATATAAAAAGATTTCCTACATCATAGTATTTTTTTTATAATTTTTAGACATTATATAAATTAAATTATTTATGACATAATTATGATGCAGCGATGACTTCATTATTTAACGATTTAAATAAAATGAGAAGATAATGCAAAATCCAAGGCTTACACTTGTACAAAGCCTATTGTATGAGGATATTTAGAACCCTTATCACCTTATCCACAAATTATATAAGTGTGGGACCTTTATAATCCGAAAAGCATTGTGTAATAATGTAACATTTCAATCTTTCCAAAAGAGCCCCTCCTCTCCACTTATAAAAGGCCCCCACATCTCCCACCTCATTTACACTTTCAATCCATTTGGCTTGGCCAACCTATGCCCAAATACTCTCCCAACTTCCCCCTATTACTCCTAGAATCCTCACTTTGGGAAGAGCTCTTCCCAAGGAAGCCTTTGCCTCAAATCAAAAAGTGTTACACGTTTTAAAGGTAGTGTTTTCTCTTATGTTCTTTTGTTTTATTTTGCTTCTCCAACCCCCTAAACTATTTTTATTATTTTCTTTTGTAACAACACCAGTATCCTCAATATACTAGGATGTTGTTATAAGAATTATTCGAGCTACACTTACACACACCTTCATCTAATGGTTAAAGAACATACTGTTTCTGTGGATGGTGAATTTCCGCCTCACGAAACGATGATTGTTCAAATTCTTTTAACACCTATAATGGTGGCCATTTTGATGACAATATTTTCATATATGATATATATATTATGTTTATGTTTTCCTTATCATTCTGTATTTCTCATTTATGGCATACTTTATGATTTCCATTATGGGTAAACGCGATAATTTCATTTTAGGAAGTGCGGACTACCGCCCCCTCAAAGTGATTTGAATCGTTAATGCCATATGTGGGATGTATAAAGGATGGAGTAAATGTTATTATTCATTATATTATACTGGAATTATATTATAACTTTATATAATTATAACTTCATTCCATTAAATATGAAATAGAAATGAAAGTAGCGTTCATGCGTACGTACGGCTTACCGTCTCCATGAATGGTGCATTTCATTTCTTACCTCTAAATGTCAGGTAATATTATGAATGAATGTATATACTGGATATATATGAGACATATGATATCTATATCATGAATATAATTCTGGATATAATGGATATTTTACCACATGAACAACTCGTAATTATAAGAAGTCTATTTTTGACTCAAGTACCAAAGATCGACAAAACGACCGTTATTAACTTAAATAATTACATAATGTACATAACATTGTAATAAGTGATAAAAAAAGAGATTATGAACATGAAAATGATCTTAATAAAGTATATATTAACTCTAGTTTATTATTCAGGAGGTTAAAGAACGGTCGAATCAAGTCGGACACAAGGTAAGGGAATTTCTTAACCCAATTTCCATTCTTTGGGTTAATCTCCTACTTTCAAATTACGTCTTGATATTATTATTTCCTATCTTGTATTTGTACTTTCTTTATGTGTAATTATAGTGAATACACATAATATATCTATTTTATTTTAAAAAAGATCTTTCTAAGGACTTCTTCTCAATCTCCTTTCATTGAGGCATATTTGGTTTTATACACAAATTTCTTTTATACGGTGTATAAACCACTTTGACTTTTACGTTTCTTCAAAAGGAATCTTTTTTATACGAAGTGTTTTACTAAATGACAAAAAGGAATGTTTTCTTGCCATACGCATGCGGCGACAACGACTTCTCCAACGCCGTGACTATTATTTGATTTTCAGCTTCCTCTACAATCCGTAACCTTTTTTTAATGAAAAATAAATACACAGTTTTAACTTTCTTTTATTTTGGTATTGAAAATGGTTTTGAAAGCGTTTTTATTATATCAATGTGTTGTATTGACAATCTTGTGATTGAAATGTGGAGATTTTATGTTTCCTTTTCACATGTTTTATGTGATACGATAATGTTATGGTTTATGATATGTTTAAACCTATTCATATGAGGAATGCATTGGACTTAATAAGTGACGGGTGGAGCCCGCTATAGCTCCTCGATGCATCGGCAGGTCTCATGAGACAAACTATTGTCTTGGCACGAGGCCTTGACAAAATATTATTTGTGGTCTTGGCACGAGGCCTTGACTACATCGTTATGATATTCTGGCATTATGCATTCCATCATTATGAAAGTGGTTATTGATATTGCATGTGATTATTCGACCAGTAGAATATCCATGTGAAGAAGTAAATGGCATTATCTCATTTTACTTTTGCCATATTATATTGAAGTTAATGTTGAAAAGGCTTTTGTTTTATTTATACATTGCCTTAAATTTTAATGATTATTTATGAAAGCTTCCGCTATATTGTTAACCTTACTGAGCATCTGAGCTCACCCCTTTAAATGTTTTAATATTTTTCCAGGATGTGAAGAAGTATTTTATGAATGACCTGCAGGGGTATTCAAAAAGGGATATGATTGTGGACTATGAAGACCATGTTATTGTAGTTTTTTTACTTTTTTATGTAATAAAAGACTTATGAATGTATCTAATGTTTCCAAGGCTACTAAACTAATCGGTCTTTCGAGACTTGATCTTTTGTGATCATGCCAATGTTATGAAGTAATGCACCGACTCTGGGTAGCTGGGGTCGGGGCGTTACATTTTCCCCACCCCATGACAGTCATGTGTTAAACATGGTATCATTTAAAGGGATTAAGTTCCAAAACATAATTATAAATATTTGACTCTTAAAAAAATTTAAATTATCATTTTCCATGATGTTTTCCAATGATCATTTCTTTAATTTATGGAAATTATAACCACTTATAAAAGAACAAATTGTTGACTCACCCTTTTTCATTAAATATTGTGTTTATTCTATTATTAAATAGGTGAGGTAAACTTTTAAATCAAATAATTAGGAGAAATCATTAAAATAATTCATTGATGGTTTGGGAGACCACGTGAACAAATAAATATTTGAAGGGATGGATTGGGAGCTAGAAGAGTTCTCCCCTTACATTTAATAATTTTAGGATGTTTCCATTATCCTTGAAGATCCCCCTTATTCTTCCCTAATTTTTTATAAGGAGACAAATTAAATGGAGGAGACTTAATACCTACCATTATCTACGACTACTCAACTCCCAGAGGTGCTTTCCACTAAAGAAGATATTGAATAATAACAATATCAGAGAGATGATATTTTCATGAACTCATTATCTTCCAATTTTATTGAAGATAAATTGAGTATCACCTCTAATTCTTTTTAAATTTGTAGATTCAGTCAACAAAGTTTTTTCCTTGGTGGATGATCAAGAAAAAGAATACACACCTAAAAAGAACATATGAAACTCTTTGAACTTGTGGAACACTAAGTAGAGGGAGTTCAAGATGAGACCAAAGTGGTTTTTCTTGGGGAAAACCAGATGGGTTATACTCAAAATAAAGGGGATTAATTTGATATTGATTCTTTATGCCTTGATTTTTTTCAAATAGAAGAACACTCTAACATTACCATTGACTATTCTACTGATTCAATATACCATGAGAAATCACTGAAGAAGGAAGAAGATGTTGTGAAAGTGGAAACAAAGAAAGAGGAGGACTCATTCATTGTCATACCCCCACCATGTATGTTTTGTCTCAATTCCATGGTGGTGGATTTGGAAAACTATATCCATGGAGTAATTGAAAAAAATGGACATTTTCATGCTAGAAAGAAGAATTTTTGTTGGTTCATGAGAAAGAAACATCACCCCACATCCGATTGGTGATAACCGATTAGAACTACCCATCTGGTGGCAGTCAAAACCCAAGACCCACATACGGGATTAAACCAATATCTATATATCATTGATCATTATATTTCTATTTAATTTTATCCTAATAAAATTTTAAAGTTTTTTTCTACCATTTATTATAGGTTTTATGTGTTCATCTCTTAGGATCTTAACTCAGAGTTGCATTATTAATACATCAAGTTGTACCTCTCCAAATCACTTTTATTCATGTTGTGAATCAATTAAAAATGTGCTTACATGGAAAATTATACTTAAATTCATTGATTAAAATTCATCATTTAATATTGTGGGATTAAACCATTTTATTCTAGGATTATCATTTTTGGTCTGATTTTCTGACTCTCTAAAAAAATATTTAATAATTTATTGTGTGTTTTTCAGATTTTTGTGTGTTTATTTTTTTTAAATATATAGTTTTTGTGGAAATTTTGAGATGAAATTATTTTCCTTACCATTTTTTGAAACCTGTGTCAATGAGTAAACCAATATATTCCATGAAGCTGAGCATAAATGAATGTTGAAAATGACTTTATTTTCAAGGTAAAATATTTTGTGAATTTCAAGAAAATTTATCTTATTTTTGAATCACATTCCATAATTCCTTTTCTTTATATTTTAATTTACTTTCCCATGAATATTATCAACCACTATTTCCATAATATTTTCATTTAACCCACTTCTTAATAGAACAAGACTAGGCTATCCTTAACCAGAATTTGATTTATTCATGTCCAAATATGATGGTTTTAGGTACTTGTGTTTTAAGTGATTGATACATTTATATTTTTATAAATTCTCATTTTTTAAATTAATCTTTTTTATTATTTAATTCCTATTTATTTTAAAACTTTTATCCTATATAATCAATGAATATCTTATTAGGTTAGCCACATTTGAAGCCATTTTTTCCTATCCATCCTTATATTGAAGTGAAATTGCATGATTTAGTTGAACTTAAGTGTGGGGGAAGCTATATTTTGGTGTGATACCTCATTCTTTGATACATTTGTGGATAATAAAATGTCTTTGATAATATTTTTCCAATGAATAATTCATTTTTTGAAAGTTCTTCCTATCTAGAACATTCATGATAAGAGATCGTATGCCTTTCTGGAGCATCAAATGGAGAAAGAAATTTGTTCATATTTGGAGCATTCAAGAAATTTTTTTTGATAAAATTTAAATTTTTCTAGTGAAAGCATGTATAGAATGAAATTTCCTTCATTTTTCATGATTATGGTGATGATTTTCTACTAAGGTGAGTGAGGAGTATACCATACTTGAGTAAAAAATAGAATCTTTCAATTTTGATTCAAAAGAGACAAGCCCTCCTTATTCTGCCTCATAATTTTTAACATCTAAATCCTACCAACTGAAATACACAAAAGAACCCTGAAAATACCTCATGATAATCACATGTTCTTGACTAACATCGGGTGGATATGTTGGAATTTATCAAACCTATGGTGACACTTGGATGATTTTGGATGAGTAAAACATTGTTGAAAATTGGTATCTTCGAGATGGGAGATAATTCATGTGAGGCAGGTGTTTTGTGTGTATTGTATGATAGATGAAGTGGAAATATATTAAATTAGCTAAATGGAGAACTTTAAATAATGTGTTTTGATTATGCATGATATCTTTTTTATTCTTGGGGTGAATTTGGTGGATCTCATGGGTATGTGTTTTGAATTTCATTGATTTGATTTTAATGCTTACTTTTCCATGAGTCCAAGTGCTGAGTGTGGGGGAATTGAAAGGGTTAATATTTTCATAAATATTAATATGTTATTAAATGATTTAATCATTTCCAATTAAAAAATTTGATCTTATTTACATCATTTTAGTGTCTTTCGTGATTTTTGGGCTTAATTGTGAAAAATGCCTTAATTCTAGAAATTTAATAGTTTAATGGAGCATCTGTATTTTGAGAATAAAATTTTAAATATCAATCCAATTGGTCAGATTATTTTTCAAGGAATAATATTCCTTTTTTCATCGACTTTATCATTTTTTCAAGATCGAATTCATCCATATAATGGATTGAAAAAATCACTAATGTTGGAAACTCATTCGGGATGACCGTGTGGACCCCACATCAAAAACTGAAGTATAACTCGGTATACATACCTCAAATTTAATTGATTTAACCTGTATTTGAAATTTGACTCAAAGAATAATTATACAAATAACATCCATAGAGTTTGTCAACAATTAAGGTATAAATTGAACGATATACTTTGAAGAATGATTCCTGGAATTCTCAACCAGAAAAAGTCATACTCATCATAAATTACATAACATACTCTAGGAGAGTAAAATTAATTTGTGGGTTCATATTTGAAATTCAATTTTGATCATCCTATAAGAAGTCACATTGGGGTGATTCGAAAATATGTTGTGTGAAACCGTAGTAATATTTCAGAGGGAAGAATCTGCTAGACAATTTTTCTACCTTATTTTTTTTACTTTTTCTTAGTTTATTAATACCTTATTCTTCTTCATTCATATCGATTACCCTTAAAATGGTGAGGTAGAAATTCAGTGATTGGGAAAGGGTTGGTTTTCTATTTTTTAATTCTTGAGTTATATGAAAAAATTTAATGAAATCACTCTCTTCTTAAAATTTGTTTTCAATTTCATATAGCGTTTTATATTATCAAGTGTGATCATATTTAGTTTTTGATTTAGTTTTTTGATTTTTTTTACTTTCATAAATGATCATTATCTCCATAAATTAGGTTCCAGTTTAGATACGATGGAATAGACTTGGGATTAGTGGTGAAGTACTTAATGATCATCAGTACGTGTGAAATAGGTAGTGGATGTGCATGATTGTTTGCAATAAAAATCAAATGATCTGGTATTCCCTAATTCATTCGAGGATATAAATTGCAAATATTTTTCATACGGAATGAGAGTATACAAAACTAAGATCTTGGTAATGTTTTCTCCCACCATCACCATTCAACCAAGGGAGTGAGAGAAAAAAATTGTGGAATCTCAATTTAAGCAACTTAATAGAAGAAGATTGAATAAAATTAAATAAGGATAATATTGCAATTGAAAAAATGACCATGACCTCAACACCCTTCTCATATAATAGTTTTCAATCACATAGATTTCCAATTTCATTTAAATATGTTTCTTAATTAATTATATTTTTTTTGTTTCTTTAAAAAATAAAAAATTTAAAAAACACAATATTTTCCCTCAAATTAAAAGTGACAAACTATTTTGTGTGCACTTATCTTCAAAATGTTACCTAGGGTTAATCACTTTACTACACTTAGCCAATATAAATTTTTTTTATATTCCACATGACAGGTTTTCATCATAATGATAATGGGGTTATTATATCATCATGTTTTAATATTAATTATAGGAGTTGGAGGAAGAAATAAAATAAAAATGATCATTAAAGAACACCACATCTTCTTTGGGTATCCTCTTTATGATTGCAACAAAATGATTCCTAGGTTGGATTTATACCCAAAAAATGATTATATAATGAGAATATAAAAATTGGGAATTGAAATGGGTAGGTATTTTCCCTAACAAAGTTGTTTTAATTTGTGATGTAAAGAGAATCATTTGTGGGCTTTTGTAGTTGTGGTGAGTGGAACACTTGAAATGTCTGAAAAGAACGGGTACCCACGTTTTTTACCTAAAAAGGGTAAAAAATGAGGTACCACAGATACATAGACATGACAAGGTCAAAATATGGTCATAAAATAGATTTTATTCAAGTTTTTATGTCAATTTAAATGATGTTTTTTTATTTTAACCTCTCAGTAAACCCATTTCTACCTTAAACATGAAAATTAATTTCTACTATTATCACTATTCATTTTAATAAAAAATTAGATGATATTATTAAAAAATATAAATTGTTACAATTATATTTATTTAATCTATTTTTCTAAATTACATTCATTGAAGTGGAAAAAAAATTTAAAATTAATCCCCCAAATGTGACGAGAAAGCCCGTTTTTAAAGAAAAAAATGATCAAAAGTTTACAAGATTTTATATCAAAATTAAATATAAAATTTATATAAATTTCATAAATTATATTAATATATGTATATTTGAACTAATTTTTCATTAAAACCATTTATTAATATAACATAACTTTATAAATAATTTATAAAATAAGATAGTTTTCTGTAACAATTCTATATTTTTAACTATTCATCTGAAAATGTAACATATGAGAAAAATCCCAAAAGCTCAACCTAGGATAATTTTGGTAAACTGATTTAAAATTTATTTTTTATATTATCAAATAAACTTTCTAAATATGGTAAAAAAATAATTTTAATTTTTGTGGGAAAAGTGCGACTAAATCGTATTTTTGAAAAAAAGTGTTTTTTAGAAATCATTTGTTTTTATTTTAACTGATTTTTATTTTATAACAAATCAATAGATATCTATAATTTTAATTGTTTATTTATTTATATTGATCACCTCTAAATTAAATAATAGATTATAATGTTCTTGTTTAAATAATAATATTATAATCATCCATCATTTTTCCTTCAAACCTGGTGTTGCATGCATCACAATAAATCGAAGATGATGATACTATTTCAAAATATCCTGGTGTTACACACAACCCCCTTAAATAAATAATTCTATCATAATTTAATCATTATTTATTTAATAAAAGGACTGTATTTGAAAATACCATTGTTGGAATCTCACATCATAAAAAGGTTAAATAATACATCCTCTTGATAATAGAGAATGTGATGCGAGAAGGTCGTATGGAATGAAACATACTAGAAATATGTAGTGTCCAAAATATGATGGGAATTAAAATTTATCATTGATCATAATAATGTGAATGATCTTGTGAAAATAAGAAACCATAGAACTATAAACCAAAGTTTTGTGAAAAAGGCTATTAATATAATCAGAAATGATTTTAATGGGAAAAAATTTTATTTCAAGATCCTTCTCATAATGTTGATTTATTTTCATGATAAGATATAATTACATGATTTCATTAAATTTAAGAAGAAAAATGTGATCCCTTGGTTTTACCTTGATCCATTTATGCTTCATATCTTACACTCTGAAATGAAGTTGAATTTTTTATTCCTAAATCACTAACGAATTAATGGATCTATAATGAAATGATAAGTCATTCCTTATATCTCTACTATAATTATATCAAAATGGTTTTCACGGGTTATCCAATATGGATAAATCATCATATGTAGGGGTGATGCATTAACCTTTAAAAATATATTCAATTTCAAACTTAATCCATTTCATAAATGGATAACCATATAAACCATAAAAAATATTAAGATCCAAAACATTAGATATAAGGTCAATAAATTTATAAAGTGAGCTTATCATTAATCCCCCAAACAACATGAAGTACCTCTAAATCATCTCATACCAAAAATCTGAATAACTTCACCATGTATTCTCTTGAAGCATTTTAAAAACATGAATTGACATAAAAAATATTGAATAAAATGCATGCTACATTATTTATTAATAAAAATGATTACTAAATATATTCCTTAAATCCAATAATTCCCTAAACTCTATCAATGATAGAATAATACACTTTTTCAACAAATAATTAATCAATTCCAAGGTGTTATGTCTTATCCAAATTACTTTATCCATTCCAATCATCTATTTGTCCCCAAATCATTATCTCAACATCAGTTGCATATTAAGAATTATGTTTCTCATAATCTTGTGTTTTCCAAGAGCTTCAACTTGCCACTAAATCTTTTTCTTGTACATCTTCACAATTCAATATATTCTATCAAATAATTATTGAAAAAATAATGCAACATATTACTTATACATTTAATTATTATTATAATGAGATAATCATCAATAAAAAACATTAATAATATTTTTCTGAAGCACAAAAGAATATTAATTATTCCACTTCAGCTATATCAATATTATAATCCTTACCTAAACCATTTATCTTTTTCTAAGAAATATTCCCTTGATTGTTGGGACATTGGTTGAAATAGTTCCCCATATTCATAGATATAATGAACATTAATTTAATTGATTCCCCCTTACCCTTGTTTTGTTGAGGATGATGACCTTTTTCTCCACACTTAACACAATCTTATTTTCCTTTAAAGAATGTAACAATAATTTCCTTCCACGAGTATCATATACTAGGAAATCATTCATTACATTCTTCCCTTTATCCATATTTATCTCTAACAACCTCTTATTCTATTATTTCAATTCAGTTTATTAAGGATATGAAATTTAATTATTTATCTTGATAGCTCATGTTATTATATCCCTATATGACAAAATAGTCCGAGAGACTGGTTACCTTTATATGATTGTTTTATTCCCATCAATTAAACTATGAATAAGTCTCTTTTGATTACATAGGTAGTTTAAAATATTTCTTACAAACCATGTAATTTTTCTTTCATATATAACAAGACTTTCATCTTCTGTCTTTATTAGACTCAATATTTTCCTTTCGATATCCACTTGCTGATGATGAAGAAAATATTTATACAATAAGAGTACCTTGAAATCATTCAATTCTATGTTTTCAATTTATTATTCATTCTTGAGTTTTTAATCAATGGAAACCATTGATATGAATCTCTTGAGAGATGATAAACATCCATAAATTCATTCTACCTTTCAATACTTCAAAGAGTGAGAAATACTGTTTCTTGGTAATATATCCATTCCTCAACTAAAAATAGATTTTTAGTCCCATTTAATGATGGATGTTAATGATGTATAATGTAGTATATCATCATTGCATCATGTGTTAGATTAGTTTGATACTCTATATGGTATATTTTATTAATCATAACTAGATTTATCTATCCCAATATGGTCATAATTTGATCAATTCCGACTAGAGATCTATCTTTATCTTCATTATAATTCCCAATGGGTAAATCCATATTTAGAGTTCATGAATTGATATTAATCACATTCCAAACATTATGAGACATTTCCAAACAATATTAAATTCTATATCATAAAATAAAATTATAAGACATAATGTATAATCTCAAAAATATTATAACACTTAACATAAATTAAAAAACATTTGCATATATAATCTGGTAATCATAATCATGGTTTTCTAAGGATATATTTATTTTCAATGACTTCAGAATGTTTTACAAATAAAATTTGATTTATCCTCATAAAACCCCCTAAGAGTTTCAAACTAGGTGTTAAATAAGGTCTGTTATAATGCTCTAGGAAACGATCGGGTTAATCCCAATGAACCATTTAAAGAGTTATTAACCCAAGGTTCCTCTATTATAGAACTGTTTCTACATATAGTATCTAGAGAGGGATGTATTTCTAATAAAACCATTTAATTTCATCTTTAATTGTTTTTATGTTTTTCTATACTTATCCTCAAATTATATCATATTTTTATGTTATCTAATCTATTTTTCCCTAAATATAGTTCCCAAGGGGTCTACTAGACATTCTCTAATACCAAGTGTAGAGACCCTGAATCCAGTATCCAGAAGCCAGTAGTTTTTTTATCATTGGAATGAGATTCATGGAAATACATCATGAATGACCAAAGGGTTTAGTAGCCATGGGAAAACAGATACTTACATTAAATCCACATTACATTTTAATACATAGAATATAAAATGTTCTTTTTTGAGAATTAATTTATTCCTCTTAGAATATCCACGCAAATTAACCATAAAATACATCCTAGTATCCCTGGGAAAATTAAACGTAACAAAGGGGTGAGATTAGATTATTAGTAAGGGAATATGTATAATGGAAGATATGAATTAATAAGGAATAATCATTATAGAATGGTAAATAACTAAAACAATATTCTATTTAATTAATAACTTGATCATAATATATAAGGAATAAAGGATGATAAAATTATTACATAAAAATAATCACATGATCTAGAAAAATAACCTTGGATATTCTAACTAATTGAATAATAACATGTAATTTAAATAGCTGAATTCATAATGATGTGATTCCTAGTGATGGACATATAAACAAACCATGAAGGCCTTGTGAAAATACATATAAATACCATAAATTTCTTGTGAAAATAAATATATATAAATGGGTAATGCCTCATCCAAAACCCAATCTAGTTTGTATCATGAGACCTACTGATCCATCAGGGGGCTATGTAATTACAAGCCTCACCAACAACTTGATAAGTGAAATGCATTTATTATATTAAAGGTTTGAAATATAATATAAATAAATATTAATATTAAAATATAATCATACATAATGTTAAAAAACTACCCTAGTAAATACACATAATCATAAACCAACCGGAGTAAAATGAATTGTACTAACATAGTACATCCTCAGTCAAACTAATCATAAACCATCTGGAGAGATAATAAGGATTATATTATTCGATTACATCCCCATTAAATCATAAGTGACATCAAAGTATTTATTGTTAGATGTAAAATGATTTTGAAAGACCTTTTGTAATAATTCTTGAGGAAAATAACACTGCATTGAAAATAAACATTTTTTTTTAAACGAGAAAATTCATAAAATATGGCCAAAATCCATTTATTTGAAAACAATTTTTAAAAATATATAATATATATAATATTTGAGGAAAGAATTTTTTTTAAAAAATATAATATCAGGTTAATTATTTTCAGGTACTCCATGACCCTATTTAGATCTTATTTTGGTTGGGTCTTGTTTCACGAAGTTTCAAGAGAACTTTTTAAATTTTTGGAGCCTTTTGCGCTTTTCACGATTGACGCATGATTTACCCATACCATGTGCCTCCCCCCAATGAAAGCAGTACATCCCTCTATAGTGGGGGAATATATAGATAGAAAATGGTTTACCAAACTGTGCACCCACTGAGGGGAAACTGTGTGACCTTTAATAGATTTTCAAGAGAGGGCACGTGGTTAGGGTCCATAGTTTGTCTAACTATGTAGAACTTCCTATGAAACCATGAATGTAGTTTTATATTAATTAAAAAACTATTTAAAAATTTTTGATCCCCTATTTATGATGTATAATCACCTTAGTCATCCCTGAAATGATTTATAGGGGTTTAAAGGTTCTCTAGAAGCAATTTAGGGTCCTCCAACCTCTTCTTTTTGTGAATAAATGTGATAGTGGATGATCTGACCTCTCTCCGATAAGTCGATATCATATCTAATAGTTTCTTTTGATATATCCTTTCTTCCTCATTATATTTTTATATATCATCCTGTTTTGTATGAATCAAAACTATGTGTGATTAGATCTTTATTATTTGACTAATTTCTATAACCCCTTTTCCATTGATGTACATTTTCATTCCCATTGTAGGTGATGATTCATGATCTTTAATTAAAGGTATGTAGTTTCATAATTATTTGACCTATGATGGGAATATGTAATTTATTAATTTAACTAAAATTTGTTTTAAAATTGATTTAAAAACACTAAATTATGAATATTTTATCCTTTATTTTAAATGGGTATATAGATTTAGATATAAAAAATTTAAATGGAATTGAAATTATGGGATAGAATTGTGGAAAATGATATCTTGATTTTGGAAAAAAAATTATGAAAATCAATTGAGGATAATCATGGGAAATGATTAAATGGAAATTTATTTTTTAATGACATGAAATGATTAAAACTTATGTGTTGGTTTGGAAATTAGAAGGCATGTTGACAAATAAAATTGTAAAATTGTGTTTTAAAATATTTTCATACAATTTATTGATTGTTTTTTAGTTGTAATTTTCTTATAAGTAAGACTGGATATTATTTTACCTTATGTGGGAGTGGATTTAATTTTCCCTTAAGTGTGAGTGGATGCAATATTCCCTTAGGTGGGAGTTGATGAAAATAATTTTCCCTTATGTGGGAGTGAAATTATTTGATTTCATAAACATAGTCATTTATTTATGGAACTTTTTTATTCATTCTAGCTGATTTATGTAAACATTTTTCATATAATAGTCATTTCTTCCTATTTTAATTTTTTTTATATATCTTCCATATAATTGAAATGAAATCATATTTTTGATTTAAATATAAAAAATTAAATGTTATTCCTAGTTTTGTTGAAATTTAATTAATCAATTGGTCCATTTTTGTGGAATTTATTATGGAACACATTGAGAGACCGTACAGGGATTTCTACCTCACATCCTACCATTACCTTTAGGTTTTTATTGATTTTATTATACACGGGCCATGAAAAGTGAAATAACTTATTATATTAGGTGGATTTTCTTGATCCTTTGGGATCGGAGTGATGGAGGTAACCAGGGGAGATGTACTCCACTTTTTACATGAAATGTTTGAGTTTGGACATACTAGATGTTAAGTACATTGATGATGTACTAATTTGGGATTTTATATACCTATATTTTTTATGGTACTCTCTCTTATTGAAGTGTTGATCATATTAACTTGTAATCAATATCTTTCATTATTTTGTGGAAAACTCCTTCTATCTTTATTCATATACGATTCAGTGTGCTAGTGGCCAACCCATGGGGATTGAGAACTCCCTTCAAGAAATTTCAATGTTCTCTCAGGTATCAGGGTACTGGGGAATCTAGAATGGTTCATGATAAAGTGGTATCATAGGTAGGTGAAGCATCTTTCCTAGAAGTCAGTATGTGGTTTGGGATGACTTTTTGGGATACAAGAGTTAGTTATGAGTGAGTGCCTATCCAAATATCATAGAACTGAGCCTTAAGTCCCCATAGGTGTTTTGGAAAATGTGTATTGAAGAATAATTTAGTCTAATTGTTATTGGGTATTATTTCCATGTTTTATAGGATTTATTGATGTTAGATTATTCATTGATCGGTCTCAATCATAAGGGAGTGGGGTTTGATTGGGATGAAAAATGTTAGAGTTCTTTTTTTAAGTTGCAATATATTTTACTTCTGTGATGGTGCTAACAATATTAGAGGATGGGAAGAGTTTTGTGGTCATATTTAATGAAAAAATTTAGGTTTTTTGTGTGTTATTATACTGATTGATCATGTTGTAGACTATAGTTCAAGAAAACATAGGCCAAACAAGAATAATAATCTAACTCATGACCTTGAACTGTCAACTCTGATGCATTCACTTAAGAGTTGGTGACAATATCTTTTTAGAGAATTATTCATCATTTATTTCAACCAAAAATTATTGAGTTATATATTTTCTCAAAAATATTTTAACCATATTCATATGTGTTGTTTGGATTACCTGTAGTATTTTTATTTCTACAATGCTTATACCCTAGGGAAGCAGAATTCTATTGTAGATACTTTGAGCACGAATATTCCAAACTATGTCGTAAAAGAATAATATAAAGAGTGGAACATGATGGATATTTTTTAAATTTTAATTTATGAGGATGAGAGGAAGAGGTTAAGTATGTGATGGAAAGTGTTTAGTTTACCTATTCTCTTCTTGAGATGATTTTTCAGGAACGACAGTTTGATTATGAATTTCATAGCAATTAAGAATCACTTTATGGTTGGGAGACCATTACGGAGTGGTCATTATCCACAAATGGTATTTTATATTTATAAAATTGGTTTGTTGTACATTTTTAGATATAGATGATATAATTAGGTATTAACATAATTACCAAAAGACTATGTACCCAGGAACCACGAATAGTTTTTAGGATATTAAGTGGTGATTCTACTGTCCTGGTATGAGATGAGACATTATAGGGTTTGTTTCACTTTTTTACACCTATCAGTTGGTCAAGAACAAAACATATGTACCTTTAGGATTACTTTAACTACCCCTAGTTAGGAATCTGAATTGGGATGACATTTATATAGACATTTGGTAGGGCTTTCATGCCCCCTTTAAAGAAGAATTAAATATGGTCTATGATCAATAGGATGAACAAATTAGCTCACTTTATACCCATTTGAGATAAAAATAACATTATGTAGATAAAAAATAACTATTTTAAAGAGATTATTCATTTACATAGGGTTCCATCCTCTATAGTCTGTAATATAGATCCTTTTTTTACATCTTTTTTTTGTTGAGGCCTTCAAGATGTGATGGGATCTCAAGATTCTTTGGGTACGAAATACCATCTATAGATGAATAGAGAGATAAAGGGAGATATACATATTCATGGGGATATTCAAAATTCATTCATTATTTACTTTTTTTGTTCTAAGGATGAAAATTTGGGATTGGTTGGGTTTTCTTATAAAAATAGTTACTAGTTTGCGATCAGAATAGATCCTCTTGAGGACTTGTATGGAAGGCCATGTAAATATCTACTGTGTTGGTTAGATATTAGAGAAAATTGCTTAGTTGGAAAAATTATAGTCTAATAGACCTTATAAAATAATTAATTTAGTCATCCAATAATGTTAATGACATATTTATTATACAAATATTCGGTTGATCATCATCATAGACCATTGGAGTTATTTGTTGGTAACCAGGTGTTCTTGAGAGTTTAACCTCTATTGGATCACTGATAACTTGAGAGGTAATGGAATATTTATCCTAGTTTTTTATACCTTTTTAGGTTTTTTGTAATGTGGGGAAAGTGGTTTTCTATTTATAACTTCCTCTATAGTTGAAATTTATAAATAAAATGTTTCAATTATCATAGTTTCATATTTAACTTTCTAACCAATCTCAAGTCTTGAGTATGGGGGATCTTGTTGATGAGATTTATTTTCCTATTTATGATCACCTATTTATGATTTTTTATTATTACATAAAGTTGATTTTTTTAGGATGATTCATTTGGTCTATTTATAATGTAAACATGGCTTTGATTCTTATGAGAATTGTGAGCGTGGTTAACTGATTTGAGAGTATTGGCCTTATCTCATTGAAATAGAAACTTTTTGACAGGATTTTAGGGGTCATAAATTTCTAATGTTTATTAGATTTTAACATCATGTTACCTATTTTCAGGAACTTCATGAACTTATTTAGATCACATTTTGGTTGGGACCTGTTTCAAGGAGTTTCGGGTGAAAATTAAAAAAATTGGAATTCTTTTTTGGAAATGCTCTGTCGGTTCATGGTTTTCCAAAACTGAGTACGTCCCCCAGTGAAAACTGTGAAATCTTGGATAGTGGTGTAATTCATGGTGGGTGCATGGTTACACAAAATACTCTCCCACTAAGTGGAAACCACGCTCCATTGGATAGTGATTCCATAGGGGGTGAATAGTTTTTCTAACTATTTGGACCTCTCAAAGATATCATGCATGCAGTTTTAAATTAATACAAAAATTGTTTTAAAAATTATCATTCCCTTGTTTAAGATTATTAATCACACTTCTGAACCATAATATTATTTCTTTGGTTGTGAAGGATATCTAGAAGCGATTTTAACTCTTTTGAACTCCTAATTTTGAAAATAAAATTGTTGGTAGAAGACATGATCCCACTCTAATAAGTGGATATCCCCTCTTATAGTTTCTTAAGATAACTCCTTCAATCCTAGTTAGAGTCTCATAGATCCTCATGTGTTTTATTTATCTAAATACTAATGGATTGGATATTTTTTCAAGGTTTTATTTCTAGATCTCATTCACCTTCTATCTACGTTTGTGTAACAATTTTAGGGGTTTATTTTTTATCATTGATTAAAGGTAACTTGTCCCATAATTCGATTCCCTATGATTAAAACAATGAATTTATTAAATAAATTGAAATATTTATTTATTTTATTTCAAAACAAGGAGTTTTGATGGTTTTATCCTTGATTTGAAATGGGTAATAAAATTTATAAAAACCCCCCAATATCAATGAAATTTAAATTTTGGGATGGAATTATCGAAAAAGATTGATTGATTTTGGAATATTGTTTTGATGAAAATGATATGGGGTAAATTTTAAGAAAGAAGGATTAAATTGAAAGGTGTTATTAAACGGAATAAAATTATGAAAACCTATGTGTTGGTTTTGAAATGATATGGCCTTCTAAAAACTGAAATGGGATAACTGGGTTTTAAAATGCTTTAAAACGATTGATTTCCAATTTTTTATGTAATTTTAACTTAAGTGGGATAGGGTGTAATTTTACCTTATGTGGGATTAGATTATCAAAATTTTCCATTATATGGGAGTTTAGTTTTTTGATTTGATATATATTGCCTTAATTTACCTAATTGATTTATTTATTCCAACTGATTTATGAAAATTATATTATATAAAATATTAATATAAGATTTTTTTATTGTTGTTTGATATATCTATCATGAATTTTAAATTAAATAATTTTTTGGTTTATATATTCAAAATGAAATTCCATTCATATTTTTTTGAAATTCAAAGCATGACTTGGTTTATTTTTATGGAATCTATTTTGGAACACTTGGTGATACTCTACTGAAAATTATAGCTCATACACTACCTTTACCTTGGGGAATTTTTAGTTTTTTTATTCCTAGTATAATAAAAATTAAACCGCCTCTTGGAGGAGGTGGATGTTCTTAACCCTTTGGGATTAGAGTGATGGAGGCGGCTGGTGGAGATTTGATCCACTTGTTACATGGAATATTTAAGTTTTTACATTATCAATATTGAGTACTTTGGTGATATAGTCCTTGGGGTTTAGCTATACCCATTTTTATTATGGTACATTATCTTTTTTATGTGTTGAGCATACATACTTGTTATCATTATATTTCACTGCTTTTTTGTGAAATTCGTTCCCTCATTATTCACACATTATGCCAGGTGTTGGTCCCCAATCCATGGGTATCAGAAACACACTTTGTGCCCTCTCAGTGACGGCTCAGGTATCTAGGTACCAGTTCATCTAGGATGGTTCATGATATATCTTGTAAACATGAAAATTAAGAGTCAGTGTAATTAAGGTCATGACGAGGGGTTATTTCAAACATACCATACTAGTTTAAAAGAAAATTAATTTTTCACTATAAAATTGATAGAAAGGTTCCTTATTCAGAAAATGATAAGAACATTCCATTCATTTTTTTGGAAAAAGTAAAAAATGGGTAAAAATGTATTTAATAAATCATTTATATAATGTTAATTAATTTTTTAAAACATTATTATAAAACATAGTTGTGAAATAAAAATGATTTTCGACCAAAGAGAGAAATAATGTGAGACTTTTATAAAAACGTTTTATTAGACATTTTAAGTGGTAATAAGAAGGAAATGGAAAAATTAATTGAAAAAGTTCATGAATAAATTAATTAGGAGAAAATTGATTTCTTTTAATATAGAAATATTAAATAAACTCCCCAAGAGGGATAGTAATATAAACAATCTTGAATGATGAGAACATTATGAATTAAACCTTAAAACCTTGGTAACTTTGCAATTATAGTCCAAAAAAATAACTTCAAATGAAGCATTAAATACCCTAATTATTAATTAATTCATGATATAATATACAATAGGGGTATTATATACACCACATAACTAAATAAGTGGGGAATATTGCGTATCTCTCTCAAAAGTAAAAGTGAGACGAGAAACCCTTAACAATAGTCCAACTCATCCCACACATTATTTATCATCCTAAATAATAAAATTATATTAATTATTTACCTTATTAATATTATTTTTCATGTCTATTATTCTCTTTATATCAATTATTACCAAGTTATATATGATTACTTAGTCAATTAAGTGTACATCGAATGTTTTGATGATATTTGGCTTATTTTCCAAAATGAATTTGGTTGATTGAATACGGTCAAAAAGTTCATTATTTAAATATATGTAGAATAATAATCATGGAATAATTAGTATATTTACATATCAATTATACTTTTAAAACCAATTATGAAATATTGTTATGACAAATGAACTACATTACAGTCATATATATGGTAGATCATACATACACATAAGTAACGTTTCGATTTTCATCAATAAACCATAGGTAAAGAAGGTAAGTAAACTTTTATATTTATATACTGATAATAATAACACATATACCTTATTGTTTTTCAAAATATACTTATATATGTGATCCATGTCATGTGGTGTTGAAAAAAGAGTCACATTGCTTCGTGAATGTGGTAGTCCACATATATATGAATGACTTTATCATTTTTCAGTGTAAGAATGAAAATGATATATTGTAAATTAATAAAGATAATTATTTTATCAATATAATTATTATGTTATTTTTAGAACATATATTTATTAAATGTATCTTTATACCTAGCATTTAAATCATTAGTGATAAATGAATCACATCTCTTCGTGAGGTGGTAGTTCGTTGTACAAACGAGCGACGTTATTATATCCCCTAGGGATTGGAAAAAGGAAATGTATATATTAAAATAATGAATATTGAGGTATAATTATGTAATAAATATCATATATAAAAATATAAATATATATTTTATATCCATCATCAAACCCAACCATGAGAGGTGGTAATGGAAAACCGAACAACATCGTTTCGTGAGGCGGTAGTCCATTATACACATGAAGAATGATTTGTAACCCATTTGATGGATATATAGGTGGTTATAGGTAATTAAATTAAAATAAAACATATAATTAAATGTAATATGTTTATTTTATTATATCAAAATGTATTAATAATAATTTAAGTTGGTGGATGATGAAATAATATAAAAAACCTTTTTGAAGAACTTTACATCTTCTTCAGGTGACCTCTTTATGTCTGCATAAAGAAAATTACGATGATGGATTTATAAAAGTAATTATGATTATAATATGATATTATGGAACTTGATAAATTATATGGGAATTTATTGTCCATGAAAAATAGGTTTTATTGTTTGAAGAATAGAGGATTTGGATGGCATTTTATAGGTTGGTTGAGTGGCACACTTGTTTTTTTGGAAAATATAAAGGAGTACCCATGTTTTTCACATTACATAAGTGTCAAAAATATATAATTATCAAACATTTGAAAATATATTGTTGAAATATTTTAATAAAATAGAATATAAAATTTTCAATTAAAAATTAATCCCACAGACGCAACGAGAAAGCGGGTTTTCAAAGAGAATATGTTCAAAATTTTACAACATTTTTATATCAGAATTTAATTGTATGTTGATTAAAATGAACATAACATGAATAATTTATATATAATTGAAGTAAATTTTTTTTATAAATAATTTAAAAAATAATTTTACTTTATAAATAATTGAAACATAAATGAACGTTTCAATTAAAATCCAGAATTCTTCATAATTCCTAGAAAATTGATCATATCAGAAAAATTTAAAACATCACACTAAGATAATTTTGATATTATGATTGAGAAAATTATGTTAATTTTATCAAATAAATTTTATAAAATTGTTAAAAATTAATTTTAAATTTTGATTTTATATCTTGATTAAACTATCTTTTATAAAAAATAATGTTTTCTTGAAAGTATTTATTTTTCATTTAAATTATTGTTATTTTATATATAATATATAGATAACCATAATTTTCATTAATTATTTTGTACAATTCAAACTCCCAACTAATATTCTAGGATATATTTTGAAATAATAATATTATAATATAGTTTCATGTTTCCATCAAACTCTATGTTGCATGCATCACAAGATATCAAATATAATGTTCCTATTTTAAAATCTAAGGGTGTTAAAATCCTTAATATTGTAATAAAACATAATCTTCAACCCTAATTTTTATGATTATATCTATACATAGTAACCCTATATTTTACTTTTTTAATTAATTGGTTTTGAAATAGGGATTATATCCATGTTTTTTTAATGGCCTCACGAGAATTAAATATCTATTAATGAAGTTTCTAGACCAATTAATATGATTATATTAAATACATAAAACAATCCTTTTTGATAAGTTATGTTGTGAAATTCATTTACCATTTTCAATATTAATAATCATGATTTATCGTGTGATATTTCTGTAATGGTTTCACCTAATGAAATTTGACAGTCATGTTAAATACCGAGAGTTTCATATTCGAAAGAGAGACATATTCTTGCTCAAAAATAATAATATATATTTATCTTTATAGATCTAATTTGAATATATAAATTCTTATATTCATATTCATTTGATCAAATCATGTTTATTAATACTTTCTTTATTTTTAATCATTTTATAGAGTTTGAAAAAACACTTATAAGAGCTACACATTGTAGAATTACATGTTTGATCATCTACCCAGTATAATCTATAATAATTTTTAAAGGAATATTATTTGATGTTGAGTAATATTTTTATACTATTGTTCTTCATTGAAAGAAATATATATATATATATATATCAGTTTTTGTTATAACTATTAGATGTACTAGTTTCCAACCTCTTCAACAAAATCTAATTTCTGTTGAAGGGTCAACTGCTCATACTCAGTTGTGGTTGAGTATAAACATTTCGTATTAGGATATGGATATCTCAGTTTATTATAAATGAATTAGATGTCATGTTAAATAATTTTAATTTATCAACTTATTGTACTCACTTGTGGAGGTTCTTGGGAAAATGATTTTCTGTTGAAAACCCCAATGCTCGTAGAGAGATCATTGGTGGACAGGACTAGGGGAACTTTGTGCACCAAACCACTATACATCAGTGTGTGATTTTCATGAAATTTATCTATTTTATAGTGCTCACTCATATTTAAGAGACATGTTATTAATCACTTTAAAATGAAGATGTAATTTTTATTCATATAAATTATTTAAATAAACATAATTCATCCTCTCTTATTTATTCATCTTTTCAATACTGACCCAACAATTAGTATCAATGAAAGGATTATATCTCTATATTTCTCTTTCTAAAAATCCATTAAGTTTCTAAATGTTACCATCATATATTATTAAAAAGATAAAATCATGTTTTTTTATTTCTTTTGAATCTAAAAATTTATATTTTACGATCTATACAAATATAAATATAAAAGTATTAATCATAGATAAGGTATGTCGGTCATTCATGCTTCTTATTTTAATAGTGAAAATTTTAGATAATCGATGGAACATGGGATTATATATATTATAAATAAATTAATAATATTTTACATTACATTCATTATGATCTATGAAAATCCTAAAAGAATTTTGGAGATTTGGAATTAATTTCAAGAGAAGTAATATGATATTAATTCGAGATCTATTAAAGCTATTGCCTTTGGATTATGAACTAATGAATTTTATCAAGTTTCTAAGATTTCTACTACATATGAGATATGGAAGAACATTTATATTTCCTTGGAAGGAACTGATAATATCCTAAAACTAACATAAAACACTATAAAATTGAAATGTGATACATTCAGAATGTATGAATATGAAAGAATCACTCATATTAATGGAAGATTGATAGAAGTTTTCAACGTTGTTTTTTCCTTGGGAGAAAATATTCCAAAATTTCACTAGGCATTAAAGGTACTATGAGTTTAACCTACAAAGTTAAATGGAATATATTCTAATATTCATCAATCGATAGTAGTTAAATAATTGATGATGAAATAACTAATTGTAACTTTCGTGATGTATGAATCTGAGATGTAAAGAGAATTTGAAATTAATATCTCTATCAAAATAAAGAAGATTTTATACTGAAAAATACAATAGAAAAAACTTTTAATTCATGTTATTCATATTCAAATAATGAGATATTGGATCTTTATAAAAGGTTTGAAAAAATGTATAAAAATAAAATAAGAAATTAAAAAAGAATAAATAATACATATACAATGAATGCAAGGTGATAGGTCACAATATTTATAACTATCTTATGATTAATGATCAATGGGAATATAATTATAAAATAAAGAGTAAATAAAGTAATTATGTCTAACTGGTTTTCTTATATTGATTCATGTGATGAATACACTACAAACTCTAAATTTAATCATTAAAATTAGATTATAAATATAAATATTATGAATCATGTTGATGAGGTACAATCTACTTCCCCTCAAGGTTCTAATTATAGAAAAAAATTATTATGATAAATTAAATAAATATTGTTTTAATATTTTAAAAAATTATTCTATAAAGAATGATCATATAAAACATTGAAAATATTATGATATAATTTCTTTTGATAAATAATATTTATCAAAATATATTATAGAATTATGATCTAATTATTTAAAAATTTGTTATATTTTATATGAAAATAATGTTAAGGATCTATTTGATGTAGTTAATACTTTTAAACAAGAATCTATTATGATTATTAAATGATAAAACTATTTGAATCAAATTATTTGTAAAAATAAAGATCATGATATGGGTAAAATTGTGATTGAAAGTAATGGAGAAATACCCAAATTAAATAAAAAATATTTTTATCTTGGTTTAAAAATAAAGAGCATATATATTATTAAATATTTTCATTATGGAATAAACAAAAATTATGAGAATGCCCTCAATTTTAGAAAAACTCCATTTTATGGTGTCAAACATGTTGATTATTTAAAATAATTATCAACCACAAATTATGTAGAATATATTGAGAGAAAAATGATATGGTTACCTAAATCATTAGTTTTGAACACTCTCGAACACAAAATATTATGGTTATAAAAATGAATCTATGAAGATATATTCAATTGAAATCCATTGTTATATTTATAAATGGATATTTGAAAAAAAAAATTTATTCTATTTTTTATCAACTCTGAAGTAGTTCATTATCTAAAATAGAAGATCCATAATGTTATAGAAAATAATATTCATGAATTATTTCCTTTTATGGTTAAATAGTTAAATGTTTTATCACTTTATTATTTTATATGATAAATAAATCTATTGAATTATTTTGATTAAATCATAATCTTAGTAGATTATATTAAAATTATATTAAGATGTGTGAAAGGATGTATAAATTATTATAATATGTGAAAACAATTTATTAATTTAAAATTCATTGTTATTTCATTAAATATTTTTTTATAAATCTTCTTCAGTCTAGTTTTGTAGAAAATATTATAATTTAGGGGGAGAGTGTAGTAAATTATTACATTAATTTACCTCACATGGAGAAATATGGGTTTAATTAATAAAAAAAATTATTAATTAATCATTTATTTTTTTAAACTCATTCAATTTGAAACATTGTTTTCTAAAAAAATATTTTATAATATAATGTTATTCTTATGGAATCATTTTCTTATATAAAACATAATTTTCAATTAAAACATATGAAATGATTACTATGTATTCTAGCACAAACAAATTGAAACATTACATGAAAACTAACAGAATAAAACTGTTATTCTTCTTCTTTTGAATCCAACTTCTTCTCGAACCCTCTTAAACTATTTTTTCATCCTCTTTTAAAATGAAAAACTAAATTACTTATGAATAATCTAGTCCAAGAATCGTGAATATACCTTGTGCTTCAAGATTTTGTGAAATTTTATTCTGAAACACTAAGAATTTAAGGTTTGGATCATTTGATTCATAATAATTTTTTAGAAATTGAGTTAAAATCATTTTTTATGTTATATAATTTTTTCATGATCCCATGACTGATCTGTTTAGTGATGAGTTATTTTATTTTATTGGTTATTCCTTATAATTCCTTATTTGGAAAATTTATATAAATTCTTGTTTTTTTAAGATTTTAATGTAAAATATTATCAAATAGGTAAATATGGAATGCTTTTGTAGAGCTGGTTTCTATGTTTAATCTTCTAAATAAAGAAATTTTAAAATTACACGATAATCTAAAAATTTCTAAAAATATTTATAAAGAACTAGAAAACTATTCTATTTCAATCGTTTTATTTTTTTCTCATCAAAGTAATTGTCATGTTTTACAATAAATATAAATTTATAAAGAATATTTCAATATGTTTAAAGTGGATATGGTAAGTAAAATAAGGAAAATACTATGTGTATCTATTACTAAGTCATATATTAATGTGATAAATTAGTTTTTAGTTAAAAAATCCATATCTTCATCAATTAATCAATGATATGTAGATATTCAAAGGAAAATAAAACTCCTCTCAAGAGATATCTATAATTTGAGTAAAAAAATTCAATGTCAGGAAAGTAAAGATAAACCATTCAACTTTTATAAATGAGTTTATTCTTTTACTCCACTATATCCTATCTAAAATCAAATCCATAATATCATTATAAAATATGAATGTTTGAATATAATTCTATTTTTTTTACTATTTGTTTAGTTTATGTATTAATTTTTTATATATTTTTAAATCAAATAATAATTTATATATTTATTTAATTCATTTTTATGTTACAAGAAAGTGGGAAATGTATGGGTATATATATAAAAGAGTAAAATATTTTCTACATATATAGGTGTAATGTGTGGAATAAAGTAAGTAGAAAAATATGATAAAATTTTCATTGTAAAGATATATTTTTTATCGGGGATAAATTTTCATGAAATAAATTTATTTTAAAATTTATAAAAATTTACAAATTATTCATGTTAATGGTGATATTTTTTTATTGGTTTTGATCATAATAAGAGGCATATTGTTGGGACTATGATGATATAATTTTTTAAATTTCTTTCTACTTTTAATTCTCACAAACACCAACATATATGTTTCTAATGATGTTACATTAAGTTAATTTCATGATAACAATTATTGTAATACTTATTTTATTATGGAAGTATTTTTCATTCATTAAATTCATAAATGTTTATTTAATTTATGAAATAATATGTATTCTGTGAATATTTAAAAAAAATTGAATCTCTATTTTTACCATAGGTTTTATGTGTAGTGTATAGTTAATATAGACTAATTTGGGTAAGGAGCCATACTTTCATACCCTATGTTTAGAGTGAATGTATGTATTAGAAACAATTTTTTTTAATAAACCCAATGTATGAGGAAAAATAATACGGTTCATAATCCATAATTTTTCAATCAACCATACACTGTCAACTATACATCTGATTCTTATTACTATATGGAGAAATCCTAAATTTTTCTTGGTCAAATTCAGAGTTTTGAATTATGGATTATTTCCAGGATTTATGAAAGGGTCTTTCCAGAATTAAATATCTAATTGAATCAATTTAAATATGAATTCAAATGATAATATTAAATATATTAAATTGTTCCAAACTCTAAGGGATGATACAAATTTCATTGAATGTTTTTATTTTCAATAATCACAATTTATCATGAGATATTTCTAGAGTTTTTTGACCTAAATCAATTCAAATATCATTTCAAATACTGATATTTTCTTCATTTAATGTGAGATAGATGTGTGTTTGAAAATAATAATATATCATTTTATTTGGAAATACACTATAGATACATACATGTATTGATTATTATATTTTTGATCGAATCAATGTTGCTACTCATGGATTTCTTCATTAATAATTTTCTGAAGTTAGAAAAAGAACTTATCAGAGCTAAACTTTGGAGACATACAAGTTTGATCATCTAACTAGTGTTTTTATACTACAGTTTAAAGGAATTTTATTTTTCCTTTAAGAATATTTGGTTTCCTCTGTGATTTATTGAAGATCATATATATCTATTACATTCTACTACAACTATGAGATGAACCAGTATTCATCCTATTTATCTTAATCTATTTTTTGACGTGCCGACTACTCATACTCAGACATGGTTGAGTATTAACTTCTTGTACTAAGTTTTGGATATATCAATTTTTTATAAAATAATTATAAGGCACTATAAAATCCATATAAGGTTTTCAATACATATACATAGTTGTGGAGGTTCCTCTGAAAAGTAAATTCTAGTGAAAATAAACTAACTCACAATGAGTGCATTGGTGTATTGGGCTTGGGGATATATGTGCACCAAACCACTATAAATCATTGGGGGTTGTTCTTTTATTTATTTAATTTTCTTCTCACTAATATTTAAGAGATATAGAAACAATCACTTTCATTTCAAGAGGGATGTATTTTTTCTATCATGTTTTTTAAGGAACAAAATTCACCCTCTCTTATTTCTTATTCATTAGTGTTTTGAACCAACAACATGAACTTGGATATTGACCGCTTCATCCCCGATCACTAAAATTTCTCCTTTATGGAATGATACATCTTGGTAATACAAGTACGCATGATTAAATTTGATCTAAAAATCTCACAATGAATCACCTCAGGAATTATTAATGGAACAAAGAGATTCCTATGAAACTATACACAATACTGATCATAGTTTGAACAATCCTTATAGTCATCACCATAAGCAATTCAATCATTTCACACCTCTATCGTGAGATATCCTAGTTAAGATGGACCTAAATAATTTAACAAGGTAGAATGAAATGTCATTTGGGATTGGAAAACTCCTTCATTCAATTACATTATAACCAGATATATAGCTAAAAGATTCCCCAAAGTCAACCAATAATCTCAAATCTCTCAAGAAACATCTCCCTATAGATACATTCTTAGCACATTGACTACAATATTAAGATTACCCAGTTTCTTGATCATATTGAATTCATAATAATATAATAAATACATACACCTTTTGTGAAAAAAATTCATATATCACTGATAGAAGATATATCATAAGATTTTTTGTACTTTGAATACCACTAAGAACTCACTGATATGATAATTCCACCAAAACATCAAGGAAAACACCTCAGCTACAATATTAATGTTAATGGTTGCATAGTTATGTTCATGGGGACATAACATTTGAGACCCATTGAAGATATTTGAATTATAATACATCATAATTTAACAATAACCAATAAAAAAATATCAAAAAAACTCTTAAAACAAGAATCCCACATTCGGTAAAAGAAGAAGAAAAAAACTAACCAATTTATATATTAGTTATTAAAATTGAAACTTACACTATTTTTTATATAATAATGTATTATCCATATTTACCATAGTTATTAATGGTGTTAGAATTTGAAATTTATCATAAAAAACCTCCTTTGATATTCTAAAAGTTTAAGGGAAGTGTGAACATCTGTAAAATTCCTTGGATCCCCCCAAGAAACAACTATTAAATTCATGATGGATCTATAGAAAATTCACAATAAGACATAAAAATTATGATATGAAACTATTTAATATAAAAAATTTCCTTTTATGACATTATATAGATTTGATATCCTTAAAGGACTTCCAATAAAACTCTATGATACTCAGCATAATCCTCCAATACTCTTAAATACATGAGGATTTAATCAATGAACACTTACACAAACTGATCCAAGAACACAGAAAAAAAATATTTCATTAGTAATATAATATTTTATAGATGTTTCCTTATATTAAAAATCATACAAATGAACATTATGTGTCTATAATAACACTTGAATATAATCTTCAAAAGATATTCCTCATTTATATTCATTTGAAAATACCTAAACTACAGATCGATCAATGAGATACTTCTATCTCCCTTCAACTAATAAAATAAAACATCAATCCCTCCAATAGAATAATTCATTTTCTCTATCACTAGATTGATTTTATGATTATTGGTGGAAATTTGAAAACTATTATCCTCGTTTATTTCAAAAGACATCAGATCTCCCCCAATGAGATACAATGGGAAGAATAAAACCTTTTGGCAACATGTCATAAATATAAATAAAATATATATTTGTTCGAAAGGTTACATCCTATAAGAAGATATGTATATATATATATTAGAGATAAATTTTCTAGAAACAAATGCTGATAATGTGAATCAATTTGAGGGGGTTGGTCAGAGCCACTTTGGAAAAAAACAAGAAACACATTAACTAATATAAATAGAAAAATAACCTGAAATTATATGAATAATAACATGATATCTTGTATTGATGAAGAAAGAGGATCTTGATTCCTAAAATACATTTTATCTTCTATATCATAAATGAACACCACAAAATTTCATATCACATTAATTTCAACAACTCTCATATGATAAAAATCAATAAAATATTGTTTAACTATAAGAATGAAATCACATGGCCTTATTTTCAATAGAAAGAACTCAGTGATAAACTGGTGACTTTTAATAACAATCTAAAAATCCAAAAAATCCTCAAAAAAGATATATTGGTGACTAACTAGAATAGTTAATATAATGGGCACAAGAAGTATCTCTACTTTGAACCCCAACAATTAGACCACAGTAGACTCAATAAAGGACTGTAAATGTCTTCAATCAACTAAATAATAATCCATGGTAGAATAAAGGTAATGGTTAACTAGAATGATATCTATTACACATGGTATTGAAAACACAATCACATTAATCTCTCTATGATATATCATATTCCATACTGACCATGATAAAAACTCAAACCTCATCCACAATGAACCCCTAGAATTGATGATAGAGAGTATCCCATGGTTTTCCCCAAAATAATAATTCACGTCACTATAGTATAAATCCCAGAGGACCTTACTGATTCTTCTCATAATGCCTCTGGGGAGACTATTATGAAGTATTCACATAAAATTTGTGACCATACACAAATGGACTATTATAAGTGGCCAAAAACTGAAACTTCCAATTCCTCAATCCGCTCTACAAATAACATATCGCACCAGAGAACCAAGTATATATTCATGATTTTTTTTGTTATAAAACATTTTTTCATGTGAATATCGAGGTTAACTATCATTGAAAAACCTGTCAACCTCTCATAAATCAGATAATGTTTATCATAAGATAAACCATTTATTTAAAAAATCCTCTCTACAACCCCATATCTTCTGAACACTTTAGAATAAGTTGGAAACATAATAAGGATAACCTAATCCAAAATATTTATATTTGGATTCTCATCTAAATAATTATCCATTTTCTCATCATTAGGGTGTATTTTAAAAAAATGAAGTAGAATAATGATGTGAACTGTGAACTCTCACAAACAGTTTATCCCCTAAAGAAGTTTAAGTAATAAATACCATCATAAAACACTCATGATTGATGATAGATACTTATTCAAGAACTGAATCTAGAATTTCTTCATCATCATCATCATCATTTAAATTGTTATTAAAGAGAAAGTAAAGGGTTTCTACAAGACATTTCATGACACTACATGCCATGGGAACCCGAGCCTAAGGTGGCCTAAAATATTGATGTCTGAGGGAATCCCCTTTAATCAGATTGGCCCCTTAGTTCCAAAGATATTGAGATTATGAAAACATAAATTATCAGTACCACTTGCATTAAGATAAGCCAGGTGATCTGTGGTTTTGTTCCCCTCCCTCCAGGTGAGGACCACTTGGATGTTTCTATTCAAGATCCCTCTTCATTTTCTGATGATGTAGGAAACTAACCAAGGAGGAGATCCAATGCCATGAAAAGTTTTGTGTAGAATCATGGACTTATTTTCTCCTTACAAGATGTCAAGATCGCTATGAAAATATATAGAAATACCAACGAGAATCACCAAGGCCTCTACTTGAAGAAACATTCTCTATCTCAGATGGGTTTTTAACGCCAAAATAACCTAACCACTTGCATAATAGAAGACCCATCCTCCACTGATGTTTCCCTGATTACAAGACCCATATATGTTCATTTTCATACCCATTGAAGGCGAGTTCCAGTAGACTCAATTTCCATTTATACCATTGCTTCCAGGGGTGATGTATGTACCTTATTGAATTTATTGAAGGGTGGGATCCTCACTCCAATTTTAGGCCAATCTTTCGATGTCAATGAGAAGATTCTTCATATGGATAATGATGGTTCTACCCAAAATAAGGAACCCCTCCTACATCGCTTGGTTTCTTTCATGCCAAATACACCAAGAATAAATCAACCTACAGTTGATCATAGAATCTTGTGAAATCTCTCACACCTAATACACATGGGGGAGACATCCACTTACAACCACAATAAATGAAACAAAAAAAGTTTTCTTGGGATATGGAATTCAATTAAGACTATTTTTCAAAACTCATTTAAATTTACAAACATTTATCCAAATATAAACACAAGTAAAAATGATCCATTTACCAAACCTTAGTCTCTATATCACGACCAATATCATTATAATTTAGTGTATTCAATAAGCGTAATGTTTATATTTCATTTAATATGGACCACGTATGTATCATAGTTTGTCTCTCTTTCCTACATCACATAATATATATGACCAATTACATTGTCTTGCTATCCCAATTGAGTCCACATTAGTTCAAAATATCATCTCTATCCTATATCACTGCCAGATATTTAATACTACTATGTGATGACCCTCCATAATTGGAAACCTCTAAAGTCATTATTAGAGGAACTCCTTTGTACAAGAATAATCTACCCTAGAATCAATCCACCTATAGTCAACTATAGCATCTTGTAACACCTCTCACACCTAATCCACGTGAGGGTGACTTCCACTAACCACTTAAAAAAATGAAATAAGAAATTTTTTCATGGGGAATGTAATTCAATTAAGACAATGTGATGAGCTTCCCCTAATATGACACCTCTAAATTCATTATTAGAGAAACAATATACTCCAAGAATAATCTACCCTAGAATCAATCCACCTACATTCATCTATAAAATCTTATGACACCTCTTGCACCTAATCCACATGTGGGTGACTTCCACTAACAACCACAACAAAGAAAGAAGAAATGGTTTTTGGGTGATATGGAATTCAATTATGACTTTTTATTAAAACTCAATTAAATCTACAAACATTTAACCGAATATAAACACAATAGAGAAATGATATATTTACCAAACCTTACTCTCTATAGCACAACCAATATCATTATAATTTAGTGTATTATATAAGCTTAATGTTCATATGTCATTTAATATGGACCCTGTGGGTATCCTACCTCGTCTCACATTCCTACAGCACATAATATATTTGACTAATTAAATTTTCTTACTAAACCAATTAAGTCCACATTAGTGAAAAATCTCAACCCCATCGTATATCTCTTCTGGAGATTTATTACCACTATGTGATGAACTTACCCTAATAAAACACCTCCAAAATCATTATTATAGAAAAGTGTATCCCTCGATGCCTTTGTCCAATATGCCATGTTTTTTTGGCTATATCTATGTTTAAAAAACACACATATGGGTGGAATTAACCCCATAAACCAAGGATTAAAATAATGAAAACACTAATTAAGCACAACTAATTAATTTAGTGTAAAATAATACCCCACAAGGAATTTAATTTCATAGATAAACTAAGAAAAATATGTAAATTAAGAATAAACTCTTATAACGTTGACCTAAACTCCATTGAACTCTATGTGGTACTAAGGCCCAACCCAATCACTAACCCCATCTTACACATCTATAATGACCTGGTATAGAATATATATGGGTGAGAATAAAAGTATAATTTGTAGGTTCCTCCCCAAAAACAATCATGTAAATTTGGGATAATTGTACAAATCTTCAAGGAATAAATAACATAAGCAACTCATTACCTAACATAAGAAACTACCACCCCAACCACACCATGTCTCACTCACCAAATCTGCACATAGGTATAATAATATAATATTTAAAAATATATCAAAAAGGTACACCAGGCCTATTTCCCCACTAAGATAGTCATCCTCATGCCCTAATAGATTACATCATGATACTACCAGACCTTCTATATTAATATAACAACAACCTCATACCCCAAAAAAATAAACAAAATTACATACCAAATTCTATAACATCACAGCCATACATACTATGTTATGGTAGAGACACTTTATAATGAACACTAACATTGATTCCTCCCCTTAAACATTTCATCCTCTTATTAGAAACATAACCACAATTGATAACATCACCTCATCTCTATTAAGACTCTATGTATCATAAACTTATACCATCATCACCTATACTCTATCATAAAGAGAGATATTATATTGGAGAGTATTTTTTTATTCCTATCAACAACATCTTGGTTATTTAGGGTACATTTGACGCACAAATCCTCGTATTGGTTTTGTGAGTTTTTCCATACTTGGGTGGTGGTCCATTATGAATAGAATAAACTATAATGAATATAGGAATAATAAAAAAGACTAACCTGTTAGGTTTCTAGGGCGCGCAGCGGAAGCTGGTGGGCCGGGGATTTTAAAATTTTCATCGGCGGGACGATGAAACTTGTCGTTGCCGACGATCCGAGCCTCAGGGAGATCCGAGGTCTCGTGTAAATTGTAAGGAGCACAAACATAAACAGAAAACATACCTCTTGCATATCCTAAGCAGTTGTCGGCTGTAACTTGTCGACGACGATCGTTGCATGAAGTATCCATAGAAAGACCCCTCTAGATCATCCACACGTGCCTCAAAAATATGCAGGAATGTCGATCGTCAAACTCCGGGTGCTAGCGCGGAGATTCAACGATATCTTTGACGTCCCGACGATCACTAAATCGTCGATCTTGCGATGCGTGAGGAGAAACTTGATCCAAGCACGGATCAATTGCTTCTATCTCTAGAGAGCAGAAGGAGAGAGGAGCTCTGGCCAAAATGGCATGAATAGTTCTTGCGCTTGATCCCCTCTCCTCTATTTATAGCGGATTCTGGAAATTACCCGGTTGGGTTCCTCAACCCCCGTTAATTCCACGTCCACTAAATAAATAACTATGATGACTTAAAACTATGTCAATATTATTTATTTATTTTATCAAATACTTGTAATATATATATATATATAATATTATGTGATAAAATCAGAGCAATTTAACTCGACTCGCTATCCCGCTTAATATTAAACGAACCTTGAATATTAAAATAATATTCCTTCGATTAATATTTTCTCATATTTACTAAATTCGTAAATACATTAAATAAATTCAATCCCAAATAATCGTAACATGGATATTAATGAATTTATTTAATTCTTTTGGTTATCGACTACTTGGACAACGCTCGGACCCCGTGGCGGGGCCCACTATGTCCAAATACCTATTCAACTGAATAGGTCGGATTCTTGAACATGCTATTGTGTGTGATCCTCTAGGCCGTTATCCCAATAGTAGTGAATAAAATCCCAAGACCAGGAGCAGGGTCTAGCAACCCATCATGGCCCCTAAAGAGATAAGGATAGTCATTGCAATGACTACCAACCTACAAACACTGACTGTGTACTATTGTCTCTTTGTCATTAAATATCTCATAAAGCAGGACACACTCTTGTGTCATCGTCCTTATCTTTCTTTATTATGTGTTAATCTATCTGGATGGATTTTCCTTTCTACTTCTTTGGCCAAAGACTTATGAAGGCGGCACTATCCTGATCAACCAGGCCTGAGATATACAACTTCCGAAAGTTGGAAGAGACAAATCCTTTCTTGACCATTCAACCAACGTCATTTCACCAACGACGCACCCAACACAAACTACCTCCCCACAACATTACTTCCATGGTTTTCACCTTGCATCAAAGTACATAATTAAATGATATAAATTGGTAATGGTATCTAGTCAGGAGACCAATACATATGTCTATAGATAGGAACAACCAATGACACCCAAAACAAGTGGTGTTCCTATTGATGGGTCTGTCCTCATGATCTCACTACTAGAGATCACCAAGGGAGAACTTCATGAGAAGAAGTCTCAATGATTTTGAGCCCGCATCACCTGATAGTCAGACATCTACTATGTCCAGTCACTAAGATGTATCTAGAATATAGAACATATATATTTAAGATCAATGTCATTGTATCTCAAGGTTCTCATTATAGCCTGGGATCTGCTACAATCTCTTGACATGAAAATTAACTTTTGGACATTACCATTATTATAGTGGACACAGAAATGTCCGCACTGTAATGGTAAGATGTCATCATGCATATCTAATTATACACATGATACGGTAATCAAAAGTACTACATAGTTGGGTCTAGGGAACCCACTATTTCAACACTCCTACTTGCACTAGATCCAACTTCCTAACTAAACTTGTTAGCTACTCACATGATAAATACCATGATTTTGCTGAGTAATAGCTTTAACTGCTGGGCCTGCCATGTTTTCGCCGCGTGACATATCTTCTATATGTGACCTCGTCAGTTTGAGTAAAACTTTTCAAGATAAGGCATCCCCGAGTATATTACGTTTGTCCATTGTCATAACTTGACAACTTTTCTAGTAAGAATATCATAATTCTTATTATGATAATTTTTTTCTCACTAGGTGTGAATCCAGGAATTGGGACAAATCGTTGCGATTTATAACTACTTATTAGATGCCTTAGAAGCTACAACGTACTTGGTATTTGTAGGTATGGCTACCACAAGCTTTTATGATCTTGACTCATTCATCTCCTTTCCCAAACTGTGATACTAGATCAAACTGATCTCTATGTATTACTAGTTTGTGTCCCGAAAAAACTAGTATACCTTCATCTTCATATTCCAGGTACATATCATTTGTACTTATCTAAGTACAAGATGGTAGTTCTAACTGCATCACTTGCAGTGCTCCTGAAAATAATTGATATCTTCCTATAATAAATCATATCATGATAGTATCAATTATTGTACATAATATGGAATATGTGATTGATCCATAGCTAAATCATATGGTATCAATTCACAACATTAATCTCTTCCTATGTTCTGAACATATTAACTTGAAGAGATTAATCTATGTGACATGGGCATCAATTCTGAACTTGAATTTTTCCAACTTTTATTTTTTTAATACAATGTCACTATATGTATGATTGACTAGGACCAAGAAACCATTGGATCTACCTCAGTGGATCATGTTCCCTAGAACTTAGGTTGCTACTAGAATTAAATCATTGGAGAATTTCTTCTAACCTTATCTTATCTAACTGTAAGATCAAAATCTGTTTACATATGTTGTCGAACATATTTCACTTGAAAAACATTGGCGCTCCCACTAACCTTTAGTAGACAGAAGGAAAAGATTCATTTATAATGAATGTTCTAAGATCTTGTTGCTTAATTTAATCCAGAATTGGATTTCAGTAACTTTTAACCCTTATTGGCATCATTTGATGTCATCATCTCTTTCCGGTTGCGTCATATAGTCACCTTCCATGAAAGATGATATTGACATCCAATGACCAATAAAATGATCATAGATGTTCAGATATGTCAATTAAGATTCTAATAGATTTAGGCATACCGACTTGGTATAACCAATCGAGCCTTCTTGGTACCATACATATACTATCCATGTATCATTTCATTTGAATACCCACCATAGTGTTAAATTTATAAGCCCCATCGAAATTTGATACATGGAATCCATTATTGAATTATAGTTGATCTTGTAAATCTTAGAATGTTGTCATATACTGCTTACATGTAGGATTTATTATTCTTAATGAATAATATATATCACCGACCGTAGTGAATATAATACCATCACCATGGTTTCATTCTTCCTACGCAGTATGTGTCTCTGGAACATTCTTATTCCACATGTACTTGTGGAACTTGTTCCCTATGCGAACCATTTGTGCATCTCGAGCATTGACTAAGTCCATGTCAATTCAGCTCCCACTATCTCTAATAGAGATGTGAACCCTTGTATAGAAATTTAGTCTAATAATTGACTACATATTTTTTATCTTAGGGATTTAGGTAATATCTTAAGCAACTGTTAGGATAATTACTTAGATGCACCATGCGTTCAGCTTGATGCATGTTTGATTATTTCTTAACAAACTCTTTGCATACTAACACATGATTTATGACATAATGGATTTCCATCATACTATGACTCGTATGATATCCATTTGACATTTTAGTTGGCATATTGGTTATGGGTTTATGCTATCATTTGAAAATCACATTTGGAAATATGATGGAAGTTTCCGCAAGTTGCAACATCATAACTTTGATGTGTAACATATGCATTTAGGAATTTCTTCAGGCTACATGTTTGTTGACCAATGTTAATATGTAAGACTTTATCATCGACCCCCCTTATTAACGTCAACACCGTGATGTAGATTAGGTAACATGTGTTTAGGAATTACTCCATGCTACATTATCATGATCAATGATTTCTTTGTCAAGATATTCTTCGGCCTACAGATCTGAAGAAACTTCTATCTTCTGGCCAAACTTATACTTCACTATTCCTCAACGACTTAGAGAAAACTTTTGAAGTATCTTTATCTTATGCTTTCTTTGGAATATTTCACACTGTCTTGTTGAACTAACCTCGGAACGCTTTGTGTCATACCTTTATTTCTAAAGGTTTCTTTGTCTAAACAAAGGGTGTCAATAATACCATAGGTTTTCAGCTGTGTCGAGCCTAAATACCATACTGGGTATATAGTTGACTT
Organism: Viscum album; assembly: GCA_963277665.1. NCBI lineage: Eukaryota > Viridiplantae > Streptophyta > Magnoliopsida > Santalales > Viscaceae > Viscum > Viscum album. Next base: position 1,521,406,993 of record OY728119.1, read on the forward strand.
CCAATTTTAGTTTTACTTGAAAAATAATCACATTTCCACAACTGGGTAGGTCTTACATTTTATATTCATCATTTATTACTATTGATTCAAATAGCAGTGAACTATTTGTTGAGTATGTTACCAAAAACAACATTCATTCCAAAACATGGAATAATGTATCATCATGTCCAAATGGGCACATGAGATAAATGTTTTGGGTTATACTCCACAACTTGTTCAATTTGAATCAATCACTTGGCAATTAGAAGTTATGAGTTTCTCACTGCTGACTTAGGAATCACCCTTTATCAACTGTTTGGAGAAGACACTTTACTTCTAGTACTTTTTCTATACTTACTTGGTTATTGTATTTCAATACATATATGTGAAAAGAATATTGTATTTTAATACCCAAGAAATATGAGAGAAAATAATACTTTTATTTGATGAATATTAACTGAACGAGGAGCGGGTAATTGCTTCTTGTATTTCAGTTTTTAAAATTCCATGAATTCATTTCATTATGTGATGTAAATAACCTTTTGTTAAATAACTAACCACTTTTCATTGATGGACATGACGAATGTGTCTCTGGCATAACTTTCCATAAGCCTTTTCGCTTTTTCATTCAATGTATTCGCCATAAGAATAAAAGATGGAATTATCTCCAATATTCTTATTACTTGGAGAATATTTATCTTAAAGGTAATGAAGCGCTTACTCTATGACGTTCGTTTGTATCCTTAAATGAAACTAGAGTAATTGGGTGTAAAGGGTATAAGAAATGGGATGGCATGAAAGATTGCGTACTATCTTTCACTTTACACAAACCGAGTTTGACCATCACATTCAAATCTTGCTTCACTTTCTCCTCAAAAGGATCTTGGAGATGAGACTACATGTGATCATCATCCAAGTCTTGATGTAACGACCACAAGTAACATCAGAATTTGATGATAGCATTATGATAGAACCATCATGTTCTTTATTCATGAGTCTCCTAAAATCAATTTCACACCCTCGCTTCCTGAGGTGGCTTAACAGGTCGGGACACAAGCACCTTGAATTTCCATTGTAGTAGTAATGTGCACAAACTCCTATACTACATTTAAGAAATTCATGCTTAGTTTAGACATTAACGTTGACTAACATTTATCTCAGTTTTATTGTGGTATTTCTTGCCATTATCTAAATATATACTTTAGAAGATTGTACTTTTTTGTGATTACCTAATCTGACATTACTAATTATTTAATCATTAAATGTCTCCCACTAATTTTTTGAAATCTAGGAACCCTCTGTACTAGAATCGGAATACTATTGAGTATTCTAGTGGCAAAGATCCCTGAACCTCCCTAATAGTCTACAAACTATGGCTACACCACTACTCGGAGGATCCAAGGTAGGATTTTGGCTGGAGAACCGCATAAGCTCGCGGTTCCTTGATCTATTGAGTGAAGTCCCAGCTTCAAAAATCATTTACTGATTTACTCAACGCTTGCCTCTAAAATTACAACAAGCTAGCTAAGGCTATTTCATTGTTGCAATTTCAGTTAAGTCGACCCACCACACGAATAAGAACTCCCTAGTAGTAAGGGCACCCTCAGCTAAGGCATGAACCGGCACTCAAAACACCGGGTTTTGATCAAACTCAAATGTTGGAAGGTTGTTTGTGACTTAATATTTTCTTTGAGGGTTTTATGTTTTTATATCAACGTATGTAATCCATTTCTATTAATCTTGTTCATCTACGTTGTCCGCTCACAACTGAACATCAATAGAAATCAAACGTCGATTATTTATGCATTTTATTATTTTTCATCTTATGTATTTTCCCGCTGTTCCAAAATGCATAAAATAATAAATAAACGCATAAAATAAAACTACTACCTGACTGGTCTTGAGCATCTAAACAACCTTAGGGGCATCATACCTGTGTCGAAACTTGACACTAGATGCATCTCAACCCGTCCTGTATGTCTGCTTCTCATCTGGAGCATCGCCTCATCTTGTCGGAGTCCACGTTATGACTTGGAGTAACACTTCATCTTGGTGGGGTCCACGTCATGTCTTTGCATCACCTTTGTATGTGGTACAAGAATACTCACGTGTAGGCATGGGGGACTGGGGTATAAATGTACATCAAATCAATTGGACACGCAGGTCCTTATACATTTTAACCGAAAAGTAGACTATGCGCAGACCATCATTAAATTAATTTGCAGACATCACACGGAGTTAATTAATTAATTAAATATAATAATTAAATGTAGACATACAAAGGTCGATGCTCAAGACCAAACGACGGGTAATTTAAAGTGCGATAAAATTAAAATGAATAAATAAGTATGAGGGTTATTTAATTAAATTAAATGAATTAAAATTTCAAATAATATAATTAATTATCATTCCTTTAATTAATTTAATTTTAATACTTTAAAATTAAATTAATTAATTAATTTAATTTAATATCTAAATTAAATTAATTCTACTCGGATATTAAAATTTAATTTTAACCTTAATTAATATATTAATTAATTAAATTAAATTAGATTAATTAATTATATTAATTAATTAACCTGATCCGTTGTGGGTTGTTCCAAACCTGCACAGACCCGTAAAGGGTCTGGCAAAGGCTATGCTTGGCTTCGATGGGCTAGGCAGGTCCTCCCGGACCTAAACTTGGTCGGGTAGATTTGGAAAGTCTTGTTCCCAGTTGTTTCCCATCCGACAAAGGGGTACCTTACATAGAGCCTCTGGATAGGGCGAATGGCCGGTCGTGGATTTGGGGAACTACCCATGTTGCGTCGCTACACACACGGGAGGAGATAGTGGGAGAACAGCGGAGGGTGGTGAACCGGCCTGTACTGCCTTGTGCGTTCCTGGTGTAGCCTCTGAGCGGAAGGGAGGGTTTTCTGTCCTGTGCACTGAGGTCGGCGGCGGTGCTCCATGCAGCAAGAGGCGGGATGATGCGCGAAGGTGATGGGAAGGCAGGCTTCTCCAACTGGTTTCGCTGGAAAGGTAGGGGCTCAACCGGAGCTGCGTGCACAACCAAGGATGATGCGGCCTACGAAAGGTGGTCCAGCGAGGCCAGGCACGACGGTGGAGGTTCATCCACCTAGTTTTGTGCTTGGGGGCCGTCGCGTGAAGGTGAAGGGGGCTATCCACGTGCGCCAGCGTGAAAAGTGGGGAGGGCGGCGCGACCAATGCAGATGGGAGGAGCTGCCTCAGGGAGTGTCCGGCAGCCATTGTCGATGAGGAGGCCTGCTAGCCGGACGGAGGCATTGCCTTGTTGTCGTGCATCCTGTCGGAGGAGCGCCCCATGCGGCGCTGCAGTGCGTTGCGCCGAAGGGAAAGATGTCTGATCGGACCACTGCTGGTGGCACCAAGGAGGTGGGATGGCGAGCTGGGTAGGGGGCTTGGCTTGCTACGGAGGCGGAGGGGTGCGGCAGCCCCAGGGGTGGGCGTTGCGCCGGGGTGGTGTCCCGGCGGCGCTATAGTGCGCCGCGCGGGGAGGAGGGAGGGAGTCCACTCTGACCCCCTGCATTTTCATTTTTCTATCACATGAAAGACTTTTTTTATTGAAAACCGCATAAAGACCAAAAAGGGGGTCTTGCTTTTGGTTCTCCACGTGAGAAGACGCACTTTGGGGTCTTCCTTCACTTTTTTTTTGTTTTTTTTTTGATATGACGACTTGACCACAAGTCTTCCTTTTTTCAAAAATAAAACTTTCTAAAGATAATTTTAGCCTTTAGATATAATAATATATTATTATTTTTTTAACGTAATAATTTTATTATTATTATAATCTTATTATTATAATTATATTATTATAAGAATAATAGAAATTATAATAACTATAATTATATTAAAAAATTTAATACCCTTGTTCAAAAATGAAAACAGGATCCATTCCAAAAAATTTGAATGACCATATCTTAGTAGTTCAAAATCGGATTGAATCACGGATTGAATCATTGTGACCGATTTTAATTCCTCTACTTAATTTCATTAAAATTAATTTTATTTGGCTTAGAAAATCTACGTTCTCTCTTTGATACCACTGTTAGGTTTTCGGGGAGAGCAACGGAAGCCGGTGGGCCGGGGATTTTAAAATTTTCATCGACGAGATGATGAAACTTGTCTTCACCAACGATCCGAGCCTCGGAGAGGTCCAAGGATCTCGCGTAAATTTTAAGGAGCCCAAAAATAAACAAGAAAACATACATGTTGTAGATCTGAACCCGTTGTCGACTGCAACATGTCGACGACGATCGTTGCATGAAGGATCCATAGTAGGATCCCTCTAGATCATCCACATGTGCCTCAAAAATCTGCGGGAACACCGATCGTTGAACTCCGGGTGCTAGCGCGGCGATTCAATGATATCTTTGACATCCCGATGATCACCGCATCGTCGATATTGCGATGTGTGAGGAGAAAATTGATCCAAGCACGGATCAATTTCTTCTCTCTCTAGAGAGCGGGAGGAGAGAGGAGCTCTGGCCAAAATGGCATAAATATTTCTTGCGTTTGAGACCCTCTTCTCTATTTATAGCGTATTGTGGAAGTTACTCGGTTGGGTTCCCTGGCCCCCGTTAATTCCACATCCACTAAATAAATAACTATGACGACTTAAAACTGCGTCAATATTATTTATTTATTTTATCACATACTTTTAATATATATATATATATATATATATATATTATATTACGTGATAAAATCCGAGCCATTTAACTCAACTCGTTGTCCCGCTTAATATTAAATGAACCTTGAATATTAAAATAATATTCAATCGATTAATATTTTCTCGTATTTACTAAAATCATAAATACATTAAATAAATTCAATCCCAAATATTCGTAACATGAATATTAATGAATTTATTTAATTATTTTGGTGATCGACAACATGGAAAATGCTCGGACGCAGTGGCGGGGCCCACTATGTCCATATACCTATTCAACTGAATAGGGAAGATTCTTGAACACACTATTGTGTGTGACCCACGAGGCTCTTATCTCAATAGTAGTGAATAAAATCCACAGACTAAGAGCAGGGTCTAGAAACCTGTCATGGCCCCTAAAGAGATAAGGATAATCATTACAACGACTAACAACCTACGAAAACTAATTGTGTACTATTGTCTCTTTGTCATTAAATATCTCATAAAGTAGGACACACTCTTGTGTCATCGTCCTTATCTTGATTTATTATTTGTTGATCTATCCGGATGGATTTGCATTTCTACTACTTTGGCCAAAGGCTTATGAAGGAGGAACTATCTTGATCAACCAGGCCTGAGATATACAACTTCCAAAACTTGGTAGAGGAAAATCCTTTCTTGACCATTCAACCAACGTCATATCACCAACGACACACCCAACACAAACTACCTCGCCACAACATTACTTCCATGGTTTTCGCCTTGCATCAAAGTACGTAATTAAATGATATACATTGGTAATGGTCTCAAGTTAGGAGACCAATACACATGTCTGTAGATAGGAACAACCAATGACACCCAAAACATGTGGTGTTCCTATTGACGGGTCTGTCCTCATGATCTCACTACTAGAGATCACCAAGTGCGTACTTCATGAGAAGAAGTATCAATGCTTATGAGCCCCCAGCACCTGATAGTCAGACATCTACTGTGTCCAGTCAGTATGATTTATCTAAACTATAGAACATATATATTTTAGATCAATGTCATTGTATCTCGAGGTTCTCATTATAGCCTGGGATCTGCTACAACCTCTTGACACAACAATTAACTTTTAGACATTACCATTATTATAGTGGATGCAAAAAAGTCTGCACTATAATGGTAAGATATCATCATGCATATCTAACTATACACATGATACGGTGATCAAAAGTACTACATAGTTGGGTCTTGGGAACCCATTATTTCAATATAACCATGGGGTCAGCATCTACCACAATACCTCTACACCGACAATTTATTTAATCAACAATAAATCGTACTACTATGAATATCTATAGTGACATTATATTCCAAACCCACTATAATAAGTTCATACAATGTTCTCATAATTAAGAATATTCTCCCCATTTCATATTTTAACTTTTATCTAATTTCATTAATCAATTTATATCCATATATTTCATTATCCATTTAAAAAAACATTCCACATTATTTACATAACATTAACTACATTATAACTCATTTACTATATTCCATTACCACATTACTAATTATTTCCAACACATCATTATCCTACTATTTCCCATACATCTTTCATTTAATCATTTCATTCATTTATTATTATTGCTCAATTACATATCATTTTAAAACTACAACATTGATTAAAACAACCTCTCCATACATCTATATTAGTATCCTTTCCAAAAATACACAAAATTTACTCTAATATATAACCAAAAATAATTAAGTTATCCCATACTGACCACATAAAACTAGCACCACAACAAAATATATCATCACCCATTTCAATACCAAAAAAATCCAACCTTATCAAGTCCACCTCAACCATGAAATAAGAGATAATAAGTGATAAAAGTAAAAAAAAAACAAACAATATCAAATCATTCCTAATTCATCACAAATTCAACAATTTATACGTAAACTATATCAATCATTAATTCTATAATTACACTTTTCTCATTACAATATTTACGTAATTTAACCTAAATCAATATGATATAGTATATTAATAACAATAATATTGTTTCCAAAACATGTAACCACAATAATGAAACTAATTTGAAATGAATAATAATAAGGAATTATGTAAAACATGTTTGTATCACTTCCTAAACTCCTAATTTATAATCATTTTATTAAATTTATAAAGATAATTCCAAGTATTTACCTAATGAAAATAAAATTATGATTATTTGTTATTTACAAATAAATGTACAGATGTATTATTAATCCCCTACATTATAGTATTATTTTACAAATACATCGTAATAATAAGAAGAAAATTATGATTAAACACCACTGTACTTTCATAAAATTCCCACCAAACCTATACATATAAGTCCTCAATTTGGATATCAAAAAAATCAATAAAACTATTGTAAAACATATATGATAAAATATTAAAAATAAAGAACAACATAAGAATAAATAAAGGAAGATAATTCAACCTTAGATTACAGGACATCAATCATGTGAAATAGAAGGTATTAGAACCACAACATGTGTCCAAGATCACCAAAACAAAGTATTGATGGAACTAAGGGTTCGAGAGAGGCCAAAGGATTCAATCCATGATCGGATGGATACCTCTAATATATAATAAAAATTTGATGGCTACACCAAGGAATACAGACATTGTGGTGTTGTTAAAATAGGTAAACCAAGAGCCATTGTTTATGGCTGTCCAAATATTCCCTACAGATACTTACATTGTATGTATTGTACTACACATAAATCTCATCAGAATTATCTCTATAAAAACATGAATTTTAGAAACAACATAGTATATAAGTATCTACTATGTCATGGTCACTCTCATACCCTGACATGTGCTAGGTTTCAGCCATGTAATAACGTAAAAAATATTCTGGATTTATTAAGGCATCCATGAAACACCCATAACATGTTGTTCCTATTAACACATTATAGTGAACCACAATATTTAAAAAAACATTGACCTTTCTTTTGGTCCATAGGGTTTTCACTAAGGATTATTTCTAGAGAATTAGGAATTTCCCCAAAAAAATTATGATTATGAAATATAATTCTTCAAAACATCCTTTATCTACATCAAATCAAAATATAAAAATAAATTACATGGACACTATGTTTACTTCTAGGAGAAGAATGAAATTATAATCCCCCATAGTATATAGAATTTTATTTCAAATGTGGTTCCCTTCAAGGATCCCAAAAACATATATCTCTCCTCTGAACCAAATTCACACTTTTTTAATGATATATTTTTTTATTCATTATTCTTATTCTTCTTCAGATGGTCCTTCAAATTCCAAATACATATATATTCTTCATCATTTATAGTTTGTATTTGGATCCCATTTTTTCTCCAACCTTTCTTAACTGTGAAACTATTAAATTCATCGGAATGTTTTTATTCAATTTCTATATTTCGATGGAAGAACTAATGCAATATCACACCTCATCAATACATATATGTTTATTTAAAATATTCCTATAAATACATTTACAAAATTATTTTGAATGAAAATAAAAGTTGAGTTTTTTATAAACAACTAATATTTTCGGAATTATTGGTTGGAATTATTTTTTGTATTTTCAACATGGATACAATACTGTAAAATGTTGACAGGGATCATACTGGGTAGATGGAGAATAAACATTTATTGTGAATGTTCTAATGGTGTGGAATATACTTTCATGAAAAATGTATTAGTTAAATGAATTGAAGTCGTGAAAAATGGAGACATATCCCAACTTATTTCAACCATGTATTTTATTAAAAAACATGAGAGGACTTGTTATGGGAATATGAGTGTATGTACCTTTGGAAAATTATTTTCAAAAGGGAGGGGTTGTTGAGAGAAAAATATCTAAGTGGTGGTAACAAATGACACTAAGTCATTTATAATGGAGGTAAAGAATAATGGGACTCGGGAGAAAATATAGGAAGATATTATTATTCATTTTATGGTTGTTGGGGTTTTTCGTGGTCAAGATCCCACAAAAGATGTCCATTTTAACTCATTATTGACAAAAACTATATAAGTTTATGTCAATAAAAAGAATAATTTTATGTATTTTAAAATTTTATATACAACTAATCCTTAAACATTGGTTAGAAATTTTATTACGACTAAGGAATTATCTTAGTGGTCTTAAAGACACTACTTGATCTAGTTTGGGGGGGTAAGGTAATTAAAATGATAAGGTATTTTGAAATACTCAAGGAAGATGATGGTTAGAAAGATACAGGTCCAAGAAGAAAATGTATAGATGTATAATATTAGAAAAAGTCATATACAGTGGGATTGTGGCCTCTATTCTTTGGGATTTTATCTTATCCAGAGATACAATTCAGAATAGGGGAGTGAGACTGGAATCTAGATGTTGGTTCAACATTGACCCATGTATTGAATCGACCTGGAACTTATTATTCAAAGGTGATTATGATATGGGTATATGGACATCCCTAGAGATGGTTATGGAACTTTTTGTCGCAGGAGATAATATCTTGAAGGATGTAGCTTCTTGGCTTCAGGGAACAGATGAGAACTCAGTGGAAGAGAGGGCCTGCATCATGATATTTGAACTTGCTTATAGGGTATAATGGGATTCCAGAAACAAATCCAGGTAAGGCAAATGTAGATCTCAATGGTTCATATAGATACATGCTATAGTTCTTATGGATAAATTAAGTGGTCTTATTATGAAGTGATATGCTTCGTTTTCTCTATTATATCTTATACCAAGGGTTAATATGGATAATGAAGGGATAACAGGTTCGATTCAGGGGACATGGGATAGATGGAACCGACCAAGAGAAGGTATCAAATTAATGTTGAATGATCCTAAATTTCAGGTTCTATGAGAGGCGTTGGACTAGTAATAGATAGAAGAGGATCTACCTTATTCGGGTTTAGTTTATTTTATAGTTTAGGTACCTATTTGGGAGATAAAGTGAGAGAAATGGTCAGAAGAATTATAACGTGCATGTGGTTTAACATTAATATCTCTGATGTGGAATCTAACTCCATAGTACTGGTGATATCCATTCAAGGGAGATCCAATCCTTCACGGTACCTAGTTTATCTGATCAAGAATAGCTTGATGTTAATCTATCAAGGCGTGGAGGTGAAATATACATGGATAAAAGGTAATTTTAAAGATGATATATTGGAAAGAAAATTGAACCTAAATGAACCAAATATTATCTATTTTTTTATGTTTCCTTTAAAGATGATTGTGTGTTTATTGTAAAGGGGATGCATTTGGTTTTCATTACTTTAATCCCCTGTGATGTGTTTTATTACATTACTTCATAATAAAAGTTCTATTCCGACATGTAGTAATAGAAATTAGGGATTGGATTACATATTTTAAAAGATTTGTATTTATAAAAAAAATTGTATGATCATGATTTTCTTTTCATTAGATATATATATTAACATTGATTTGACTTTATATTAAAAAATCATTAAAAAATAAATAAACATCTTGATTTAAATGATATTACTAAATTTGATAGAATAAAGGTGATAAGAATTTGTATTTTCTTATTATGTCATTGATCTTCCAAAAAACCACAAGAATTATTTATCCTAAAATACAATTATTAAAATAACATCAATAACGTCAACATCGAACATGCTCACGCATTTATTTTTTTGAATAAATTTCTTTAGGATATCTCATTTTCAATCCAATATTTTGAAATAACAACCTCATCAATGAATTTTATCATATCATTCAATATAACCTATTTCTTCCAAGTTGTCAATATCTTTACAATTTTTCAACTTGGATTTATTCAATTTTCATGTAGTACCATAATATTTATATGTATGGACTAATTAATCTTATATATTTGATACTAAAATCTAGTACTTTATTTAGTAATATAAAAGCCTTTAACAAATGGTCTTATTATTTGGTAATTAATTATTTAACTAAAATTACCAATGGTGGATGAAATCCTAGAGATTTAGAATTTAAATTCATGTGAAATATTTTTTTAAAATCATTATTTATTATTTTGATAATAGAAGGTTATAAATATAGATATTATTTTTTAATGAATTGTCTACCATCCAAGGTTTATGTATATATTCTTATTCAAATGAATTTTTTTATTTTTAATATATAATTATCTAATAAATAATATCTATCATGATTTTATTATATTCAGAGTTCCACATTTTTCCACTATTTGGTCCTTAAAAAGGAATATAATAATTAAATAGAAGAACAATTTTTTTTACTTCAAAAATTTCAGGAGAATGAACATAAATGTTTTCTCCACCACATAGAATGTCAAACATTTGTTTTTATATTGTAATATAGAAATTACTTAGAGAGTGTAATTTTAATTTAATTATAATTTAAACAATACCTTTCACTACTATCTATAGGGTAAAAAATAATTAAGAATAATAACATTCCATGCATTGATAGGAACATACTAAAATATTTCATGAGGCACTTCACTAATATATCAACATTTTTAAGATAAAATATCTTCATTTTTGTGTCTTATAACTCTATATTTTTCATATAACATAAGGGAATAAATTTAACAATTTCCCCAAATTCACAAGGTGAATTTTAAAATCTATTTGAATTTAAAATTCAATTTATGAAAAAATACCCAGACCTCATAGAATATGAGGGATAATTTTCCAACACTACTGATTACTAATCAATTAAATAGATTACTATAAATGTTTCCTTCTCCTTATTTATTCTAAAATTCAACCATTCATATTTTAATTAAAATAAAAAACTTAAAACCAATTCATAAAGGTGGTTGTGGTTGAGTTTTTCACGAAAATTTCCATGAAATTTTTATATATTATATAAAACTTACACTGAATAGTTTTATATAATTATTAAAGATGGGTTTTTATAGTTATGCCCCTAGTTTCTTCTTGAATTATTCTTATAATTCAGTTTTTTTGTTTTACTTTTCCTTACAAAAAACATTAATATTCTTATATTCGTTATTTTTCTTCTATTGCAATCTAACATTTTTCTCCATGAGTGTGGTATTTTTATGAAATATGTTTCCTACTCCATTCCAATTTTTAGTATATACCACCTTTTATAATTCTAGAAGGTTTTTTTATATGTTTCCCTTCAGGGTACTAGGTAGTCTCAGAAATAATTTCATTGATAAATATCATGGTTTATAATCAATATTTAATATATAAAACTTTTAATTCGTAAATAATGTATTAGAAATTTTCCTTCCTATATTTTTATGAGTTAAATACAAGTTGAAGAAATATTATAAATACATCTTTCCCCCATGTTTTTGTTTATGATCACGAGGTTCATGAGAAGAAATTATATCATTAATGGTTGGTATAACTTTAAAAAGTATTAAAAATATTTTTATGGATTTTAAAATTGTGTACCCTAATTTTGATTAGTGTTTTATCTATTTTTTATTAATCTAACCAGATCTTTTATTCTTTAGCCACTACTGTTGGTTGTACAAATTATATATTTAATTAATAGGACAATTATGTTTAAGAAAATTTCTTATAATGTACATTTTTATTTTTACAAACATGACACTCATGGACTGGGTGTTGTCTCCTACATATTTCATAAGTGTGTTTCATGAATCTATTGGCGCAATCAATTTGGTAAATTGAAATTCCTTTATCTTCTTTGAGGAATATATTAATTATACAAACTATTTTGATGTTTCTACAACATTATGGATTTTTTCTTAAAACATACCCTAATTCTCAATAATATTTCATTTTTTGAAATCTAATAAATAAAATAAAAAAAACTTTACATTTTTCAATATAATTCCTCCATAAAGTGAAGGTGTGGGATAGAAGTCATTGATTTGTCTATAAATGGAGGTTTAATCATTTATGTTCACTAGTACAAAAAGTATTAACCACATAAATTATAAATAACCAACGTGAAAAGCCGAAAAAATTGATTTATCACGTTAGTTATAATATAATTGACGTAAAAAATTAATTTTCTTGATTTATCACGTCAGTTATTTTATAGATGACTTAATAAAGACAATTTAGGTCATCATTTATATAATAACTAAAGTGATAAAGCACTTTATCACATCCGTTATATAATAACCTACATTATAAATCAATTTATCGTGTCAAATATTATATAACCAATGTGATAAATGTAAAAAAAACTCTTTATCGTGTCGTATATATTATAACCGAAGTGAAAAATATTTTTTAAAAAAATTATGAAGTCTCATTTCGTGTTATTCTGATGCTTTTCTTTCAGGAAAAAGAGACCCAGTCTCTCTCATGTGGAAACCCTAAATTCAAATCATCGATCCTGTGGCCTCTAAAATCATTTTGATAGCTTCGTTAATCTTGTCTTTTCGTGGTGCCTCTATCTGCTCGACTTGCTACTCTCAATCAGATTATTAAGGTCAATCTCTTTTCTCTTCTTTTTCATCATCTATAATCTTCCATACACCCATTCATTATTGGTATGTCTATACTTATAAACCATAGTGGCTATGTGGATGAGAATAGGGTATAGGTATGGTTCTAATTTGGGGGTTATTGGTTGTTTTGGAAATATAGTGGGATCTTATATGATTTATTTAGCTTCATCATTATAGAAGACTATCTATATCTATATTTATACTTGATATAGGTAGTGGTTTTGGTATAATTCCATTAATATAGATTTAATTTAATTATATATGTTTTATAATTACATGTTTGTTAAATTAAATCTATATGTGATAGTCCGAATGAATTTCATCATATTTTTACAATTTTTATCACTTGGTATAATCAATTTTTAATTATTTTCTAGTTTCTTAAAATATTTTTCAAATTCCAAGGGTTTTTAAAAAAAATTAAAATGTTTTTTCTAAATGCGATTTATTTTTTTAATAATTTAATCTCATTTTAGTAATTGTAATAGAAAAGGTGTGGTCTTAGTGAATTTTTTTGAAAAGAAGAAAAGAAAACGTATTTTAAAAATGATTTCAAATTAATATGGTTTACACTTTAAATTTTTTTCATATGTGGTTTAACATGTCTTCATTTTAGTAAAAAAAATTAAAATTGGGATCTTAAATGGTGGGAATGAATTGAAATTCGTAGTTAATTTTTGTAAAGGCACATTTCGAACTAGATAAGAGAGTTTTCATATTAAAGATATGACCCTTTGCTAGCCCTCTTAATTTTTTTATACTTGATATGAATTGTGGTCACTAAGGGGAATGTAGTTTATTATAAATTGTGACGTGGTTGATTTCAAAAGGGGTTATCAAGGACATTAGTGGTGACCAGATGATTATGTATATGAAATTGTTTTTAGTTGATATGTTAATCTAATTATTCATTATTTGAACATATCCACGTTGTTTACATTCATTGGAACCCTAGGAACAAAGATATAAGTCTATATTTATTATATAGTAGTTCATTATAGACAAGTTATAGTGACCCTAGTTATGTGATACCTGGGCTAGGGGGCCTGATTATGCTAGTGTGGACTTAATGGATTGTTTGTGTTTCAGTTCAGACACAAAATAGCCAATAATTTATCTATTGTGTTATTTATTTATAGGAAAATCTCACCTTAGTTTATATTTAGTTTCCCATAATACTTAGTTATGGTTGATGAAATTATAATGGATTACCATCATTCATTTATCAAATTCCCTAGTTTGATTGGCTTGTGTGGAACAATGGTATGTTGTTTCATTACTTTACTATATTGATTCTACGGTTCCTTGTTCTGTTTCATTTTTATTCTTTTAATTTGATTTCATTATTCTTAAAGAAAATTAAAGGAGAATTTTGAATAATTATGTTTTCATAAATGAAATTATTGGTTTTTTTCTATCACTGGGTTTTTTAGAAAGGGTGGGTTTTATGAAGGATTTTTATTTTTAAAAAATAATCAAACATTCTCTCAAATGTTTTCAATGTGTGTGTTTATTTGAGTATAGATCATAAAAATACTTTATAATGTGATTTTTTATTAACCCCATGTTTGTCCCATGTCCATGATCCAACCCATCCATCATGTTATAAATCATTGTTCGTTTTTGAATGCCCTAAATTTATGTTTTGTAATTTTTTTCATCGTGTCTTTCATTATTAATTGTTGAAGGTGGTTTAGTATACTAATAATATTTTATCATTTATTTCATATAATTTTTATTCAATTATTTTTTCTATTTAGTTACTTGCCTTATTTTCAATTATTATTTTAGGGAGATAAATTTAAATATGGATTTTCATTTAGATATGCATACCATGTCACCCAATCTACATTTTTGATGTATCCTGATGTGTTGTAAATGGATGAGACAATCATTGAGATACTATAAGACACTTTTACATCTTGATAATGAAATCATTAGAACTTATTATGCTTAAGGAATATTTATACCAGCTTCCCAAGACAGTCTAGGTTCCTTTCAAGGCCTATACGCAAGACCTTTTTCCACAATATTATTATCCAAAAGACCTTTTCCCATCAGACTGTTTTTCACAAGACCTTCTTCCACAATAAAATTTCCCATACCAAACTCAACAATGATGTTAAAAACCATAAATGTGACCATCAAAATTACATGATATAAAGAAAATATTTTATTTCAATACAATCTTATGACCTGTTAGGTTAATATTGTAGATAACTAGGAAAAAAATTAATTAAGAAACTCATGATGTGATGAGATAATAATATATCATAGTAGTGTATAGTGTTTATTTCAATTTAGTCGTTTTCAATTTTATTTCTCAAAAACAATATCATTATAATTTTTGAATAAGCATGTATCTATTTTAAATTTCAAAATTGTGTTACTTTAAAATTATGGCATATTTTGTATAAATATAAAATCTAACTATATTTTCTTTTCAAAATTATTTTTAGGCATATATTTTTATGATTTATCATTTATATTTAAACTTATCTTCCATTATTATGTATAATTTGAAATTATATTTTTCAAATATGCGTATATTTGTTTTATATTTTAAAATTGTGTTACTTTCAAATTATGACATATTTTGTATAAATATAGATTTGGATTATCTTAACAAGATGTATAATTTTTTTGTTTGTTATAGGTAATAATGAGTCTAAGTTGTATTATGGAACATCGAATGAGTGATGAATATAAGGAAGGTGTTGATAATTTTAAGGAATTTGCTAAACGAAATGTTCCAAAAAATGTCACATTTTTTATTACATGCCAAAAATGATTAAATATGAAGAAGTTGGAAATTAGATAGATCAAAGATAATTTAATTTGGAACGGTTTTAATCCAAGTTATAGCCCTTCGATTTGGCATGGTGAAACTAGGCATAATTTCAGATCTATTGATGATGATGCTTTGCAAGATGATAACTTTGATGAAATGGAGAAATGATTCATGATAATGAAGAAAAACAAATTAAGAAAGAACTTACAACTGAGTGTCTATATGTTGATGCTTAAAACCCATTGTATCCTGGTTGTATGGATTTTATGATTTTATCATCGGTGTTAAGATTGATTAACCTGAAAGAGAATCATGGATCGAGTGACAAATGTTTGGCAGAGATTCTACAATTATTGAAATACATTCTTCCTGAGGACAACGAACTTCCTTATTTTCATTATAAGGCCAAAAAATATTATTCCCAATGGGATCGGGATAAAAGAAAATACATGACTTTCCGAATGACTGAGTGATATTTAGGATGGAATATGGATTTCTTCCAGTGTCTTAAATGTGGGAAATTACGGTATAAGTTGAAAGAAAAATCACAGGTTGATATAAAGATTACAGAGATCCCTTCCAAGGTATTTTGGTATCTTCCTATAATTCCTCATTTGAAATTATTATTTTCTAATTCACATGATGAAAAAAGGTTAAGATGGTGTGCTAATGAGCCAATATGTTTTGAAAAAATACATCATCAATAAAATTGTTTATAGTGGAAGAAAGTAGATGAGAAGTATACTACATTCATAAATGAAGTTACAAATCTCAAACTTGGGTTGTGCACAGATGGAAGGAATCCATACTGAAGCCTCAATAGTACACATAGTTCATGGCCTATTTTATTGGTAATTTACAACCTATCTCCCAAATTTAGTATGATGCGTAAATATGTCAAGTTGAGTTTAATCATCTCTAGACCAAAGCAACCCGAAAATGATATCAATGTTTTCTTGTCACCATTAATTGATGATTTAAAACTCTTATGGGAGGATGGTATTGTGGTTTATGATTCTAATAAAATGGAATATTTTCAAGTACATTTAGTGATTATGTTCACTATAAATAACTTCCCAGCATATGGAAATTTTTATGAATACAATGTTAAGGGGCATAAACCATGCTCAATTTTCAATCAACATACTGCATATTGTCAATTTCATCATGGGGGGGAGGAATATTATACTTGGGTCATAAAATTTGTTTTCTTATGGATCACTTTTATATAAGATTAAAAAAGGCATTCAATGGATCACAAAAATTTGATATTCCTCCAAAACCTTTATCCACTGATTAATATTTTGATATGGTTCAAAAACCCTGATGTTACATTGGGAAAGGCACATAAATCTAGTAATGATAGACATATTTGGAAGATATGGTATATATTTTTTGAGCTACCATATTGAAGATATCATAAAGTGAAACATGAAATTGATGTTATGCACGTGGAAAAGAATATATGTGAATGTTTTATTGGAACATTGTTAGATATAAAATGAAAGACTAAATATGGGTTGAATTAACGATTAGAATTACTATCAATGGTAATATGTTTGTAGTTTGCTCCCACACCTGATGGAAGACAAACATTTCTTCCCACACCATGAAATACATTATTTAAGAGGGAGAAAATTAGCTTATTTTATTTTCTTCATGATATCAAAGTGTCATAGGGTTATTCTTCAAATGTAAAACATTTTGTCCCTTTAAAGGATTTGAAGTTGATAGGTATTAAATCCCATAATTTTTACATCATGATGCATCCACTTCTACTAGTTTCATTCTGTGGGATATTTCCCATCTAAGTCAGAAATACTATAATGAAGGTGTGTTATTTTTTCAATTCAATTTGTAATATAGTAATTGATCTGGATACTTTGAACATTTTGGAAAATGTAGCAATTTATATAATTTTTCAATTAGAAATTTATTTTCCTCCATCATTTTTTGATATAATGGTTAATTTAATGGTTCATCTCGTTCGAGAAATAAATCTTTGTGGACCTGTATATCTATATTGGATGTATCCTTTTGAAAGGTATATGATGATATTGAAGGTGTATGTTAAGAATCCATATCGACCTGAAGCCTCCATTATTGTATAGTATATTTCTGAGGAGGTTGCGGAGTTTTGTACGGGTTACTTTTCTATGGTAGACCACATTGTTTTTCCTCCATCTCTCTGTGAACAAGTTAATAAAGAGGGAAATGGGATTAGTGGCTTGAAACTGAAATCATTGTCAGGTGAACAAATAAAGAAGGTAAATTTACATATCTTGAATAACATGGTTGATTCTCAACCATCTATAACATTTCATATTAATGATTTGAAACAATGTCAGCCAAAGAATAAAGAAACGTGGATTTTGAATGAGCAAAACAAAAAAAAATCCATGGTTAAAAAAACATTTTTGGTAGATCAGATGAATCAGAGACATTAAGATGGTTAGTGGGTGGTCCAAAATTAAATGTGATAACATGGTTTGGGTATGAAATTATTGGCTATACATTTTATACAAATTTCAAGCCAATAAAAGTGCAGTTTAGAATAGTGGTGTATTGGTGTTCACTGAAGCTATGCAGTTTTTGAGTTCTAAAGACAAAAACCCAATTTATGCATCAAGTGAATAGTATTGAGTCATTGAAAAAATATGGTAGGTTTATTATATTAAAATTAATGTTCATGTATTTAACTACAAATGGTTTATCGGTAACAACAGTGTCAGACACAGTGAATTTGGAATGAAACGTGTTAATATGAATATAATGAAAGGCACAACTAATTCTTTTATAATGGAAATACATGAAAAACAATTTTTATTTTCTCCCGTTCAATCCAATATGTTGTGGTCTATTATTTTACAAGGAAAAAACAATATTTTGGTGATGATCAACTTGATGATGATGATGATTTATGTGATATCCCTACTTCCATGGAAATATTAACAGGTAATAATGATGAGCATGTGGTAGACATGGTTTGTGCCGTAAAGAATGATCAAGACGAAGGAATTTGGGAAAGCAATCCAATAGTAAAATCATAATATTATATGTAACATTTTTTTATTTATCGTTTACTTTTATTAATTTCATAAAATGTTATATTGTATTTTTTTTATTTATTAAAACATGTATTAAAATGAATCAGTAGAAATGTTTGTTCATTTTAGTTTAGCTTTGTTTAGTTTACCATGTTAACCATTACATAACTAATATATATTTATTGATTTGGTTGAATGAAAATTATTTTAAATCTATTAATTAAAAAATATTATTTTGTGTAAAAAAAATTATTTATTTGGTTCAACCATTTTTAATATTGTTATACCAATTTTAGATTTGTTTTCATCTATTTACATGATATTTCAAATATCATTACTATTGTTATCATTTTAGTTAACTATTACAAATATGAATAATAATGTATTAAGTATTATTTTACTTTTCTATTTCATAATTTTCTTTTCTTGTTTACATTAGTATTATAATATTTGAATTTGTATATTTTTTTTACTAAATGTTTGTTTCTTTGATTTGATAAAAATGATACATCAATCAGATAATCAACCACAAACTTCTAGAGATGAACATCATGATCATACCTCTGGGGAGGAACATGCACATGCTTCTCTTGACGTTCCTCAATCTTATTCATGTGCTCCCACAACGACAATGAAGGGTTTGAAGTTTAGTAAACGTGGAAGCACACATTTACCAAAATTATCACTTGCTCGTATCCAGGTTCAGTGGATAGTTATATACTTTGATGAGAATGATGTTCCAAGAGGTCCTAATGCAAAACGATTCAAGAGTTTTGTATCAACTCAGGGTAAAAGCAATGTCATCATTTTTTTTAATAATTTAAGAAGTGTTGACAAAACAATAAAAGTTAAGTTGTGCGAGGCCATTTTGGTAAGTGGCTCTGCCTCGCTTTCTCTCTCCCCTGCCGCTGCCCTCCTCCCTACCTCCTAATTTATCCGGATCTTCTTCCCTCGGCATTCTGCTCGGCGTGTTCGTGGTGTGGCCTCTTCCAGTGTCATGGGCTCGTCTTCATGCTCAGTGATCCACATCACGCTTGACCTTCTTCTCGCTCTAACCTTAGATATGGCGAGGGTTTTCCAAGGTGGCGTAGGGTTGGTCTAGGGTACGGGTCTCAGATGTGGTGGTTTGGGGGTGTCGTCGCGTTCCGTGTCGTCTATGAGTGTTTTTGGAAATCAGGTCCTCTGGTGCGGCTCTGAATGTAGTGGCAGGATCTGGTTCAATCGCCCCCAACGGGGCTCCTTTCAGCAAGATATGATGTTTGGGAGGCCTCTTTTTTTGTTTTGGTTTTTGGTTTTCACCTCTAATCATGTTTCTGGTTATCTATGTGCGGTGTTCATGGAGGTGCGAGGTGGCGATGTCGTTTGGGTCTGTGTCAAGCCAGCTCGGTGTAATTTCGGTCCTAAAGGAATGTATGCATTGAAATTTATGGTTGTTATTTGTTGATTAGAATCGCGTTCTGTGGTGGATCTCTCCAGTTTCTTCGTTCTTTCATTTTTAACCTTTTAGGATGGATTTGGTACTTGTTCTCTCTACGACTGGCGATCTTCAGTTGTGGATTCGGCAACGATTATGGGGATTGATTTTTGTTCGTCAGATTTTGTTAGGATTTTCTTCCTTAAGGTTTTCAGTGGAGCTATTTGCATCTCTGGTTGTTGGTTTTGTTCATCTTTGAGTTCGATGGCTTCTATTTGTGGCATGATTGTCCGCCGGATGGTGATGGCGAGGATGTTGGTGTTAAGTGGTGTTGTGGTGGTGGACATTAATGATGAGGACGTCGTCTGTGTGGATAGACCGACAATGTCATTGATAACAAAGATGGCAGTGGGTAGTGATGTGACCATCTGACGTGGTCAGGCCTCTGCATGATGGACGGTGGATCTTTGGTTCACACTGGGTACACGTGTCGTGGTTCGTGGCTCGAAATTGATAAGGGCGGTCTGTTTGAAGTTCGAATTTTGAATCTTGAATTTTGAAGTTTGAATTTTTAATTAGAAGGTGGAATGTTTTTGGGTGATATTTTTCAATATTGTAATGGTTACGGGTTACCCATAAACCGGATTTTAGAAAATGAAAAACAATGGATTGCAGGCGAGACCATTTTGGTAATCTCTTTTTAAATTTTTGACTAATCATGAAATGTTTATCGTATAATATGTTTTACCTCTTATTTATCAGATGACATTTGATATAGCTGAAAATTTAGGTGTTAGAAGTAAATGTTTATCGATGGATGCTAGGAGATGGACGGATTTCAAATGAATCCTCACATATGATTTCATTTTTAGGGATATGTAACATGACAACCATGTCATATATATCCTTTTATAGATGATGGTGCATGGAAACAATTTGTCAAAAGTAGAAGACAAGAAGCATTTTTGGTAAGTGCAATGTAAACTTTTAGATGTTTTCTTATATTAATGATTTTATTAATTACTTCTTAATGAATTCTTATTCATAATTTATAGGAATCAAGGAGAGTTCACCAGGAGATCCAATCCAGAAATGTATACCATCATAGATTATCTCGAGGAGGGTATACATTATTGGAGGAACAAATGATAGCTGAAAAATTACAAAAACATAGAGCCGAGTCTTCCAGATCTAGAGAGGTTTCCCCTCCAACCCCTCTGTATTGAAAAAAAATGGAAGAGGGCTCGAATGAGAAAAATAGGCAATATATTACAGAAGAATCAACGGTCGTAGCTGGAAGCATTGTATGTTGTTTATTTTCTTTATTTAAGTAAAATCAATAATTTATATACTTTTAATCATTGAATAATTTTTCTTATAATTCATACAGGATTATCCTGAGGAGTAGAGGACAAATGGGATATTCAATGTTGATGGGATAGCTGCTGCATTGGAAAATCCTGAACACTCGGGTCGTGTACGAGGATACCCAGTGGGTGTATAGATAAGAAAAGTGATACCACATTCTTACGATTCTTCCATGGAGGGTATTTATAGAAAAATCATATTTGGAGGCTGAAGTTCACAATATTAATGCGATGATGGCGATGATGGAAGAAAATATCAGACCGTTCGTACAGTCTATGTTTGCAGACATGAAACGACAATTTCAGACTGTAAATCCCGCTCCACCTCTGCCAGTAGCTCCCACTCCCCCACCTCCACCTGCAGACCCCATTATATATCCTCATCCTCTGCCTACAGACCCCATTATTTATCTTCCATCTCCTCCTACAGATCCCATTATTTATCCTACTCCCACACCCCCTCCTACATAGCTTCCTAGTTATTGTGAGTTTTATGTTGATGATCCTCATTATCATATAGTTGCATATGGTGTGATATATTATATAGGAGATAAAATTTATCATCAATAGTTAGATGTAGAGAAACATAGGTCCACTTTATAGGATATTAAAGATATATCAGTTAGAGTATCATTACCTACAGATGAGGTGACGACAGTTGGACAAATTATCAGCCACTTCTTAGTTTGGAAATCTCGATTTCTACGACCCATTACCATAGAGGTATGTGTATGTTATACCATTTTTTATTTTTATATTAATTTTTTTTAACATTCAAAAGTTAATATATTTTTTATTTATTTATAGGAATACATTAATGGTAATGAAAATACTATATAGCCAACAACAAAGGCAATGGGTTATGACATCAGATTCAGATTCTAATAGTCTGTAAAGATTGTCATGATATTCAAAAAATTTGGTAGGTCATTATACATTTCAAACAGAAGCACATGTTTGTGGATGTGTAATAGATGTGGGGATTCTAAAAAATGATATCATGGAGATTGTTATTGGAGATAAGTTGAGGATCAACGTGGTGCAAGTTTTTCCATGTACTTATTAAAAAAAATTTGTATTCCTATGTTAAATTTATTGAAAATTTATACTTATCTATATCTTTTCCATTTTCTATATGAGGGTTCTCCCCCTTTGGTGACAGCGGTGGCTTCTGAGTCGTTCCCTCCTCCCCCACCGGGGGAGGGACTTCCGACGTCCTTCGTGGGAGCGCCTTCTTCCTTCTCACCTTTCTCGAACCCTGACTCTCTTCCCCCTTTTCCCCAGGTTTCTCTTTACCCTAAAGTACCGAATTTTCTTAATGGATTTCTGAACCTTTCGCTTTAGACATCTGAGTTCAACGAGGCTTCAGGCCTTCGGAATCATTCCCTGATTGCGCGTTTCAAGAAGAGGCGTCCTTCCATGGATTCATTCAATAGATGCATCTTTAGGTCCTGGGGATTACATGATAGAGCAACGGTGGGTATGCTTGACTCCAGACACATTCTGATTCGATTCGCATCGGAGGAGGATATGGTGAAGGCTTGGTCCAGTGCTCTGCGCAGCTTCAATGGATTTCGGTTCTACCTCTTCCTATGGTCGTATGATTTCCACATGAATCGCGACTCCTCTACAGCTGTGATTTGGGTTAGTTTCCCGGAACTTCCCTTACCGTTTCAAAATCCCACGATTTTGAGAATGTTAGGAAACCTTGTCGGTAGATTTCTATGACCTGATTCTAGAACCAATGCTCTCTGTCACCTGGTTTATCCCCGGATATGTGTGGAAATCGATGTCTCCATAATTCCTCCCAAGTTCATGTGGATTAAAGTGGAGGAAGAGTTCCATCACAAGAAACTGGTGGTCTCTGAGTCATGGTTCGACTTCTGCTGTTTCTGTAAAAAACTGGGACACCCTGTGGAAGTCTGCAGACGTGGGAGGAAGGAATCCCATCCTCAAAAGGATGCGAGTTCAGTGGACATCAACAAGGGGTTGAGTTTTGGTGAGGGTGTGTCTGGCCAGAGTCAATTAGCGGCCCCAATTGGTGTTAAG
The DNA here is from genome assembly GCA_963277665.1 of Viscum album. Lineage (NCBI taxonomy): Eukaryota > Viridiplantae > Streptophyta > Magnoliopsida > Santalales > Viscaceae > Viscum > Viscum album. The sequence goes on from OY728119.1 coordinate 1,521,430,764, forward strand.
GAGGTGCAAATTGGGTCACAGTGGGGAAACCCATTGGTGGCTGAGGTACTCCAATGCTTGTGCAAGGACCTGAGTCCTAAGGTTCCTGTGTATGATACTTCGAAGAAGGAGGGTTCTGATGTGATTCTTGTAGGGAGTGAAGGAGGGGTTGTGCTATGTGACAGTGGCAATTTTCTGGATGTTGAGACAGTGATGGCAAAGGATGTAGGATCTATGACCCCCTTGACTTCTTCTTATGCAGAGGCAGTGCATGTATGAAGTGGTTCTAGTGAAAGAGGTAAATCTCAGATAATTGGAAGAGAGGGAGAGTTATTTGGTGGCGAGGGATAGAAGCAGGACAAAGGGGGTGGTATACTGATACATTCTAGCCCAAGGAGGGAGGTTCGAGCTATTAAGCTGGGCAACCGCTTTGAAGGGCTGGTGAATGATGATCTGGTTCATGACGTAGATGTAGCTCGGACTGATGAGCAGGGGGCGTCCAGTGATGAGTCTGCTGAGTTCTCACCATGTGATACTGTTGATAACCTTCATGATAGAGGGCCTCCCAGTCCAAGGAGGTGCAAAATCATGAAGGGGAAAGTGCGAAAAGACTATTCACACTTACCTCTTCCAATGGAAACAAGATCTGTCAAAAAGTCGAAGGACATGAGGATTGCAGGTGACTCCAAAACCTATGGTGGCCATGCTGAGTCTGCGGATCATGGTGCTGCATCCCTTCAGCTGCGGGAGTCAGGTGCGGCCCATGAGAAATCCTTTGAGCTTCTTTTACATTCATATGAAGAGATAGTGGAAAGTATTTTGGTGATTAATGCCTCTGATGAAGAAGCTAACAAGATGATGGGAAGGTTGCGTAAAGTAGCAACCAATGAAGAGCCGAGCGCATGGATTGACAAGCAAGACCTTATATTGATAAGGGGATACAGTGAAGGTAAGATTAATCAAGAGGAGTACATGAAAACTTGGGACAATATGGCGTCTCGTTTTGAAGACATATTAGAGGATGTTCCAGACACACATGTATCCTCTATCTCTTGGAAACATTTTAAGGATAATACTTCTAGCAGGCTCAAATTTCTTTTCAATGGTTCTGTAATTTATCATGATGATTGAACAGGGTGGTTTCTCACTTTTACCTCAAAAGTTTTTTTGAAAATAAAAACGTTACTTTGGCTATACTTATTTATTTTGTATTAGGTATCTTTATAAAATGTATGATCCAAATGAGCAGACAGATGTATAAGGGTTGATGGACCCGCAACTGATTTCACCTGAAGAGTATGAATTGGATGAGGAACAAAAAGCAGTTTATATTCTGGAATGATTTCAACAGAACGTAATTATGTAGTGTTGGTTGTTTCCTTTTGTTTTGAGGTATGAAACATATGTCTCAAAAAAATTTATTTATCTTTTAATATAATAACCGCCAATATTAAATTTTCTTTTATATCAATGACCATTGGATGTTAGGTGTTTTTTTCCAAGGGAGAAAACACTTTATTGGATATGCTCTATCCATGACGATGTGCGAAGAAATTTTAAGAACATGTTGGAAAATTAAGTTGAAATTTCTTAACAGCAGTTTATATTATAATGAATTTTAAATTTATTTCATTCATATTATTTTCTAACAGGTGATGTGCTTTATTTTGAAGATCCCCAAAGAAAAAGAGTGCGAAGATCAAATATATAAAAGTAAAGGTGAATATCCATTTATAATTAGTATATTTTTATTACATAAAAATGACATTTTGAATTGAAAGACTCATTTAAACATAATTGTCATAAACAACAAGGCGTCCTCAAATGTGGCTATTATATGTTAAATTTTTTGTATGAAATAATTACAACTGCAATAGTTACGAAGTTCGACCGGGTTAGATTTACTTATAAATTATTCATTATTTTTTTTTTGTTTTATTCATTATACATTTTAACTACTTTCTTTTTTAATTTTTAGTTATTTGATGACCATCAACCTTATAGTGCATAAGATGTCAAACACTTACAAGTGGAATGGTCAAATTATTTTACATGTTTGAATGGTTTTTTGTATCTTTTAAGTGAATATTTTAATTTTGAAGGTTGTAATTATAAATGTGTATTTGGTAGTAGTTTTGGTTGGATTTAGATTTTTTTTAGTTAATATTATATTTTTTTAATGTTGTAAATGTGAATTTGTAATTTTGCTGCTAGTTTCGCTTGTTTTTGGTTTATTTGTGCTTGTTTGTGGTTTGATTTTGGTTGTTTCAGGCCTAGTTCTATAGTTCAGGACTAGTTCTATAGTGGAGATGAAGGGTTTCATAAAATATTTAAAAAAAATTAGTTTTTACGTCGGTTATTTACTAACCGATGTTCAAACGTAAAAAAATGGTTTTCCACGTTTTTTTTATAACCAATGTGGTATATAGGTTTTGACGTCACTTATTTAATAACTGGCTTGAAAACATATTTTTAACATCTATTATTTACTAACTGACCTGAAAAATGCATCGGGATCAGGGTTTTCCACGTCGGTTTTTATATAACCAATGTGGTAGGATGTTTTTTACGTCGGTTATTTAAGTAACTGATGTGAAAAACCTTTACCGAAACGTCTTTCATGTCAGTTATTAAATAACTATGGTGAAAACCCTCCAAAATAATAATTTTTAATGTCGTCTAATATAACTGATTTTTTACGCCGCTTGTAACAACGTTGCCCTAAAAACAACGTGCAAAACTTAAAAAAACGGACATTACAAACATTTTTCTACTGTAGTTGTTGGTCAATTGAGTCACACTTGGGTCGGAATTTTCCTTAAGCAGCAGTATGGATTAATCTTCCAAGCCTCCCCTACCCTTTCACAAACTATCTTTCATTAGTGGTATAAGAAACACCCTCAGCGACTTCCTCTACGTGGATGAACACACGAATAATCTTTAGGATATGGGAACAACTCAGATTGGAATCTAAAGGGACTTGTCCATTCATTTTCCAGACCAAATCCTCCTTCGAGCTGGAAATACTGTTTCATGGTGTAAATATTTGATCTACTTATCCTGCACTCTCTTCTACAGAGGATGTCACCCACGAGGATATTATTTCTCTATCTATTTAAAGCATCGGTCCAGGTGTTCCGCCCTAGCTCCTGTGCACCCCTCCACTGCTACCTCATCTCATATTGTGGGAACATCCACTAGGGTGGTTTCCAGCACCGCTCCTCCACCTGCGATGGCTCCTGATCTCTTTGGGGACCACTCCCAATTGGGAGAGTCCTCTTTGGCGGCAGCATCTATCCAGATGGCTGTAGGAGGCGGCTGCAGGAGTCTCCTTGGTTTGGTGGGCAGCATGATGGACAACAGCCGACGGGAGAATTTTCAAGGGTTGATGCACCAACCCTTGACATTGCAGATTCTATTTTCTTTATAAACAGAAGGGGTGTAATCTGTAAGAGTGGTGGTGTGTGTGATCCTACGAGATTTATCTGGAGAGAAGGGAATAGAGAACTAACGGTGTTTCTCCCGTGGATGTAGGTCATATGACCGAACCACGTTAAAAACTTTTTGTTCCTCCATTTTCCTACCTGTGTGTGTTTTCCGGTGCCACGCAACCCCGCTGTGCCCCAACAAGTGGTATCAGAGGCGAGGCGGAGCGAACGGAGGTGAACCGGCGAGTCGACGTCAAATTTTTCGGTGGCTGGAAAATTAAAAGTGGTCGGAAAATTTTTCCAAGGGCAGATTCGGGAAGAGGACGTCGAGACGATTCCAACGGCACAAACGGCGAGGAAAACGGAGTTGAAATGAAGGAGATATGGCCGGTCAAAGTTCGGTCAAACCCGCGGGTGAACAGTAACCCCGTGCCTGAGAAGACGGTACTGTTCATGCCACCAGCATCAATTCCGGCAATATTCCGGCGGGAATTCCGGCGTGCCACGTCAGCGACACGTTAGCGAGCGATCTGGACCGTTGAACATGTTTTGACCATATCTCGGTCAATTGGTGTCCGATTTCGGCGATACAGGAGTCGATTCCGACTATTTCGACCATTCCAGACACATCCGTATGGTTAGTTTTTGAAAATTCGCAATATTTCAGGTGGTGATTAAAGGGTGTCACATTGACGGTGGTGATCGCGTTTTGCGACAACGACGATGACGGGTGGCGGAACAATTCCACGATTTGACATCGAGAAGTTCGATGGTCGAAATAATTTCAGCTTGTGGCAAAGCACAGTGAAGGATCTTTTGGTGTAGCAGGGCCTGATCAGATCGTTGATCGGAGAAAAGCCCGAGACAACCAGTGCCAATGATTGGGAAGAGCTCGAGATGTGGGTCGTTAGCACAATTCGACTGTGTTTGGCGAATGAGGTAAAGTATTCGGTGCTGGACGAGACATCACCGAAAGAAATCTGGAAAAAGTTGGAGCAGCGATATATGGCGAAGTCGCTGACCAACAAGTTGTTCTTAAAGAAGAAACTGTACCAGTTGCGGATGGACGAGGGAACGAATTTGTTGGATCATACCAACGAATTCAAAAAAATCCTCACATAGTTATTGGGGCTCGATGTGAAGGTTGAAGAGGAAGACAAAATGTAACGCCCCGACCCCAGCTACCCAGAGCCGGTGCATTACTTCATAACATTGGCATGATCACAAAAGATCAAGTCTCGAAACACCGATTAGTTTAGTAGCCTTGGAAACACTAGATACATTCATAAATGTTACATTACATCACAATGTGAAAAACTATAATAACATAGTCTCCATAGTCCACACTTCTATCCTCTTCGGACTATCCCTGCAGGTCATTCATAAAATACTTCTTCACATCCTGGAAAATATTAAAACATTGAAAGGGGTGAGCTCAGATGCTCAGTAAGGTTAACAATATAGCGGAAGCTTTCATAAATAAACATTAACATTTAAGGCAATGTATAACTAAAATAAAAGCCTTTTAAACTTGAACTTCAACATAATATGGCAAAAGTAAAATGAGATAATTCCATTCACTTCTTCACATGGATATTCTACTGGTCGAATAATCACATGCAATATCAATAACCACTTTCATAATGAGGGAATGTATAATACCGGACATTCTGAAACATTTTGTCAAGGCCTCAGCCAAGACGTCTAAAATGATTAAGGCCTCGGCCAAAACCATAAATCAAATTGGGAAAGGGCCTCGGCCAATTCCACGTCTAGTTGTCTCATGAGACCTACCGATGCATCGAGGAGCTATAGCGGGCTCCACCCGTCACTTATTAAGTCCAATACATTCCTCATATGAATAGGTTTAAACATATCATAAACCATAACATAATTGTATCAGATAAAACATGCATAAAAGAAACATAACATTTCCACATTTCAATCACAAGATATCAATACAACACATTGATATAATAAAAACTATTTCAAAACCATTTTCAATACCAAAATAAAAGAAAGTTAAAACATTGTATTTATTTTTCATTAAAACAAATGATGGCTTGTAGAGGAAGCCAAAACTCAAATAATGGTCACGGCGGCGGAGAAGTCATTGTCTCCGCATATGTACGGAATGAAAAACATTCCCTTTTTGTCGTTTAGTAAAACGCTTCGTATAAAAAATATTCCTTTTGAATAAACGTAAAAGTCAAAGGGGTTTATACACCGTATAAAAGAAAGTTGTGTATAAAATAAAATATGCCTCAATGAAAGGGGATTGAGATGAAGTCCTTAAAAGATCATTTTTAAAATAAAATAGATCTATTATCTGTATTCACTATAGGTACACATAAAGAAAGTAAAAATACAAAATAGGACATAATAATATCATGACATAATTTGAAAGTAGGAGATTAACCCAAAGAATGGAAGTTGGGTTAAGAAATTCCCTTACAAATAAAATAGATCTATTATGTGTATTCACTATAGATACACATAAAGAAAGTACAAATACAAGATAGGACATAATAATATCACGACGTAATTTGAAAGTAAGAGATTAACCCAAAGAATAGAAATTGGGTTAAGAAGTTCCCTTACCTTGCGTCATGTCCTGACTCGACCGTTCTTTAACCTCCTGAATAATAAACTAGAGTTAATTTATATTTACTTAAGAACCTTTTTCATGTTCATTATTCCTTTTATATCCCTTATTACCATGTTATGAACATTATTTAATTATTTAAGTTAATAACGGTCGTTTTGTCGATCTTTGGTACTTGAGTCAAAAATAAACTTCTTATAATTACAAGTTGTTCATGTGGTGAAATATCCATTATATCCAGAATTATATTCATGATGTAGATATCATATATATCATATATATACAGTATATACATTCATTCATAATGTCACGTAACATTTAGAGGTAAGAAATGAAATGCACCGTTCATGGAGACGGTAAGCCGTACGTACGCATGAACGCTACTTTCATTTCTATTTCATATTTAATGGAATGAAATCATAATGATATAAATTTATAATATAATTACAGTATAATATAGTGTTTAATACCATTTAATCCATCCTTTATACATCCCACATATGGCATTAACGATTCAAATCACTTTGAGGGGGCGGTAGTCCGCACTTCCTAAAATGAAATTATCGCGTTTTACCCATAATGGAAATCATATAGTATGACATAAATGAGAAATACAGAAGCATAAGTAAAACATAAACATATTATATATCATATATTAATATAGTGACATCTTAATGGCCACCTTTGAAGGTGTTATATGAGTGTTGAACAATCATCGTTTCGTGAGGCAGAAATTCACCATCCACAGAAACCGTATGTTCTTTAACCATTAGATGTAGGTGTGTGTAAGTGTAGCTTGAATACTTCTTATAAAAACATCATAGTATATTAAGGATACTGGTGTTGTTACAAAAGAAATTAATAAAAAGAGTTTAGGGTGTTGGAGTGTTATATGAGTGTTGAACAATCATCGTTTCGTGAGGCAGAAATTCGCCATCCACAGAAACCGTATGTTCTTTAACCATTAGATGTAGGTGTGTGTAAGTGTAGCTCGAATACTTCTTATAACAACATCATAGTATATTAAGGATACTGGTGTTGTTACAAAATAAATTAATAAAAAGAGTTTAGGGGGTTGGAGAAGAAAAATAAAACAAAACAACATTAGAGAAGACATTACCTCAAAATCGGGTAACTCTTTTTGATTTGAGACAAAGGCTTCCTTGGGAAGAGTTCTGCCCAAAGTGAGGATCCTAGGAGTAAGAGGGGGATGTTGGGAGAGTATTTGGGCAGAGGCTGGCCGAGCCAAATGGCTTAAAGGTGTGAATAAGGTGGTAGAGGTGGGGGCCTTTTATAAGAGGAGAGGAGGGGCTCTTTTGGAAAGATTGAAATGTTACATTATTACACAATGCTTTTCGGATTCTAAAGGTACCACACTTATATAATTCGTGGCTAAGGTGATAAGGGTTCGATATCTACCCATCCAATAGTCTTTTGACAAGTGTAAGCCTTGGATTTTATATTATCTTTTCATTTTATTAAAATCGTTAAATAATGAGGTCATCGATGCATCATCATGATGTCATAAATAATTTAATTTATTTAATGTCTAAAAATTATAAAAAAAATACTATGATGTAGGAAATCATTTTATATTTCTAATGAATATTTATAGTCAAAATTTGGACTTCTGTAACCCCACTTAAAAACTGTTTTAGTAAAACAACTCATGTTTGTGTCAATTTAATTTTAACATTAAATAAATATATATTAATGTCATTTTCCAACCAAAGTGGCTCCATGGGGTCACCAAGTTGACCCATGAGTTGTCTTGGTCGGACATGACTCATCCAATGAGGGTAGGACATGTGTCAAGCTCATCTCATATTATTAAAACATTATTTTTACCTTAAACTACACTAATTACCTCTAATCGCGATTAAGAACTTAAAAGTTACTATTCACCAAAAATTTATTTTAATCTCATTGAACCACATTTTACTTCTTAATGACAACCATGTATGTCGGATTTTTGAAAATCAAACCACAGAAGTGGTAATATTTCATTTTAACGAAAAAATCAGTTTTTAACAACTACTTAGTGGTTTCACTATTCATCAAAAATTGAAGTTTTTCAGAACAATGCCAAAATTTCACCCTAAACTATAATTGATATTACGAATTCAAAAATGATGTCTATTTTACAAAATTCCAAACATATAAGTTTCATTAATTAATTTTATAATTAATTCCCGCTGTCACAACAAATAGCGTGTTTTTAAAAAACAATTTATATCAAAAGATTGGCAATTGTTTATGTCCAATTTCAATGTTAAATTAATTCTAATGACCACCATTGGATAAAATGGTAAAAATATATTCTAATTATACTTTAAAACCACTAAATAGTATAATTTATCACAATAAATTATTTTGATTAAAAAAGTTGTTTTATTTATTTTTTCACTATTCATAAAAAAATTGGAAGTTCTCAGAAAGTTACAAAAAATTCAACTTAGGATAATTTCGATATTACGAATTCAAAAATGAAGTCCATTTTGAAATATAAAATTTCTATAATTTTAAAAAGTGGTTATTACTATTCATAACAGCTACTTTGATTAGTCGCGGTGTTTTAGAACTCGAAGTTGCGTACAATGCAAGCTATTGCATTATTGAATGAGAAGCGTATCGTGGAAGTTCGGGGTGTTACACAAAACACTTTTTCTTTTGTCATCACTACCAAGCTCATTTGATGGGCTTGTGACAGCATTGCTCGTGGGGAAGGAGACATTGAAGCTGGACGATGTGATGGCGTCGCTTCAAGATTCAGAAGCATTTCTAAGACCCACGACGCATTCAGGAGAGCAAATCATGGCGATGCGAGATGATCAGCATGGGAGGATCCGACATCGACATTCAGGAGGTAAAGAATGGCAGCCAAAATCCAGAGGACGTGATCCAAGCGAAATCACATGTTTCTGGTGCGAGAAGAAGGGTCACTATAAAAGTGACTGTGGAGAGCGCAAACGGTACATTGTTGGAAAGAAGAAAGTTGAAGAGGATGATGTGAACATCACAGGATTATCCGCAGATGATGAAATCTGCGTGACAACGGGAAGTTTGCACTCAGATGAGAGAGTTGAACGGGAAGAAGTGTAGTGTCATTACTGCAAACGATACGGGCAAATGAAGCGGGAATGTCGTTTTCTGAGAAGGAAGAATGAGCGGGCTCAAAATCCAAAGGAAGACTGATGGGTTCAGGATTTGGGGAGCTCAGCACACATATGTACGACGGGATGTACATTTGATACTTTTCAGCAGGTGCGAGACTCGGTGAGACTTGGTGATGGGTCAACAAGCGAGGTTCGAGGAGTCGGGACAGTGAAATTGAAGACACCCGATGGAGGAGTTCGTAAACTGACTGATGTGAAATTCATTCCGAGGATGAGACGGAATCTGGTATCATTGAGTAGGCTCGATGCGAGAGGGTTCAAGATTTCCATAGGAGGTGGAGTGTTAGAAGTCTCACGTGGGGATGCAACGATGTTTACTGGGAAGCAGTCCCAAGGGTTGTATCTTTTGATGGGGACCACAGTCATCTCGAGATCAAGTGAAGATGGTGGAAGTGCCACGTCATCTGGCGTGAAGAAACGTGTTTGTTTTGCTGATGAAGTTTTTGACACCTACAAGGAGACTGTAGGTCAAGCTTCTACCCCAAATTGGTCGTGAGAGGGAGATTTGTGGGGACCACTCCCAATTGGGAGAGTCCTCTTTGGCGGCAACATCTATCCAGATAGCTGTAGGAGGCGGTTGCAGGAGTCTCCTTGGTTTGGTGGGCAGAATGATGGACAACAGCCGGCGGGAGAATTTTCAAGGGTTGATGCACCAACCCTTGATATTGCAGATTCTATTTTCTTTATAAACAGAAGGGGTGTAATCTGTATGAGTGGTGGTGTGTGTGATCCTCCGAGATTTATCCGGAGAGAAGGGAATAGAGAACTGACGGTGTTTCTCCCGTGGATGTAGGTCATATGACCGAACCACGTTAAAAACTTTGTGTTCCTCCGTTTTCCTCCCTGTGTGTTTTCCGGTGCCACGCAACCCCGCTGCGCCCCATCAATCTCCACCAAGTTCCTGATGCTATGGTGCTAGAATATTTCTCTCGGATTATGACTGAAACCTCCGAAAATGATCCTCCCACCACAACTTTGACGGGAACGTGTACTGATATGTTGAATTTTTTCCCACGACCTCTTCCTGGCCACTGCTCCAATCCAGTGCAACCCTTACCAATCTTTCTGGCCTCTTCCCTATAACTGATTTCTTACATTCCGGTGAATATTCTACGGTGTTTTCGGAAAGAACATGTTCTCTCCACAACTCCTATGAAATGTGACCCTTGCCCCACTTTCTCCTCTCGCATCCCGCTATCTAACGGTTTCAGCCCATCATCAAATGTGGATTTGTCCATGGATGTGAATGATCTCTCCCCATCAACCAGCAGATCCATAACCAGGGATCGTTCCACACTTGAAAAAACCATATCCTCATCTAAATGCATGTTATTGTGGATGTCAGGGTCCAAATCCAGGGTTCATGCAATTCAATGATTTATTTTCTTATATATATGTCTGGGGTCTGGCGGAAATATTGAAGATAGAGTTAATTTTATCTGAGCTTTGTCGTCACAAGGCTTCTCTTGTTGCCATCCTTGAATAGAAACAATATCAATCAAAATCGTAGGACTTCACAAACATGCTGGGGCTTCAGAACTACATGAATGGGGATCCTATCAACCATCATTCATGGGTTTTCCAAAATAGCTCCGTATATCTGGAGGGGGTTTCCATCTCCAACAAGCATATCATTGTATTGGTCAGATCGGATAGCTGTGTGTTGTGGTGGCTGGACAGTAACAAGAGCAATTCCAAAACATCCACAATAGGAACCGGATCACTGGAGTCGTGCACGAAAGACCGAACAAGCAAGACAACTCAAAGCAGTGCAAGAAGAAACAGGGACAAGCAGATTTACGTGCTTCGGTCAGGGTTGGAACCTACTGCACGGCAAGAACACCCCTCACGCACACTTTTATTACTATGAAAAGAGAACCGAAATTACAACGAAAAGCAGCAGCCAAAAGAATGAACAGCAGAGGCAAACAGGCACAAGGCTGTGTCGAAGAAAACCAAAAAAATGCAAAATACTTACAACGCCGGGGTTAACTGTACCCGGCAGTCCGGATCTCTTCACGCTTTGAAGGTTGAGTCGTCGTCCTCCGGATCTTGAAGAACCAGCGGTGGTTCGCTTCTGGTGTAGTTCTGGAAATCGTCAACAGGAGCCGCACATCTTCGATTTGGAAGGGATGTTGTCTCCACCACGAACCGGCACGCGACGTAGGCGCCGAAGGAGAGCAACAGGCAAGGACGATCTTCTCCAACAGGGAGGCTTGAGCAGAACCAGAACCCTATGACTGGGGTTCACCAAGAGAACGAAGGAAAATCCACCGCCAAGAAGCCGAGATGACGAATCTGCTCTATTTCCAGAACAGCTGCAGCCAAGATGATGAACCCTCTGCCAACCCTAACCGCGTAACAGCCGAAGCCACGGAGGGGCTGCCACGAAGCCAGGCCGTTCAAAACAAGCGGACGGCCAGGATAGCTTTGGCGGCAATGAGATCAAGGGCCAGAAAAAAAAACATACGGGATTGCCAGCAAGGCATTGCAGCATACGGGAGAATAAATGAAACAACAGCATGCGGTGTTAAAACAGAATATCAAAATGAATTTAAATAAAAACTAAATGAATTAATTCATTTAATTCACAAAACTCCACCATTTTTAATTAAATTCAGGGATGTTCTTGCACCTAGGGCTACGGAACAGGAACCAAATTCAAACTATCTAGGCAATATTTGAACTTTGATAAAATTACAGCTTTAGTCAAACTATCAGCTGGATTTTTATCAGTGTGTATCTTATTGACACACACGGTTCCTTGTTCTGTCACATCTCTAATAAAATGTAATCTAATGTCTATGTGTTTTGATTTACCATGGCAAACTAAATTTTTAGAAAGATGTAATGCAGATTGACTATCAGAAAAAACATTAATAGTTGAATCAAAGAGCTTGAGTTCAGAAGACAAGCCTTTAAGCCATAAGGCTTCCTTTACCGCCTCGGTGAGTGCTATGTACTCGACCTCAGTGGTGGAGAGGGCAACAACGGACTGCATGTTGCACTTCCATGAGATAGCCCCACCGCAGGCAGTGAACACGTATCCAGTCAATGATTTTCTGGTGTCAATGTTACCTGCATAATCAGCATCTACAAAGCCTACCAAAATGTTAGAAGTATCAACATTTTTACCAAAACATAAAGACAAATTAGATGAACATGATAAATATCTGAGAAGCCATTTGAGAGCATGCCAATGGGGCTTCCCAGGAGCGGCCATAAATCTGCTCAGGGTGCAGATGGCAAAAGCAATGTCAGGCCTGGTGCAAATCATAGAGTACATTATACTACCAACAATGCTAGCATATGGAATTTTAGACATAAATTGCACATCATCATCAGCAGTGGGTGCTTGTTTCAAAGACAATTTGAAGTGTTGAGCAAGAGGTACATTCACAGGTTTGAGAGATTCAAACATGTACCTCTTCAAGATCTTTAAAATGTAAGCATGCTGAGATAAGTAGAGCAATTTATTAGGTCTATCTCTGATGATTTCAACACCTAAAATCTGCTTAGCTGCACCTAAGTCCTTCATTTCAAAGTTGCCTTTCAATTGGGATTTAATTGAAGTGATAAAACTCATATTCTTACATATGATAAGCATGTCATCTACGTAAAGCAGAAGGTAAATCATACAACCTTGAATAGACTTGAAGTAGACACAAGCATCATACTGGCTCCTGGTAAATTGGTTATTTAACATAAAAGAATCAAATTTCTTGTACCATTGCCTTGATGCCTGTTTTAAACCATACAGGGACTTATTCAAAAGGCAAACTTGGTTGGAATTGAATTCCTTTGAATAACCATCAGGAGGTTTCATATAGAGTTTTTCATTCAAATCCCCATGCAAGAAGGCAGTTTTAACATCAAGTTGCTCGATGTGCAGATCGAGATAGGCAGCGAAGGCTAATAAGAGACGAATAGAAGAGTGTTTGACAACGGGGGAAAAAATCTCAGCATAGTCGATTCCCTCTCTCTGAAGAAATCCTTTGGCGACTAGCCTAGCTTTGAACCTTACTTTATTTCCCTCTGTGTTGTCTTCCTTTCTCTTATAAATCCACTTGGACCCAATCACTTTAGCATTCACAGGCTTGTGAACAACAGTCCAGGTGTGATTTTTCTTTAGAGATTGCATCTCTTCATTCATGGCTATGATCCAATGCTTTGAATCCTTATCCTTTAAAGCTTGCCTATACGATTGAGGATCATCGTCGATGAGATCCTGGGCCACATGAAAAGCATATGATGCCATATCATACTGGCTGAACCGAGAAGGAGGTATAGAGACTCTCCTTTGTCTATCTCGGGTTAATTGATAATCTTGATGATCGGTGGAAGGTCCAGAGTCTGAGTCTGAACCGGAACTCATCTCAGAATCAACCGCATCAGTGGGCTGAGGAGGAGCAGGAATAGACTGAACATCAGTCTCAACATGAGTAGATGACTCATGTTCATCAGACTTATGAAAGTCTGGATCAGAACTGTCAGGTGTGTCAATCCTGGTCTTAGGAGCAGAGGACTCATGAAAGACAACGTCTCTACTAATAATGCATCGTTGGTATCCCGGCTTATCCACCCAGAGTTTATATCCTTTAACTCCATCGGGATAACCAACAAAGATGCACTTGAGGGCTCTTGGTTCAAGTTTGTCAGTCTTGATGTGGGCATAGGCTGTACACCCGAAGACCCTTAAGTAGGAATATGATGGGGGCTTGCCGGTCCAGAGTTCTTCCGGAGTAATGAATTGATTCGCAGAGGAGGGACACCTGTTAATCAGGTGCACAGCAGTGCTTGTGGCCTCGGCCCAAAATGATTTAGGGAGGCCGGAATGAGCAAGCATGCTACAGACTCTTTCAAGGATAGTCCGATTCATCCTCTCTGCTAGGCTATTCTGTTGGGGAGTTTCCCTAACAGTTCTGTGCCTCTTGATACCTTCAGACTCACAGTATTGAATGAACTCGGTGGACAGGTACTCAAGCCCATTATCCGTCCTCAAGGTCTTAACTCTCTTCCCTGTTTGATTCTCGACGGTGGCTCTCCAGGTTTTGAATGTTTGGAAAACATCAGATTTATTTTTGAGAATGTATACCCAAACTTTCCTGGAGTGATCGTCGATAAAAGTGACAAAATAGAAGCCTCCACCATGAGAGGAGGTCCTGGCCGGCCCCCACAAATCCGAATGGATGTAATCAAGGGGGGCGGCTTCCTTGAAGGAAGATCTATTAAAAGTCACTCTTTTAGCCTTTCCCATCACACAATCCTCACAAAACGGGAGATTTGCAGGTGTGATGTCATTCAGCAATCCTTGTTTGCTGAGTTCTTCAAGCCCTTTGGAGCTTACATGCCCCAGCCTTCTATGCCAGAGCATAGTGTTGTCAGTGTTCGTGGTATAAACACTGCCCAACTGTCTTGAATGAGTCATGCCATTCAAGACATATAGACCATTCACAAGGGATCCTTTAATGATGGTTCGCGATCCTTTTGATACTTTGATAGTACCAGATTCAGATCTAAAGGTATATCCCTTTTGATCTAGGACTCCTAGGGAGATCAAGTTTCGTTGCAGGATGGGGACCCACCTTATATCAAGTAAGGTGATGATGGAATGATCATCCAATTCTATCAGCACAGATCATCTTCCCTCAACCTTGCATCTCTTGTTATTCCCTAATAGGACGTCCCCTTCCACTTTCTCGACCAGCTCTAAGAATGACTCTTTGTAGGGACACATATGGAAGGAGCAGCCAGAGTCAAGGACCCACTCACGGTCGAGTGTGTGGCTGGACACATTTAGAACTTCGGCTGTGTCATAACCAGAGTCAACAATGAGAGACTGGTCAGTGGGATGCGCGCGCTCTTGCTCTCTCTTAAGCTTCCTACATTCGGGCTTAATGTGCCTAGGTTTCCCGCAATGGAAGCAAGTAACTTTTCTGTCTTTGTTATCACTACTCTTAGACTTTCGCTCGTGCCTTGGTTCTTTACTATTGCTACTTTTGTCTCGGCTAAAGTGTTTCTTTTTGCTTTTAACCTGAGCTCTACCCCTAGTGAACAAACCCTCAGCCTCGCCTTTCGCCTTGGGTTTTGAATGAAGATCCTTAGACAGAAGGGCAGACTTGACCTCTTCAAGAGTCAAGGAGTCACGGCCATACATCAAGGTCTCGACCAAAGTGCTGTAGCTATGGTCTAGAGAGATAAGGAGAATAATAGCTTGATCCTCGTCATCTACTGTGACATCTATATTAGCTAAGTCAAGCATGATTTTATTGAACTCGTCAAGATGAGATTTCAGGGAAGAGCCTGGTCTCATCCTGAAAGTAAACATGCGGTGCTTCTTATAGAGCCTACCAACTAAGGAGGCAGTCATGTAGAGCTTATCTAATTTGAGCCAGATGCCAGCAGCAGTGGACTCGAAGGCCACTTCCCTAAGGACTTTATCTCCTAAGGACAGTAAAAGGGAACTATGGGCTTTGACTAGAGTGTCATTAGGGATCGGTTGGTGTTCGGTTACGGTTTGACCAGCTTCATTAACAGTTGTTATGGGTTTAGTAGGCCCAGATAGGGCATCAATGAGACCTTGTTGGACTAATAATGCCCTCATTTTAATTCGCCATAAATTGAAGTCATTATCTCCATCAAATTTTTCGATTTCATACCTCATTGTAGACATATTTATAAACAGCAAGTTCGATGCCAAGTAATTGGGGACAACGAGAGCGTACGCCCCCAAAAGACCGGCCAATACTTACTAGAAATAAATTTGCACAATGTGTAGTGAAAAACGAAAACAAATATTTGGTGAAGGCAATGATTTCGGTCTTTAAAAGGGATTTAAAGGACAGCAATATAAAATGGCAGAATTAAACATAAACAGTGCGGAATACAGAAAACCCAAAATTAATGAGCTGCAAACCAAGTACTAAACAGTAAACAAAATACAGCCCAACAGATTATAATAAGGCTGTAAACAAAGTGCAAAGGGGCTGTCAACAGAACGTTGGCAGCCAAGCTGTAAGATAGAGTCAAAACAATTTTACACAATGCAACAGTTTAAACCAAATCTGGTGGAAGCAAGAAGCGAATTTACAGAGGCCTGGAAATAATTGCAGCAAGCAGACAGATAAAAGAAATGACAGCAGTAAAAAGTTTACAAGTAATCAGCTAACTGTAAACAGTGGCAACAAACAGGCAGATTATCAAACTAATGGCAACATGCAAATTGCAATCTAACAAACAGCCGTAAACAAAAAAATACAGCAAGACATGATGCATAATGTCAAAGAACCAGAGGCAGATGTAAACAATAGGTCGAAATCAACAGCACAACAGCCAGATTGGCTCTGATACCACATGTTGTGGTGGCTGGACAGTAACAAGAGCAATTCCAAAACATCCACAATTGGAACCGGATCACTGGAGTCGTGCACGAAAGACCGAACAAGCAAGACAACTCAAAGCAGTGCAAGAAGAAACAGGGACAAGCAGATTTACGTGCTTCGGTCCCGGTTGGAACCTACTGCACGGCAAGAACACCCCTCACGCACACTTTTATTACTATGAAAAGAGAACCGAAATTACAACGAAAAGCAGCAGCCAAAAGAATGAACAGCAGAGGCAAACAGGCACAAGGCTGTGTCGAAGAAAACCAAAAAAATGCAAAATACTTACAACGCCGGGGTTAACTGTACCCGGCAGTCCGGATCTCTTCACGCTTTGAAGGTTGAGTCGTCGTCCTCCGGATCTTGAAGAACCAGCGGTGGTTCGCTTCTGGTGTAGTTCTGGAAATCGTCAACAGGAGCCGCACATCTTCGATTTGGAAGGGATGTTGTCTCCACCACGAACCGACACGCGACGTAGGCGCCGAAGGAGAGCAACAGGCAAGGACGATCTTCTCCAACAGGGAGGCTTGAGCAGAACCAGAACCCTATGACTGGGGTTCACCAAGAGAACGAAGGAAAATCCACCGCCAAGAAGCCGAGATGACGAATCTGCTCTATTTCCAGAACAGCTGCAGCCAAGATGATGAACCCTCTGCCAACCCTAACCGCGTAACAGCCGAAGCCACGGAGGGGCTGCCACGAAGCCAGGCCGTTCAAAACAAGCGGACGGCCAGGATAGCTTTGGCGGCAATGAGATCAAGGGCCAGAAAAAAAAACATACGGGATTGCCAGCAAGGCATTGCAGCATACGGGAGAATAAATGAAACAACAGCATGCGGTGTTAAAACAGAATATTAAAATGAATTTAAATAAAAACTAAATGAATTAATTCATTTAATTCACACTGTGAATGTCTTATTTCCTTCAATTATGTTAGGTGCGACGCAGGGGAGAGGGAGAATCTTTGGGAGGACCTTGTTAGTGTCAACTTGGAGGATTCGATCTGGCTGTTTGGGGGTGACTTCAGCATCATCATGGAGGAGCCAGATAAGAAAGGGATATGGGATTATCCATGGATGGATAGACAGTCCTTCACTGGCTCCACATCCCGTAATGTCCTATTGGATCCGGGGTTCACTGAAGACTGGTTCATGTGGTTTAATAATCAGAAGGGGCGTCGTCGAACATGGTGCCGGTTGGTCCGATTCCTGTATATTGTCCTGGCCATTGCAGCCTTACCTGATTCTAAAGAGGATCACTTGGTTTGAGCTCTGTCGGACCATTCCCCTCTGCTCATTCGTCTAACTTATAGTACTGATCACCGAGACCATTTTTTCTATTACAATAGGTGGGTGTCTGATCCAGAATATCATCGGGTGGTACTGACCTCATGGGAGAAGGACCGGAGTGGAGGGTCCTGGGTTGGGATCCAAAACACACATCGAAGACTGAAATAAGATCTTCACTCATGGGAGCCTATTAAGCCAACCCGCTTTCTGAATTTGGATAATCTTGAGAATGATATTGTGCCGGCGGCGGTGAACCATGAAGCCCCGGGGGGTGATGATCTCTTTGGTTCGTTGGTCTGCATGAAAAATCATCTTTCGGACCTTCTTTTGGAGTAGGAAATAATAGAAAGGAAACGGTCCAGGGCAACGTGGCTCAGAGAGGGGGTTATAAACAGAACATTTTTTCTAGAATGCAACCAAAAAAGGAAACTAATCAGTGCTCCAAATAAACTGCTAGATAATGGATCGTATACCAGTAACCCACATGTCATAGGAGGTATGGTCGTATCATTTTTTAAATCCATTCTCATGGATTATATCCCTCTCATATAGGGCAGCTATATTATAGGCTATGCAGATATTTTTGACAGCATGTCAATGGTTTCTTTTGTCGAGATTAATTCATTCTTTTGAAAACATCCATGATTAAAGGTAGGTATGGGAGGCCATTGCAGCTCTGAATTCTAGAAGTTTCCTAGGACCCGATGGATTCCTTGGTGCATTCTACTGAAGCTCTTCGGATCTTATCAAAAAGGAGCTGGTGAGGCTCATTTAAGACTTCTTTCAAGGTGGAGGCTTGACCAGGGTGGCTTGTGCCACTACTCTTGTCCTCATTATGAAGACCCGCAACCTGAATTCTCTTAGCAGTATCATACAACCACCATGTGAAACTTCCCATATAAAATTCTCAGTACTGTTACTAACAAGGGACTCCCAACCTATCTCCACCTTGATGGAGGATCGTGCGCACCGGAAGCACGGATGCGGATCACTGGAGGTGATCACAAGAAAACAAATATAGCAGCAGCAACACGGTATTCATTTCTTCTCAGGATTCATATATCTTATAACTCATAACGATACACTCTATTTATAGGGTTACAATCACATAGAAAAACAAACAAAGAAAATACAGCCTTCGTGGAAATTGTCCAACCTCCATTGGTGCATTAGATAGCAGGTGTCATCCAAGGAAAATGGGTTTAATATCCAACATCCCCCCTTAAACATGTTTTCCTTGAGACTTATGGTTTTTCATCATATTCGGGTGGGTGTCCAACCAATGCATTGACTTCACCCAAGTCATAGCGTTCCTTTTTCTTACAGCGTTCGATGGTGTCGATGGAATGAATTTCCACATCTATCACTTTCTTCCACATGTCATCGGCTTTTGCTTCCTCAAAGCTAACTGGATTGGAAATCGTCAAGAGACAATATAAATTTACATACTCCTCCATTGATTTTGTTCTCTTGTATATATCCACAATGATTTGAACATTTTGAGGACGTATAATAAAGGATTTTCGTTCAATGTCTTTAGATGTCAGAGTATGTGCTGACGGCGTTTGTGGTTCTTCAATTCTTCGTTCCTCAAATGGCACTTCTTCAACTTTTTCGTCATTTTCCAGAGCAAATTGTACCTCTCTAGAATCATCATCCTAATTCCAATTCCATGACTCCTTTTTATCAAAGATAACATCTCTGCTGAATATAATCTTCTCGGTGATGGAATTATACAAACAATATACTTTTTCTCGATCTTTGTATCCCATAAGGACACAGTTCCTTTGTCCCCATGTTTTGTTCGTTTTGCTTTCGGGATCTTGACATTGGCAATAGATCCAAAAACTCTAAGATGACTAACACATGACTTGTGAGTACTCCAAGCTTCATGCAACAACTTTGCTTCAAGGTTTTTTGTTGGGCATCTATTGAGTAGATACACCACACATGAAGCAGCTTCCACCCAGAAAGTCATGGGCACTCATTTTTCTTTCAACAAACTTCTTTCCATGTAGAGAATGGTGTGATTCTTCCTTTCGGCTACTCCATCGAGTTGGGGTGTGTAAGCCGATGTCAACTGGTGCTGAATTCCAGGTTGCTTGAGGTACTCTTGAAAAACATCGGAGGTGTACTCCCCACCTCGATCAGATCACAATGTTTGTATACGATTTTTTATTTGATTTTCATCCAGCACTGTAAATTCTTTGAAGACGCCTAACACTTCTGACTTCATTTTGAGGAAATGTATCCATGTTTTCACGCTATAATCATCGATAAATTTTAAAAAAAATTCCTCATTTTTCCATCTGATTTTGGATTTAATGGACCACACACATCAGTGTGAACTAGCTCTAGTGGTGCGTCAGCTTTCCAGTTGGCCTTCATTGCAAAGTTGTTTCTATGTTGTTTTCTTTGAACACAACTTTCACATATTTGATTCGGGTGTCAAATGATATGAAGCTCATTCACCATCTTCTCGCTTCCTAATAATCTTAAACATTCAAAGTTTAAATTCCTGAACCTGAGATGTCATAGCCAGTCTTTATCATCACGTACCATCGCCAAACACTATGGTATGTCAGGTTGGATCATGAGTTGAAACATGTGATTTTTCACCATCGGTACTTTTGTGATCAGCCTTCATTTGTCATCGACAATCACCATTTTTTATTTTGAAGGCATATGTGAAAGACTTTTTCCACCAACTGACCGACACTAAAGATGTTGTTCTTCATGTCGGGCACATAGTGGACCTTGGAGATGAAATCTTGGATGAACCATTTGTCGTAATTTTTTTCGTCATATTTGAGATCACAGTTTGTGCAAATGCATTCGCCATGAAGACCAAAAAAATTGATGGATGAGAAAAATAATAGATATAGATATCTGCAAGGAAAATCTGGAAGGATAGAGTAATTTTTTTTTTCATATTTGCAAACTGCTCTATATATTTTTTTCAGTTTAGCAGTGTAGATTGCCAAAAATTTTATTTTTAGTAAACGTTGGACCTTATTTTTCAGAATTCCAACGTATTAGATTTTTTTCTGTAACACATGAGAAGGGAGGAGGCAAAAAAATAGGTGGGATTGTTTTTTTTTTCTATTTTTTTTTGTGAAAAAAAGGAAGGGAGGTGTGAAGGGTGTTGATTGGGAGGAGAGCGGGAGGAGACAATCCCCTAAAAAAAGGAGACGTGGGACAAAAAAAGAAAACAAAATTAGGACCACTCACTTTAGAAAAATGGGGAGAGATTGGGAGACGTTAATACTAAAAAAAGAAATGATATTCCAAAATACCCATTGCACAACGTCATCTATGGCTGCTACAACTTTGGTCTTGTTCGGCTACAACAAATCCTGGCGCCGCAATAGATCGAAAGCAGATCTCACCTTCAACCTCCTTTGATACCACTGATGGGGGATCGTGGGAAATGGAAGCACGGATAAAGATCACTGGAGGTGATCGCAAGAAAACAAATAAAGTAGCTGCCACATGGTATTTATTTCTTCTCCTCAGGATTCATATATCTTACAACTCATAACGATACTCCCTATTTATAGGGTTACAATCACACCGAAAAAACAGAGAAAATAAAAGTTCAAAGTTTGGTTCGGTAGGTGCCATCCAAGTTTGAATTCATCAAGCAACCTTTGTGAAAATTGTCTAGCCTCCATTACCGGAGTAGATGGTAGGTGTCGTCCAAGGAAAACATGTTTAACATCCAACACATATTTTGGTTTCGGAGGAGTTGCAGGGATTCTTTTATGGAAGGTTTACCCAAACTTTCATCACCATGACACACGACACTATCACAAATTGAGGTAAGGGAAGCACCTCGTTTTATCAGTGCAATGCAGAAAGTGCTGGTAAAGGAGGAGACTTTATCCACACTAGCTAAAAGTGATAATACATGTATACTTTATTAATGCTACGAAATGCGCTGATAAATGGTAAACATTTATCAACGCTTTTCTTAGCGCTGATAAATATTTTTAATAATAATTTATATAAAATTATTATATTTATATTTAAAAATAATATTTATTTGTATACATTAACTAAAAAACGCTTGTTAAAAATAATATACATTTTTTTATAATTCAATAATATGTATATAATGTTTCAAAAAAAGTACTCGTTTTATCAGTGCAATGCAGAAAGTGCTGGTAAAGGAGGAGACTTTATCCACACTAGCTAAAAGTGCTAATACATATATACTTTATTAATGCTACGAAATGCGCTGATAAATGGCAAACATTTATCAACGCTTTTCTTAGCGCTGATAAATATTTTTAATAATAATTTATATAAAATTATTATATTTATATTTAAAAACAATATTTATTTGTATACATTAACTAAAAAATGCTTGTTAATATTAATATACATTTTTTTTTATAATTCAATAATATGTATATAATGTTTCAAAAAAAGTATATCTATGATTATAATTATGTATATATATTTAAATAATTAAAAAATTATAATAAATTTCAATAAATAATATGTATATTTATTATATTTATTAGATTTATTAGATTTAGTAGATTTGTTAGATTTATTAGATTTATTGGATTTATTGGATTTATTGGATTTATTATAGATTTATTAGATTTATTAGATTTATTAGATTAATTAATTATATTTTTTAGATTTGTTATATTTATTATATTATTAGATTTTTTAGATTTTTTATATTTATTATATTTATTATATTTTTATATTTAATATTATTAATATATATAATTACCTTTTTAAACATATATATTTATATTAATTATTAAATATATATGTGTTTCAAATGAATTTGGTCAACAAATATATTGATCATGCATGCATATGTTATGTATCAGAATGTTCATTTATACATTACACCCTTCCTTATTATTCATGTTCTTCATTGATGACATGTTTTTATTATGTATATGTACTAGGTATATGATTAATTCATGTTACCCATATATGCTATTATGTTCTAAAAAATACTTATAAAATTACATTAAATATATTTCAACAATAAATAAACTTATTATCTTAATAATGATTAAATTTTAATTATTTATAAATACAAATATGTTTATTTTTAATTATAATTACAACTATATATATTTAAAAAGTTATAAAATTACAATAAATACATATATTATAATTTTATAAATATATATATATATATACATATATATAAATATATTCATAATTATATACAAATATTTATAAATATGATTATGTTATGAAATTGATCGAACGCCGACTGAAACCGCGAAGCATTTCGAAACCGGAAATGTAAGATCGATCATAGGTGAAGCCCATTGTTGAGAAAGCGGATGTCGTATTTGCATTTGACAATGACGACGACAAATGGAAATACAAATACAATAGAAATACAAGAAGTAGAGAACACAAATGTAGAGCCAACAATCCATCATCCTTTCATTAATCATATCCATGTATTTATAGTGTACAATGTATACCAAATTTGGCATATCAAAGGTTGAGCACATGAAGGGGCTCATTGGGAATGAGAGTTAACATAATTATGACATTCATATTTAATGTTTCATAACACTCCCCCTTGAATGTCATAATTTCATGGAATCTTATATAATCTTCACTTAAAAAAAACCCTGTGGGAAAAATAAGTGAAGCCAAAGTAATTGATTTCCATGTCATGCCGCCTCATTAAAAACCTTACCAGGAAAACCCAGTGGAAAAAACCTGATGAAGGGAAAAAGAGTGCAGCAATCCCAACCCCCATGACTATATCATTTAATTATGTCTTCAGGACATCAATTAATATTATTATTAAATTACGTCTTCATGACATGGGAGGAAGACCAAAAATAATGAATGGTCTCATTGAAGATTATAACTCTTAGGGAAGGCCAATAATTGCCATTAATAATAGATATCCATAATAATTTATAACATTCATTTGGATATATTTTATGATGTATGATTGCCTCATTAAAAACCTCATCAAGGAAAAACCCTTCAGGGGAAAACACTTGATTAGGGAAAAAGTGTACAATAACATCAAGTCCCCTGAGTGTTTCCTCATTAAAAACCTTATCAAGAAAACCCAGTGGAAAAAACTTGACTAAGGGAAAAAGAGTACAACAATTACATCTCCCATTCACAATGATCATCATTTATCTCATAGAATTTCCATGATCAATTCATAACCAAAAAATTCAGTTTTGAATTTTGGAATAATAATAATCTATACCCTTTTGATTTCAATGAATAGGGAAGAACATTACCTTGCACCATAATATGATTCATTGTCATTTGCAAGGTACATACACACATGTACATGTATATCCTTCACGGATTAATAAAATGTGCATTTATATTTAATCCTTTTGGGATAAGTATGTTCTCTATCAACCCCTTATGAATGAAATCTATCACTTTAGATATTCATTAAGGGTAAAACCATTCCAAAAATTTAATATTTCATCTTCAGGATGATTAATTCAAAATACAAGGACATTCCGTGTAATTTCATGATCAAATAATTCATTGATTTCAGAAAACTCTTCAAGAGTTTAGATGTTTTTTAAAACACCTTAATAATACAATGATTCATACAAACCATGAGATGATAAATTCAACTCATATTCTTCCTTAACTTAATATGGATAAATATTATTCAATTCACCGCATAATTTATCAAATTGGGTGAAACTTCCAAAATTTTGAATATGCTTCAGGCATTTCAAATCCTTCTGGGATTCATATAAATATCCAAATAAGTAAGAATATAAGATCATTGATATTCAATAGTCTTTATTGTTTGGAAATCCAATCCAGAACATTATATGTTGAACATTTCATAAGTTCCTTTAATAATTTTGGCCAATTATTATGATGTCGACATCTATAAAAATCCATAGTCAATGAGTTTTAAAAGCATTCATAGAAAATATATCATCAACAACATTTGATGGAGATCTCATAATTTTTTCTGGTACCAGTGTCACTTCAGGGACAATATCTAAAAAGATATAATGTTGTCGATATATTAATTTTCCTCTTCAAGGGAAAATATATTTATTGCTTTCTACTCATGATGCCCAATGATTTTATATAATCAGTTCAACCACATTTCAGGTGTGTATAATCAGACTATTGATTTTCAACACTTTACATTCATGTAAGTGTTGTGAGCATCTTGTCCAAGGTTCTGCAGGACCATATAATATATGATACTCAATATTTCATTTAATCAACATGCATATCATGCAATGTATACTCACCAACAGCAAATAACACATGTGATCACTTAGTGGATGCATCTTTCATATAGATGGATCACATGGTAGGTGGGCGCGCCCATATATACTTCTTCATAAGTATATGGGAAATTTATTTCCATAATAGCTGCTAATGATATAAATAATTTACCCCCAAATGGGTACCTCATGGTAAATTATCATACAGGGATAATTCGTAATGACTTAATAAATTCATTGATAATTTTTTAGACATGCATCTATTAAATAAATTCATCATTCTCCCCCTGATGGATGTCTACTATGTTATCAATAAATCGATGCTCATGTATACTTGAATCAATATCTTTCATTATAATTAATCCTAGATGGCCTAAATCATCATGTCATATATTTGAAGTGTCAGGATCAGTAAACTTCTGGTTTACCATTATTGATTTGATTGTACATAACAAATTATTTATAATCACTTTTATGAATGCTTGTTACATATCGAGGTACCTCTTTTGTCTCCATATGATATTCATTTTCAAGAATACCATTCATATATCTCATTGAGACTTAACAAAGCATTAATAATTTGTACTACCAGGTAGAAATATATTCTCTCTTCTGGAGTCATTTATTAATTTTCACTACCGGTAAATGTACTTATATGAGCATATACTAATGCATATATGAGTTATTTTGAAGCATTTAATCAAAATAATATTTTTCTCCAAGATCGACACATATAATATCTTTAGGATCTTTCATTGTGAAAACTCATATTTGTCGTTATAATATCTACTTATGGTGGTTGATGAATTCATAATATAATCATAATGGGTTAGGCCCATCACCAAGCGGATTATTACATAATTTAGAACTTCTGGCCAAAATATTTTGGAACTTCATGTCCAAATATTATTTTTCAATACATCTACCTAGGATAGGAGCCCCCACCTCTTTTAAAGGTGGTGAATGTGGTAGTGAGAACCAATGTGGAAGAATCTTCTGGATTCACGACACACCTTATCACCATCCAAAATTATAATTCATAAATAACATTCACTTTATCAAATGAAAGATAAATCATTTGATCAAATGTCATCAACTCTCAAATATTCATGATATCATAAATCATAAAAAAAATCATGAATAATTTCATTCGCTTCAAGGAATGAGATATAGCAGTTAAAACTACATTCACATCGGGGAATGAATTCATTCATCAGATTTCATGATCCATGAATGATAAACTATTATTTATCAATAATGATCATCTTGAATAAAATATAAATTTTATTGATTATGATGATCATTGTTTTAACCACTTCAGGGGGTAAAATCATTTTCATAATATATATCGGATTATCAAAACTATGTAATTCAATCATTTCATTTATGAAATATATGAACAACAACATCCACTTCAGGGGATATATGAATTACATGAGATGATATTGATAATCCATAATAATATGATAAATAATAATGTTTCCCTTGATATCGTTACTGCAGGAACAATAAATGATAAATGAAGATATTCTTCAATATAATGTCAAAGGACATTATTTTCATATCAGCCTTTAGGGATGCAATATTTTATAAATATCAATACAATTCATTGTGCACTATAAATATTTATTGTCATCAAAACATTTCTGGTGGTTATATTTTTATTATTTGTTATAAACAAATACAACACAATGATCATTCGCAAAATATCATATTCACCTCGAACTTGATTTATAATAAAATGAGGTATATTTTAATTCACTTCGGGGAATGAAATAAATCATTTTCAATAAATATTCTCATTCACTCCAGGGAAGAGAATAAAATTGTTTGTTTGAGTTTTATAGTGTCTTCAAGACAATTACATGAATATTCAAATCAATTTCATCCACTACGGGGGATGGGTTTTATAGTGTCTTCAAGACAATAACATGGATATTCAACTCTTCAATTTCATCAATTTCATCCACTTCGGGGGATGGATATATATATAATATATTTGCGCTTGTTCATCAAGAATATTTAATTTTTCTAAAACATTTTATAAGAAATAAAAGAAAGAGAAGAAATAAAACAAATATTTACAAATATTCAAAGTAAATATCATCTCCATCATGAAAATTTATATAGCATAATCAAACTTGACACCTTCAGGGTGAACAAGAAATAAGAGATATGAAATTTCATGGTTCATGGAATGATTAGCGAATTTCAGATCGACATACGACAGGTATGTGATGATCATCAAACTTGGGCTCAACGTACGACAGGTACGGGGTGTTCATAAAACTTCATCTCGACGTACGACGGGTACGCGATGTTCATCGAACTTCATCTCGATGTACTACGGGTACATGATGTTCATCGAACTTCCTCTCGACGTACAATGGGTACGCAATGTTCATCGTTCAACGACTCGACGTACAACGGGTACGTGATGTTCATCGTTCAAGGGCTCGACGTACGACAGGTACGCGATGTTCATCATTCAACGCATCGACGTACGATGGGTACGCGATTTTCATCCCTCAATGGCTCGACGTATGATGGGTACACGATGTTCATCATTCAATGGCTCGACGTACGACGGGTACACGATGTTCATCATTCAACAACTTCTGGTGGTGTAGTTTTTTTATTCACTTGATGAGTGATGTTTGTCTCGAAATCGACCACATCGGTTATTAATCAAATACATTTTCTCCAGGGAATGAAGTGAAATTTGTCAACCACGAGTCATTACAGCTCTTCAAGAGCTCATTATTTTTCCCGCAGAAAAAGATTAAAGAAATCATATATTATTTTCAGATTTATCAAGAGGGGAAAAATAAATGTAACATTATCTTAAATATAAAATAAGACTCACCCTTTTGATGTATCACTTCGAATGAGTGGACCTGATGCACATGCGAAAGAGTATGTCAAAAGAATAATGTTTATAAAAACATGTGACATACCTTTTTCCCACAAATTTCTTCTTATGCCGATGATGGGGATAAAGGCAGCAACGTCACGATGTGCAATGCAAAGAAGAAGATCGTGTTGATAACGTGTTATGAAATTGATCGAACGCCGATTGAAACCACGAAACATTTCGAAACCGGAAATGTAAGATCGATCGTAGGCGAAGCGCATCGTTGAGAAAGCGGATGTCGTATTTGCGTATGACGATGACGACGACAAATGGAAATACAAATACAAGAGAAATACAAGAAGTAGAGAACACAAATGTAGAGCCAACAATCCATCATCCTTTCATTAATCATATCCTTGTATTTATAGTGTACAAAGTATACCAAATTTGGCATATGAAAGGTTGGGCACATGAAGGGGCTCATTGGGAATGGGAGTTAACATAATTATGACATTCATATTTAATGTTTCATAACAGATTATTTATAGTTACAATTTTAACTATAAATAACTATATATATGTAAATAATTATAAAATTATAATAAATATATTTATTATACTACTTATAAAGTTATAATATAATTAAATAAATATATTTATAAATATTTACACATATTTATAAATGAATACAAATATTTATAATTATAATTCCAAAATGAATATAGATATATTTTAATAATTAAAAACTTATAATAAATATATTAATTATATATATTTGTATACAAATATTTATAAATAAATACAAATAGTTATAAATATAATTATAAATAAATGTAGATATATTTAAATAATTAAAAAATTATAAATATATTTTATATAATTTTATAAATTTTAAATAAATATATATATATAATTAAACCAACAAATATATATTTATTTATTATAATTTGTAATTACAAATAAATAAATATATATTTATTTGTTAAAAATATAAATAAATAAATATATTTATTTAAATAATTATTAATTTATAAAAAATACATTTAATATTTTAAAATATAATTATATATATAATTAAATAATTATATTTATAAATATATAGAAATATTGATAAATAAATAAAAATATTTATATTCACAGTAATAAAAAATACATATATATTTAAATAATTATAAACTATAATAAATATAATAAATATATGTTTTAATAAAATTATAAAATTAGAAATATTATTTTTTATAATTTTATATTTATTTAAATAAATAAATAAATATATTCATTTATAATTATAATTACAAATAAATGTATATTCATATAATTATAAAAGAATATATCTATATTAATATAAATAATTATAATATTATAAGAAATATAGTTGTATTTATTTATAATCTTGTAAATATATATAATTAATATAATTATAATGTATATTCTAAGATTATTAATTTTATATTTATATTTCTTAGAATTTAACAATTATTTGAATTATAATTTTATAAATAAATATATATATATAATTATAAATAAATAAATATTTTTTTATCATATATACAATTTTATAAATATATATATATATATATAATAAATTATAAACTTAATATCTTTTGCAGCACTTATTTAGCGATGATAAAGGGAGGCCTTTATCAGCGCTAAAAAAGCGCTGAAAAAATGGGTCTTTATGAGCACTATAAATTTAGCGTTATTAATGGAATATCTTTATCAGTGCTAAATAAGCGTTGATAAAGGTATGTTTTAGCAGCGCTTTATATTTTCACCCTGTTAAAACATACTTTTATCAACATTTTTAGCTACCACTAATAAAATGTTCACCGAGTTTTATAAAAAAAATAATAACAGTCCCTTTAATTCTCACACCCCTCAAGATCTCACGGAAGCTGACCCCTATGCCGCCGACCTCTACTCTACCCCGACCCCCTTTCCTTCACCGTCGACCCCTCCTGTTCCATCACTTCTTCCATCGTTGAAAACTCCTCCTCTGTCGTCAACCCACATCTACTTTGAACCCTCGCTCACCGGTCCCTCGTCACTCCTCTGCCGCAAATCTACCTCCGCCACGAACCCTCATCCGCTGCTCCTCCGCCGTGAACCCCACCTTCGCTGTGAAGCCCTCTATTTCCGTTGTCGCTACCGTTTCCATTACCACTACTGCCTACCCCAACTCCGCCTTCATCGAAACCTACAGATTCCATCAGAAGGGTATGCTATCACTTTATTAAAAAGGGTTTAATTATAAATTTCCACACTTACTAGGAAACATGTGGGTTGGTTTTTTCTATAGGCTATTTCCTTTTTATGGGATGTGTATTGATTACTATTATTTGTGGTTTGTATGATGTTATTGGTGGATATTTCATTATATGGTGCTAGAGGTGAGATGAGGTTTATTTATTATGTTTTAATATCAATTTACAAATGGATCATGTTCAAATTGTTTCGTAGCTATGCTTTTACTATGCCATTAGAACCCAAGGTAAACTTTGTTACTGATATTTTGTGTATCATAGTGACTGAACATTATTCATTTATTGCATTTCCCATTTAGAAAGTGATTTAATTCCCATGTGTCATCACCTATAGTGTAAGGGATGTGATATCCTTTTCTCTTTCCCGATGGTGTTGGTATATATGGGAACCCTTGGGTTGTTGATTCTACTGGTATATGTCTAATATTTTCACATCCTATGATCTGGTGAGATTCCAATGAGGATTTTTTATTTGACAATATTATCTTTGAGATCCCCAAAACACAAATTATTTTCATCACTTTTTTCATTTCATGGGCATGTTATAGTAATTTAAGTTTTTTTCCTATTATTAATGATAGTGGCACCACTTCTACAATAATCACGAGAGCATCACAATTGAAACTTGTTGGATAAAACATTAACTTCTTTTTCTTAGATGTTAAGAGTGGTGATAACCCTAAATCCAACTGACTTGGCTTTTGTGGGATGAAAAACACTAGATATAAAATTATCTAATATTTATCATCAATGGTAACTTTAGAATATTTTGGACATTATCCTTTCAAAATGAACCTTCTAATTCAATCAATTTCATTAAAATCCATTTATTTCAATAATGATTGATTTGTAACTAGGATATGTGTATACCTAGTGGGTGGGGACTTCAATTTTTCCTAGGATTCCCTTTGAATGTTTTCAAAAGGATGAGTACCATGTCTCTTTCCTTTTTGAGTTTGAGTTTATGCAAGCTGGACTTATGAAACTGATGTTTATGATCAATCAATTTTGACCAAAATGACGAAGGTGTTTAATGTCATACGAATTTTAGAAAAAAAATGTGGTGATCTATATAATAACATAGTGTAGGTAAACATGTCATGATTGGAGAACCCAATACTAGTGTATAAATCATTTTAGAGAGGTTCACATAGTTTATGGTTATAGATCTTGTTTTAGAAAAGGTTATGTTGTTTATTTAATGGTTTGTGCAAGGTGAAAACTCGACATGAATGAGTAGTGAAATATAATAGTATAAACAACCTTAGGAAGGGGTTCATGGAATTTATGGACATAGTACACAAACTAATGATGATGGGTATGATGTTACTACCAAAATGGGCCACAAGATTAAGGAGAGCTCTTACTCCTTTGAACAAGGAATGAGAAAAATGTAAATCATAAATCATGTTATCTGAATTAGAATGTAGTTTGAATTAAATATATTTTATCCATTTTTAGTGTCTAAGATTTCAAGACAAGATATTGATGAGGTTACTATATTATGGGGAAGGGGGTATGAATCTTAATAATTCATTGAATGGGTCTAATATTGGTGGTTGGGATGTTAGGAAATATCCAATTGATCTCTCTAAGAAGTTTAAAGGCCATCTAAGATGAACCGTGTTCCATGTAGTTAAAATTTAGTTGAAATGGAATTGTATTGAGTGAAATTTAAGATCATATGATGAAGAAATTTATGGAAAGGTATTTTCAGAGATGTAGATCATACGCAATATGTTATAGTCTTGCCTTAGTGCCGAGTTAGTGGAGAAAACCCTACACGAGTTGATAAAGTCTCATACACCATGTTTAAGATGGAGATTAATTAGGGTGAAACTGATGACTAAGTATAATATATGAAATATAGATATTGTTAGTTGAGAAAACCCTATGAAAAATAATACCATATATTAGTTTAATACCATAGTTCTTCTTTTTTTATTTTGACTTGAGACGTGATGTACTTAAATGGATCAGGAAAACAATATAGTTTTTTATAATGATGTGTGGCATTGGGAAATTATTTGTGTGAAAAGAATGAAACTCGAGAAATATGTAATGGGTTCAGGATTATAGATTTTCTTAGGTGTATTTATAATTGAAGTAACCAATAGTACTTCATGTGAGAGAGATATATACGTTGTTCGTGGGGGTGTACAACGAGTTGATTTGGTGTGAGATAAGGATCATTGTTATAATGCAGTGTTTGTAGTAAACTGGAACATGATTGTTTCATGGTTGTGAGAGTGTTCATTAACTATGGAACATATCTGTTAGGGACTTTGGTGTTTTGGTAAAGGATAATTGATAAACTGGATAATGGAAGCATAGATAATGGATATCCAATGGTGGGGAGAACAATATCATACACTTTTCGAAAATATCATTATTACACCTAATTTTGGAATAATGTGATGGAATCATACAACACTGATTGATTTGAGATGAATCGAGGTGTTTTCTGTGTATATTTTATAAAGTGAATCTATTGGGATCTATGTCTTTGTGAAAATGCCTAAGTGGCTCTTTTTAAACGATTCAAGTGTTTTGAAATGTTTCTTAGAGAGATGTAGCTCATTTTAAATGATTAAGATTTTTGGGTCATTAATTTTTTATTGAATGCTTTTAAAAAATGAATTTAGGTTTTTTGAAAGAGTTTTTTGAACTGATTGATTTATTTTAAAAAGGGTGTGTTATTTTAAATAGGAATTAGTTTAAATGGTTGGTTTTTTAATGGGATTTCATGATTTTTTAAATAGTTTTCAAATGACATTTGAACTGTAGTTTTTTCATAATATTTTAAGTTTATATTTTTATAGAATTAGGAAAACCATTACATTATATCAGTATTTTGTGTATTTATTTTTTCAAATACTAATATCACCGAAACAAATAGGATGGATATGAATAAAGATTGCATGGATGCCAATAATTTGATAAGAGAATATGAAGATGGAGTGAAAGTGTTCACCATGTTTTCAAAAGACCATGAATATGACCCTTCTCAAATCATTTGTTCGTGTTTACGCTATTGTTATTCAAGAAAAGTTATTCTAGTGGAGTTGGAAGAACACTTGATATGTCACGGAATAGATCAAAGTTATAAATGTTGGAATAAACATAGGAAAAAAGTGAATGTAACCAGTGGAAGGGATAATAGTGCATTTTAAGGATCATATGACATGATTACAAGTGTGGACAATGAAGAATAATATTTTGGGGACGTGATTATAGATGTGAATGATGATGAATACCACATTGAGGAAATAATAGGGACATTTGAAGATGAACTTTGTGATTTTACAATATTGTTTGAGCAGTTAAAGATTTGTGAAAAAATGACTTTTTATGGTGGTTGCACTAAATATACAACATTTTCAACTGTACTAAATTAGTATAATTTGAAAGAAAAAAAAATGATGGAGTGATGCTAGTTTTACAGAATTACATGCTCTCTGGAATGACATGCGGGCAGAAGATAATGAGCTCTCGAGCCGAACAAACGATGCCAAATGAATGCTACATTTGATGGGTATGATCTCTGAACGAATACATGCATACCTGAATGACTGTATACTATTTTTCAAGAACCAAAAATCACTTAGTGAATTCCCAATGTGTGGTGATTCTCAATACAAGAAAGATGATTCTGATCCTATGAATGTTGTATGGTATTTTCCAATCATTCCAAAAATTAGGTGACTTTATGAAAGTCAGGAGACAGTAGGGAAATTAAAGTGGAATGTAGATAGAAGAAATAAATATGGGAAACTACGTCACCTGACAGACTCTCCTCGGTGGAAGAGAATAGATCATTAGTATCCTGATTTTGTAAACGAGTTGAGAAACCTTTGTCTTCTGTTATTTATAGATGGAGGGAATCCTTTTGGTTTTCCAAGAAGAAATCATAGTACATGGTTGGTTATTTTGGTAAATTATAACTTTACACTATGGTTATGCATGAATAGAAAACACATCATGTTATATATGCTTATATCAGGACAGAAACAACCAGGTAATGATATTGATGTTTATTTGGATCCATTGATCAAGGATTAGAAATTATTGTGGGATTTAGGAGTTAAATATTATGATGCTTATAGAAATGGAGATTTCACATTGAGAGCCATGTTGTTTGGGATGATAAATTAATTTCTTTCTTATGGTAGTTTTTTAGGATATCGCATTAAAGGAAGTCATGGGTGTCCTATCTACAAACAAGGTACATAGTCAATTAGTTTGAAACATTCATCGAAAACCATATTTACAGGACATTTCATATTTCTACCCCGATGCCATAAGTATCGATCTTAGATGACATCATTCTATGGAAGTTCAAAAGAATGTACAACACCATCTCCACTAACTGGTGACCAACTATTTGAGAAAGTAAAAGATATGGTCACTACTTTTGGTAAACCATTTTCGACAAAACATACAATAACTAGTTGGAAGAAGTGATCAGTTTTATTTTGAACTACTATACTGATTTTTTTTTACATCAGACACATTCTTGGTGTTATTTATGTTGAAGAAATGTATAAGACAGTGTCATCAAAACATTGATAAATGAACCCGGAAAAAACAATGGATAGAATTAAAACTAGGTTGTACATGGTTGACATGGGAATACAAGAAGAGTTGGCGCAAGTGAGGGGTAAAAAATGAATTTTTCTTCCTCCAGCTGCTTACACTCTTTCCAGGTAGGAGAGATATAAATTTTTCAACTTCTTGAATGATGTAAAGGTTCAAGAGGGGTATTCATCAAATATCAACAACATCGTGTCAATGACCGATTTAAAGTAAAAGGGTCTGAAATCACATGACTACCACATTTTGATGAAAGATCTATTTTTTAGAGATTTTTGTTGTATTTTTTCCAATAATGTATGTTATATGTTAACAAAGATCTATTTCTTATTCAATGATATATGTAGTAAAGATATAGACCTGAAAATTAATGAGTATGGAAAGAGAAATTTCCATCATATTATGTGAATCAGAAATGTTCTTCCCAATTACATTCATTGATATGATAGGTCATTTGATGGTTCTATTGGTGAGAGGGATTTTACTATGTGATCCTCTACACTATAGATGGATGTACCCCATTGAAATGTATATGAAGATTTTTAAAGGGTATGTCAACAATCGAATTCGACCAGAGGGTTGTATTTCTGAGTAATATATTGTTCAAGAATCCATTGAATTTTATATTGAATACCTATCCGGTGAGGAAAGAATTTCTCTACCAAAATCTAGTCACAATGGGCGTCTTGCTGGTGAATGAATTTCTGTAAGAGTGGTTGTCACAATCAATATTATAGATTGGGAGAAGGCCCACATTTACATTTTACATAACAGTTTTGAGGCTAACCCATTTGTCGAAACCCACAAATAAATACTTCAGAAGTTGAATCCATCAAGGGATGAAAAATGGATATCAAATACACATATTAAGCAGTTTATTGAATGGTTTCGAGACCTTATATTTAAGGATTTAGATGAAAATATAGAATTAATTTCAGAATTAATTCAATGGCTAGCCGAAGGACCAAGTGTATATGAATTATCTTATACTTCTTATGTAATTAATGGTTATACGTTTGATACTAATGATCATAATGAAGGCAGTACCATGAAGAATAGTGGAGTAACACTTGTGGCTGAAGTGATGGATTTTTCTGGTGCTAAGGAATGAAATCCAATTAATGCGAATATGTCATACTTGGGCATTATCAACCAAATATGGGAGTTGGATTATACGAACATTCAAGTGCTGATTTCTCAATGAATGTGGGTTGATAATAGGAGTGGTGTTTAAATAGGTCAGTTGGGATTTGTGAATGTTGATTTCAGTAAGGAAGGATAGAAAGATGAACAATTTATACTAGCATCATAGTTCTTATAAGTATTTTATGTTTCATATCCCACAAACTGAAATTGTTCAATTGTTCTATTATCCACCAAAACTGCTGATGGGTAAGATGAAAATTCAAAGGAGTATAACCCTTTAATTGGGACATCACAATCATTTCCCAGTGGTTCCAATGTAGATGGAGATCTTTATGTCAGAGGAGACTACAGTGAAGGGAATTTGATAGTCGATAGAGGTGTAAAATCCCTTCATCCTAAAAAAAGGAGTGTTTAATAACCAGGTTATATATTTTTGAAAATTTATATCATCTTACCTTATGTTATTACATGTTCTCTACTACATTAATGTAATCTAAATTAAATGTTTAACCACATATGTAGATAATGTCTTTTGTATGTAATGATGCTTCCAATCTTGGGACCTAACAGGTCTCTCAATCTGCTGCTGGTCGTAGTGCAGAGGACCAACATGTTTCTCAACCTTTTCCTACTGCTTCTCACAGTATAGAGGTACAACCACCATCAGCATATTCTAATTCAAGCGCTCTAGAGGAACATATTAATGATGTTGAAAATGAAGAAATGGTATGCAACGAAACACTGAGGGCACAAAAAAATAAGAGTGTCATAGTTTGATGGTGTTAGAAAAAATCCTTAAGAAAAAAGTGAAAGGAATCAAATATGATGTCAGATGGAATAAGAGGGGTCAACATGTTAACCCCAACAAGTCAATGTTCAGCAGTTACATTGAAATATTCATAAAGAAAGATGTGCCGATTGATGTACAATAATGGAACCATGTTGTGATCCAGCTTAAGACACTGATGTGGGGAGATATTATAGTAACATTATGATATTATTTCTTTAATTTACTAAAAAATAAAAGAATGAAACAATGACTTACTCTTAATCATCCCTTATAGAGTGCATTTATAGTTGATGAATCACACAAGGACTATGAATTAAGGGTTTCTATAAGGATTCACAGTGGATTTCACACAATTTTAATGAAATATTATCTTAAAGATACTAAAGGGAAAATAATCTCGCACCCACCTCGTAATTATGCATTCATGATAACCCAAGGAGTTTGGGATGCGTTTACTAGCCGTCATGTGAAGCAGTCTTTTTAGGTACAATGTGTTTGGTAATATGTTGTTTGATGATACATGTATTCATCACTTTGATTGATGGTTTTTTATTTATGAAACAAAAACTATGTACTGAAATAAGAAATGATTAGAAAAACCAGTGTACCCATACCGTAAAGCAAGAATGGGGTACACTTCACTTGAAAAAAATTAGTATGTATTTTAAATATACCGTAACACTTTTATGTGTCATAAAAGAACACCATAACTATGTTTATATGTTTATATGAAAATTTATGAATCCAAATCCAATTTCACTTCCATTCCATTCCATGTGATATGGAAGGAGGAGCGTGTAAATAAATATGGGATACTAATATAAGAAAACACACAAAAGAGTGGGATAAATGTGTAAGTATGACATAATAAATATTTGTTTTTATTTAAATAAATATTACAAAACAATGATCACTTATTTTACAATATTTTCTATCTAACATAGTCATAGTAATTATCAACATCCAATCCAGACACAATCATACTTTTGGTGGATTTGAAAAATCCAAACATGTATGGTTGTGTCAGAGGTGCGGGTTTTGGGATGACACCCCGAACTATTTTTTAGAAAAAAAGAAGAGGAGGGTCAAATTTATGAAATAAAAATGACGAGAGAATGATTAAAAATCCTCAAATAAAATATGTAATTTCAGAGAGAGTTCATTGAAAATATTATGGAAGGGGGAAAAGAGAAGAAACAACTCAAGAGAAACCGCGCATGAAGATCCCACCCCACCCCCACTAGCTTTGAGCCGAGCTATTCCCCTCAAAGACCAATCTTAGTAGAGGTAATAAATATTATAATTATTGTTTACATGAATTATGAATAAAATAGTCACTAATACCTTTCTTATACTGATATTATATCGGGTGAAAATGTTTGTGACTTATATCTATCAACCCCCACCAATCTCCTTGTAGCGAGGGCTACGGTGTTCAATATCCATAATGTCATGCTACCCAATAGACCAATTAAAACATGTCTTGTCAAAGAGTTGATTAATGTATCCCATGATCTGAGCACCTAGATACCTATTCCAATTGAAGATTAAGATATTCATAAGGTCGAGATAGCTCCTAGAACATTCATTACAGGGCCTTCATAGCTTGTAAAAAACATATCGGCAATGAGGTATTCATTTCCAATTTATTTTTCAAGATAAAACGTTAAAATTTAATAAAAAAGGTCTGAACCAATGAATTTTATGACACACGGACACATGGAAGGAGTGGAAAGATAGAACAACTCCAAACAATATCAATGATCAACCAAATGATAAAAACGATCTACAGAAATCACCTTAATCACGCCCATTATATATCAACATTTATTATCATTACAAGCTCATGTGAATACGAAGTTGAAAGATGGTGGGTTTCACAAAATTCATTTTGATGAAAATATGTAAAGCGGGGAAGATCCATATTTCATTAGTTTTGACAATGTAAGAGAAATCTTCGAGTATGATTGGCTAGGCGGCTCAGTTCTAAATGTATACATGAGTTTTTTTTTCATGATTTGATTTTCCAAAAGATGATATACTATGATAATTATGACTAAATACATTTCATATTTTTTGCAGGTGTATATATATAAAAAATTGAAGGTATTTCCCCATGAATAAAAATTTGGACTTGTTAGCCCTTAGGTAACCTCTACAGAACAAAAATAAAATAAAATCCAAGAGAGAGAGGGTGAAATAGTGGTATACCTTCTCAAATCATTTAACAAAAAAACTATAGGTGATAAACTCTTATTAATACCAATGATGTAGGGGTAAAACTAAAAAATTTAATCATATCAAATATATTTTAATTTCTTTCATTACTTATTCTTTTTTGAGTTCTTAGGAAGAATTTGATGCTCATTACTTTTAATTTGGATACTCCAAATATTTATTTCCCGGATTCAATGCGTGGATATCCAAAAATCTAACCACACATAATGGCATTTTTCAATTTGTAATAAACTACATCAAAAAATTTATAACTAAACATCTAGTTATATAATTTATATTATCTTCAAATGAGTATTCTATTATGATAGGGAAGTGTGTGAATATCTTCTAAATCATGGAATGAGGCCAGGGGAAAATGACAAGGAAAATCACAAGTACTATTATTGGATCCAAATTAGGGTATATATAATAAGATTTAACTATCCAAGAACATATAAAAAAATTATTTTTTTTTCTCAAAGTTTCTACATTCTCCAAAACAAAAAAAAACGGTAAAGAATGCAGTTATTATATTTGTAAATTTATGAAAGAGATCATATTACATGAACAAACCAACATCCCTAAAGAAGTATTTTTTAATATAATTACTATTT
Organism: Viscum album; assembly: GCA_963277665.1. NCBI lineage: Eukaryota > Viridiplantae > Streptophyta > Magnoliopsida > Santalales > Viscaceae > Viscum > Viscum album. The sequence continues at coordinate 1,521,470,336 of OY728119.1, forward strand.
AATTTAAATTATTTATTAATCCTTTTTTTATTTTTATTTTTTCATTAAAACCATGATTTTCGATAAGACTCCAATTCAATAGATGAGATCAATTTGTTTAGAAATGAATGGGAGTCATACCTGAAGGAAGAATGTACAGAAATAGCAAGAATGTGTGACCGATATGCTTCTATGTGTCTATTTTTATATAAAATTGCCAGTATTTTTTTGCAAAAAGAACAAGTGCCATACTGAAAACTGAGCAAACACATTATGACTGATTTTATACTTTAGGAAAACGATTCATATGTCATTTTTGACGTGTAAGAATCAACCAAACCAAAATTTGACACATGGTGTGACTCTTATGACTTTAAGTGTGAATTTTTATAATAAATTAACAATAAATTAAGCAAAAAGAACAAGTGACGTACTGAAAACTAAAGAAACACATTTTTATTATTTTGATACTTTAGTAAAACAAACCATGAGTCATTTGTGACATTTAGGAATCAACCACACCTCAATCCGATGAAAGGTTTGACTGATGTTACTAAAAGTGTATGTTATCAGTTTAAAATTGATATTTTAGCGCAAAATGTGTCACTCATTGAAATCCAAGAAAACCCACTCTGATTGTCTTCATAAATTAGAAAAAATATTAATAAGTTCATTTTGATGTGTATAAAGCAATATCATATCAATCCGACTCACGATGTGATAGGTATGACTCCAAATCCATGTTTCAAGTTTGAAATGATATTTTAGTAAAAAAATACAACTGACATACAAAAAACTGATAAAACACATTCATATTTCTTTGTTACATTAGGAAAACGATCTATAATTCATTTTTGATGTGTAGGAATAAGCCGTACCTCAATATGATGAATGGTTCCATTGGTACGACTCAAGGTGTCTCTTTTTAATTTAAAATGGACAATAATTTTAGTAAAAAAAAACACAATTGGCATACAAGAAAACCATGAAAACACATTTTTATTGTTTTGATAATTTAGTAAAATGATACATGAGTCATTTGGGAAATTTAGGAATCCAACCCACACCAATACAACACACAATGTGACCAATATAAATCAAAATGTGTATTTTTATTTAAAATTGGCATTAATTTATGTAAAAAAGAATAAATGACCTATTGAAAACCATGTAATAGCATTAATATTGTTCTGATACCTTAGGAAAATGATACATGAGTCATTTTTGACATGTAGGAATCAATCGTACCTCAATAGGATTCACGGTGTGACTGGTATGACTAAATGTGTATGTTATTAGTTATAAATTTACATTTTAGCTCAAAATGTGTCACACACTAAACACCAATAAAACGTTTTCTGATTGCATTCATATGTTTGGAAAATTATTATTTATTCCTTTATGACATGTTTGAACTAATATCAAATCAAATCCACATACAATGTGATCGGTATGACTCAAAAAGTGTGTTTCCGATTTGAAATGATATTTTAGTAAAAAAACTGAACTGGCATACTAAAAACTGAGAAAATTCATTTGGATAGTTTTGATACCTTAGAAAAATGATCCATGAGTCATTTGTGATGTGTATGAATCAAACACACCTCATTCTGACAAATGGTGTGACCGATATAAATCCAATTGTGTTTTTATTTGAAATTGAAATTAATTTAAGTTAAAAGAACAAGAGACATAATAAAAACCAAGAAAACACATTAGGATTTTTTCGATACATTAAGACAATGATCCATCAGTCATTTTTTATATGTATGAATCAAATGGACCTCAATCCGACACATAGTGTGACCTGTATGACTAAAAGTGTCCGTTATCAGTTTAAAATTGACATTTTAGCTCAAAACGTTTTACTCACTGAAAAACAATAAAATCCCTCTAATTGTCTTCATAATTTAGGAGAGTGATTCAAAAATCCTTTATGATGTGTATGAAGAAGTCTCATATCAAACTGATGCATGATGGGACCATTATGACTCAAAATGGCTGTTTTTGGCTTGAAATGATATTTTTGTAAAAAAACACAACTGTCATACTAAAAACTGAGAAAACCCATTTAAATTATTTTGATAATTTAGAAAAATGATCCATGAGTCATTTGTGATGTGTAGGAATTAAACAGACCTCTATCCGACAAATGATGTGACCAATATAAATCCAAATATGTCATTAAAATTTGATATTAATTATAATAAAAAATAAGGGACATACTCAAAACCAAGAAAACCTATTCAGATTGTTTTTTTATTTTAGGACAATGATCCATAACTCATTTGTGACTTATAGGAATCAACCTCACCTCAATACGATGCATGATGTTAGCTTTATAACTCCAAACATGTATTTTTTATTAAAAAACAACATCTTATTAATGTATTATTTGATATTAATGTTCTATTTATCTCTTTATAGTATTACTATTATAATATTTGTTTTCTTATATAGGTGGAACATGTTGGTGGAGTTGGGATGATTTTTTCAGCAACTAATACCATGGGTTGACATTTTTGAGAGGTGTTCACAGATTCCAAAGAATGAAACATTAATTTTTTAATTGTTTGATGGATAATTGTAAATATAATTATATAAAACATTGTTTTAAATGTATATAGAATTGTTTACCAAACCATTGTGTGCGCTGATTTGGTCTTGTGTGTGCTGTCTAGGTGTTGTTTTTTGTAGGTGGTGTGTGTGCGCTGTGCAAGTGCTGTCGATGCTGTTTATATGTGCAGGTGCTGCTGGTGGGTGTGCTATTATATAAATAGCACATCACAGGAAGTAAAGTCTTTATCAGAGCTATTTCAAGTGCTGATAAAGGCCCCCTTTATGAGCGCTACTTCGAGCGTTGATAATGGCACCCTTTATAAGTGATGATAAAGTGGTCTTTTATCAGTGCTAAAAATAACACTGACAAAACTGTTATTTATTCACGCCAAAGTAGCACGGATAAAGGGGGGCCTTTATGAGCATTTTTTAGTGTGGATAAAGGAAACTCTCTATCATCATTTTTTAGTTCTGTTAAAAGGGACCTCCCTTTATCTTCGCTGAGAATAACAATGCTTTTCTAGTTTTGTTAAAAATGTTATCTAGAACTGATAAAAGCACTATCTGTAGTAGTGAAAAATGACAGGTGATATTAATAAAAAGATCATAGGTTCTAACATTACTATCAATCCAGATATGGATAAAGAATATGAAATGATGGAATATAGATTAATCCTTAAACTCTTGAGATGTATTGGTTTTTATGAGTGGGTCTTTGACTTACGCTTCAGGTTTATTTCCCCCCTTGGTTTGAATTTAATTTCACGGGGAAGAAATATGGGTTTTTATGTGGGTTTGAGGCATAAGATAATGTGACCCTCATTCCCGAAGCATGTTCACTAAGGATCAGTATACTTTCTATTGATATTTAATAAAAATCATCACCAAGGGATATATCAGACCTTTTTATTATATGCTGAACATCAATGGACAACCTCACTTATTATTTACGGATGATCTACTTATACTCATGAATGGAAACAATATAACTATTCAAGATCTTAATTGTGCCATCAAATTATACCGCAAGTGGAGTTTCCTGATTATTAACCAGGATAAAAGTAATGTATACCTCCCGAAATCATGCTTTGATAGAATATGGAATAAAATTGAAGATTAACTGGGTTTTCATAGAAGACCCTTTCGAATAGAGTATTTGGGTTCCCTAATCTCTCTAGGTCTGATCCTTATTCAACACATTTATCAGACCGTATTTTCATTTGAAAAAACCGGTTAATTTCCTTCGGTGGCCACATAACATTGGTCAATAGTGTAATTATATTTCTATACATGTCATATCATTCCCCATTGAACCCAAAGTTGTCTTGTTGAAAATAGATAACATTTTAACTACCTACAAATGGGATGCCCATGATGAGGGAAAATATCATTGGGCCTCATGTGAAAGGCTTGAAAGGGTGATTGGTAATGGAGGTAATGGGCATAGGAGCATCTATGAGACCATGTTATTCATTAAGTGAGGTTTTCATGAGTATTCATGTAGGGGAGGTCACTATGTGCAAACATCACGATTAAAAAATATGGAATAGGCAATGATAATTTGGGGAAGGTTATCCAAGATCTGTGACACTATTTAGTGAAAAATTCCCACACTAAAACCGCACTCCATATGGATCATTGAGTGCAGCTCAAGTCATTAATGGAATGCCAATTGGGTGGAAACTGAGCTGGCATTCTAGGGATGCTTGGAGGATGATATTTCTATCGGTGAAGCTTGTACCTTTCCATATTTTGTCCATGCCACCCCCAACTATAAAAAATATTATATTTTTAATAGCATTGAGATCAATTTTGAACCTGAAAAATTTATTTTTCCTAAAGCACCAACATGGTTCCTCTCAATGAAAATGTATTGATGTGCCCTGCATGCCAATGCCAATCATGATTTATGGGGAGGGTTACTATGGTGTAGAGATTTTTCGGTGAAACTAAATTTCCACATCACACATATAGAACCAATATCCCCCCACTGATGTCAGGGTGAGGCGTAAGGGAATATCCATCATAAACTGGTTCTGTTACTACGACAGTCCTGAGGAAGAGTCCATCATCCATTTTTTCTTTGAGGGAGAGCGAGATTCCTTTATTTGGAAGATATTTTTCATCTTAAAAAATTCAGACGAGTTGAATTCTGGAAATAATTTCCTTCTAAAGTGGTTCCAATGTTAATTCATGTAATGTTTTGATTTCCACTGGATCCCTTCCCATAGAATGTGATACTCTATTAAGAGCTGGTGCTATGGGGTTCCAATATTTCAGCCCCCCTGACTCTCTTTACGGGCCTTGCCACACCTCTCATAAAATTTATTAACATTGGATGGATGCATAATTTTAAAAGAACCTTTTACAAAACTAACTATAAAATTATATTAAAGGGTTATTCCATATCTCATCCCATAAGTAAAAAAAATTATTCCATGAAATATTTTTCCATGAACACTTATACCTGTCACTATATTGTAAATACCATAATTAAAAACAAGAATTAATTATAAAACCAAATTGTTGAAAAATAATAATAATAATGGAATGTCAATTAATTTTGATATGTTGTTTATAAAAATTTAATTATAAGATTCAATTACTAATTTTATTAATTTCTTTATTAATAATATTATCATTTTAATTAACATCTATCTGATCAATTTCAACCAATAATAATTCAATGATTCCATATCCCATTTTCAAAAGAATTGAAATCAATAAAATTTCATTAGAAACAAATTTAAAAATAATTATATAAATAAAAACTATTATTAGAGTTTAATGAACCACACCATATTATATATCCCCCTTTACTATATAATTTTGTTTCAATATATAATTAAGATTGAATTTTTCTCTAACACTCAATAAAATAGTAATTAAATCAATATATTTTATAAGTGAATTTTATAAAAACACTAGCTAATAATTGGTATACTCTTAATGCTCTCACTTTGATTTCTTTTTTCTATTCAATTTTTACAAATAATTAATATTAAATGATGAAAATACCATCAAAATAGAAATAAAAAAAATAGAGATAAAATAAATTATAAAAAAAACTAATAATAGAATGAATGAAAATTTTCATCAATTGAAATATCATAAAAGTACATAAAATCATACAACATTATAACCTTGATGTCTTTAATTCCATGAAATTCAAAAAAAAAATGTCATTAAAGAAAATTTATCTATTTAAAAAAAAAAATGTAGACTTCCAATGACCATAGTGCAGTGTTACTGAACAAAACATTATAAAACAATATCACAAGATTTTTTTATCGACAAATGATATTCCTCCTTTTTTCCTATATTGAATTTCTTTCATAGAGTTTAAATTACTTATTTCACAAAAAGAAATTCATCTAAATTACAATGTAAGATTATCATTAAGTTTTATTAGTATCCATTAATGTTATATCTCAAACATTTATAGTTATATATGGAAACTTATCCTCTTATTTTCTTTGAAAAATATATTATCGGGAAGCACAATCAACAAACCAAACGAACATGATGTCTTCATGAAACTAAAATTGATGTCAATAATTGATTTCAATATAAAACATTTCAAGATAATTGTTTCCTTCATATTTGGATAACCAATTTCAAACATTAAAATTGCTAATTAGAAATAGTATTAACTACCTTGTTTTTTATATATAGTTTCTTATATTATTTGGAGAAATTATGCGGTGATATTCAAGTTGTTATTTCATTTATTTTTTTATTTAATTTTTAAATTTTTCATATTTTTTCCATATATTATATAACTTTGATATTGTTTTTCCATCCACATGAATAATAAGTAATGAAACACCAATGAAACATTGTTTTTTATGCATTTCATGTGGATCATTAATATATGTTCTTCTCATTGCCTATATATTCCACCTATGACATTCTATTACAACTATTTACAATGTATATTCAGAAACCATTTTGTTTCCATATCCATTTTATGTCATGACTTTACCATTTCATATTTTAACACCCCAATACTAATTTTCTTACACATTTCATCACCAAATAACATCCAATCATTAAATATCAATATAATTCTGTAGTATAAATATCAATTGAAGATAAAATTAATTTTATGAGTTATATATGATATTTAGGTATCAAAATACATCCTAAAATATATTTTTTCACCCCTATAGTAGAAATAATTCTATAAAGAATAATTATCTAAGTAAAATAGGTGTTATTCTAATCAACCTGGAACATATCTATGAAAGGAAAATGTTATATAGTTGTAACATATTTATGTAATTTAATTTGTATACATTATAATTTTTAAAAAACTAAATATTTAAAGCACATTTATCTTTAGGGTTTTTCTTTTGATCCTATAGATTTGATATTGAGTTTCTATTGAAAAATTAAACACATCTTTCCAAAGAGGAAACTTTTTACTAGATATTGACTGAACAATTCAATAAAATAATCCATAGTACTAACTATATCCACGTAAATGTTCTTTGTTTTTATCTTCTATATAACACAATTATGTATTATATGAATATTCTATGATATTCCATTAACCTCATGAATTCTAAATGATAAAATAAAACCATTTTTATTAAAATAAATTATAAATTCATACTTTTAAAACCTTTTTAATATTATAAAAACATTGATCCATAAAATATATAGTAAAAATAAATTCATTAATATATTTTTTTATTTTTTTATTAAAATATTTCAAACATATTACACTTTGGGGTTCCACGTTTTCAGTTCTTTATATATTGTAAATATAAAAAATAACTGAATTATTAGTTCCTTTATTATCTGTATAGTTATAACCATAAAATTATTAAATATATACATTTTAATACTTCACATAGATTGAAAATGTTTTTAATATCCCAAACACATGTATTACTATCAATTTTAAAGCATGAAAATGAGGCATGTTTAGATTTTAAAAAAATATTCTTGTACCAAAAACTATAAAATATACCCCAAGGTGAGTATAAACTATTTCATAAATAAAATTAAAATAAATATTAGGGTATGATATACTATCATTAATTTTTTTCATAATCATTACTAATATTTTTTGAAATATAAAGTTTTAAATGTTGACCCATAACATTTTCTACATGCTTGAAATTATTCATTCCAGATATACTGATGTATTTATGTAGATACTTCTATTAAGATAATTATATCCATTTTCATTAATATCCATTAAAATATATGTACTAATTATTTTTAGCAGATACTATGTATTTTATATATAATTTATCTATTAATTTTTTTTACGTGGTTAATTACCATCATATGACCACAAGCTATCACAATTTCATAAATATACATCATAATGATTTTTTTTGTTTATATTGATATTTAAAATAAACATATAAAAACAACATATGATAAAATTATTTTTCATTTAATATTAAACAATATTTTTATATAATTTCCTATATAATATTTTTACACTATAAATAGACTTTTAATTCAATAAAATTTACCAAAATATGTTTATTCCAAATAGACTTTATGAGGATTCATATAAATATATTTCTTTATGTCACCAAGTTATAAAGTTTTATTAATGTACATTTGTTCCAAATGAATGTCAAGGGAATCATTAATATAAAAAATCAATATATTTAATCAATGATTAACCAATAGAGAGAATATATATTTTATCTAATCCATTATCTATTAGGAAGTCCATTTTCTATCAACCTAATCCAAAAAATAACTCAAATTTTCATTGAAGACACTTTTTTGAATATATACTTTTAACATATTACATAATTATTATAATATATTTTAAATAATACCATTTTGTGTTTTTTATTCAAGGATTAGATATCCTGATCTATGAGATTTACTAATTTCTGAGATCCCATATCTTTCATAACTTCCATATATTTTTTTGGTTTATTATATATTTCACCATCCATGTCAAATGCATATGTTTCTCTCTATATTTTTATAAACCTCACATAATTCTTGATCAACCTCATAGATAAGCCCCTGTTAAATAGATAATTAATACTTTTAACTGAATATTGAATGGGTTCTAGTGAAGATTCATTATTATGGGTTTCAACTATGCATAGTTATGGTGATGAAAAATTATATAACAATATCTAAATCATTGAATAATTTTTATTGTAATGTTATTTCATCATTTAATTGTGATTCATAGAGAAATGATTATTATTAATAATAATATATCTATTCACATAACATTTAATGGACTCATATTATATTACCGATAATTGTTAATCTTTATCCATATCATGATAACCAATGAAAATACAATTGATAACACGAGGTTCATGTTTTTAATCTATAATGAGTGCCATTATATCATACCAAAATATGGTAAGATAGACATACTAATATGGATTTCTAGATTTTTTTTCAATGACTATAAAATATAAATCAATTAAAGGAAATATATTCTTAATGTTTTTAACAACCGTAAAAAACAATTCATAATATTATTTAGGTAATAAAATATAAGAGAAAAAAAACATTAAACCAATTAAAGGATGATAATGTTTATCTATTTTTAAATTCTTTCTATTGGGGGTTTCTTTAATAGTATGTACCTTATAAATCCTTTCATGTTGAATAATTTTATGAACACATTTGGTAGGAATTCTAATACATTATTATTTATATGATTCTAAATAATATTTTTGGAATTTCAATATCATATTTTAAATTTTAAAATAATTATAATTAATAGATTTTATAATTAAAATATAGATCTGTGTTTTTATGGTGATCACTATGATTTATAAAAAATTAATTCTCCTATTTATGAGGGGGGGACTCTGGATGGTCCCTAAAAATATGAATGGGAATAGTTTATTTTTTTTGAAAAAAAATTGATTTTATATAATAAAGTAATAACTTTTAGAATTTTATAATAGAAATGAATATAAATTTTACCCATATCATTCAATAAAAATTGTCTTTAATGTTCAACCCAATCTCATTTACTCACATGGACTAGCCTTCCATTCTTTAAGAGTGTCTAATTTTAAATTACTATATTAGATACTCATTATTTTCCCAAGTACTTCCCATTGGGATATAGAAACCATTTTTAATGTGTCTATTTTAACAAATTGTGTCAAATTTATCGAATATATTGTATCCTATGAGAAACCTAATGGATCAAACTTACATATCAAAAATTCCCAAATAAATTAAATTCTTATTAATATTGGTAACTTGGATACTTTTTTAATTATTTTTATAAACTTGTCTTGGTTTTTTTACCATACATATTATACTCCTATAAAAGAATATCTTTTTTATATAACAATTTAGTATTTCCATCCATCACATATTTAGTTTTTATAAACCACATTTTCACATGAAACGTAAGAAAAGTGATACTAGATCCAATGGCCGAAACATTATCTATACTTAAATTGAGTATTTCATATACCACTATACAATCATATCAATTTTCAATAACTATTATAATATTTTTTTATTGATATATTATTCAATCAGTAAAATTTTTATTATTGTTTTTTTAATATTAATACTCTTTATAACAAAGGAAACATTTTATGGATTTATCTTTAATATTGAAAATACTTCTACTATTAATTTTTTTAATTATTACTATTTATTATTTTTATGTTACATTGGTTACAAGGATATTGTTTTCATATAATTCTGTAAAATAGGAGGTTGAAGGAAGGGTAGTTGTGCGTTTATTAAAAATCAAGGATAAGAATTAGTTTTTTTTCATGTTATTTGTCATGATATAAGTATTACATGTGATTTAATAAGATATAATGAAGTTTAAATGGGTAATTTAAGAAAAATGATAATATAATTCCTTAGGGGAGTAGATTATACCAAAGTGGAGGTGAAAAACATTATTTCATCATTGTTTTAAACATTTCGGTTAGAGTTTTGTGAAGAAGTGTTTATGATGATAACATTGCATCTAATGACTGATTACATAGGGTTATGTTTTTGTGAAATTGATCCATGTGAGGTACAATATATTCGAATGGTCCGCAACGAGTTTGACTGTTGAGCCAAAAACACCCAATGTCTTTCGCATCCATAATTCATGGACATTCCTTCTAAAGGTAGGTATTCATTGAATGATTTTTTCAACGACACTTACAAACTCACATTGGTCGAGGGGATGGGAACTCGGGCTCATAAAACCCTTTTGGAGGTAAATATTTCATATTCTGAGACTCTCTTATAAATGTTATCCATGGTCATATGTTCGTGAATCCTTTTTTCATTCCCATTCATGTGTATATGGATTTACCCTAGGTAAGATCGATCACATATACAGGTGGGTTTAGAATCATCTGTGTATATCTGAGGTTCTCCATCAATGAAGGTATCTGTATGTATCTGTGGTTCTTCACCAATTTTACACATTTATGGATGGATCAAGAGCTCCATGGACATTTATTGAGAAAAAAATGGTTTAAGCCATGTGATGAGAATATCTAGAGTGTATCATCATCTAGGGGATGAAAATAGTTTCACTGTTGGGATCAAAACAATAATATAGGTTTCCAATGTACTCTCATGATAGTAATCCGAACACATGTAGTTAAGTGCCACTTAATGGGACACATTACCCTTTATGTCTGTGAAACAAGGACCCAACCATTTAGTTCAATGTCATGAGTAAATGATGTCTATGAGGATGGTTCTTGGTTAGGATTTGTTGCGGGGGTTACGACAAGGTGGACCAAGGGACGCATTAGAGATGTGGTATTCTATGTAGACATGAACCACTCTGGGATGTTCTAGGAGAACATTAGGGTGGACTTGGGAGCTTGGTTTGGACCTCATTGTGGATTCATACGTATCCCGGTTTGTTAGGAATCAAATCCCAAGTAGTTTGGTATGATTGGACTTATACCTTTAAAGGAATAACAATTGAGTTGTAGGTTGGTACTTATGCATGGGAGCTAACTATAAAGGGGGCATGATTGGGGATTACATATATTGAGAAGTCCCATTGGTAGGGGATTTCTCCTAGATAGATTCGATGTGGGGATTAGAGATGGGAGATACCCATTTAAAGTTTGGAATCACATGGATTTCATGATCACCACTAATATATATGCCCATATGATTCATGATAAATCTAAGAAACAAGAAGAAGAAGTAAGTATGATGATTGCACAACCTTCTATATCCACTGATGGAATGTGATGGATCGCGAAGGGTGAGAGAGGGTTCTTTGAGTGTGCATGTTTCCTCTCCTATTTTCATATACAGGGTAGTCATGTTTGGTGATATATCTGAATAAATCCCCATATGAGATGAGGAGAAAGAGTACTACCTCCTAAATGAAATTTTAGGCGATTTCCTTAGGAATAGTTTCCTAGGGACTGGTTTTGGAAAAGGGGAGGACCATCATTCCTCATAAAAAGGAAACACAAGTATGATATCCACTGTTTATCATTGGTCCTCATAGAAGGGAAAGTAATGTGATTACCCTTAACCCATTGAATAGGAAGGATTACATGTGTATCCCATTTTTAGAACTCGGGTATCCATGAAAATGAAAAATTAGGGATATTCTAGGGATCCACCTCACTATTGGGGTTACCCATGTGACTCTGCATAACATGGGCATGTAAACTCAAAAGGGTGCACTGATGCTTTTGATGGTCTTTCATACAGGTTTGGTGACCTTGAGAGAGGATTTGGCCTAATTCTATTGAACTATCTTTTGGAGGTATTGTCAATGATATTATAAAAGAGAAAGGAAATGGTTCGATTCAGACGGAAGAACTCCCTAGGATACCCTATTCGGCATAGAATTTTATTATTCGGGTTAGGATTTCATCCTCATAGCATGTTGCTATGTGGGTAAGAGGAAATTCTTCATACCATGGTGGTATAGGGACTTGGGTTCCATCTATGTTGTGATTTTATATATAGGGCTGAGTTCCTTAAACGTAGCAATTTGATACGTGGTGAAGGGTTTCGCTCACATAGCTCCAGGCTATGCGGGATGTTTGATTGCAAAGGGGATATTGTTTCTGTTCCTTTCAGGAAGTATGTCCCCATTTTATGTGGGGATTTTAGTCTTCAAATGGGTTTATTTTTTCCTCTTTAATTAATTGAGGTGGTTTTTACCTATATGGAATTATCAAAGGAGTTCTTCTTTTATTGTGCTCACTTATTTCATTACTTCATCGATCAATCTATCTTCCTATCTTCATTGGTTGCACTCGAGTTTCTTTTATATAGAGTTGGAGGATCTAGATATTGGTGTAGTGGTGGACCACATGGGAATTTTTTGAAATCCCACGAAGGATTTAGTCATTAGGTGGCCTTTTTGGTCATCTAAATCCCCACCTGGATCAACAAATGGAATCATTTCATTTAAGAGAGCCGAAAACACTACCTTTATACAAGAATTATTTAATTTATTTTCATGGGGAAATCATTTTTGGGGGTGAATATCAGCACCCATTTTCACAAATGACTACATTTTTTTTGCAGGAACCACTGGATCCACCCCTTCTATTGTTTTGGTTCACAAATCATTCACAGGGAGGTAGAATTCCATGCAGAGCGATGGTCCATAAAGGGAATCTTTCTTAATGAAGTTACTTCCATTGTGACATTTCATATTCTATGTACATTTATCCTCTAACTATTCCTTCGATTTATATTTCTTCTTTTTTAAAATTGATGAAATTCTCTTCTTGCATATGGAACTTTTAGGACCTAATAAGAAGATATATCTATAAAAAATGTGATGATGTTCTATAACCTTACCAACCCATTGTGGTGGATAAAAATAAGTGTAAACCATTTTAATTAAAATAATGAAAAAATATGTTCATAAATATTCAATCCACATAGAGTATATGTATTTTAGGGAATAACCCATAATTATGATTATCATTTGACTACTTAATAAAACAATCATAATTTCCTATAGAAATCCTTATGTGAAATGAGGAGGCATAAAATGGATGTATAAGAATCTATGAAAGTCTTCATGTATGATTAAGTGAATTGGGGAATTCAAATTGGATATTAAAGTATATGAGGTGAATTTTCTATCAATTTTTATTATTTTTATTGGGAATAAGAAATAATTCACAATGTGATCCATCAATTAAAGAGTTTTAACTAGATTAGTCCACTTCCATATCAAAGAGATGTTTATAATATGTTTTGTCAAGGAATTGTTAAATCTCTAATGCTTAATATATTAAATTAGTGGGATATGTAGTTGAATATTTCATGGACTATAGAGGTAAAGTATTGAGGTGGAATTTACCATAGACATGGTGAGTGATGTTTAAGATATGGTAAACTATTTTACAAAAACAAATCAATGATTCATGATGATATGGATTTTGGTATCCTAATGGTTTTAAATTATGACATGAATTTATTTAAAAGGAAAAACATTAAGGTCCTATTATATTCTAACATGTTTAAATTCAATAAATTATATTTTTTATGTCTATAATATTGTTTTATAAGGATACAATATAGAGGAATGGTTGTGCTAAACCATAAAGAGAAAAAAATTCTATATCTAAATTTATGTGAAAACATTTATAGTATAGTGAATATATTAAATATATCTATCTTGATTTAGGAAATTCAATAAAAATTGTAACATTGTCAGTTATTTTGTGATGCTATTTTTGGTAGATACACTTATTAGAGAATATTGATTCATATTTTTTTCTTATAAATCATCCTTAAAGATGACAGTGATTGGGTAGAAAGTGATATTGACCCTTAGATCATTACTGATTCATTAAAAAATATGGGAATAAAAAATAATTAGAAGTGATAACACAAGAACATTTACACAATATAAATGCATGTTCCTTGGATTAGATCTTAAAGGTGAATCAAGTAAAACCCCTATTTAGATGAATTTACTTTTCTTACATAAAATGTGTTTGATGTTTGGGTTATTAAAAAATGTTCATATCATTATTTTCCTTGTGATAAAAATATCCATTAGAAGTTTGGAAATAATTATACAACTTATTTCACCACCATATTATATTGTATTTGGGATGTTGTGATTGAAAAAATTGGTGTCTAAGAAAGAAGGTTGAATCTTGGTTAATTTGTACATAATAAATTATCATTTCAGATAATTCCTTATTTGTTAAAGAAGACTCATTATATTATGGATGAAATTAACAGATCTAGATTAATCATATTTGATCACGTATATGGTCCCTTAGACACAATGATTACTCTAATTTTATTCGTATAGAAAAAATGAGTGATGCTATATGGCTATCTATGACTGATGTACATAGAAAAATACTCATCATTAATGTAAAAACATAAAATTTCATATCAATATCATTATAAATTTATATACATATAAGACGTTTGTGAGTTTCATTACTATAAAAAAATTTGGAAAAAACATTATAACATTTAATAAGGTGATAAGAAGGTCACAGTGGTGGTGTTTCTTGTGTTTCACAATAGGTTTTCTATTTTTAATATGAGTCCAAAAAAAATATTGACAGTTTATTTAAAAATATAATTAGGTTTTTTAGATATACTCTTGTAATTTGTGATTAGATGAATCATATAAATAATGTTATGTAAATTCCAAACATATTTTAACTATTATATAATCACTAGAAATCATATCTTAAAGAATAAAACCACATAAAACTATTTTTGAATGATTTTCATAGTATAAAAGTGGATTATGAATTATGGGTGAAACCCAAAATTACAACAAGTCATCAGTTGAAGTATATAGTGTTTATAGAAAAGAAGAAGGTTGATATACATGTTGATATAGATAAACAATATGATAAAATTAATGAATTCAAACCCATTATAACAAGAATTCTTAAGATAGGTCATGGTAAAAGATAATTTTAAGAAAATACACAATTGGATTTTGTTCAATGAGTAATGGTTAGAAATATCATTGTATGATATCTTAGAAAATAGGAATGTAAATAATGTTAAGTTGAATTCAGACAAAAACAATGATGGAAATTTCATCCTAAATTAAACTCTAAATCAAGAGACTTATCTTAAAAGAGTATTCCAATAATGAAAATTGTTATTGAATATGAAGATGTAGATGAGGAATGCTTTGAATAAGATTGATACTTTATTTTCAAATCCATATTATTTTATTGTGATAATTTTATAGAAGGAAGTCTCATAAAAAATAGAACATTATAGAAGATGATATTGATATATATTTAGAAAAATATTGTATAGTTGAGAAGAGTTACATATAATAAGAAAATAAAAGTAAAGTTGGTTGATTCCTGACATAATCATCTTGGTATTTCACCATGTCAATGATGTAAGCACTCGTTTAGTGAATTTTGTGATAGAAATGGAATATTTTCAATAAGTAACCCTAAAATTGATTGATTTGAAAAAATATAATGAAGGAAAAGATAACTTTATCTAATTAACTCAATGCTTGTATCGTAGAATAGAAAAATACGGTTGAGTCTCTATAAGATAAAATAATTATTAATATAATGAAACTTTTAAAGTAAATGAAATCATGTGGTTAATGGATTAATATGTTTTTTGAAAAGATCTCAGCTATTAATAAAAATATAATGGTTGAATAATGAATTAGAAGTGTTGAGATATAGTTGAATGATAAAAGATCCAATAACTTCTATTAGAATGGAATTGGTTTCAATGTGAACCATCTAAAATAATAGGAGTTATTGAAAAAGAGAAAAAAAGAAAATTTTTGGAAATATTTCATAATTAATGAGAGATTATTAATGAAAGGGGACATGTGTGGAATTTTCAAATATGTAGAGAGAAGGCAGTGAAAGCATATTCCACATGATGAATATAAATAGTTTTGGTTAATTTGGCCATAAAATTATGTATTTAATAGAGATGAAAACAACATGAGAGGTAAAGAACCCAAAAGTAATCACATTTTGATGAGAAAAGATCATAATTCTAAAAGGAGATATTATTTCTATGAATATTTTTTCAATTACTCTAATTTTGGCAATTGAGAAATCAATTTTAGTAAAAAATGAGTAAAAAATATCTTATGGAATGTTACGGTGGAAATCTATAAGTCTAATGAAAATTATCCCATTGAGAAATATATTCCATGCATGATATGAATATGAAATAATATTTTTTTCACATAGAGAAAATACATTGGCTCAACATATTCAAGAAAATAAATGAAAGGATAGAAGAACAAGGGAAAATGATTATAGTTGGATTTTTTCAAAGTTAATTAAACATAATTGTTTTTAGAATTTGAATATATATGCTCTTCCCACATGACCAAGATCATCAATCTCTTGAAGAATATGAAAGGATGTGATGATTTTATGACCTGATTTGGGAATGATGAAACAAACAATATGAATGGTTTTATTAAAATGTGTCTAGATGGATATGATTTGAAAACCCTAGATGTTATTTTTCTGGATGATATTTTATAAAATTTATTGATTTAATAGAACTTTATGTATCAATTACTGAAGTGACATTACACTAGAAGGGTTTTTTAATTAATGGAAAGTCTAGAAAATAATCGATGAATAACTAAGGAACTAATGGTAATTTTTATGTAGTGTACAATAAAGATTCCAATTTCCTAATTAGTGTATAAGGGGATAACAATTTATGTAATTAGATCATTATTCACATAAGTGAAAAAATCATGGATAATTTATTATTGCTATTTTTTTGAAATTTCTAATTTATATCATGATAGAGAGCTAAATTTTTAAAAATGCATTAGGGGGATGTTAATGAGAAATATCAACCAGTGGAAGTAAAAGAGAGAATTTAATTTTTTATACCTAAAATATACCATTTTGTTTAGTATGATGACACATCTTAAAATATGATGTGAAATATATTTTATGTTTTTTTCTAGATTATAATAGAATGGTTAAAATCATGTTTTTGTATAACAATAAATAATTCATTGAGAAAATAAAATTATTCCACAGGTGAGTAGGACATGAAATAAAAAGGGTGATCAAAATATTATGATCGAATAATGAAATATAATATAATACCATTTAGGTAGTTAACTAACTTAATATTAATGGAATAAAACATATATTTTCATTTGTGAGAATTCATTTAAATGTTTTAGGAATAAATACTATTTTTAATGGAGTGTAATCGGGGTGACCATTCTGATTGGGGGATTAATTTAGTAATTCACTTTTTTGTGAACGATAAGAAACCATGATGAATAAGGTGTGATTTTTTTCTCCTAAAAAAAATTTAAATCTTTTTTTAAAATTTACATTTAATATGTGTGTGTGCGGTATAAAAAGAGGATAAATAATAAAAAACAAAGATTCATGATTCAATGTTTACTAAGTGTGGGGAATTTGTGTTTGTAATTAACATTGAGCTACTGATTAAATTAATTTCTATTAGAATCTGATTAGAAACATCATTAACTCTTAAACTTTTCCTCTTACACCATGTCTAAGTCTTAATAGTTGAACCAGGAGTCCTAATGAGGTTTCTCTGATCCCATTTAAGTAGTGGTTAGTTATACTATTCTGTTATTAGGTTTTAATCACATTCTATAAATTATTATTCATTAAGACATGATGATCATAGCCTAATTGCATAGTTTTTTATTCAAGACCCATTACATTTAACACACCCTCAATTATTTAACCATTACAAAGCAAAATAACCCCAAAATCATCAATAATCACAATTCTTATTTTTATACAATAAAAAAAAGAGAGGATTACATCCTTATCATCCAAAAAATTATTTCTATCCTAGAATATTTAATGAAATGAAGAAAAAAGGTTCAAATAAGATTCCCCTCATGGAAATTATAATCCTTTATCATCTTTGGTATAAACAAATCCCTATTTATAGTGTAGATGGATGATATGTAGAATAATAGTATGGAATTAAGTAAGTTAATTGATGTAAATATTTGTTAGTAGAATGGTTGGGAGTGAGATAGTTGAGAGAGGGAATAGAATGAAAAAAGTTATTGTATATGAGAATGGTAATGACTAAATAAATGGAGATATAACCAATTGAGGTTGTGGTATAATGGTTCTAGTCTAGCAGAGTGAATATAGAATTGGATAAGAGCCTCTCCTAGGGTGAATGGGTGCAATGTAAATATAGAGAGATGATGGAATGGTGACGTGAGTCTGGTTCAAGTAGGATGGATGAGGGTGGATGTAAAGTGAATGGTATGAAATTTATACTCAACATAACATCATCAAATTGATCCTCTATGTGATTCTGGTGCCATAAAAAATTTCATACACTTTTTTAGGGGCAATATCTGAGTCATTTTCCATGACCCTCCTTATAAGAGGATTCCAAACAACTCATTCATAACCAATTTCTTGATTAATAAAAATAGAATAATACAAGATATACACAAATCTATTATGTTAACCTTGTGTATATTATATGTTTTCTAAGGCTTGGATTTCATGAAAATGATCCTTACTATGAATTGAGTAAATTAAAACCTTTTCTTCTCCTTTTTTTTATGTGCGGATCATGGAACATATGGATTTTTTGAGAAGGTATGAGATTAAATTAGATTTTTGGATTGCATTTTACAACCCTAAGGAACTTTTATGTTCTGTGACAGACCTAGAAAACCTTAATGTAACATTGGAACATATGTTTCCATTAGATAATCTGAATAATATGATGACAAAGAGTTGAGATATAATTGACACCAAAAATTTTTCTAGACAAGTTCAACATGCCATTGGGATGTTAACATGGCATGGTAATATTCATATTCTCTTTTAAATAAGGTATTATAGTAAAAATATCTAAATATACCCTTGAAATTTATTGAAGGATTCCATGGATTATGTTTTATAATTCAGTTGGAAAGGAATTTAGAAAACATTGTTGGCGACATTGGATTTTCATGATCTATATTCATAGAGGTTCTTAATAAAATTGATGTTGTGTTAAATCGATAGATAGTTGGAATGATCTGGTTATAGATATCACAATGAAATTGGGGTCATGGGGTCACATGGTCACATAAAGGGAATTGAATTTATTCATTAGTTCTCAAAATCCCATATATAGAATCATCATGAAATGGCCATTTAATTATCATCTTAGATGAACTGTTCATTTATCCAGAGTGTGTGATGAGATTATTAAAGTGTTCCCTAGGAAATAATATATCCTAGAGATAATAAATTCTATACATCTCATTGTATTTAGTGCCTTTTCTTATTTTCCCCTAATTAGTGTTGGGGCTAGTGCAAGATTACCCTTTAATAGGGGTTCTCATTGGATTTGTTTTATTGGCCATTGGGTTGGACATCATTTTAATACATAAAATATTTTATTTTATATTCTAATACAATTCAAAAATTCCCATGAAACAAAATTTCCATTTTTCCATAAAAATTTATCATATAATTAATTTAAATGTCCAAATTAAAAATTCTATAAAAATTAGTTTTAAGAACTGTCATATTTCAATGATTTTATGGTTTAAAATATGTAAATATGAATTATTATTCTAAAATAAAAAATCATATAATTATAAATTATATATGAAAATTAAAATCAAAATGAAATAAATATTATAAATATTATGAATGAAAAATAATAATAGAAAACACTAACCACATTCCCATATATGAACCATACTATTCACCAAGTAAGATATATCCTTAGGAACCTTAACAAGAATTATATATTCTCAATTTTAATACCTAATTCATTGAATTTAAATTTATAAGTAGTTATTTCAATATAAATTTGAATATGAATCATGTAACACCATGATATTTTAAAATAAAACTATTCTCAATTTCATATTTCTTAAGAAACATTTAGTTTAAATGGACAACGATATAATTTTAAAATACTATTATTTAAACATGAAAGTTATAACCTAGTCAATAAATCAGAAAGTATTAATAGTATTAAGTTCTTTATGAAATATATATAATTTTCAAAATAAATATGAATTTATTTACACATTCATAATAAATAAGCACTCAACTGTAATAAAGATATTTTTTTAAAAAACAATTCATATAAAAAATTATTTTGTTTGCAGGTGAATATAGTAATTAATTTATGGAAATTTAATATATTTTATTCTATAAAATAAAAATAATTATTTAAACAATAAAAAAATATTAAAATAATGTGAAATTTTGTGATTTTTTGAAAATATTGATTTCTCTAGGAATAGTGAGAAATACCAATTTTAATAAAAAAAAGTTCATTTATTTTAATAAATAATGATATTCAGACCCCCATTATTGTTTTTATTTTATTTAACAGTAATTGAAGATTTATTTTTATATATATAATCCAATTAATTTATTTTAAATCACATTTATTTTATATATTAGTATAAGTTTAATTCTAGGCTTAAAAATCTATTTTTGAAATCTCTTTTAAATTGGATAATGTTCATCCATTTCAATCAATTAAAATAGATTCTAATGAATAATTATTTTATTAAAATTATCGAATATATATATATATATATATATATTTGTGAATATAAATTCAAATAATTATGATTTATATTCATATAATTAATACAATATCATGGTTTCTTGGAGTAGAAATCCACATTTCATTATGCTCATAAGATTAAATTTAAACAAAAAACCTTCCATGTTGGTTAAATATAATTTTATAAAATTGTTTCCATAAATATAGTTAAAATAATTTTTATTATATAATATGTTCAACATAATTTTCGATTATAATGAATAGTAAAAACAATAAAACAATAATAACCATACTAATAAAAATTAAAATGGTAAATGTTTGTTACAATAAAGTTAAATAGGCTAACATGATTTCATTTACTGTTAGAGGTTTTTATCATCCTTAAATATCATACACTCCTTTTTTCCATTTTTTGAGGCACTTGGATTTTGAGCGACTTCCCATTTTTGAATAGTTTTAGGTAGTTAAAAAAATACCACTCCACTTCAATTTGAAATTGGAAGCCCTTTACCTCACTTATTCACACCTACCAATCCATTTTTCTCAACCAAACCCTATGAAAATATCTCCCAAACATACTATTACATATTTTACTGTGAATTTTCTTCAAAAAATACTATCCATTGGATCCTTGATAACATATCAAATGGAGGTTCTTCTAAGCTCGGGTAATCACCTTCACCGAGCCCATTATTTTTTACTTATTTTTTCACCATCAATTATGTATTAATAATTTTAATATAATAACACCATTATATATGATATACAAAATGGTTATTATGTTTATGTTATAATATTTTCCCATATTCACTTTCATCAAATAGAAAACAAAACTATCGATCCTGTCTACGGAGGAATACCACCTCGCAAACCAATATAATTCATTTTTCATCATTGCCTCATGTCGCTGTTCAAGATGATAGACTTAAAATATATATATTATATTCAATAAAAATTAATAATTACGAAAAATTTACATATCATATACATTCTCACCTCACTATCAAATTACAAATGGTAACATCATTCATCTGTACCGCAAACTACTTCCTTACGAAGCAATGCGATTCATTTTTATTACCACATCACATGGACAATATATTTATGTTTATTTAAAAAAATAATATGATATTTATTATATTGTGTTAAATAAAAGAATATAAAATAATAGTTATGTGTTTTCCATCATGATCATTGAAACTTGAAACGTTACTCATGTGTATATAAGAAATACCATCTCCATGATTGTAAGAATGTTAATTTTTCAAAACCACATTTCTTGGATGGTTTAAAAAGTTCAATTTATGTATAGAAACTATAATTATATCATTATTATTACTCTATAGTTTATGGAATAGTTACCCTTTTTACCATAGTCAACACACCGATGTCATTTTGAATTTATGAAATGAATATCCCCAAAACACCAGATGTGGACATAATATAATATGTAGTTAAAAAAATAATTAAAATAAATTATGTAAATAGTTTATGTATAAGTTATTAAACATGAAAATTATTATTATTAAAGAAATTATTTTATATAATTTTATTACATTTGAGAAAAAAAATCACACATGACAAAGCCTTGAATCGAGGTAAGGGTTTTGTCTCAAAACTTCTTTCTTTGAGACAATTGTTCTTTTATGCACTTAATTTTTTATAAATGGTTTATATAATGAACCATTACATATTATATATTTATTAAAAAATAATTTATGATATTTTAAATAATAATTCATCTACTTCATTCAAGGCAGTTATGATGTAAAAGTTTCCAAAGTGATATGGATTTATGTTTCAATCCAATTTTAATTGGGATTATTTATGATTGAATTTTGACTGCAGGAAATTATATTATCATTATGTAATGAAACCTACTTATTTTATTATTCTCTAGTTATTAATGAAATTTTCATGTATCAAAACCATTTCTATCTATTCTGTACTTAAAATTATTTAGAAAATATTTTTAGGAAAATATGACTTCATTTCTCTCATTGGTTGTAAATAATTTTCCTTCTGTATCAATGTTTTCTAAAAATATTTTCAGGAATATTTTTAAAATTACCCAAATAATTTATTGAAGACATTTTTATCCATGTTTAACTTTTTACAAAACTATTTGAAATGTGTATTCTCATCACTTACTGAATGAGGCACTTTTTAAGCCTTTTACAATATTGTGAAAGTAATATTTCTTTTAACTTATACCGATTGAATAGAATTATAGACCATATAATCAAAATAAATAATTGAATAATATATTATATGTTTCATATGTTTTTTTAAAATAAAATTTTTTTATAAATGTTTTGGAAGTATTTAGGTGTTGATGATGTTATTTCAAAGTTAAATGGTTTTTCCCTTACGAAATATTCAATGTAAAATTTTAATGAAATTTTCATCAATGGATAAAAACTTTAATTAAATTGATTATATATAAATAATGTATTTATTTAACTAATATATTTATTACTAAATTATTTTCAATTATATTTTGGGGTAATATTTAACTTATGTTATTTTCTCAAATTCCTTTATTATAAAAGTTCTATTGAATATGATATGATGAAAGATTATGAATCACATTTTATTTATTTGTTTAAATATTATGTTTATGACTTACGATTGATTTTATTATGTGGAGCACATATTTATATACAAGAAATGAATATGATGGGTGGGCCTGAAATTATATTTCACCTCAAATCCTTGTGTAATGGTTTTAGACTTATTAAAGTTTAGGTATTATATTAGGGAGTGAACCCAATCCATTACAACACTCTTTCCACATTTTTATGTTGTCTTGGATGTTATCATTGACTTATTCTAATGTTATATTTTATATTTCTACCATGTTTCCTATGATTCCATGATATTATTATTCCTTGTTCTTTATGTTATTCTCCCACGGTATTACCCTTGAGACTTCCCTTTTCTGATATCATGTTACCCCTTTGACTAACATGTTATGTTTCCTTGTTTTTTTGTTCCCTTACCAGGATTTTCATATTAACCATTTTTTCTATGTATTCCCCTGGTTATCCCATATAGTTTTGGGGGATCAAAATTATTTTAGAGATCATTATAGAGAATAAAAAAGAAGATTTATTTTAGTCTCACTTTGATGTATTATGATCCTAGTATTTTATAGACACTTGGCCACACAGTATTTGGGTTGTTAATAATATATATTTATTTTCCCAAATCATGTAATAATATTTGTGAATGTATTGAGTCGTTATAATTGCTATAAATGAAAGGTCTATTTATTTTTGTCGATGAGGACAATAATAATTCACTAAGAACCATATGGATAGGTATAAGGATAATTATAGGTATAAGAAAATATCTTATAATTTTGTTAAATTATAGAGAGATTGGGTTCTAAAAAAATACATCAAAGTATGTATACTTTATGTGGATGTGGCATTAGAATCATTTTATTAAGGGTAATAAACTGGAAAAGGGTTTATTTGTTTTTAATTGTTCTTAAAATGGTGCATAACAAATAGCCTTTATGAACCCCTACTATGACAATCTCTAGGAATATGTTTTTTAAATTCATGGTCTCTTTATATACCATTATGATGTAGTTGAAAAAATTATTAGCTTAGAAAACCTAATAGGTAAGGTTTATGTGGATAACCTAGATTGAATCATAGGGACTCATAATTCAGTACATACTTATTATTTGTAAGTTATTCCTTTTCCATTTATAAGTTACCCGTTTTGTATGTTAATTCTTTCTCATATTGTTTATTTTATTCTTCTTAGTCAATTATGAGAATTAGGATAAAGCATTAAAATAACCAATTTGATGGGAAATGTAATATTTTACATAATGATTTTCCTATCCACATGGGAATGGTAGTTAGGGATATTATGATCATTGCAAATGGTATTTTCTAAATTTAAATTAATAACTAAAGAATAGTTAAATTTCAAAACACATCATTAAATATTTGGATGGTGTCTCATGGAAGATCTAGTGTTAATGATGAAAAATAAAATAATATTTAATTTCATACATGTAAATTTTTTTAGTAGAGGAACAATGGAAAATTTGTTTATGGAACTATAAGATGATTTATTTTGGGGGAATGAGGTTACAAAGTAGATAATTTCAAAAGTAAATTGAATATTTTATTTAACAAGATACATGAAAATAAAGATCAACCTAAGGAACCACTAAAATTTCAATATCATAGATGTGGGGAAATTGTTAATTATCTGATTCAATACTCTAATTCATGGTATAAATCATAATGGAGTATGTTATAAAAATCATTGATGTGTAATGACTGAAGTGTTATGGATTTGAAATTTGGGAATAATGTTGTAAATATGTTTTTGTTAATGGTATCATGAAACCTATAAAAATTATTCGATAATAGGTTTTATTTAAGGATTTGAAATAATATTTAGAATGGTTGTAATGAAGAAATAAATTAATTTAATAGTAAGGAAATATTTTATGAAAAAACACAAGATTGAAGAAAAGATAATATTTGATATTTTCTTGATATTAAATTAATTATAGTTAATTAAAATAATATGATTTTGTGTAATATAATTAGTTTGATAGATAAATTAGAGGTTAAAAAACTAATTTAATGACTAATTTTTTTGAATATGTTTATAATATTTTTCAGAATCATATTGGAATTATATTATTATAGTTTTTTAAAATAGGAAACCCATGTGTATGGAGACAACTCATCATATATGTAAATTCCACTAGGCTTGAGCCCACAAACGAATGATTATAAGGCTATATATCCTACCAATTTCCTACGTAATATACTAGTCTATCTGATAACATTTTATTTAAATAATTTGATGGATAAAGAATTTTTTTTTGAGAAAATTGTTTTGGATTAAATATTTTTGAATTTTTATGATTTTGAGGTGATGAATAATATTATGAAAAATGTTTCCTCAAGTTGAGGTATACATAATCCTTATGTATGGCATGTGATTAAACCTAAAATACTATTTGTGAGGAACATAATTAAATACTTCAATGTTGAGATTGTTTGAGATTTAGGGTTATTTAGTTTTTGAATGATTTAATTTACAATTTGGGTTCAATGATTAATATAATAGTGTAATCATTTTTGGGAATTATATTACCTTGTCCAAACCATTTAAAGTTTTTATTAATGTCTAAATATAAGATAAATTTATTAATATCATAATTTGGAATCAAGTGATCCATTAGAAGTTAATTTAGTTCTTTAGAAACAAAAAAATCCCTATTGAATACTCATCATTTGGAGAAAAAATGAGATTGTGGTAAAAAATTATTACAAAATGAAATTATACTTTTAAAGTAAGTATATTTCCTTATGTACATGTTATATATTGTAAAAGGATCCCTCAAATTTTATAAAAAGATATTGAAATAAAAATGTTATTCATTTTCCATAAATCAGTTCTCTACTATCTCTTTCAAAAAGGGTATAACATTATATCCATAATTTAAATTCTTTTCAATTCCATGATTTCACTCGCCACAAAATTTTTCTTATATGGAAACCTTGTTATTTTATGACCTTAATATTTCCAATTCCCTATTTTTAAGAGGATGTTTTACGAACCCTTTTAACGATGTGGGGTTTCCATGAAGGGATTTTCAAATGTTAAACCATTGATTATTGAAAAAAAGTTCAAATTAAGAGAACAAAATTTATTTAATTAGGTAGAATTTAGCACTGTAACACCCTGAGATTTTATGAAAATTATTATTTTTAATTAATGTATTGTGTTGTATGCTACACCAAAAGGAGCTTTCACAACACGCATCCCTGACTTGTCTTGCATTACACGCAATCACGGCCTTCCTCGATAGCGTGTGTTGTACGCAATACCGGGTTTTACTAAACAATGATATATTATTATAATATTATTATGAACTAGCCGTTATGAATAGTATTAACTAAATTTTTAATTTTATAACATTACTATTCATTTTACATATTTTCTAGAACATGGTATAAGAATAAAATAAATTTTTCGGGTAAAATAAGTATTTTTCAAAAAATGTAGTTTTGCCATCTTTTGATGGCGCACCCACTTTAAATCTAGTTTTTGACATGTTTATAAGTTCAATTTTACAAAATAAAATTCTTCTTTGGAATCATGAAATAAAAATTTACTTTGGATAAATTTTTCATATTATTCTGGTAACTTTCATATTTTGATGAATAGTAAAAACACGCTATATTTTAATTAAAAACAAATTTTTTCATCACAATAATTTATATGGTTAAATTATAATATTGAATGGTTTTAAAGTATAAATAGAATATATTTTTACCATTTAAAATAATTTAAGTCATTAGCATTGATTTTACATTAAATTCGCAGGTTAAATCAATTCAATCTTTTGCAATGTTTTAAAGAAAAACCCATTTTCTTTCGACAACAGGATTAATTTTGATTTAATTTCTGCAACTTTTGTATATTGAATTTGGAAAAATGGATTCCATATTTGGAATCAGTGGGTCCAAATTATGTTAATAAGCTACTTTTTATTTTTGGGATTTATGAATAGTACCTACGGTAAATTTTATTTACCATAGTTAAAGGTAAATCGGGTAATTAAGGGTAAATATAATATTATAAGATTACCCTAACACATGCCGAAATTCTACTTGATGGCTAAAAGTAGACCCATATAACCTAAGGGTCGGATTAGATTCATTTTATGGACTTTTTACCATGAAAATAATTTAATTATTATTAAAACCAAAGAAAGTGACAACGTGTCACTCTCTTAAATCTTATAAGTATAATAATTTTAATTTAGTGATAAACATCATCAAACATCGAAAATGAATAGTCTTCAGAAATCTAATAAAATTATCTACATCATGATAATTTATTTAGAATTTTTAGGGATTAAATAATTGTCATTAATGGTGATACATTAATGATACAGAAATTATTTATTAAGTGGGAAATAAGTAATACAGTTTTTATTGAAATAATAATACCCATTAAAAGGCCCAAAAACCTGACCAAAACTTATTGGTAGTGTATATCTACACCTTAATCATCCAATGACCTAATATATAACCGTTTTTATCCTTATAAAAGTGATTATGACACTTATATTATTTTATTTTAAATGATGCCAAAGTTGTCACCTTCATAATTTAATAAATATAACAATTTAAATATTGTGATTTTAAAATGATGAATTCGAGTAAAAGTATTATTTTGAAATTTAATATATTTAGATTCATCATAGGATTTTATTTTTAATTTTTATGCAACAAATTAGTATATTAATTAATTATAAAAAATGTTGTAGTAATTATAATATTAAGAGATAAACCAAATAAATGGTTTTAAAAATAATAAAATAAATATTATATGAACTATTTAATGTGATACCCTAATTTTATAGATACATATGACCTTTTATGAATCTATTAATGCTTTTATTTCAAACATATCTTATGTATATATTTTATTTAAATTCAAATAAATGAATAGTGTCAAAATTGACACTATTGTTATTTTATAAAAATAACATATTATAAAATTGTTTAAAAATCAAAAAAATATTTAAAAATTATAAATTTAAATTTATACGGTCTATAATGTTATAAAGTAAAAAATTATGGAAAATTCACAACAAATAGGTAATTATTTATTATAATTTAAAATTTAGAATTTTATTACCACAAATAAACTTAAATAGATTAAATAAGGATAAATCAAAATGATAAGGTTTAAAATAAGATCCAAACATGTCTAAATTTGATTGGTTGATGATATTACAACCATATATAATCTAATCTTCGAATATGAGTCATTTTTGGAGGTTTTTAAGTGGGTTTAGATTTATTATAAATTAATATTTTTAAGAATTCCAATGGTGCCCCTCTCCTCCCTTATAAAAGGGCACCTCCTCCCTCTCTTCCTCACACCACATTGAGCCTTAAAGATCTTACAACCCCTACCAAATTATCTTCTCCACTTCCCTAGAAACATCCTAGAGGTCCTTTCCTTCTTCAAAGACCAATTTTAGTGCCCTAAGAGGAGGTCTCAAAGAGGCGCTTTAAAGAAGAGGTAATTTTCGTTACCGTTTCTTTCACCTTTATTTCTTCTTCCACTTCTTATTCTTAGGTTGTCTCATTATGAAGTAATAAAATTAGTATCAATAATATACTGATATTTCATTATAAGTATGAAATAACCCTATTTCACCATCTATCCATCCTACGGAAAATGAAATCACCGCGCGTGCGTACGTACAGAATACCGTCTCCACGCCGTGGTGTAATCTATTTTCCACCACCACCTTACTTGGATGGGTATAATGGTGTAAATAATAACTATGTATGATTATTGTAAAGTGATATTGATTCTTTAATATTATACATACACTCCAATAAAATTCCACGATCATGGAACGATATCATCGCTCGTGCGTACGTACGGAATACCGTCTCCACGACGCGATTAGATTCATTCTCAATGATTAACCATTCATAAATGATTATAAAGTATATATAATAAGTAATCATGAAATATATGACATAATAATTATACTGGATTTATGTATATATATATGTATGTCATCCAATTAATTCCATTCAGTTCAGTGAGGAAACGAAAACCACGTTCATGCGTACGTACGGCCTACCGTCTCCATGAACGGTGTATATCTTTCCATTTATCGATCTATTATATATATGTATATTCTGAATATATATTATATATAAATCATGTTTTAAATTCTGGATGTAAGTAATCATGATATAAGTAATCATATGAATAATTACAAGTCAAAACACAGACGACAAATGAAACAATTTTACCCAAAACGCTCTTTAACATGGAATTTACAAAAGAACGGGTAATATAAAGTCATAAGTGAACCCTATATGATATCATAAAAATTAATATGATTCTGTAATAAGTCAATAACATTATTTAAATCATTATACAGGAGGTTCAGATACGTACGAAGCATATCAGACTTATGGTAAGGGATAATTTTTCAAATCTCATTTTTATCCGAGATTGCTTATTCGTCAGTATTTACTGGGGTTATTTCTATCATCCATGTACATGTTTTATAAAAGTGTTTTCATGTTTGTTTAAAGTAATTTTTACCCATTTTTGACTTTTACTACATGGTATGTATGGAATCTTTCTATTACAAGGTACTTTTTGACTTTTCCGACAAAAGTACGAGGAGAATGTTATTTTTAACTTATACGGCGTGAACGGATTTTTACAGTTTTATAAAGACATATTTTCATGAAGATTCCTCCAAAATATTTCATGACTATTTTCAAAAAAAAACTTTTCTTCTAAAATTACATGACATTTTGTGAAAAGAAAATTATTTTGATGAAAAAAGGATATTTTCCTCAAGAATTCATTTCAAGTGTATTATTAAAACCATTTTCATCTAAGATGACATTATTATACATGTGTATGTTTCAAGTATCATGTCTCTATGATTTACATGGTTTCACTTTTCTTATGTTGATATATCCATTTGTTTTATATGGATTATGTGATGATGGGATGATGTTTATGAAACCCATTTTATTCTTTGGGTTATGATGAATGTTTCAAGTTTATATTGTGGCACAAGTAAGAATGATTTAATTATGAGATGGGTGGGACCTATATCTCCTTCCAATACATTGGGTAAAGATTTTATATCTCATGATATATACATGACTGGAATGGTAAGTTAATCTGGTTCAGTGTTATAGGACTGAAATGAGGAGTGAACTCGATTCAGAAAGGGACTTTGTCCACTAAGATGGTCTTGGCAGCAATGCCTTGGCTACTATGGAAATCATGAAATGTGCTGAATGGTTTCCACAATTACATGTTTTATTCCCATTCTATTTTATCATGATTGATGTTCATTTATGATATATGCCTTACGTACTTCCAAGATTTATGTCTTTACTCAATGGTTTAATGTTTAGATTTCATGTTCAAGTTTTTTCTTTCAAATATTTATGGTTTGTTTTATATTCTCTATGTTTTACCTTACTGTGCATTGGAGCTCACCCTTTTTTTTATGTTTTATTTTCCCCAGGAAATAAAGAAAGGTTTTGGGTAAGGAAACAAAAAGGGGAAGATCGTTATGGGAGATGTTTAAGATCTTTCAACATGATTAGTTGTTTATATTCCGAGTTTCCAAAGACACTAAACTATTACGATCCTTGTGTGTCTTTTTTGTTATGTATTAAGTATTACGAAAAAGTAATGTAATGTCCATGTACGTTAAGCTTCGGGTCTATACAGTTGGTATCAGAGGAAAGGTTTAGTCAACCTTTGGAAACTAGGATGCGAGAACTTTAGTGAGATCCCTAGAGATATTTCTAAGGTATGTCTAGGGATGTCCCTAAGGTTAAGTATAAGTATAAGTTATAGTACTAGAATTACAGTAACCCAAGATGTTAGATATTGAAGGTACTCCCCCTTTATTATACTGTTTTCCCTAGCGTGATTTTTGCCTCTCACAATATTCTTTTTGGATTTTAGAAAATGGATGGAAACAAGATGATTCATGATAATGGAGCATAATATGGAAAATAGAATGATATTCTGCATGAGAAACTAAATGAAATGGGATTTGGAAGTCCAAACATCATTACTATGCCGAATCAGAAATCTCATAATAAGATCAATAAACTCAAATTTGGTAAGTTTCCTGACTCGGCTAATAAGAGAAAGATGGAGTTTCATGATGATCAAAGATGAAAGAAATTTCAATTTCCCCTATGTAAATCATGTGGGAAGAGGCATCAAGGAGAATGTTTCAAATGAACTAGAAGATGCTTTGTGTGTGGAAAGGAAGGACACAAAGACAGTAAGTGCAAAGGAAAAGGTTCAGTTAACACCAGGGATGAGGATAATGGTATTACTATGACATCAAAAATGGTTAAATGTTTTAAATGTGGAATGTACAGGCATTATGCAAACCGATGCCCTAAAGGAAAGTCTCATGAAGAGAATCAGTATGGTCGTATGGGTAGTATTTATGTTGATGATGATGAAGAGACTCAAATGATATGTGAGTTGAAATAATTGTTGAAGCTCGATCAATGGTTTAAGAAGGTAGTGGAATGATTACATGTTTATCAAGTGTAATGTTGTATAAGTAATCTCATGGTACTATGGAATAAAGAGAAATCTAAGGATTGTTACACTGTTGTCTTTCCTTAAGTTTTCAAAGTGTATGATGAATGGTACTAGTAACCATGAAAGTTTATTCAGATATTTTTGGAAAGTCGATGATATGCGCATAATGAAGGGATAAGGACAAAATTAAATGTTTGATAGTATTCATGAGCTCATGACTGATATAAGAAAATAGTTATATCATGGTTTGAGTATATAGAATTTTGGGGTTTTGGTATGTGGAAAGAGTTAACTTTTGACAGTACTCATGTTTTCACTAAGGATCAATGGGTATTCATTTTTTTCAAGAGAATACATGATTAAGGCCTTCGAACATTTGTAAGGTGACCTACAAGAAATATCTTACGATATATGGGGATCAACGATGGTATTAACATGCTTGTTATATAAAATATCTGGTAATTGTTTTCACTATAATATGAAAATGGACTGCAATATTATGGATAAGACTAAAGATTGGAATGGAATATGTTGGACATAAGTTAATATTGTTTAAGGATAGAACCCTTTTCAATATTATTTATGGGATGTTATAGTAATGTAGTTTTAGAAAAAGGACAACCTGCAGGATGAGCGACAACCCATCGCGTCGGACAAGGCTATGGGAATCGAACCCACAACCGAAGTGCAACTGGCCTTTATCACCTACCACTGGCCTACAGGAAGTCCCTGTTTAGTAGAAACTAGTTTTATTATATTAAGCAATATGATATATGAAGTTTAAGTCCATTTTAGGAACCATATATGATTAATCTCACTATAGATGGACTAATGTACTTTTTGATAACTTTTCTATCCTTTTGTTTGAGATAGATGGAATGACCCATAATTCTATCACATGATCTGCTAACACATCACGAATGAAAAAATCAACTTCATTTCTTTAAGAGATGAAGTGGAAATTGTCCAAAGAACGTCCAACGGTGAGACTATACCAAAATCACGAAAGAATTTCTTCTAATTACAATTTAATCAACTTTAGGGAAATGATCTTGAAAACCAAAAATGTTGTCCTAGTGCTCCTATATTTGATGAATCAGATGGTACCTTAGATCGTCACAAATTTATGGCTTTTCCATAGCCATGTTCTCTACCACTCTCCAACAGAACATGATGGTTAGATTTCTCTTCCATATCCATATTTTCACCTATGTGGAAACCCAGTGATTAGTTTATTTGGGTAACTGTTACGTTTCATACTTTTGTTTTTAAAGATTGGTTTTAGTATTCCTTTTTTCGATGTGGGTTTCTATTAAAGAAACTTTCAAGTAGTAAACCATTTATAACCCCGACGAATTTCGAGGGCGAAATTCATTTTAAGGGGGGTAGAATGTAACACCCCGAGATTTTATGAAAATTATTATTTTTAATTAATGTCTTGTGTTGTACGCTACACCAAAAGGAGCTTGCATAACACGTATCCCTGCCTTGCCTTGCATTACACGCAATCACGACCTTCCTCGATAGCGTGTGTTGTACGCAATACCGGGTTTTACTAAACAACGATATATTATTATAATATTATTATGAACTAGCCATTATGAATATTATTAACTAAATTTTGAATTTCATAACATTACTATTCATCTTACACATTTTCTAGAACATGGTATAAGAACAAAATAAATTTATCGGGTAAAATAAGTATTTTTAAAAAAATGCAGTTTTGCCGCCTTTTAATGGCGCACACACTTTAAATCTAGTTTTTGACATGTTTATAAGTTCAATTTGACAAAATAAAATTCTTATTTGGAATCAAGAAATAAAAATTTACTTTGGATAAAATTTTCATATTATTCTGGTAACTTTCATATTTTGATGAATAGTAAAAACACGCTATATTTTAATTAAAAACAACTTTTTTCATCGCAATAATTTATATGGTTAAATTATAATATTGAATGGTTTTAAAGTATAAATAGAATAAATTTTTACCATTTAAAATAATTTATGTCATTAGCATTGATTTTAAATTAAATTCGTAGGTTAAATCAATTCAATCTTTTGCAATATTTTAAAGAAAAACCCGTTTTGTTTCGACAACGGGATTAATTTTGATTTAATTTCTGCAACTTTTGTGTTTTGAATTTGGAAAAATGGATTCCATATTTGGAATCAGTGGGTTCAAATTATGTTAATAAGATACTTTTTATTTTTGGGAATTATGAATAGTAACTACGGTAAATTTTATTTACCATAGTTAAAGGTAAATCGGGTAATTAAGGGTAAATATAATATTATAAGGTTACCCTAACACATGCCAAAAATTCTATTGGATGGCTAAAAGTATACCCATATAACCTAAGGGTTAGATTAGATTCATTTTATGGACTTTTGACCATGAAAATAATTTAATTATTATTAAAACCAAAGAATGTGACAACATGTCACTCTCTTAAATCTTATAAGTATAATAATTTTAATTTAGTGATAAACATCATAAAACATCTAACATGAATAGTATCCAGAAAGATAATAAAATTATCTACATCATGATAATTTATTTAGAATTTTTAGGGATTAAATAATTGTCATTAATGGTGATACATTAATGATACAGAAATTATTTATTAAGTGGGAAATAAATAATATAGTTTTTATTGAAATAATAATACCCATTAAAAGGCCCAAAAACCTGACCAAAAATTATTGGTATTGTATATATACACCTTAATCATCCAATGACCTAATATACAACCGTTTGTAGCCTTATAAAAGTGATTATGACACTTATATTATTTTATTTTAAATGATACCAAAGTTGTCACCTTCATAATTTAATAAATATAACAATTTAAATATTGTGATTTTAAGATGATAAATTCGAGTAAAAGTATTTCTGTTAAAGGTAATATATTTATCTTCATTAGGATTTTATTTTTAATTTTTATGCAACAAATCAGTATATTAAATAATTACACAAAAATGTTGTAGTAATTATTTTATTAAGAGTTAAACCAAATAAATGGTTTTAAAAATAATAAAATAAATATTTTATGAACTATTTAATGTGATACACTAATTTTATATATACATATGACCATTTATGAATCTATTAAAGCTTTTAGTTCGAACATATCTTCTGTATATATTTTATTTAAATTCAAATAAATGAATATTGTCAAAATTGACACTATTGTTATTTTATAAAAATAACATATTATAAAATTGTTTAAAAATCACAAAAATATTGAAAAATTATAAATTTAAATTTATATGGTCTATAGTTTTATAAAATAAACAATTATGGAAAATTCACAAAAAATAAGTAATTATTTGTTATAATTTAAAATTTATATTTTTATTACCACAAATAAACTTAAATAGATTAAATAAGGATAAATCAAAATGATAAGGTTTAAAATAAGATCAAAACATGTCTAAATTTGATTGGTTGATGATATTACAACCCTATCTCATCTAATCTTTGAATATGAGTCATTTTTGGAGGTTTTTAAGTGGGATTAGATTTATTATAAATTAATATTTTTAAGAATTCCAAAGGTCCCCCTCTCCTCCCTTATAAAAGGGAACCTCCTCCCTCTCTTCCTCACACCACATTGAGCCCTCAAGCTCGGCCAACCCCTGAAAAATTATATTCTCCACTTCCCTAGAAACATCCTAGAGGTCCTGTTCTTCTTCAAAGACCAATTTTAGTGCCCTAAGAGGAGGTCTCAAAGAGGCACTTCAAAGAAGAGGTAATTTCCGTTACCGATTCTTTCACCTTTATTTCTTCTTCCACTTCTTCTTATAAGGTTGTTTAATTATGAAGTAATAAAATTAGTATCACTCATATACTGATATGATATTATATGTAAGAAAAAAACCTATTTCACCATCTATCCATCCTACGGAAAACGAAATCACCGCGCATGCGTACGTACGGAATACCGTCTCCACACCGCGGTGTAATCTATTTTCCACCACCACCTTACTTGGATGGGTATAATGGTGTAAATAATAAATATTTATGATTATTGAAATTTGATATTTATTCTTTAATAGTATACATACACTCCAGTAAAATTCCACGATCATGGGAACGATATCATCGCTCGTGCGTACGTACGGAATACCGTGTCCACGACACGATGAGAATCATTCTCAATGATTAACCATTCACAAATGATTATAAAGTATATATAATAAGTAATAATGAAATATATTACATAATAATGATACTGTATTTATGTATATATATATATATGTACGTCATCCAATTAATTCCATTCAATTCAATGAGGAAACGGAAACAACGTTCATGCGTACGTACGGCCTACCGTCTCTATGAACGGTGTATTTCTTTCCATTTATCAATCTATTATATATATGTATATTCTGAATATATATTATATATAAATCATGTTTTACATTCTGGATGTAAGTAATCATGATATAAGTAATCATATGAATAATTACAAGTCAACACACGGACGACAAATGAAACGATTTTACCCAAAATGCTATTTAACATGGAATTTACAAAAGAACGGGTAATATAAAGTCATAAGTGAACCCTTTATGATATCATAACAATTAATATGATTCTGTAATAAGTCAATAACATTATTCAAATCATTATACAGGAGGTTCGGAAACGTACGAAGCATATCAGACCTAAGGTAAGGGATAATTTTTCAAATCTCATTTTTATCTGAGATTGCTTATTCGTCAGTATTTACTGGGGTTATTTCTATCATCCATGTCCATGTTTTATAAAAGTGTTTTCATGTGTGTTTAAAGAACTTTTTACCCATTTTTGACTTTTACTACATGTTATGTATGGAATCATTCTATTACGAGGTACTTTATGTCTTTTTCGACAAAAGTACGAGGAGAATGTTATTTTTAACTTATACGGCGTGAACGGATTTTTACGGTTGTATAAAGCCATATTTTCATGAAGCTTCCTCCAAAATATTTCATGATTATTTTAAAAAAAAACTTGTTCTTCTAAAATTCCATGACATTTTGTGAAAAGAAAATTATTTTGATGAAAAAAGGATATTTTCCTCAAGAATTAATTTCAAGTGTATTATCAAAACCATTTTCATCTACGATGACATTATTATACATGTGTATGTTTCAAGTATCATGTGTCTATGATCTACATGGTTTCACTTTTCTTATGTTGATATATCCATTTGTTTTATACGGATTATGTGATGATGGGATGATGTTTATGAAACCCATTTTATTCTTTGGGTTATGATGAATGTTTCAAGTTTATTTTGTGGCACAAGTAAGAATGATTTCATTATGATATGGGTGGGACCTATATCTCCCTCCAATGCATTGGGTAAAGATTTTATATCTCATGAGATAAATATGGATGGAACGGTAAGTTAATCCGGTTCAGTGTTACAGGACTGAAACGAGGAGTGAACTCGATTCAGAAAGGGACTTTGTCCACTAAGATGGTCTTGGTAGTAATGCCTTGGCTACTATGGAAATCATGACATGTGCTGAATGGTTGCCACAATTACATGTTTTATTCCCATTCTATTTTATCATGATTTATGTTCCTTTATGATATATGCCTTACGTACTTCTATGATTTATGTCTTTTCTCAAGGCTTTAATGTTTAGATTTCATGTTCAAGTTTTTGCTTTCAAATGTTTATGGATTGTTTTATGTTCTCTATGTTTTCCCTTACTGAGCATTTGAGCTCACCCTTTTTTTTATGTTTTATTTTCCCCAGGAAATAAAGAAAGGTTTTAGGTAAGGAAACAAAAAGGGGAAGATCGTTATGGGAGATGTTGAAGATATTTCAACATGATTAGTTGTTTATATTCCGAGTTTCCAAAGACACTAAACTATTATGATCCTTGTGTGTATTTTTTGTTATGTATTAAGTATTCCACAAAAGTAATGTAATGTCCATGTACCTTAAGCTTTGGGTCTCTACAAGAAACCTATTATTATTAAATAACTATACACTAGATAGTGTATTCATCACGCAACCCTATGATTAAATGAACAATGATGTAATATTAAAATATTAGTATATAAATGTGACTGTTATAATCAAGCTGTTAAATTTGAAGGTATGAATAGTATAATTCACATTATGAAATATATTTAATGGTATTACTAAATATAAATATATTTTAAAATGTGTATTAAATAAGCACTCGACATTAATATTGATATTGTATTCTAAAAATATATATGTTTTCTTAAAGTACTATTTTTATTACTTTAAAAGAGAATCTTATAATTTTTTTAGATTTTTGATAGGATAATTTTTAAAATGAAAATAATTTTTAATATCATCAACTTGATATTTAATTTGGGTGTAATATTGGAATTTTTTGGAAAATATTATTATCTTAGAGAATAGTGAAAAATACATATTTTTGTTAAAACTGTCATTTCCACTAATTAATTAAGTAATTTAAAAGTACTATTATTAATTTAAATTAAAAGGAATGAGGAATAAGTTTAATTAATTTAAATATATTACAATTAATTAAATTAAAACCACGTTTATACTAGATTTTAGTATATATTTGTTTATAAGTTTAAAACATTTTTTTCTAAAAACTATTATAAAGGGAATGATATTCCCCCATTTTAATTAATTAAAATAACCCCTAATGAGGAATTATTAAAATTAAATTTATTATATATATATAAATTTATATTAAATTAAATTAATATAATTTTTATTTTTATTCATACAGTCATTATTAGATTATATTTACCTTGAAAAATGAACTTTTTTATTCAGAAAACTATTTGTTGTCATGCCTACAAGTTTTATTTTAAATTAAATATGTCAATATATATAAATTTATGTTGATAAGATATATTTAATACTTTAAATAATACTTATATATAATATATAATATGTTTAACTTAATTTTTGGTCATAATGAATAATTAAAATAGTAAAAAATACTTATCGTACCAAAACATTTAAATTGTAAAAGTGAGTAACCTTAGAGGTAAGGAGGATAATATTATAAAACATATATTTCTAGAGGTGTGTATCATCCTAAAATATCCTTCCTGAAATTAGTTTTCAATTTTGGTGGCACATATATTGAGAGCGACTTCCCATTACAGAATAGTTTTTGGTATTTATAATAATGACACTCCTCCTCAATTATTAAAGGGCACACCCTCCCTTCAATTATTCACACATCCCAAACCATTTGAATGAAAAAACCCTGATAAAATATCTTCCCAATTCCTTGTACACAATTTAGAGACTTTTTTCTTCCCAAAAGACCAACCTTTGGGTACTTGATAAGAGGTCCAAATGAGGTTATTCTAAGCGAAGGTACTCATCTTCACCAAGATAATTATGTTTTACCACTTCATTTTTAATAATAAAATATAAACGAAAAAATTAAATAAAATAACACTAAATTTTTTAATATTATAATAAAATTTTATTTTTCTGGAATAATATTCCTACATTTCCTCTTCCATAAAATGTGAAATAAAATTGTTGTTTGTGTGTATAAAGGAAAAACAAGTCTTAAACTAATGTAATTAGTTTTCCATCATCATCTCACGTTCATATTAAATATAATTTATTTTTATATTATATTCATGAAAAAGTAATCATTATGGAATATAAACTTATTATCTACCTTCTTTCATTACCATCCATTGAAAAATGATAACATCGTTCGTGTTTATGGCTGACTTCCACATAACAAAATGATGTAATTTTTTTTTTATTTCTACATCACATAGATGGTATATGTTAGTGTATTTAGAGAAAAATAATTATTTTTTTGATATCATGATTATATAATAAATATTAAATAACACTTACCTTCTTAAAACCATTATTGCTGAATAAATGATATGTTACTCTATCGTATGTACAACTTACCACCTCAATTATTGTATCATAGTTCATCATTCATAAAAATATTTCAAGTTTGTTTTTAAAATAAAAATTTATTTGTAACAATGATAATTGTGTCAGTATTATTTTTCATTATTTAATGGAAGAGTGGCCTTTTTGACCACATTTGAGACACATATGTAGTTTTTAATTTATTAATTGAATGACTTGAAAACAACCAATATTTAAATAACATATTATTTAATTACAAACACTATTTAAAAAAATGAATTAAATTATTTAATTACGAGTGATTGAACCTAAAAATGATTTTTAAGAAAAAATAATTGATATAATTATATAATATAGGACATATAATAAATACACAAAAAGCATGTACTTGGGGTATGTGTTTTTCTCAAAAGTTTATTCTTTGATACACATGTTCTTTAATGCACCTACTTTATTTTAAATGGGGGATATAATAATAATATGAATATTATATCATGATTAATTCATACTACATTATATTTTAAGTAAATATT
The DNA here is from genome assembly GCA_963277665.1 of Viscum album. Taxonomy (NCBI): domain Eukaryota; kingdom Viridiplantae; phylum Streptophyta; class Magnoliopsida; order Santalales; family Viscaceae; genus Viscum; species Viscum album. The sequence goes on from OY728119.1 coordinate 1,521,510,906, forward strand.
CATATACTCCATTAATGGTAGTTATGATTCAAATATTACCAAAGTGTTAAAGGTTAATGTTTCAATCTAATTTAAATTGGGATCGATTTTGCTTTAATTTCTATTTAAGTGAATTACTTGATTTGTTTCAATTAAATCCCATTAATTTACTTCTAATCTAGTTATTTATGAAATTTTCAAGTAAAACTACCAATATCCACTCATTAGAACATAAATTTAGCGATTTTTTTAAAGACAAGATGGCTTATTTTCAATCTTCAATTAAAAAACAATTTTATTCCATATCAATGTTTCTAAAAATATTTTCTAGAATATAATTAAACTTACCCACAAATTGTTATTAAATAAACTATTACCCTTTTTAGAATTTTTAAAAAACCTTTGTAAGTGGAATCTTCTTCTCATTTTCTGAACGTGGACCTTTTTAAGCTTATTACACTAGTTTGAAAGGAATGTTTCTCTTATCTTATACCGAATGTGAAAAATTACCCATCCCCATGAGCACTCAAAAATTTATAGATTCATTTATATTTTTCAATGGTTATTTTGAATAATTTTTTTCTAAAATATTTTGGTAATTTTTATATTTTAAAGAATTTATTTCAAAGTGAAAATGGTTTTTTTCAACTAGAAATATTACATGAATTCTTTTAGTAAAATTTTCATGAAGGATGACAACCATTGATCTTATATAATTCATTGAAAACCTTTATATATTTCTCTCTAATATATACCTAGTTCAGCATACATTAATTTTATTGGGTAATGAATCCTTAATGTTAATTTCTATAATTCCTTCATTATGAAATTTTCATTGATTATGACATGAGGCATGATTATGCAACCCATTTTAATTATATAGGTAATTATTATGTTTATTCCTTATGATTGATTTCCTTATGTGGGACACATATGAATGTACATGAAATGAATGTGATATGCGGGACAAGAATTATATATCCCTCAAATGAATTTAGTATTGTTTTTAGTCTCATGATATCTAATGTATAGGTTTTGCAAGTAAACCTAATCCCATATGGGAATATGTCCACCAAATAAATTTGTCTTGATGGTTACCCTTGAATTATTTTTATGTTTATGTTATGTTTTTATCTAACATTTCATATGATTACATGATCTTATGATACCCTATAAAGTTTATTGTACTCTCATATGATTACCCTTGAGCTATCTCTTTTGTGATATATTGTTATTAATTTAACTAACATGTAATGATTCCTTGTCATTTTTATTCCCAAAAATATATTTTAATATCACAAATTATTTATATGTTTTCCCTAAGTTATCCCATTCATTTTCAGGATCATTTATGGATCTAGGATTTCATTATGTAGAATAAAATACAGAATTTTTATTTTATTATCACTTTGGTTTATTATGAACCTATCCTTTCAAATAAACTCATCCTCATGATCCTTGGGTTATAATTAATAGATATTTATATTTAAAAATCTTGTAATAATATGTAGAAAAGGATTTGGTCACTATAAAGTCCCATTTAAAATCCAATTTTATTAATATAATTATGAAACATCAAAATTTAACTTAATCAATGATTCATCACTATATAAGAACTAGTTAATCATATTTTCCTCCTGTTCACATGAGTTCCACATTAACCGTATCCATAATTACTATCAATAACATTGAATATGTTCCAAAGAAAGTTTTATACATGATATGTTAAATTAACATATTGAAGAACTGGTTTGAAATAATCTATAACTAATGAATTCCAATTACAAGAAACACCCAATAAATATTTGTGATAGTCAAGGTATGAAAGAAATGTGTTTCATATGGAAATACCCAACCTTGAGGCACCCTCATAATATGAAGAAATGGTATGAAATGAACTATGAAGTCTATCCTTTTTATCATGTGAAGAAGTTGTCATGGTTAAATGAGTTCATTTTAGGTTAACCATTTTTGTTTTTTCAATAAAGATATAACTGAAGTGAAATTGGTTTGAACTAATGGTTGATTATGGCGGGTTCAATGGATATCATAATCATTTATGATGGGTTCATTGTTATTGTTCTTATGGAAAATTCCCAACGGTTCCCACATCCATAACTGGTTATAAACATTCTTTCCAAAGCCTTGTGTTTATTTAGTGTTTCAGACCTAATGGATCTTAGGAACCCACATTGGTTGAGAGAATGGGAGTTCGGTCTCATCAAGAGCATTTGAGGGTAACTTTTTAATACTCCAAGACTCTCTTATATATTTATGATATGTTCATGAATCTCTTCCTAATCCGGACATAGAACCAATTACCCTAATAAAATGATCATAAGTTTAGCCCTTTTATATGTGATGGGAAATCTTTTAGTGAGTCCATATATATGTTTCCAATAACTTCATCCATTTACACTAATGGGTAGTTGATTATATTCTGATGAAGTATATCTAGAAAATTATGAATTTTATACCTTGCAGGGAGGGGAATAAAATATATTTGATGAGATTGATCCTTTATGAGTTTTCCTATATATCTTGTTTAAAATAGGAATAAAAAACCACATAGCTTGTTAAACTCATGCAGTTTAATTTCGTATAGAAAGGATGCATTGGAGGGGGGGGGGAATTAGGAATTAGGTACTTGAGTTAAAGCCTCCTAGAGGAATCCTACACATCCCGATTTTAGTAGGAATTAGATTCATCATAGTTTATTCATTCCCTTGGCACTGGCCCAAGGTAGACTTCCTTTAATGGGGGAATCATATCATGCAACTGATTTGGTCTTACATACTGATTTTTCCCTATTCTGTGGAGATTCATTATGGGAATGATAAGATCATTACAACTCACTAAGTCTATGTAATCCATGCTTGGTTTGATAAACAAGGGGTAGAATGTAATCAGTTTCACATTATTTGTATGTAATAAATGTGTGTTGGTATATACCATTGGACATTTAATATAGATATCGGGCCATATGAGTGCATCCAAAGTATCCTAGTTACTATAGTAGTTAGAGTTATCAAACTTCATTTGACCTATTAACATGCTGATGGGTGAGGTAAAATGATTAACCCATGGGAATGATTGGGTCCTGATGGATGAAATGTCAGAGAAATGGGACAACTTATACTGAAGTGGATGCCCATTTAATACTGGGAATTAGGAAGGAATACTTTATACTTTAGTTTTATAGGAATCATATTTCCAATTTTTCTTTTTTATAAGGCTTGCACACTGAGGTTTTTCTAATATATGAATTGGATAGGGTTATCGTGTATTCGAATGGTTTCATGACGAAGTCTAGTTGTCTTTCTGACCAGCTTGATTGTTTTCCTAATATGCCTTAATTGTCTAACTTTCATGTTGGAGGATATATGGAAATGTTTGGTTGTATTTAAAACATGTAAAAATACAATCACCTGACCTAGTTTACTAGTCCGAAGTACATCACATAATCTGATTGGCATGTATGAAGGAAATCACATGATTGGGGATGTATTTTCTACAGGACACTGAAAGACTTGGATGGATTCTATTAGAGGCCATTGAAGGATCTGGATGACATTTACTAAATTCCATCACATGATCTGGCTGACATGACCTGGTGTCATCGTAAAACTACTTAACATGCTTGGATGGTGTCTTATGTCCTCTAATGTAAGTCTGAAGGACCTCACAATACCTAGTTGATACACACGAGATCTATCACATAATTTGGATTACTTGCGTGAGGAAATTTAAATATCTAGATAGTGATCCTAGATTACTTCACAAGAAATGTGTGGTGAGCCCAGGGGTGTGATTGGATCTAACTTGATAGAGGGATTTCAAATTATCCAAATAGTGTGTTAAGGGAGCATATCATTATTTACGATACATGTCCTAGTTCTTTCTCATGATTCAAATAAGTCATTTTATTCCCATGAGGATCAACATATTTGTTTTTCATATGAGTCTATATTTTTTTAGTCTATTATTCCTATATTTATTTCATATATTCTTTATATTTTGTCAGTTATTTATCTTGTTTAGATTTTTCATGAACCAACCGACATATAGGATGTCATTGTCATATTTTGGTTGACATTATAGAAGTCATTCACATGATCTTAAGTGATAAATCGATGTGCCTATGCATTCATCGTTATCTCTTAGGTTGTTCATTGAATATTACATGGATAAAAACATATTTTATCGTGAGATTGTTAGCTCTGAGAAATATAATCCGATTACATGATGTTCTGGTGCGCGTATCTTTGGATTATCAATTTTTGTTTTGGTAGGGAGTAATTTATATGCCTCACCACCCCAGATATATGCTGAATTATGTGAAAAATATCTTACAGATTTAGGATGGAGTCAGTTGAGGGATTATGTGACAGGCATTATACATGATCCAGTGTCAGGTTTTTAGGGGCCGTCATATGTTTTTTAGTGACCAAAATACCATACCATTAGTTTGACATTTATTTGATTTTTAAAATTTTAGTAATGTTTCCTAATCACATGGACATGATGAAGGGATTTTACAAGGTCAAGATTAAATATACGATGGACTTTGTAAGATCTGGATTCGTGTTGAAAGACTCTCATGTGATCTATGATGCTTTTTCTAGGTACCTTCTGCGAGACAAAGGTGGCTTATCCAGGGGTCTTCATGTGATAAAATTGTCATACCAAGGGGTCTTTAGTGATCATGCAGGCTTATTGAGGGGGAATATTCATGATTAATGGTGATCATCCATGTTATATAACTTTGTTTGTGTAAATTCATTGTATCTTCTCCTCACAAGAAGCTTTTGTAACTTCCCTTTTATAGTTACCTTTTTTATTTCACAAAGTCAAGTTGTCTCATTAATTTATAAAAGTGTTTTCAAAGTTAATCACTCTACCTATCTGTGATTCATCACATGATTAATAAAGGGTCTTTCATGAGCATTATCATGGAAAACCCTTTTTTTCTTTGGAGAGAGAGTGGGAGCATGGGATAGTCTATACTTGTATGAAGCCCTTCATGTGATGAGGGTGACATGCTAGTGGGATCTTACGTGACATGAAGGATAATTTTTGATGTATTTATCAATATCTTGTGAATCATGTGGGTACATTGCAAGAATATTATGACATCGAAAGTCTTCTACCTTATTCATATTATTCTTCTTATTTACATGGATTTTTGATGGATTATTAGGTTCCTTCCAATTTACATGTCATATTATTTGGATGATCTTATTTGATAGTCACCACAAGATTAGGGAATGACATAGACTACATTGTGAGAATTGAAGGGCATGTCAAATGTACTTTTTGAGATATAAAGTAGGTTATGTGTTGGGAATGTCCCGCGTGTCCCTTGGAGGTTCATATGATCCATGAGATTTGGATACATTCATTTTAAATTTATTTTCAGAGAAAATATTACCCATGTTTTGGATATTATTTATCTTGATGATTTTTTTATTCTCATTTGGTGGGTTCCAACAAATTCCCCCCATTAGAAGTGACATCTGTGAAGACTGGGGCTTGGTTATAAGGAATGTAAATTACCGCCTGAGTTTTTTAGGGTGTATAAAATTGATATCTTGGTTGGCACTTGGTCTTCAAGAAAAAAAATTGGTATTCCACATAAGACCCTATAAATAGGGTAACAGAGGGAAACTCAACCACCAGATAGAAAAATCATTGATCTCTTGGGATCTTCCTTCATCACATTCCCCCTCATAAGACCCTCCACAAGAACTTCTTGTAATATCTTTCTACAAAACTACTTCTTGAGAACCACTTCATTAGATCTATTCTTTATAAAAATTATTCAATCCAAACATGAATCTATATTCTATAATTGGGGGAACTTTGGAAATAATCCATAACAAGATATCTCTGTTGAAGGATTCTCAATATCATCTAACATGATCGTACAACCACTCTAATATTATGTGGATCATGTGACCTTTTCTAGGTCACACAATCACAATTATTGAGACTAGATTTGCGGTCATGTGGTGTTCTATGGGTTTACGTGGTCCATGATATCTTCCGGAGCAATATGATTCATGAGTCTCATATTTGATTGAGAAGCCCTTTATGAATCATTCAATTATCATGAGGCTTATGGAGTTATGAATTATATTAATGGTATTTTCACTTTTTGGATATTTTATTCTTTATTTAGTGAATGCGGATTCTAACTATCATCACAATTATTCTATTGTGGCTAACTAGAGTTCCATGATTACTAGGAAGCATAATAGAGACCCTCGATATCTTTTGTTTAATGATAAAAAGGTTCTATATAATCTTATCCCACCTAAACTCTAGTATTATCCTCTATCACACCGACCTCACCTTTTTACGTACCCATTCCAAAAGCTGTAGTATCTAAGAAATGGAATAGAATGATCTAGATATAGATTCACACTCTGATTGGTAAAAATCATTTGGTAAATTTTCATGACCAAGAGAAACATCTTTATAAGATATATTAGGATTTAGGGGAGTGATGTTTTGACTACCACTCATTATAAAAAATCATGTGAAAAAACAACATGACATATAAAAAATGGCCACCAGTGAGAGCTACTTGCATAAAATTGATGATTACACTCCCTTGAAAAAATTAATGAAGGATGATTTGGAGTCATTGGAATAGAATATTTAGTTCATATATTATCTTCATAATCACATGTATGTCTTGATGCCACATATATGTAGATATGAGGAGAACATATCTCCCTCGTCGTATGACCTCTCAGCATCACCATCCTTGCTGAAAATCACATAGAAAAGTGTTTAGAATCTAGATACATCGATCGAGGCCCTTCATCCCGGGCTAGAAGTTGAATAAGTGTGGTGAACAACACTTCAACATTCAATCGACATGTCTCCCTAGACTCTAAAAAGTTAATCTGATAAAATATTATTGTAGATCGAACACTGATGTTAATTTTTCTTCGATTAAATCTTTTTAGAGGCTATGAAATGTGGAGATCCTTATTTATGTATGATATAAATGAATACATCCTATGAACAATATATGTTGTCTTATAGTTTTCATTCATTCATTATGTGCATGAAATTTATCTTATGTGATGTTGTATGAATCACCAAGGATACCAATCCTTCTTATAATACCAAGTAAACATGAATGCTTAGTTTTGAATATTTAAATCATAATAGATAATTGTTGTGAAATTCCCATGAATGGAAACAAATCATGAGATTCTTTATAAATGTATCTTCATCATCAATATTGAGATTACCTAATCCATGAAAGGATAATTTGGGAAAAATATAGATCCAAAATGTAGAATTTTATATCTTTTTCTAAAGTATGTAGACCTAGTGAGAACAACTATATTATTGCTAAAAACAAAAGATGGACCCTACAAGTTTTATATTTTTTATGGTTTTTACCTAATATTTCTCGATATTCATATAAGGAAAGTCATAGTGTTGGATTGGATTTTTCTTTGGTGGACCTCTTATGAGTTTTATACCAGAAAATATTTTCACATTCTATACTCTTTCAGACTAATTCATTCTTGTGTTGTAGTTTAGGGTCTTATACTTGGACCTTATATCCCTAGTAGTTTAGGTTCTTTTAGCTATGACTTTATATTAATGTTTTTTAGTTTCTTTTAGCTTATAACTTCTATCATTTTTGATTAAGGCCTTTTATATTGGGCCTTATATTGATGTAGATTAAGGTCAATAAGATCAGACCTTGAGATTTTATGAAGTTTAAATTCATACTTCCAATACTTGAATATGAAATGTGGGATAGACATGTTGGGGAGGACCCAAAAAACTATTGGTTTATGAGTTACTATGTAGTTTTGATGAGGCTCATTAGGATTAGATTTATTTTCTTCTAAGAATGAGGAACTTATAATTGATAGTTCAAATCCCTTATGCATTAGTAGAATCATCAAATAGGGATGTCCCTATTCTTTTCCATGGTTCCCCAAAGATTTATGGGGGTAATATCGGTTGAGTGTGAAGTACTAGGGAAGTTGAGTCCACATGGGATGTTGGAATGTGATTGATGTAATTTATAACTGAAAATATTGATTCAATGAATATGGGATGTGGCAAAAATTCCATCTAAGACCTATAACATCGTTAGGTGTTGGATTCCACCACCGTGTGACCAAGGATCCCAAGGATTGGGTATCCTTTCCTACAATGAGGAGACACCCTTCATTGGTAGTTCAATGACATTATGGGTCAATATAATGATCAAATAGAGGTTTACCTGCCATTTTCGATGAACCATGAAATATTCAGGAATACTCAATCATTCAGACAATAATGTTGGGTATGGAGAAGAAAATATCGAGGAAGGGTTCTGGAACCCTACAATAGTTTAACTATTAAATTATGAAGCTCGGGCCCCATGCCCTGTGGTTTTGAGTCACGTGGTGTAGTCCATAAAAAGGGCTGGGAATGGAGTACCACATTACTACATTGAGAATAGGTATAAAACAAATTGAAGTAACATTGAGGATGTATAATCCACATTAATATTTTTGACATTGGGAATGTAAATCATGGTTTAAAGTGATTTGTTCATTGGGATAACAAAGGACAAGCATGTCAGGAATGGACCAAAACACTCTATGGTGTTGAGTTCTACCATAGTGACATTAGGGATTATAAAAATAAAAAATACCTTTTGGAAAAGTGACTCATTTAGTTGAATATGATATGAAGATACACATGAGATATAGAAATACATGCATAGTCAAACAAAGGGTATATTGAAATCGAAAATATTTTTACGAGGACCATGGAAGGTCAATAGTGATCCTAGATTATCTAATCACGAATGTTGGTTTATGGAGAATTTACGATTCAATAATGTTTTAATAACCCTAAAAGTTGTGTCACCAATTTCATAAAACATTATCACAATAGGGAGATGTGACAAACCATTAATTAAACATTTTCATAGACCAGTGTGTCCTATGAGAAAGAATCTGATTTTACTAGTGAAAAAAGTTGACCCTATGAGAATTATTCCTCACTTCTTTACAACCTATTTTTTTCTCTAAACTCTAGATATGATGAGTTTAGTGAGCAAAAACATAGTTTTTTATTAGGCCACCCTTTGTCAGCTTTTAACCTGACAAGTTTTCAGTCACATTCACATGATGTTTAAGGTATTATGATTTGGACCATCAAAGGATATAGTTTAAGGTCATACATCATTAACGAAAATGAAGGATGACTATGTTGATGATTGGAATAGACCTAGATATAATGGGAATACTAGATAAGATCCTAATTAGGATAGTCAAGGTCAATATTACACAGACATCCTTCTATATGGAAGATGAAAACACTATAAATCACAAATCGAGGTTCATAGGTCATGAGTAATGATATGGGAAAATCATACCAAGGATGGCCTGACACACCCTTAGGTGTTGATTTCTTCCATGATAGCACCGAGCTCATAATGATTAGAAAGATCATTATATATGGCTAAGATTTATCTAGTTGGTAGGTATTTTCCTTATGAATTAATAGATTAATAAAGTAGATATATCTATTTTTCTTTTCAAGGGTTGTGGAAGGTCGGGGGAAAACCAAGGCACTCATGACGTGAAGTGTGATTTGTTAATTGAGGTGCTTAAAAGAAGAAGAAAGAATCTCATTCTCTGGATGACTGGGATAAGGCACTTGTGGTCCTTTGATAAGGAATGATAATGGGATGTGGACTACACATTTTAATGTAATTTAGTGTAGATGTATTTTTTATGCAATTTTACTGTCATGTGATGATAAAATTTTCTTAGTAGTTTAACATCATGTAGTTAGGATGTATTTGTTCCCTTTTATTTTAATTCAATGTGGAATGAATGTCGAAACAGACATGAAAAACTTTGAAATATGTATTTTTTCTACAATAAAGGTGTGTGTAGATCTGAATCCTATGTTGGAAGAATGAGATTGTATGGATTGGACTTCTTCAGAAATATGCATATGCTTCTTTTGTTATGTATTTTAATGTCATGTAGTTGGAAATTCATTGCATAGGTCATCAAAATATGTATATAGGGTTTTATTTTTATCATTTATATTTTATATATGAACCATTGATCGAGGATCTAGGTGTCACTATTTATCTTGTGATATTAGTAATGAAGTGATACATAGTTTATGTATTGAATTTTTGTACCCAGGTCTAACTAGTACACATGGATTTTGGGAATATTTTTTTATCATGGCTGGACACTAGAATCAGATATATGTGTATCATTACAGATCCTGTGAGGATTGAAATCATGAAACACATGGTTCTTGAACAAGAATCACTCTATACAAGTCCGGACATACATATGAGGATGGGGGGGGGGGGGTAGGTCATGTAAATTATTAGATATCCAGGTGTCACTACATTTACTCTTATGATTGTAATCAAGACAGACATAGTTATTGAGAAACCACATATTTTAATTTCATAAGGTAATGACATAATCTAACAACCTATGATTTTTTGAATTATTTATTTCAAATTTGTTTAAACATTTCGATATTTTAAATTTCACACAACACTGAATATAACTTGTGTTATAAGACTGCACAATGTTGGGCTTGGTTTCACGTGAAAACAAGTTATACATTCTTTACAAACATCACCAAGATTATATTGATGTACTAACAACACTATGTTTAGCTTTGTTTTACACACAATGCTGAGTTCCTATGATAGATTGAGTTACATGCAAGATAATGATTTACTGAACTACATCATATTATTAATACTATTATTAAAATATTATTTTAGTATTCACTGTGAATTTAGAATGGAATATGTGAATAAAATTAACCAAATTATGAATCTATTATTGAAAAATGTTTATAAAATGATTTCTTTGGTATCAATTATTTAGAAATGAAAAAAACCATTTGAATATAAATGATGTGTTTTTATGAAAATACTATTTTTATATGCACAAAGGCGATTTATCTTAATAAATTAAATTAATCTATATTATTAAGATATCATAATGAAATTTATATTTTATAAATTCAACCAATTTTTTTTCTATTCATCTGAAAAGTTTGATAGACATAAAATAATAAAAAAAATCAAATTTAGGCATAAAAGATATATTTTTCTAAAAAAAGGGTTTTCACCATTTAATAAAAGAATTTTTTCAAAAATAATTTTTGAAACTTTTATAATTTTTATTTGAAAAAATAAAGTTTAATTTTTAAATAATAATATAAATATTTTCTTTGGGTTAATTTTTGGTATTTTTATGTGTTGTTTTTTTAATGACTAATTGAAAACACTAAATTTTAATTGAGAACTTCATTTTAATCTAATTTTGTTTTATAGTTAAATTATATTATACATTATTTTTAATGTATATCTAGATAAAATATAAATATATTGATACAATTTTATATATTTTATTCAAATTAACATTATAATTAGATATAAAAACATTTCAATCTTTTGAAAATTTTCTATTTGAAAACATGTTGTTTCATCCGGTCTGTGGGATTAATTTTAAAATAATATCTTCCTCTTAAATAATAATATTTTTAAAAAATGGTTTCGTATTTGGATTCATAATAATTTATAATTTCTATTATTTCCAACATAGGTTTTGATGAAAATATAATTGAAATTAATTAAAATTAATTATAGTGATTATAGTAAAAATGAGTTTACTGAGTTGAAATTTTTTATCTTAAAGGGACAAGTTTCCTAAGAATATGTAAAAAATTTATTTTACATCCATATATTGACAATATACTCTGTTTGGTCCAAAATGGACCAATATTGGAGTTAGAGGATGTTAGGGAGACCTCTCAAAAGTGTTTTCTATTTTATATTTATATTAATGAAACTCTTCCAACACTATAAAAGAAAACTCACCCATCTCACTTATTCACTCCTCTAAAGAAAATTTAATCATATAAAGACTACCCAAATAATCTAAAATTTTCCTTCATATAATCCTAGAATCCTCTCATTTGTCATAAATCTACTTATGGGGGCCCTTTGGTGCAAACCAAAAAGAGTTACCTGAAGAAGAGGTAAGGTTCATCAACATGAATTTTTATTTTATATAATTATCTATCCCGTCAAATTCATCTTATATAAATATTATAAATTAAAATATGTTTCCAAAATATACTTATATTATATTATGTTAAGTGTATTACTTAAAATTTTACAAACTTCCATCAAATGGGATGCACAATCAATGTTCGTGTGTACAACGGACTACCGCCTCACATACCAATGTCATTCATTCTTCCATTACCACTTCTCAAGTTTGGGAATAATGACAGAATTATTATCTTTATATTATATATATATGTTATTGATATTTATTTTTTTTGCACACTTATGTAATTATTATATAATACATTCCATCATGTTTTCCATTTTGTGGGAATACGATAACATCGTTTGTGGATGTGTAGACTACCGCCTCCTCAAAGCGAGGTGGTTCATTCACGCTTTTCATGGAATTAGTTAAAGACTTATTCAATAAAAACACATTATATATATGAAATAATTCTAGTAAAAATATAATATAAAAATATATATATATATATATCAAAAATATATTTCAATAATAATATGATAATAAAATGAAAACAATATTCATACAAACGTACGCCCTACAAACTTCCCAAATGGTGTATTTCATTTCATATTTCTATATTTTATAGGTTATTATAAATAAATATATAATAAATATATAATATATTTATATCTTTTTTAAATTCTAAAAATATGTAAATAATGATCTATGTAAGAGAACTAATAATAAAAATTCAAACATGTATGGAAAACATTGCGGTTATTTCCCGAAAAGTAACTCTAATATGAAATTGTTTACAAAAGGGTAATAAAAAGTAATAATAAAATAAATGTAATATTCACTAATTATTCTTATGATGAGGTGTATATACTACCCTATATGATGTTATATAATGAATTTAATTTATTTAATTATATTATAAGTTTACATTTATGTTACAATATCATGAAACTCTTTATTCAAGGGTTACTCAAGTAGTAAACGGATTTCTAGTCTCACTTTTATTTTTGCGAGATTATTCCATATTCACCACTTATTTTTTATTCATATATAATACAAATGAATTTATTTTTTTAATTATAATTAAATTTTGGGGTATTTACATATCAATTTTTTTATCTATCTTTTAGGGTTTTTACAGTTAAAATTTTACTAAATTGGTAATGTAAGTTTTTCTCAATTTTCTTTTTTTTTAGAAATTTGTTATGTTATCCCCCTATATTTTTTTCGAGGTGTATTTACTAAAACTGACATGTTTTATCATGAATATAATTATTTTAAGTACATTTAATTTCTTAATTAATGTTATTATCTCATGTGTATTATGATTCAATGTTACCAAAGTGCTAAGAGTTTATTGCAATAATCTCATCCTTTATTGGTATTGTTTAAGATTATTCTTCTACTGATGAAATATTGTAATCCATATCTCAATAAATATCTTGATAAATATTTTACACTACTTATTCAGTATATATTCATGTAATGGTATAATATTACCTCTCTTTTTCTACATATATTATTTACGAAATGGTTTTTATGAAAATCTGTCATTATTTCTCTCTTCAATCGGAAATCTATTTTATTCAAAAAACATGTTTTCCAAAAATGTTACCAAAAATGTTTTAAATGATAATTTAATATCATTTTCAATGAAAATTATATATATTTTTTAAAAAATGTTTTTATAATGGTTTTCAATGCAATTTTTATATGTTTTGAAAGTTATTTTCAATGAAAAATGTTTTCAAAAGGTTTTATGATTTAAAAAGTTTTTTTTCAAGAGTAAAGGATATTTTCTTAAAGGAAAATTTTAAATCACCATTAAAAATTATTTCCCCCCTAATATGACATCAATTGATGTTACCTCTTATTTAATGGGGTTAGGGTTCAAAGGTACCATTCTTTTTCTTTTTCTAAATGGTTTACTCTTTTGATAAAACATTGTTTATGAGGCTCGTTTCTCTTACATGGGTTACAACAAGATAAATTCTCAAAAAAAAACTTTTTTTCAATGTTTATTATATGATTAAATAATTATAAAACTTTTATATCTTCCATTGGTTATGATATTATTTAATTTTTATGATACACATTTTATTTCATGAGTTTTTATATGATGTTTATAAAGCCTATTTTTATGGGTAATGATATGATGAATGTTTTATTATCTTTTTGTGAATGAAAGTATAAGATGATTTTGTGATGAGTGGGACATATATCCACCTCCAATGCATTAAATAATCATAAATAATCTATGAGCTCGATGGTTTCAGGGGAGGGAATACCGAGACCGTAACAAGAGGGAACATGGGAGGGAATCTCATGCCCGTCACAAGAGGGTACATGGGAGGGAATCCCTAGACCATAACAAGAGGGTATATCTGAGAGAATCCCAATACTGCAATAGGAGGCCACATATGAGGTCATCCTAGGGTTTTAATAAGAGAGTACACGACAAGGAATCCAAATCCCATAACAATAGGGAACACATGAGGTATAACAACCATGCTCTTTATTAAAAATTAATTCATGATTAATTACATAAAAGTACACTTAATAACACTCATAAGATTGGGATGTTTAGTGTATATTTTAATTAGTTACATTTGAAAACAATTTTAAAAATTATAATTCAAAAACATTATAAAAAACTTCTTTGACATGATCAAACTATTCCAACATACCTAAAACTACAAGGGATAACTTAAGAAAATACATAAGAAATGTGTGAGATATAAATCCCAATAAGGGAATAAACAAATACTACCATGAATAATATAATACAGTTTAAAAAATAGGTATATAAATGGGTAATAAAATTAACACGAATAATAAGGAATGATATAGCATGATAATCATAACTGGGGAAATGGGGGCACCCCATAAAACATTATATCATAAATATAGGTTACGCTAAACCTACCAATATTTCATGTTGGAAAATGTCACATAAATGAATATGGTTCACTACGTATACCAACATTATGTATCTTGGTATATAACATTACCAAATACATTGGAGCTCTATATAATTATAGTAATATTTGAAACATTCATTCCATTCTCATGCATACGTGTTCCACATAGATCATACAACATGGATTCATTTTTCATCAAAATATATTCAAAAATTAGATATTTTGAAATAAATAATTATAATTACCCTGAAAAACGAGTGTATGTTAGTAAATTTGAACACCCTTAGTGGGAATTGGGTATTGGTATTGACTTCACATTCTGTTTTTCATATATTCTCATAGTGAAATTTTTGCAGCATAACATGAGCACATAAATGTTCATGGGAGGGATAAATTTTAGTGAAATGGGTATCTAATAATTTATAAATCATATGGAAATTTTGGGAAATAGGGAAAACCTATCGAAACATTAGGAATTGAAAATAAAATGGCATAAAATGAAGAAGATTATTGAATAAAGGGGAGAAAGAGAAGATCCTTTACAACATTTTGGAAACCTAACGATGTCACATAAAAATTCATAAAATGGATTGAAGTGTGAGAAAAGGGTATATTATAATTTTAACATAAGTAGGAAAGTATCCCATAATAATTAAATCGAGATAAAATATATAAGGTAAATAATATAATTCAATAAAGATGAGAATTGAAAAGATCTCTTACTTGAGTGTGTGAACTGAAAACATTGAAAAGCGGATTCATGAATGATTGTGGTGCCTTGAGAGAATTATAGACATGGGAGGAAATATTAAGTACATTATACAAGTATTTTTAGTGAATATATATGGGTGTTTGGGTGGGTTTATCTACGAAAAGGGAAGGGAATTGTTTAATATTTCACAAACACTGGTTTTGGAATCTATATAATAAAATAAAAAAACCACAAACCTTCTCACGGTTTTTGAACATGGTTTATTCCAAAAAGGGTGTTTTTTATTATTTTAATATCCAATGGAATTAAATTATTAAAATAATTTCCTTTTCTTATGTGGAGGTGTGTCACAGTCTTAAAAAAAAGAATTTAAAAACAAGAAATATATTAATGGTTTTAGAGGACTCATAAAGGCTTTATAAAATTAATAAAATAATTAAAAAATAATATTATATTAATATGAAAGAATATATTTGGACGTGGAATCCCATTATATTATTTATTACATAATTTTTGGTTCAATATGATGTTATAATACGCAAATTATATTTATATAGTGTTTATTTTTTACACAAAAAATTTACTATCTTAGAAAAATTTGAAAAATTCACCATTGGATATATTTGATATTAAGATTCCAAAAATAATATTCATTTTATAATTTTTTTATAAATATTCACATTTTAACTTTTAAAATAATAATCTACAATTGTTGAAAAATGTTGGGTCTTTGGAGAATAATAGTTTTTGAACCCTTATATAAAGTATGTTTGACTTCATAAAAACTATATTAGAATTTATATTTAATAAAAATTATTTAATAATAAATTTTTATTAGAATATTATTTATTTCAAAAATATATTAATTCATAAAAATAAATTCTTTAATTAAATTTAATATTATCCAAATAATATTATTCGTGTTTTACAGTATCAAAATAAAAATAATTTATAAAGTAATAATAATAGGATGAATATATATTCATTATTCTATAAAAAATTATGTACATACTCATATTGTTATGGTCTTGATACATATCCATTTAATACACTACAAAATGCCATAATAGTAAAGTGCGAGATAGTGAGATTGTCATGGGGTGGTTCGACAAAATTAGTTTGGACCTTCATCTTAATGAGATTGAAATTCTTTCGTAAATGGGTTTTTATATGCTTAAGTTGTTAGATATTTTCTTGGTCTTGTTCAAGGGAAATTCCCATAGATGTTATCTCCCATAAAATTAATGATAAATGGTCTTCATAGGGTATGATCCTACTAGTTGAGGACATCACATCCTTTTTCTCTGTCAATTGGTTTTGTTAAAACCATATATTGTTACAATTAATATGATAATTGTTCAATGGATATATTATTAATTGTAATGATTCTTAAAGTTCATTTAAATAAAATAAAATATAAATAATCCAAAGTATTTCATGTTTTTTATATAACCATATTACATAATATGAAATTTAATTAAATTAAAATGTAAATTTTATTTATAACTATTCAGGTCATCACAAACTTCCCCCCTTAAGAAATTATGTGCTCGAAATTTTCATTTACCACAATAAAAAAGATAAGTGTAACTTAGTTTCATCACCTCCTCTAGTTCCCACATCACTTATTCTATCTTGTGGATTCCCGAAAACACTTGTACATGGTGGATTGTCTTATATCATATAACATTATATCTATGATAAAATATCTTAACAGGCTACTTATCATAGGAAAGATCATTATCAAATGGTACCGCCTCTAGACTGAGTACATGTGAGGGTTCTAGTAAGTAAATTCAAAATAGGGATACATGGAATACATCATGTAGTTATGATAGGTTTGGTGGGAGTGATAGCCTATAAGACACTACTCTATTGTGATCAAGGATCTCAATGGGACTGATTTATCTTGGATTTTGATTAACCTTATTCCCAAATATCATCACTATATTACATGGAGGTTTGCAGAGGAATAACATGTCTCTAACCATAAACTCTAGGTCTCAATGATGATTTTCATCATAGATCTTTTTTCCACACTATGTATCCCTGACTTACTGCTGAATGTTATTAACCTTTTCCATCATTTATGTTACCATTTATGGACCTAGCATTTTATGTTTCCCAACTTCATCCCAACATGTGGGTGTTCTTCCCATCTTCCTATAAAGGGATTAATTGGGATCCATTTGGTTGATCAATTGGACAATTTTTTTAAGAGAACTTGAGAAGATGAATATGATAATATAATCTTACAATAAAGACAATTGAGGATGCTCTATATGACATCCCACCTTATTATAACATAAAATTTCATTACATTACACAAAACTGAGGATATTTAAGGTTTAGTGTCTTGGAAACCAGGAACATAATACATGAAAACAACATAAAAAATTCTTCTTAAACACTTGAAAGGATTATCATTAATTTCATCCTAGGTTCATTACTACATCTCATAACCTGGGGACATACATCAAAAGAAAGGGTGAGTAGAAGGACCAGTATGGGAAACAAGAGAAACATTTAACGTGTGAACTTGAGATACATCAACTATGTCCTGAAAAAGAACTTTAAGGCATGAGAAAGAAATCATGTGGCATATAATAATAAAAATAACATTTTTCATAACTTTAACATGTGGGTACATCATTTAACATAGAAATTCATGAACATATCACCAAGGTCCATCCCTAAGGTGTCATTTGAAAATTACCAAGGTTATTCACCAAGATATCGTGAAAATTGTAATCTCTAGTGGTTACATCATTACCCAATGCATTGGAGCGCTATCAGGGCGCACCCTTAAATTTTCCATTATTATCATGTGATACACATATATCATCATCAAACATTTCATAAATAACCCACATAGCATAAAATAAATGGGTTTCATTTCATAATCATATCGTTTTAAAAACTGCTTTAAAGACATGATCTTAATGTCACTTTAAACCCACAGAAAGGGAAAGCAGGTCTAATGTATGTAAATCCCAGAATTTAAAATAGAACATTTTGATATATATGTGAATAACCTTTTAGAAATAAGATCTTTGAGTATTCACTTTATAACATAAAATAATTTTGAGAAAAGAGAGAGGCATTTTGAGACAAAAATTCTGCAGCATAACGACTATGTTTCATGGTTTTAGAAAACATTGAAAGGAGAGGGGAAATGGGTAAAACATTCATAAATGATACATAAAAAAGTAGAGGTACAGAATAAGAAGGATATATGAACATGGTAATGAAATTTGAAGGAAATACAATTTGAAATAAAAAACATGGAAGGAAGACAAAAATTAGATTTCTCTTATGAAAATTCGGCAGCCTAACAGCGTCACTTAAACTTCAACAAAATGAATTGAAAAGATAAAATAGGGTCTCTCATAATGTGAACATAATAGTTCAGTATGATAGATATAGATATCATACCCCAACATAAAAAAACTTTAAATACTTGACATGAAAGTAGAATTTTGAAAAGAATGAGAAGGGTGAAAGAATCCCCTTAAAAATTCGGCAGCCTAACAGCGTCACTTAAACATTCTTAAAATGAATTGATGGGAGAAATATGGAGTCTCTAATAATATGAACATGAAAAGGGATGTAATATGAATATATAAGAACATCCTCCAACATAATAACATGGAGTATAAAATAAATGACATAAAAGAGATTGCTTGAAAAGAAAGGGAGAGGTCAGATCCCTTACCTTAAACCGTAACTCTTAAAACTCAATGGTTTGGACCTTGAGGGCTTGGGGGAACCTTGGAAGGACTACTTGGGAGGTACGGAGACCATAAATTCGTTGAGGATGGTTTTGGGGTCGAATGGATTAGAGGAGGGCTTGGTATTTATAGGGAAAGTGAGAGGACAAGGCATTAATGGACAAAGGACACCTCACAAGTGCTTTTCTCAAAACCATGTGCTCTCCCATGGAATTTACCATGGAGTTAGGCCACATGGGTCCCCCAATACAATAATTCATCACCTTTGGTCGGACAACCCATAAAATATCTCATCAAATCATCATGACACAGTTATGATGTCATTAAACATACCGAAACCCTAAAATTGTATTTTTACTATTCATTGAAAATTCAACTTTCTCAGAAAAATCCCAAAATTTCACCTTAACCAAATATCGATGCTCTAAGTTCAAAAATAGAGTCCATTTTATAAAAATAATTTTATAATTATTTTTAATTAAATTTTTAATTAAAAAACACTATTCACCCGAAAAAACTAATACTTCACTAATAATTTATGAAACCGTTATTTACCCATTTTATTGAATCTCATTACTTAATCAAGGTGTCTAAATTATATTAAAACTTTCTTTAAGTGATATTACTAATCCATTTGGTCACATTACTAATCCTAAGCGTAAAACCACTATTCATAATTTATTATTCATCAAAAATTAAGTTGATCTTATTAGACTCAAAATTCCTTACTGAACACTTTTGCAGAAGACCATTTTTTGAAAATCATTACACATCATTAATTATTTAAGGTTTACATAAATATTTTAAAATATCTTTTTTTTAAAATACATCAATAAAATACATCCTAAAATTATCCGAACATTTGAAATTTCACAAACATGACTAAAGGAAGAAATATCAATTTATTCATCCCAAAGGATTACACAAAGAAGCTAAGGTCTCGTCACATAGCCCCTTATAAAACCAGCATATGACCTAAGTGTAAGGTGTGATATGGTGAGAGAATCTGAGGGAGGCTCAGATAACATTGCCCTAGTAGTAATCTCTACTAACTTGAACTTCTCCCGCAGGCGTTTCCATTCAATCTTGACACGCTGGAGTTCGGCTTGGCCTTGGTCCAAAGAGAAGCCCAAAGATGCTACCTCCTTCCCAAGCTCTGATAAGTGGGCGTCATAAGGTTTGAGTCTACTGGATGAAGCCATCGACTCCTCTTTCTGTATTAACCATTAATATCTCTATTAAATTGTTAAGAGTAAATTAATATACTATTTAAAAAGTTTGGGTCGTTACATTCTTCCCCCCTTAAGAAATTTCGTCACCGAAATTTATACTTGAGGCCTAGTCGAAAAGGTGAGGGTACTTTTGCTTCATTGTTTCCTCAGGCTCCCAAGTTTCTTCTTCAAACTTATGATTCCTCCAAAACACTTTCACAAGGTGGGTAGTCTTGTTTTGTAGAACCTTGTCTCTACGGTCTAAGATCTCCACTGGATTCTCCTCATAAGAGAGGTGATGTTCCAGTTGTACAACCTCTGGGTTTAGTACATGCGAAGGGTCGGGTATGTACTTCTTCAACAGAGATACATGGAAGACATCATGAACTTGAGATAGGTTCAGTGGAAGTGCTAGACGATAGGCCACTGCTCCTATGCGATCAAGGATTTCATAGAGGCCAATGTACCTAGGGCTGAGTTTCCCTTTCTTCCCAAACCGCATGACTCTCTTCCATGGAGAAATTCGAAGGAAGACTTTGTCGCCAACACCAAACTCCAAGTCCCTTCAACGGTTGTCAGCATAACTCTTCTACCGACTCTGAGCAGCCTTTATGTGTTGTTGGATGGCATGAACCTCTCCTGTCATCTCTTGCACAAGATCAAGCCCAAGAAGCTTTCTCTCACCAGTTTCATCCCAACAAGTAGGAGTTCTACATCGCTTTCCATATCGAGCTTCATAGGGTGCCATCTAAATATTCAAATGGAAGCTGTTGTTATAGGAGAACTCAACTAATGGGGGGTGTCGATCCCATCCACCTTTAAATTCCATTGATCATAATCTCAGCATGTCTTCGAGTTTCTGAATAGTCCTTTCAGATTGGCCATCAGTTTGAGGATGATAGGCCGTACTAAAATTCAATTCAGTATTCAGAGCATGTTGAATACTTCTCCAGAATTTTGATGTGAATCTTGGATCATGATCAGACACGATGGATAGTGGCACCCCATGCAGCTCACCACTTCCTTTACGTATATCTTCACAAGTTGATCCAAATAGAAATCTTCCCGATTAGAGATAAAATTGGCGATCTTGGTGAGACGGTCCACAATAACCCACATCGCATTTTTTCCTTTGGATTTTTTTGGGAGACCAGTTACAAAGTCCATAGTGATATTATCCCACTTCCATACTGGTATGGGTAGTGGTTGTAATACCCCCTTAGGAAGTTTTCGTTCTACCTTTCCTTTCTGACACACTAGGCACCTTGTAGTGAAATCAACAATCTCCCTCTTCATGTTATCCCACCAATAATGATCACGAAGGTCTCTATACATTTTAGTGCTTCCCGGATGTATAGAGAAAGTAGAGATATGATCTTCATCCATCAATTCTTTCTTTATCTCCAGAATAGATGGAACACATAGTCTTGTATGAAATTTCAATACACCTTCTTGATCAATATTGAAATCAGGGAACTTCCCATCCTTTACAGCCTCAAACTTCTCCTACAACAAATGATCTTCTTTTTGAGCCTTCTTGATCTTATCTAGTAATGAAGGTTGAGAAATCATTTGGGATAAGGTTGATGATGTCCCTTACCTTACAATTCCCATGTACAGTTTTACTAGATCTTTAATCAAGGGATCTCCTAGGATCCTCACTGTTTCCAGAACAACAGGATCTTTCCTTCTTAATGCATCCGCAACTTTGTTTTCTCTTCTAGGGTGATAATGAATTGAACAATAATAGTATTTAATAAGATCCAACCATCTCATTTGTCTCATGTTCAATTCTTTCTATGTGAAAATATACTTTAAACTTTGGTGGTCGGTGTATATATCACATTTCTCCCCATAAAGATAGTGCCTCTATATCTTTAGAGCAAAAACAACTACAGCTAGCTCTAGATCATGCATAGGATAATTCTGATCATGAATCTTCAACTGTCGGGATGCATAAGCAATTACCTTGTCATTTTTCATAAGGACACACCCAAGACCTTTTAGAGATGCATCGCTAAAAATAACGAATCCTTCTCCGATAGAGGGTAGAGTTAACACAGGTGCAGTAACCAATCTCTTCTTCAGCTCTTGGAAACTTTCCTCGCATTCCCTTCTCCAGATGAACTTAACCAATTTTCGAGTCAACTTGGTTAGCGGATTAGAAACACGTGAAAAGTTTTTCACAAACCTCCTATAATATCTTGCTAAACCAAGGAAACTATGAATATCAGTTACTGTTGTGGGTTGAGTCCACTCCTCCACAACCATTGTCTTTGCAGGGTCAATTGATATTCCTTCATTGGTTACGATGTGCCCCAAGAAATCCACTTGTTGTAACCAAAACTGACACTTTCTGAACTTTCCAAAGAGCCTCTCCTTCCGCAGAGTTTTCAAAAAAACCCTCAGATGATCTTTATGCTCCTCACGACTTCTTGAATATATCAAAATATCATCAATAAAAACTACCACAATGTTATCAAGGTAGTCCTTAAAGACTCTATTCATCAAATACATAAAAATAGCAGGAGCATTAGTCAAGCCGAAGGGAATAACAGTAAACTCATAATGCCCATTTCTTGATCGGAAGGCAGCCTTTGGAATATCTTCTTTCTTCACCCTCAGTTGATGATAACCAGATCGAAGGTCAATCTTGGAGAAGAATTGAGCCCCACGAAGTTGGTCAAATAAATCATCAATTCTTGGAAGAGGGTATTTGTTCTTGACTGTGATCCCATTTAGTTCTCTATAATCAATGCATAGCTGCATTGATCCATCCTTATTCTTCACAAAGAGAACTGGTGCTCCCCAAGGAGACACACTCGGTCGGATAAACCCCTTATCCAACAAGTCTTGGAGTTGTTTATTTAACTCTTCTAGCTCCACATTTGCCATTCTATACGGAGTCTTTGATATCGGTTGAGACCCAGGTACGAGTTCAATGGAGAACTCTACCTCTCTTTCTGGGGGAGGTCCCGGTAACTCCTCAGGAAATACATCCATGTATTCCTGAACAATCAGAACATCTTCTATTTGTATTCTCCATTTTCCTTCTTCATCATCCCCAATTAACTCCATAATGAAAGCTATAGGAGGTGCTTCTAGATAGGGATCATTTCGGGATATCTCTCCTTGGAAGATAACTGTAGGTCATTTATTCAAGACTACTGAGATTTCCTTACTTCTGCATTTGATCTTAGCATTATACATTGAGAGCCAGTCCATCCCTAGTATACCGTCAAATTCCAACATGTGAATGACTACTAGATTTGCGATATGATTGTGATCACTGAAGTAAACACTATAGTCTCTAAACATTGTTGATGCGTGGATAATCCCACTTGGAGTCTTGACTGACAACTCTACCTCTAGCAGTTCGAGGATTGATTCTATATTCCTTGCAAACTTGGAGGAAATAAAGGAATTCATAGAACCAGAATCAAATAAAGTACTTGCTAGTTTTGAGAGGACAACAAGAGTACCTTCTACCACATCATTCGGAACTTCAACATCAGTTGTTGTGATAATGAAAGCATAACCTTGCTCCCTTGGCCTCTGCTGAGGTTGATGGTGATTCCCCTCCACCGCCCTCGGATTTGGACATTGATTAGCAAAGTTCCCAAGCTGTCCACACATGAAGCATGTGACTTCGGGTAGGGCCAAAACCATATTTCCTCTTTCGTTAGTGTTGGGAAGTTGAGGTTTCACATCACTATGAAAATTCCGATAAATATGGCCTTCTCTTCCACACCTATAGCACTTACCACTTCTGATCAAGTAGTTCCCTGAATGCTTCTTCCCACATTTATTGCATGTGGCATGTTTCATATGCTTTACACCTCTTTCCTGATCAAAATTTATTCCCAGGCTTGGTTCTAGAGTTCTCTTCTTATCATTATATTTGTGAGACCACTGTGTCTCCCCAAACTCTAGTTCAACTTTCATACCACTTCGAACAATTTCTTCATAGCTATCATAGTCCCTGTTTGCTAGATTATTCCGCAGATGAGTTCATAGTCCACCAAAGAATCTATCAACCTTCCCATTAGGGTACATGACAAAGCATGAGGTATAACAGGAAATCCTTGTGAAGTTCATCTCGTAGGTTCCAACTGATTCATTCTCCTTCTGCTTCAGCTCGAGAAATTATTTCTCCATTGTCGTTCTCATCGAACGAGGGAAATACTTATTAAAGAATATTCCCCGGAACTCTTCCCACTCCATATATTCCATCTCTCCTCATGGCTTCATGTTTTTGATCAGTGACCACCACTGATCAGCTTCTCCCTCTATGCAGTAATCAACAAGGGTGACTTTTTCTTATTCTGAACAATGAAGTACATAAAATATCTTTTCAATGGAGCTTATCCATTGTACCGCAACCAATGGGTCAGTAGATCCACTAAATGTTGGTGTTTGTTGATGCATGAAGGACTCAAAAAAATGTTGTTCCCTTCGTGGTGAGATCAACCTCTCAGGTTGATTCAAGTTATTACTCATAACTTTAGTCAGTTGGTTCATCATTCACATTAATGTTTCCATTCCAGCTTCCATTAGAGGGCTGTCAGCACATGGTGCATTGAGGTCACCTTCTACACAGTTCCTCCTATTGCACACCATTTTCTAAAAGAATAAAACCTTAGTGAGGAACTTATTTCATTTATGAATCTTTTAACTAAGACTTCATGCTTAGACAATTACACTTCTCTATAATTCCTTCATAATGATTTATAAAAAGCTTGTGATTAACCAAACATATCCTCCGGGAGTGTCGTAACCAAGAGTGCAGCAAGGCCCATTATCGTGCACCAGTTCCCATTCGAGTCTAGCTCAAAGCAGTGTTTTCAGGTTTTACCCCTACGTACATCTGTGCCAGAGCCACCTCTACCTGCTCGTATCCAGACAGGGATGTATTTGTTTAATAAACCACATACTCAATACTTACCAAAATACAAGGAAGTTTTCCTATATTTAAACTTTTCTATAGGGTTATTCCTAAAGTTTTTATATCCTAATTTCCACAAATAACTAAACCATCCTTTGATACCAACTATGAAATCCCGCCTTATTATAACATAAACTTTCATTACATTACACAAAACTGAGGATCTTTAAGGTTTAGTGTCTTGGAAACCAGGAACATAATACCTGAAAACAACATAAAACATTCTTCTTAAACACTTGAAAGGATTCTCCTTAAGTTCATCCTAGGATCATTACTGCATCTCATAACCTGGGGACATACATCAAAAGAAAGGGTGAGCAGAAGTCCCAGTAAGGGAAACAAGAGAAATATTTAACATGTGAACTTGAGATACATCAACTATGTCATGAAAAAGAACTTTAAGGCATGAGAAAGAAATAATGTGGCATATCATAATAAAAATAACATTTTTCATAACTTTAATATGTGGATACATCATTTAACATAGACAATCATGAACATATCACCAAGGTCCATCCCCAAGGTTTCATTTGAAAATTACCAAGGTTATTAACCAAGATATCATGAAAATTGTAATCTCTAGTGGTTACATCATTACCCAATGCATTGGAGCGCTATCAGGGCACACCCTTAAATTTGCCTTTATTATCATGTGAGCCACATATATCATCATCAAACATTTCATAAATAACCCATATATCATAAAATAAATTGGTTTCATTTCATAATCACAACGTTTTAAAAACTGCTTTAAAGACATGATCTTAATGTCACTTTAAACCCACGGAAAGGGAAAGGGGGTCTCATGTATGTAAATCCCAGAATTTAAAATAGAAAATTTTGAAATATATGTGAATAACCTTGTATAAATAAGAGATTTGAGTATTCACATTATAACATAAAATAATTTTGAGAAAAGAAAGAGGCATTTTGAGACGAAAATTCTGCAGCATAACGACTATGATTCAGTGTTTTAGAAAACATTGAAAGGAGAGGTGACATGGGTCAAAAATTCATAAATGACCCATAAAACAGTATAGGGATAGAATAAGAAGGATATATGAACATGTTAATGAAATTTTAAGTACATACCATTTGAAATGAAAAAAATGGAAGGAAGACAAAAATTAGATTTCTCTTATGAAAATTCGGCAGCCTAACGACGTCAATTAAACTTCAACAAAATGATTTGAAAAGATAAAATAGTGTCTCTCATAATGTGAAAATAAGAGTTCAGTATGATATATATAGAGATAATACCCCAACATAAAAAAATTAACTTGAAATACTGGACATGAAAGTAGAATTTTGAAAAGAATGAGAAGGGTGAAAGAATCCCCTTAAAAATTCGACAGCCTAACGGCGTCACTTAAACATTCTTAAAACGAATTGATGAGAGAAAGATGGGGTATCTCATCATATTAACATGAAAAGGGAAGTAATATGAATATATAAGAACATCCTCCAACATAATAACATGGAGTATAAAAGAAATGACATAAAAGAGATTGCTTGAAAAGAAAGGGAGAGGTCAGATCCCTTACCTTAAAACGTAACTCTTAAAACCCAAAGGTTTGGACCTTGAGGGATTGGGGGAACCTTGGGAGGACTCCATGGGAGGTAAAGAGACCATAACTTCGTTGAGGATGGTTTTGGAGTCGAATGGATGAGAGGAGGGCTTGGTATTTATAGGGAATATGAGGGGACAAGGCATTAATGGCCAAGGGACACCTCACAAGTGCTTTTCTCAAAACCGTGTGCTCTCCCATACCATTTACCATGGAGTTAGTCCACATGGGTCCCCCAATACAATAATTAATCACATCTTGTCTTCCAACCCTTCAAATATCTCATGAAATCATCATAACACAGTTATGATGTCATTAAACATACCGAAACCCTAAAACTATATTTTTTACTATTCACTGAAAATTCAACTTTCTCAGAAAAATCCCAAAATTTCACCTTAACCAAATATTGATGATCTGAGATCAAAAATAGAGTCCATTTTATAAAATAAATTGTATAATTATTTTTAATTTAATTTTTAATTAAAAAACACTATTCACCCGAAAAAACTAATACTTGACTAATAATTTATGAAACCGTTATTTACCCATTTTATTGAATCTCATTACTTAATCAAGGTGTCTAAATTATATTAAAACTTTATTTAAGTGAGATTACAAATACATTTGGTCACATTACTAATCCTAAGCGTAAAATCACTATTCATAATTTACTATTCATCAAAAATTAAGTTGATCTTATTAGACTCCAAATTCATTACTGAACACTTTTGCAGAAGACCATTTTTTGAAAGTCATTACACATCATTAATTATTTAAGGTTTACATATATATTTTAAAATATCT
This sequence comes from Viscum album, assembly GCA_963277665.1. Taxonomy (NCBI): domain Eukaryota; kingdom Viridiplantae; phylum Streptophyta; class Magnoliopsida; order Santalales; family Viscaceae; genus Viscum; species Viscum album. Next base: position 1,521,538,863 of record OY728119.1, read on the forward strand.
TTTTTTTCCAAAATTCGTCAATAAAATACATCCTAAAATTATCCGGACATTTGAAATATCACAAACATCACTAAAGTACGAAATCTCAATTTATTCATCCCAAAGGATTACACAAAGAAGCTACAGTCTCATCACATAACCCCTTATAACACCAGCATATGAACTAAGTGTAAGGTGTGTTATGGTGAGAGAATCTGAGGGAGGCTCAGATAACATTTCCATAGTAGTAATATCTACTAACTTGAATTTCTCCCGCAGGCATTTCCGTTCAAGCTTGACACGCTGGAGTTTGGCTTGGGCTTGGTCCAAAGTGAAGCCCAAAGATGCTACCTCCTTCCCAAGCTCTGATAAGTGGGCTTTATAAGGTTTGAGTCTACTGGATGAAGCCATCGAATCCTCTTTCTGCATTAACCATTAACATCTCTATTAAATCATTAAGAGTAAGTTAATATACTATTTAAAAAGTTTGGGTCATTACACTCTCAACATGTTCTCAAGTGTCTGGATAGTCTTCTCGGATTGGACATCACTTTGGAGGTGATACCTTATTCTGAAGTTGAACTCAGTGTTTTGAGAATTTTAGAGACTTTTCTCGAACATGTTGGTGAATCGAAAATCTCTATTGGATTCAATCGATAATATTACTCCATGAAACCATACCACTTCTCAGATATATATCCATCCTAGTTGAATCAGTGATAAATCCTCTCAAATAAAAAAGAAGTGCATAGTCTTTGCAAGAGAATCCACCAAAACCCAGATATCATTGTTTCCTATGGATTTCATTGGATGTTCAGTGAGAATTTCCATGGTGATATTTTCCCATTTCTATATTGCTATGGGTAATGGTTATGTCATACCCTTTGACTTCTTCCTTTAATCCTTCACTGGATGACATACCAAAAACTTTGATATATATTTAGCGATTTCATTCTTCATGTTGTTCAAATAATAGCGTTCATCGATATCTTGATATATATTATTTATCCACTGATGGATAGACAAGTTTGAGCAATGTGCATCATCCAAAAAATCCTTCTTTAACTCAGGATTTGAAGGTATACATATTCATGACCCAAATCTCACAATTCCTTCTTTATAGACATTGAACTATGAGGATTTACATTTTCTTATAGTTCCCACTATCTTCTAAATTCACACATCATCTCTTTGAGCATCACTTAACCTCCACAGATGTGACAGTTGAGAAATCATTTGTTAAATGATTGATGATGTTCCTTCCTTTACGATTCCCCTGTCCATCCATTTCAAATATAAGAATATCAAATCATTCTCAATTCTTATCAATGACAGAATTGTTGGTTTCTTTCTACTTAAAGAGTCTAGAACTTATTTTATTTTCAAATCTGGCAGTGGATTGAGTTTTTATAATCTTTTATTATCTCTAACCATAATAATTGGAGCATATTTATCGCTCTTTTTTGAGAATATATACTTGTGGAATTTGTGATCAAAATATATTTCACACTTCTCCCCAAAGATATAATGCTGAATTTTTTTCAAAGAGAAGATAACTGAAGACAACTCCCTATCAAGTGTTTTGTACTTCTATTAACAAACATTCAACTACCATGAAACATAGGCTATGAATTTTTCATTTTTCATAAACACATATCCCCATACCATGATGATTCGGGATCTGAGAGTACTCAGTCCCAAAAAATTTATTAAAACAAAGTAACACAAACACAATGAAACAGAAACACAACGAAACATTTTTTATCACCATGAATCTCTCCTCACATTACCCATTCTAGGAAAAATTGACTTTTTTCCTAGTAATATTTGTAATAGGGTTTGGAAATCATGAAAAATTTCTCTCAAATCAATGATAATACCTAGATAATCGTAGGAAACTAAGGATATCTGTCACAGATATTGGCCTTGACCCCCATCAATTTATTCGTCCTTCGAAGGGTCCACAGATATCTCATTTCATATAATGATACGCCTTAACAATGAGACTTCCTTCAATCAGAAATCACATTTGTTGTACATGGAATAATGCTTCTCCTTTATTAAGGACTTTAGAATAGTGATCAGATTCTCCTTATGATCCTCCTTGTTTTAGGTGAGTATTATAATATCATCACTAAATAATACAAAATATTTTTCAAGGTAATCTCTATATACTATATTCATCATTTCCGTGAATATTTTTGGAGAATTAGTGAGTCCAAATGGCATCCCAATGAACTCATAGTGCCCATAAAATGTATTAAAAGAGGTCATTGGGATATCTTACTTCATCACCCATAATTGATAATATACATAACAATGTTCCACCATGTAGAATTATGTTTCTTTATATAGATAATCGAATAGGTCATCAATCTGTGGTAGATGACACCTTTTATTTATCATGATTTAGTTGAGCTCATGATAATCAATGAAAATGTGCATTTACCCATCTTTCTTCTTGGTGAAGAGGATGAGTTTAACACACGGTGAAGCACTTACGCATATGAACTCTTTATAAAAATTATTATGTAGTTATTTCTTCATCTCCTCAAGTTCCACAAAATCCATATTGTATAGTGTCTTGGATAATAGAAACACCTTTGCTATTAGATTGATAGAAAATTAAACCTCTCTACTAGGAGGAAGACTAGGAAATTCCATGAGAAACACATTGGCATATTCCCTCACAATAGGCACGTCTTCAAGGATGGTTCATTATTTAGACTCAATTATTTTATCCAGAAATTATTTCTCATTGGTAAATAATATTCATTCTTGATATAATGGTGAAAAAGATGATTCCTCCTCCTAATTTTAGTTCTAAAAACTCGGTTGTCGATACACAATTCAGAGAGTGATTTCCTTCTTGCGGAATTTTAGGTCATCTGTTTAATAAAGCCAAAACATGCCCAAAATTGAATCAAATTCCTCCAAAGGGAGTATGAATTTTTTTGTAGGAAGTTCAACCTATAAACATTGATGGGGAAAATGTTTTATACTTGAGATAAAAAAATTTCCCCATTTTATGTTTTCACTGATATCTCTACTTCTATGATTTGTGGTGGTGTTTGAATAGTTATACTAGACTTTCATGATATGAAGGAAAGAGTAGAACCAAAATAAAAAATTATTTTCTCAATTCTCAAATTAATAACTAGCATACCTATCACCACTTCATTGTTGAGATCCACCTTGGCGGATGTGATGGAAAAATATCGCCCTTGCTACCTTGAAGGTTCTTATTTTTCTTCAAATACCCTTGGATTAGGGAATTAGTTTAAAAAGTGCCCAAGTTTCTTATAGTTGCAGAAATGAACAATGTGATTAGGGTTGACCCTAGAATTTATATCCTTCATCACATTGTTGGGTTTTTATTATCATCAGCTTCTAGGTAGGTGCTCTTCCTCCCCGCACATAAAGCATTTCCTTGTCCCCATTAGGTAATTATTGGGGTTCTTCTTCCCAAACCTTTGGAAAGTTGTATGATGATATTTATTAGTAATATTTTATTTATCCATCATTCCTCACTAGAACAAAAACACATTTTTACATCTATTTTTTAGTGTTTTAATATCGGTTTTGAGGCTATGTCTTTGCAAGTGATGTTATAAATATGACTATTAATGTCAGTTATTAAATAACCAATTCTTAAAATGTTTTTATGGGTTTAAACCTCAGTTTAAAAAAAAGTAAAATACTATACTTCTTATAAAAAATGACATTAAAAAGATATTTTATGTTAGTTTATAAAATATAGATGCTAAAAGACATTTTTTACAATGGTTTTTAATAAAATGACGTTAAAATTAATTTTTAATGTAGATTTTTTAAATAGATACTTAAACTTTTTTATCAACTTGTTGATAATTTCCAATTATTAAATTTGGAAGGTTGTAAAAATAAAATAGAGTTATGAATCATATGATATGACTATCAGAAGTATGATATTTTTTGGGGAACAATCAGATATACCAACCGTAGATTCATCTTATAAGTAATTTTAGAATACGAAATAGGATTTGTAGTTTTACCTTGATAAGAAGAATTATTAATCATTATAATAAAATAATAATCATTAAATAGTATATCAATTAAGAAAAATACTCATAAAAAACATAAATCATGGAAAAATAATTACAGATACCTTAATGAGATCACTGAAAGAAGAATAGTGGATTCACATTGTATATTAAATGAGTCAAGTCAATGAAAAAATGATGGTTGAATGAAATCATCATTAAATGGTATATCAATTAAGAAAAAAAATCATAAAAAACATAAATCATGAATACTAATTACAAATACATTGATGAGATCGCAGGAATAAGTAATAGTTGATTAACATTGAAGATCAAAAACGTCGAGTTGGTGGAATGATGATGGTTGAAAAAATGATCATTAAATTATGATAAGTTTATAATGGAAACATATAATTGACATGGGAAAATAAAATTAAGTATTAATTTTTTTTGCGGCAATTGATAATTTTTATGTTGCGAAGTACAAAAAATGAAATTCCATTTTGGAAGGATATTAAAATTATATTTCACATTGGTATTATGATATCTATAATAAAAAGATATTAGTTTTTTTACTGATTTTTCATGTTGGTTATATAATAACCGACATGAAAAATCACTTTTCATGACTTTTAGACATCAATTATTTAATAAACGACATTTAAATGTAACTTTCACACTGGTTATATAATAACCAATGTGAAAAATGTTTACAAACATCTATTTTATTTCCAAATATTTAATTTTACTGGTCTTGGAACTCAAATGGACCTATGGATCAAAGGTTATGGCCATACAAAGCTGGACTTCTCTAAGAGTTCATTTAGAGATGAATGACTTCCAATGACCATAACTTTTGATATATAACTCAGTTTGAGCTCAGAGACCTATTAAATCAAATCTTGGGAAATGAAATACATGTTTGTAAAAATTTCTTTGGTATTCTATTTAATTACCAATGTAAAAAATGACTTTTAACTGTGGTTATTAATTAAATGATGTGAAAAAGTCATGAAAATTTATTTTTCATTTTGGTTCTTATATAACCGATGTGAAAAATCTGTGAAAATGGATTTTCACGTCAATTCTAAAAAACTGACCTGATAAAAGGTGTCATTAAAAATAGTTTTTGTACTAGTGTATCTAGAATTAATCTCAACTTTTTTCTTCTTATCCCTATGATAACCCTTAGATTCTCTAATCTCCATTTCGACTTTGAGGTAATGTCAGACAATTTCATCATAGCTATCAAAGTCACGGATTGCGATGTCTTTTCATATTATAGGATTTAGGCCACCAAAGAAGTGGTATACCTTGTATTTGGGGGTAACTAAGAAGTTTTGTGCATATCGTGAAAGAATTTTTATGTTTTCATTGTACGCCCTGATATATTTTTCATCTTTCTTCTTAAGGAAAAGGAAATATTTTTCCCTTTTATGATGGAGAGTGTGAGGAAAATATTTTTCAAAAAACATTTTCCAGAATTCCTTCTAACCCAATTGCTTAGATATACTCCTAATGTTTTTTTTATTTTTGATCAATGACCCCACTAATCAACTTATCTACCCAAACGATAAACAACTATTAGAAACTTCCCTTTCTCAAAGCATTAAAGGATTGATAAGATCATCTTAATGTAGTTAATCAATTATTCCATGATTACATGATCAAATGATCTATTTAAAGTTTGATGCCTTTTTCGCATAGAAGGATAAATCATAAATTTTTCTCTCTTAGGTGGATTTGGATGCACTTGTTGATCCAGGTTTCTACTTAGAGCCTGATTCATCTGAGAGATTATCATCAAGAAGTATTTGATTCCTTCTTCCATTGGTTTGGGCATATCTTTGGGGATGTAATCACATTGCCCACCACATTGATTTCTTACCCGATTCCTCATATATCCAGCCATTGGATAGAATAAATAAAAAACCAGGAATATATATTTTTTAAAACTATTAATAACATAAAGTAGAATCCAATGACATTAAAGGGGTAACCAATAAATTACAACTATTTTTATAACTTATCAATTTTGGGATTCAATCTATGTTATCCATGGTCTATTTTCTGATGTATATTCTTATGGAAATTTTTTTTACCTTAATAATAGTTAATAATGAGATTATGAATTTACCCAATCATATCCCCCAATAGTGTCAAACAAGGTGTGTAGTTAATCCCATTTTCGTGTACCAGGTTACCCTGAGTAAGGCCCGAGACACTATATTAGAGTTGTTACCCCTAGATAAATTTGTTCTATAATCACGTCTACTTATAGTATCCATATAAGGATGTATTTTTTTCATTAACCTAATACTATATACATATCAACATTTAGGGATGTTTTATTATACTTAGTCTTACCCATAAGACTTTCCCCAGAGTTTTTAATCCTAATCCACAAAATAATTACGCTTTTCCTTTGATACCAACTATAAAAACCCTGCTCTTTATTACACATTTTTTCTTGATTTATTATATAAAATAACACTTAATAAAACCTAAAATATTGATAATTATAGTTTTATTTGGAATTATTTACATTAAATGAAAAATTTAAAACATGGAATACATCAACATTATTGAAAACGTATTTGACATGCTCAAATATTTCGAATATACTTAAAACTATTTGGGATAACCTAGGAAAATACATAAGAAAGTGGTGATCTATAAATCCTATTAGGGGAATAAAAAACCCTAAAATGTAGAATATAATACAAGTTTTAAAATATTAATATCAATGGTTCATAAAAGGAACATGAATAATAAGTTATGATATATCATCATAATCCTAACATGGGAAACATAGACAAAACTTAATTCACAACACCTTAAACATCAGTAAAGGAGAAGGCTGAAAAGACTTCATTGTGGGAAAATTACCCTAATGGAATAAATTTCACTAATTTTACCAATAGTATGCATCATAATACTTAACATTACATAATTAATTGAAGCACTATATAATTCTGGGAACAGCCGTCAAAATCATTTCATTCTCATACTTAATTGTTCCACATAGATCATACAACATGGATTAATATTTCATCATATTTTATTCCACAATCAATGATTGTGGAACACATAAAGGTAAGTAACCAATAAAATTAGTATATGTTCAGAAATGTGAACACCCTTGGAAGGAATTTTGTATATGTACTCACTGCACATTCTTTTTGGCATGGATTCCCGCATTGAAATTTCAACAGCATAATGGGAGAATAAAAATGTTAATGGGAGGGATGAATGAGAGTAGAAGGGTGTCTAATAATTCAAAAATCATATGGGAAGTATGAGGAATGTGAAAAAAACAAACCCCAATATTATGAATCGAAAATAAAAGGTTATAAAATGGATATGATTCTTGAATAAATTAGAGAAAGAGAGGATCATTTTTGATATTTCAATAGTGTAAAAACATCATATAAAAATTCATAAAATGGGTTAATGAGATATAAATGGAATTATATAATTTGAAAATAAATTGGAAAATAATTTAGATGTAGATTAATATATCCCATCTTAAGGAAATTAAGATAAAATACATAAGGTGAAGAAGAAACAACAATACAAAGGAGAAAGGAAATGATCCCTTACATTTGTGTGTGACTCAAAAAGCTTGAAAATGAGACTATTGAGAGATTCGGGTGAATAAAAAGGATTCTGGAGAGGGTATGGAAGAGTAAGGAATTGATATATGTATTTTGAGTGAATAGATATGAGAACTTGGGAGGTTTTATATTTGAAAATAGAGGGGAATTCATTACTATTTCACAAACATAGGATTTGGGATCTGTAAAATTAGATAACCCAAACCACCAAACATACAACGGTTTTTTCTCATGGTTTCTACATAATAGGGGAGGTTTTAGTTATTTTATTATCAAAAGGGATGAACCTATTAATACAATTCCCTTTCTATGTGGATGGGAGACACACTTCAAAAGAAATGATTTCAAAATCTTAAAAAATATTAATAGTTTTTAGGACTCATAACAGATTTATAAAATTAATAAAATAAAATTATAATCACATTATTACAAGGGGGAACATATATTAACCCTTTTATACCCAGTATATTATTTATCAAATCATGTTTTGTTCATTATTATGTCATACTTCACAAATTATATTTATACAGTTTTTAATTTTTACCCAAAAATTCAAATATCTTAAGAAATTATGAAACATTCACCATTGGATAAATTTGATGTTATGATTAAAAAAATAATATTACTTTTATCAAAATAATTTTCTATATATGTTAATTTTCACTTTGAAAATAATAATCGACATTTATTGAGAAATTCATGGTTTTTTTGAGAATAACAATTTTCGAACCCTCATAAAAAGTATGTTTGAGATAAAAAAATGACATGAAAATTTATATTTAATAAAAATTATTTGATAATAATATTTTATTAGAATATTATTTATTTAAAAAATCTATTAATTCATTAAAATAAATTATTTAACCAAATTGAATATGTCCAAAAAAATATTATTTGTTTTTTATATTATAAAAATAAAAATAATTTATAATGTAAAAATAAAAGGATGAAAATATATTCATTATTCAATACAAAGTATTGTACATACTCATATTTCTAGGGTAATGATACATATCTATTTAATACACCATCAAAATCCCTAAGAGTAAGGTGTGTGTTGGTGAGATTGTAAAGGGATGGTTTAACGAACACGGTTGGTGATGTGATCTCGATGAGCATGAACTTCTCCCAAAAATGGTCTCTATCATGATTAATTTATTATATATAATCTTAGGATTGGTCATCGAAAAGTCCTAGAGATTATATATCTCTCATAATCTCTGATTAGTGGGATTCATATGGTACACTCATACTAGTTGAGGCCATCACATCCTTTGTATGTGTCAATTTCTTTTATTAAAAACCTATAATTATATTAATCATATGAACACTATTCAACAACTATATTATTAATGGTAAAGATGATTAATGGTCATTTTAATCCAATTAGATATAAAAAAACAAAATGATTTGTGTTTTTTTCTATAACTATATTACATAATAAAACATTTAATTAAAACAAACAGTAAAATTAATTTATAATTTCTTGGGTCATTAAAGGAGGGAATACCAATCTTATAACAAGAGGGTATACAGTTGGGCACACCAAGACTATAACAGGAAGGTACATGGGAGGGAATTACATCACAAAAAAAATGATACATGGAAGTACATCCCAATACCGGATATGGTATTTGAGAGATTATCCCAAGACGATCATGATATGAAGGTAACAGATGGTAGTGTTGACATAAGAATTTCTCTGCATCTGCGTATTCAATAATTCCATTTATTATACATTTGTTATGTTCTCATGGATTACTCTCTTGATTTTATTATTATTCATGTCTTATTAAATGATAATATATCTTCCATGACTCTTGATTATGATCTTTGATATACAGGGTGTGATCTTATAATTTTGCGATCTTTTTCTCATACAATCATTATCAGGATTATGCTTACATATCTCATTTGTTTACCATTACTGAGTATTTTATCTCACCATTTCTTATGTTTTCGTTCCCTAGGTTTTGAATAAAGGCTTTAAGTTGGAGTACAAAATGGGAATATATTTATTGAAAAAGTTTAATCACTTTCACCATGTTATAATATTATAACCCATGTTTTAAGAAAACTAAAAAATTATGGTCCTTAAGAATATACTTTTGTAATGTACAGAATATTCATTTAAAATGATTTAATATCCATGTATGTTAATCCAAGGCCCATATAGTTGGTGTGAAAGGAATGTTTCAGTCAACCATTGGAAACTAGGATATGAAAACTTTAGTGATATTCCCAAGGATATTCTTAAGTATATATCAAGGGATGTATCTATAGTCATGTCTAGGGATGAGTTAAAGTATATGAAAATTTCCGGGGATTTTGTTAAAGGATAGAGAGAGTGGATTTTTAAAAATAAATACCTTTCTCCATATAATAATTGGATATGGATCTGGAATAGATGTACATTGGGGTAACAACCTCAAAAACAACATATTGATATAGACTCAATCAAAAATTGGTTCATAACAATTAGACTTGATGCACACCTGGTTTGACACTCTTGGAAGATATTCTTTGGGAAATCAAAAACACATTATGAACCATCATGATGTATTTAAATAGATTAGGAATATTAATGGTCTAGGATAAACCTAAGGATTCATAGATAAAAAATGGTATTTCTTTAGACATCGTATAAGTGGGATTTTTATGATTATGTGGTTTCCCACCAAGATGATTGTTTCTTACTATAAGTTTTTTTTAGTTTTAGTCAATTTCTAGAACCTAAAGGAACCATGTTATTGAATAATTTAATAGACAATGAAATTCTTTAACTCTAGAGAAACTAAATTTTATATGATATGTAATAAAAAACAATGTTTCTATTCTCACACAAATTTCTCAATCAATGAATCACACTGAACACCCAAATGTGAAAAGGAGGGAACAACTATCTATTGTGTCCTTGATGATGAAACACCTAGCTTATTTTAGTGGTTCTGATGTCCCATTAGTTATAAAAATCCAGTTTTTTCATACATATATTTTTAATAATTTTTGAGGAATACCTGAAAAATTACACAGAGAGACACCCAATGATCATATTAGTTTAGTACCTCTAGAAACATGGAAAATAAAACAAAGGAACATGATTGTAATAAATTATATCCAAATAGGTTCTCTGAGATTATTAACCCTCATAGATATATCATATATATAATATATCTTCATTACAAATGGATGGAAACTTAAAATGGGGTTAGATCAAATGCTTAGTAAGGGCTAAAAAGGGAGATTTGTAAGCATAAACATGAACATAAGGGTATGAGAACGTGATCAAAACATTAGAAGATCATACCCTACATATCAAAGATCATAAAAATTCATCAGGGACTATATATTAGCTTTTCATAAGACACGAATCATAAAAGAAACAATAGAATAATATATGAAAGTATAACATAGGAATAAGACATGAAATTTTGGCATACAAATAAAATTTTTATATCATTCCTTATAAGTTAGGACACATTTATAGAACTTATCATGGAAATTCATTAGGACTACACCTATTTGGCGGGACACACCACCTTCCCAAGTCAATATCCTTTCATTGTGAGGTATTGGTATCCTCATATTCCCATAGAATATTGGGTCCCCCATCTTCCCATATCGGATTAGGTTTTCCCATATTACCATAGTGGATTGGTTTTACCCATCTTCCCAGAGTGGATTGGGTTACCCCATCTTCCCATAGTGTATTATGCCCATCATCTTGATTCCCGTTGTTATCTCATGAGAAAAAAATTGTCACACAAAGAATTTTAGGGGTTTATAGATCCCACATATCTCATAATTAAATCATACATACATGTGCCCCGTGATCATTAATAGTCATATAATAACAAAAGAAATGAAATAGGTTTCATAAACATCTAATCGTATCTTATAATGTGGAAAAGGGACATGTTTTATAATCATTTCATCAAAACCTTATCCTATGAAAAGAAGAGGGTTTCATAATAATATAACCCATGAAAACAAATGGGTTCAATAAATATTATTCTATCAAAAAATAAACCATTAAGAGAAATAATTTGAATGGAACCTCTGGATCATTTCTTAATAAAGGAATTAATAAAACTCACAAATGTCAGTCTTTATGGAAAATAATTTAGAAATATATTTTAATTTTTATTGATGAAAATATATTTTCCACTATGAAAAAACACTTTATAAAACATAAATCATTTTTCAAACCATTATCCATTATAATAGATTTCAAAACATATAAAGAAGCTTGAATATATTTTTAATTTAGAACACCTTGAAAACTTTTAAAGAAGGATTGAATTTCATTATAAAAATATTTCTTTAAAAATATTTTGAAAGAATAAAAAGAAGGCTTGAAATAATTTGTAAACCAATATATAGAAAAATAAAATTTTGAAAACATATAAAATATCAATAAAAATCATTATAAAACTTTTCAAACATAATTTTTTTGAAAATAATTTCCTTTAAAAACCAAATTAAATTAAACAAATTTATTGAATATATGGAAAATATTTTCTTTGAAAATAAAAATATAAACCTAAAAAATAAGAATTAATGAAATTACAATCATGATGGTGGGTAAGTTTGTACATTTCCAACATTGATTTTTCATAATAAAAGTTTATAAAAGTAACTTTATCAGAAAACAACAAGATTATTCCTTTCAAACCATTTTTATAATTCTTAAAGATGGGTAAACTATCCTTTAAACATCATATGAAAAAAGTAAAACATTTTTAAATTTTTTTAGAAAACAATATTTTAGTATAACACATATTTCTGACCAAAAGGATAGTTAAAGTTGAATTTTCATACAAATATTTTATTAGTTATATTATGTACTAAAAAGTGGTAAAATAGTAATAATACATGAACAAATCCTGAATATATGTAGTGGTGTAACATTTATTAGTTCTATTGAGTTATGGATCATATTATTTCATAAATGGAAGAATAATCATAGAAAATATCGATAAAATATGATATTTATTCAATAAAATCTTACCATTTGGTAACATTGAATTATAATCCCCATGTAAGAAAATAAAATTTAACGAAGATTAAAATATCATTAAAAGAAGTTTTTTGTGACAAAAAATGTAAAATAACAGTATATACTCCTTGTAAAAGAATATTTTTCCATAACATGGCATGTGTCTCGAAGAAGGAAATATGAGACAAAATTACATTTTCAATTTGATAAATTTTGAACATGGCCTATGTCTCAAAGAAAATAAACATGAGATAAGAAAACCATTTCATAATGTTTTGAATCTGTATGTAATCATTAAAAACTATTTTATAATAAATATATAGTTATTATAAATTAATAAATAACCATATTATTATATCTAATGCACTATATTATTTAACTACGACTATGTACCACTAGTTTATTAACAACTCAATGCTAATGATATGTTTTGAGTAATAATCTCTTTTTCTGTTGTGTTTTGATTATTTGATCCTTTTAATTATATCATGATCTACAGAATTTGAAAATGATATAAATATCATATATATTTAGTATATTATTATTTTTTATAACCTTTAAATGTTTCAAATATTAAACAAAATACACCATTCATGGAGACCTTAAACCGTACGTATGAAAGAATGTTTTTATAATTTATTATCAAATTAAAAGAAAGAAAGTTAATGGAATATTTGTATATATATAATATAATTACTATATAACTATTATTCCACATATATCATATATATTTACATAACCCATATTTAATACATTCCATATAAAGTGTGAACAAATCACATCGCCTTAAGGAGGCGGTAATCTACTCTTCCACAAACAAAATTATCATATTAACACAAAATAAGAAAATGAAGTTGTGTTTAATATAATAATTCCGGAGTTATAAATAATTCATAAATATCATATAAACAGAGTTTACATTATAATTTCCAACCATGAGAGGTGGTAAAGGAAAAAATGAAGAACATCATTTCGTGAGGCTGTAGTTCGTTTTACACAAGAACGATATGTTCCTTACCCATTACATAAATGTTTGTGTAATTTTAGTTTGAACCTATATAATAACAAATATAAGAATATTTAGGATAAATATGTTATTATATAGTCAAGGAATAATAAGAGTTGAGGGGGTGGAGAATGAAAAATGAAGGAGTTTGAGGAACGATGTTACCTCTTCTTTGGGTAGCTCCTTTTGGTTTTCAACAAATGGATGCCTTATATGGATTTAATCCTAAATAGATGCTTCTATGATTACGAGAATTATTTTGGAAGATTATTTGAGTAGATTTTGGGTGATTAAAATTTATTTAAAGGTATGAATAAGTTGGAGGGGTGAGTTCCTTTTTATAGTGGAAGATGAGTAATATTCATGTAAGTTTTTGAAAATGGAATTCCACCAACGTTTTCCCATGTTATGTGGTTCCAATAGCAGAAAAAATTATATATATGGTTTTATAGGGGATAAATATATCAATGAAACGGATTTTGGAATTGTTTTTAGGTTATTTTGGCCCTTAAGTTTACAGTTTAGTCCCTTATTAAGCATATATTTACCTTAATAGCTAAAATTAATTTTAATTACAATAACTAATATATTTGGTCAAAAAATATTTTTACTAAATTAAAAATTAAAAATTATATTGATTCCAAATATGGAATCCATCCTCTAAAATTCCAATCAATTAAGTGGAAGGAATAGATTTAAATTTAATCCTGACAATAGGATAACAATGTGGGTTTTTAAAATAAAAACTATCAAAAAAATTACTATATTTTTATATTAAATTTCATTGTGAAATTGTTTAATGTTTTATAAATTGGATTAATTATATTATAATTTATCTGATTAATAAATAAAAATATAAAAAATATAATTTAAAATTATATATAAATTAGATTAAAAAGTGGTTTTGAATTAAAATTCAGTGTTATTCACTATTTATTAAACAATTAAACATATAAAAAATACAAAAAATTCACCCAAAGTAAAATTTGATATTAATATTTAAAAATTAAATTTTATTTTGTAAAATAAACATTATAAAATATTAAAATTTCATAATTATAATGGATTCTTCACTAAAAGATGGAAAAATTTTCTTTTTTGAAAAATACATCTTTTGATTCATGAAATTTGATTTATTCTTATCTTACGCCTATAAAATATATTTTATGAGTGTAAAAATATTTTATTGAATATATAATATGTTAAAAAAAATTATAAATCGTGTTTTTATTTGTTTATTGAGATAAAAGGGTGTATGTAAATAAAAAATTGGTTTTATTAGAAAAGGAATTTTTTTTCAAATAGTTATTACAATCATTTATAGCTCGAAAGGTTCATTTTATTCATTTTTTAAATAATATTTTATTCATTATTTCCAACCTATTAGATAGGTGAAAAATATTATAATATTTTAACAATAATATTAATATTATGTAGTAGTTTTGGAAAACATTGTATTTCACAAAACATAGTGTATCAAAGGAAGTCAGCATTGCGTGGAACACAAGAAAAACATTGTGTTGTATGTACTGCTAGATAATATAAGTGTTGTGTGTAGTTCAAGATTTACTTGTTCTTGTTTGAAACATAAGAATAAAATTTTTATTTAATATAAGACAATCTATATTTAAAGTTGTGTGAAATAAAAAATACCGAAAGATTAAATTAATTTGAAAATATATTTTTTGAAAAATATTGGGGTGTTATATTCTATCCCCCTTAATAAGAATTTATCCCTTGAAAATTATCTAGGCTTTTATTGGTTTTATATATTAAAGTTTCCTTCATAGAAACCCACATCATAAAAAATGAATTTTAAAACATTATTTTAAAAACAAATTTTGGAAACATAATAATTAAAATGTGTAACAAACAACTAGTTTTCCACAATGTAGAACATTGGTGGCAATTGAAAATATGAACTTAGAGGAACTAAATAAATATTTATAAGCAGTGATTATGGTCATAAATCAAAAACAAGAGAATTATCCATTTAAATATGAGGGCCTCAAATTCATAAATTTGTATTGATTTAAAATTCCAGCGGTTACACAAAAATTAAGATATCAAGGCTCAATTTTATTTCTTGACCATTTCCCTAAAGTTGAATAATTTTCATGAAAAGATATTCTTTCTTGATTTCAAGAAAACCTCAATATTTTTTTGCGATGATAAATTTCCACTTCATCTCTTATTTTAGGAAATGAAGTTGAATTTGTTATTTCCAAAATCATTAGAAAATCATGAGATCCATCAATAGAATAAGAGGTTTTAGAAATATATAATTTTATCAATGTTAATTACGTTCTAATAATTATTCCAAAAAGAATAAACCAAATCAAATAACATAGAGAAAATAGTACAAAATTTATAAATAAATAATAAATTAAATAATAGGTATTTCTAGAAGTTACATAACCAATACCGATGAAATAGTAACTTAACCCTTGGTATATTAACCAGACCATTAGGAATTGTGTTCCATTCAATAGAAAAGAAACCTAACCTATGAAATTATTAGTAAAATTTAGAAATATTATAATATAAAATTTGATATAATTTTATCATTGTATAACTAAATAAATACTATATAAATGATAAAATACGCATTGGTATTTTTGTAAGTTATAAACATTTAATCACAAATTTTTAATTAATATAAGGATTTAAAAGAAAATGTATTTTCTTAAAATTTATTCATAAATAATTTTTTTGTCTTATGATTATAATATAATTTTATGAGACATTAATTACTTTTTCAAAGTATCATAAAATTAGTTATAATTTTAAAATTGATATTTTTGAATAAATTATTATTTTAACTAAAAATCAATTTTCTCATTTTTAGAAATAAATTTGAAAAAAACTAAGTTCATTGTTGAATTATATACATGAAAAATTGGATACAGTGAAATTTTGGGGTTTTTCTAAAATAGTTGTATTATAGATGAATAGTGAAATATAGTAATTTACAGTATTTAACAAATAAATGAATTATTGAGTCATAAATAATGTATGGATGATGTAATCTCATAATCTAGAACTCTCCTTGTAACACACCAAAAAGCCCACACTTAATTTTATTAAATAAATATTTTATAAATGGATTAGATTATAAAAACTAATATATCTCTATATATATTTGATATGATTTCATTGAAAATAATAGTTGAAATTATGTGTTTTAATTAATTTTATTATAAAATAATAATATTTATAATTATTTATATTGATTATATATAGTTTTCAAATTTATTTTAAATTAATATTCTAAAAAAAAATATTAATTTGTATTATTATATTTATTTTAATGACCATATTTATTTTTATCAAAGTAGGATTTAATAAAATAATTTAAATAAATATATTTCTAAAGACAATATATAATTCATTTAAATAATTAAAAGATATTTTATTATTTTTTTTATAAATTTTGAATTTCAAAAAGATATATTATATATATATATTTATAATTAAATACATATTTACTATTTTAATAAAATATTGAAATCATAAATGCATTATTATATTATGATAAAATTATTACTATTATATATTTTATAAATATATGAAAATCTATATGTTTTTATTAAAAGTATATAAATTATTTAAAACAAACATTTTTCGTTATTTATAAACCAGTATAAGTTGTTAATATAATAATTATAATGATATCAAATATAGTTTATATCTTGAAATACTTTTCAGTAGAATAAAAAAAATAAACAAAAAAAAGGAATGTGATAAAGGGGTAAGGGTATTGTGATTTTGGGGATCTAGGGTGTCAGGTAGTAGGGTGAGCGGTTGCTGGCAGGGGAGTTGAGCCAACCATGGAGCTTCGACTGAGGGAGTCTGAGCTTCTTTGATGGGATTGGTCAAGTATTGGGTTTTGAATAGTAGTGAGGAACAAGATCAACTGCCGAACCGAGTATCGAAAAAGGAGATCTGAATCGTTTAGTGTTCGACCAAGATCCAGATCTAAGGGTTGACCACCAGGTTGATGTTTCAAGCTCAAATTGAGCTAGATAAGTTAGCCAGATGTAGTTATGTATTTGAATAGGTCCAAATATGAGAGTTAGATCTTAGATAATCTTTAATCTTGTTAGGTAGTTGATGCATGCCTGTCATAGGGCGTGTCAAAAGAAAATTATTTTCCTAATGCACTACATAGGCTGACCATGGCTGTCTCAATTGAGGAGCATTACAGTCAGTTCAATCACTAATTCTAATTCAGCTAATATTATTATTTTTTGTTTTTTTATTATTTATTGAAACCAATGGTTTTGGTTCTCTTTGAAAAAGTGCAATGAAAATACTGAAATGAAAAATTTAAATCTAGAAGCAAACACAATAAAATCAGGGAAGAAAGGTCCTGATCCTGGGGTTTAATAACACAGGTTCATTCATTATTTATTTATTGTCTAAATTCAATATGATAATCTTTGTAGTGAAACCAGATTAATTAATTAATTTTATTTGATTTATTGTGTTTGTGATTTAATCATGCCTCAGGAACACCAAACGACACCTCCTTCAATAGTCAAATAGGATAACACCTCAACCAAGAATATTATTACTAAAAGACATGACTCCACCCTTTCTTGTTTCATCCCTTATAGAAACCTCAAATCCCCCATATAAAGGGGGTTCCTAAGATAAGGGAGGTAAAATGATTAATCAATGAAAAAATGGAATTAGAAATAGTGCCTTGAAGGACGACCGCCACACCCGTACAATATTCCCAACTCCACTAAAAATAGATTTAAAACGATTTAAATTTTTAGAGTAATAATGAAGAATACCATGAAACCTCCTCCATGGACATGCCCTGAGTTAGTCACATTCCATGAAAATTTGAATAGAGATCACGATGGAATGATAGAAGATATAGAATGATAATAATAGTTAGAAGAAAAAGAAAGATGGAAGAAGAAAGATGAAACAATTTAACTAAAAATAAGCATACATTACAACTGAAATGAAATATAAAATAAAAGGAATATAAATAAATTAGAATCCTTAATGTTCAATGGCCTCCTCCTATTGGTTTCTCAAATGGTGTGGGGGATTGAATTGAATGGTTTGATAGGTATGAGCTTCTATCCTTTTATAGGCAGAATCTATCATCTAAAATTTGTCATGTTTTTTGACCCATTAAATTGAAGATTCAAATGTGGTCCAGTTAATGAAAATTTTCACCATTTTATTGGCCATCTCCTATCAAAATTCATGCTCATTTGGATACCATATACATGAGTTATGATTTTTTAATTGACTGTTACTTTATCTGTATGTAGGTTCTATGAAGCTTCCTTTAAAAGTATAACATACAATTACAACATTAATGACTTAAAACCTCCCCCAATTTAATTATAGAGACAATCCTATGTGTCCTAGTTCTATTCTAGCTTTAAACACCTCAATTGGAGGTTTCTAGGCCGAGATGGGCTTTCGTTACATTGGTGGGGATCCACGCTATCCACCTGGAAAATTCAACAACTTCATTTATTTTTAAGGCCATTAGATGATTGTATCATCCCCTAGTTCAGAAGAAAAATTTGAGGTAAATAAAATATGCTTTTAAAAAACCCCCTCAATTTAGAATTATATTTTTAAATAAATGACCAAAATACCCTTAATGTAAAAATCTGTCCAAAATCAAGAATTAATCACATTTTATAATTTTTATCCTTCTCATTCTACAATACAAATTTCCTATTATTTTAATAAAACATTTAAATACATGGGTTCTATCATTTAAAAACAACAACAATCCTTTATTATTTGATTAAAAATATACACATAAATTTTATCTCTCAAATACCCACACACATAAACCATTGTTGTCCTTAAGCATAAAATATCAACATTGAAAATTAGGGGGCACCAATGTCATCAAAATTAAAATTTCATTTAAATATAATAAAAAATTATTTAATGTCAAATCGAACTATCAAAAATCGTCATAAAATATCATTTTTATTTATCATGTTTTCAAAGAAACAAATAATTCACATATTTTACTTTTACTCTTTGAAAATTGATGGGACTTCTCCATTCATTCATTCAAGATCCAAAATTAAATATTATTAAACATTCCAAGTCATTATTTTCCCCACTTACGAATATATCCTCTCATATGTCAAGACCCAATTCAAGTAGAGTTATGCTCATATCATGATAAAATGAACCTTATCCATATTATTTTAAAAGAACAAATTTCTCCACTTTGTAAATAAAAAAGGCACATAATTTCATGAATATTTTTCAATAAAGGTTTAAATGAATCTGAGGCTTATGGTTGGCAGGATTCAATGATTTAAAAATTAAATCCCAATAAAGAGTTTAATCTCTTAATTACAAGGAATGATATAAAAAATGGTAATGAAATTCTTCCCTTTAAAGTAGAAAAACCCACTTCCCAAAATACTCAAAGTAAGGTCATGATCAAAGTTAATCATAATGAATGATTAATGCACCCTGTTGATTTTTTTTTCAAATTTTGTACTTTTTTTATTTTTTCAAAATTTATGATTCGATCAAACCCCATATCCATAACCTAACCACATATGATTATATGTTCATCAGTTTGGAAAATGGTTATTTTTAGTTCTCCCAAATCACAACCCATTTTTCACTTTTTGGGTTCCTTTTTTCATTTTTGTCATTTTTTAATTAAATAGGGTTAACATTAAGTACAATGAATGATTCCTCAACCGTTTACAATTACTATAATAATAGATCACACTTTTTCCTTACTGAGTAAATCATCCCTTCCACCATTAATACCTTCACCCCCATACCTCACCTTTAAAATAACATGAAAATACCAAGAGTAGTATAGGAATGGATAAAAATGGATTGAAACATGGATAATCTATATAAAGCTCATTCAGGGTCTCTATGGGCTCAAATAAGGATTGATTAATAGGTGTTATTTAAGGATAAGATATTTTCAAAAGACGCCTCAATAAATTTAAATGTATTTTGGTTCAGGCATAACTTTGACATGTTCCAATGTAAGTTTTGGTAGGTGAAATATCCCAAGATCACTCACGAAATATGCTGAAGATAAAATAGGAAGTACCTGGTCTAAAAATCCTCTCATGAATGGGAATATAATATTGGATAGTCACTCAAGGAATGATTTATAATAAAAAATCAATTCACTTGAATTTCATAAATTCAAATCATGAAAAATGGTCATGTCTTTTCATTTACATGAATCAATAAACTCCCTAAAATCACGAGTCATCGTTTTAATATCCATGCTTCACTATATAATTTCAATTCTCAATTTTTCTCATTAAATATCATTAATATTAAAATATAAAACATGGCATCAATAGATCCCTAAGAAACTCATGTCTTCTAGATTATTCTAGTAATAAATGAATTTAAGTGTGGGTGTGAAATTTTATCTTCCATGCTCAAATCCTAATTTGGAAAAAAGTGAAGAGTTTAAAAGAAAATAATTAAAAGTTAACTTCCTTTTGAAATAAAGCTTTGGTCCTCTTACACCAATGTTAGGGGATTCCTTCTACCATCATGATCCTACAAAAAAATCACTCAATTAATCCCAAGGATCATTTCATTTATACTCAATATTAAAAGAGGTAGTGGGACACATGATGGACTAATCTAAAAAAAGGAAATTTAAATTTAAATTACTAGAATACTTTAAGGATAAATCATAGTAAGATCCCCCAAGTGGGACCTGAATTATTTACTGCCTCTAGTGGGTATCAAAAGCTGTTATAAAAAGTCTAATAGTGTATGAAGATTCATTGACTTGAATAACCATATGTGGATTTTCCACGATTTATGTTATTTTTTCTTGTTGATATGGATAAAATGTATAGAGTATGCCCAATACAGCCCTTTTAAATACGGAATATCTTGCATGGATGTGGTAGAAAGAAGTATGATCCCTCATCCACCTCCACTGCTACTTCTTCAATATTATCTTTATCTTTTTGTACTCCCTCTAATGAATGTTCAATGTCCTTATGGAGCTTCAGGTTTTCTTCAATAGGTGAATTTCAATTTTCATCATCTTCTATGTAAAGATAATTATTGGTAAAATCTGAAAATTCAAAATCACAATGAGTGATTCTCATATCATATTGAATGAAATCAAAAAAGGTAGAGTTCATGGAAGGTTCATCTCCCTGAGTCGGTTCTGTTTCAATCACTTCTTCAGTTAAAAGTGCCTCTTGGAGTTTATTATCACTGGAGGGAGGTAGGTAGTCGGGTTCCTCCTCCTTGAGTTTGGATTGAACTTCATGGATGTATTTAGTGAAATACTTGAAGATAAATGTCACTTTATTCTTGTCTCTAAATCATTGAATGTCAGTTTGGAGTTCATCAACCATGACAATCAAATCATCAAGTGAGATCCATTTTTATATTCCTCCTTCCTTCTGTTTGACATTTATCCTTACAACATCAACCCTTTGTTAGAGTGCCACCTCAGTGTAGTCAGTTTCTTCTTCCTGTACCTATTATTAATTGTTCCATGAATAATAATTTTAATTTGAATACATCATGGAAAAAGTGTTTTTTTGATTTTCTAAAAAGATAAAAAGGAAAAATATTAAAAAAATTGATTTTAGAAAACAAATGATCGATGTAACTGTTTTTTTCCCCCGCAACGATGCCAGTTTTGATGCATAGTTATCATGGGGCATGGAAAAAAATATCTATGTTTTTCTAGAGAAACACAGAAGATAACTAGGTTCTTATAACATGAGGAGAGTCCCAGTTCGTTCAATAACTAATTCAAATTCACACAATAAAATTATTTTTTATTATTATGTCATATATTGAAAACAATGGTTTTTGGGATTTTTGAAAATATGTAATTAAGCTAATGAAATACATAATCGAGATATAAATGCAGAAGCAGATGAAATTCTAATTAGAAAAAAAGGTATCTATCTCGAGGCTTGATAACAATGGTTCCTTAATTAAATTTTTTTTTAAATTCAATTTGAAAATAAATATAGTGAATCCTAATTAATGAAATAATTTTATTTGATATATTGAAGGTGTAATTTTAGCATTCCCCCAGTGCACCAAACCACACTCCTTAAATAGTCAAAAAGGATAACACCTCTATTAAGAATATTTTTCTTAAATACTTGACTCCACAATATGCCATTTAATCCCTTATTACAACCTAAAATCCACCGTATGAATGATATTCCTAAGAGAATATAAGGAAAAGGATTAATCAAGGAAAATTAATGTATTTAGAAATAGTTCCGTGGTGGATGACTGCCACACCCTTGCAATATTCCTACCACCACCACCAATAGATTTAAAATATTTTCAATTTGAAGCACAAGAATGAAGAAAACTGTGAAACCTCCCCTAGGGCCAAGCATATTTTAATTCCACAATAATTTAATGAACCTATATTTAAAATTGAATGGAATATAAAAAATATGTGTAATATGTGTAATTTGTTTTAGTTGTTTTGTTGATTATTATGTTTTTCAACAAATGACATCTGTTATGAATGAAATTTATTTATGATACTATTTCACAAAAAATTTCAATGTTAATTGATGTTACATGGTGTTATCACGTGGTTCATTTAACATTGAGTGTATCAATAAACATATTGGTTGTCTACATTTTTAATTCGCAGCTAACACATCAAGCTTGAAATAGAAAATAACTTGAGATTATTGGAGTTTATAAATAACAATATCATTCTACGTCTACACTATCTATATTTTTTGGGTACTGTATTTTCTTTTTCATGGAGTTTCATTCTTCTCACTCTACTAGATATTTTTATCTTTTGTGAGTGTTGTCTTCAGCATTTTGGTGTGTCCAAATCCTGAACTGTTGTGATGAAAGTTCAATTTAAGGTAAGGGAATTTTTTTTATCAAATACATGTAATAAATTTTTTATTCTCTTTTATACTTCAATCCAAGTAAGGGGGAAATAATTTTATGAATCAAATTATTATTTTTAAAATCATATTACAATGGACTTTTGATATTGTAATGGTTCGTTTGTTCAATTATTTTTTAGGCAGTTCATTCATTTTTATCAAGGTTTTTCAAAATTAATATTTTATTTTAAGGATCGTTTAGTTTCAAATATGTTTCCACCTTTAAAAATATTATTTAATGGTAGATTATATATTATATATGTTTTTGTTCAAATTTCATTTACAAAGAATTAGGTTCCAGAATTAATTTATGTTTGTTTATGGAAATTAATTTACATAAATTGTGATTATATGTAGCATAAGATGAATTTATATTAATTATGTTATAATTCTTATTAAATATGAATTTATTCCATGATTATGATTATTATAAATTACATGTCATATATATATAACAATTAAATGGTTATTGTTATGTTCATAATTGAATATTTATGTTTCTAAAAAATGTGCATAGCATGTCCTTATGTTATAATAATATTAAGTGTGTCACATATATATATATTCATTTCCAGGAATTATGAATAGCATTGACATACCTTTCATTCTTAATAAACTCATGTTTTCAATTTATATTTTATGTTTTACTTATGAGATTATTAAGCACATGGATTTATTTAAGATTTGAAATGTATTATTTACTTATGTGTGAAATATAACTGTTTTTACGATTATTTTATGAAGATAAGATATATTTATGAATGAAAAAAGTATTACCTGAAAGGTTGTTTTAATACATGGATAGTTCATGCAAAGTCTTATGGCATGAGCTTTGGTTGGAACAAAACTCACAAGTGATATGAATGGTAAGTTCATATATTTATGGATATACACACACATATATATATAAGTGTGAATTAGTATTTTAATATAGTGACATATTTTTACAATAAAAAACTCAAGTGAATGTATATATAATTAAAGAAATATTAAATTGTTTTTTAGATAATACAACACTTGAAATTAGTAAATATGATAGGGAAGTTGGGAGTGAACACTTGCATTAAGCGGGTAGGCCAAAGACAACATTCAAAGATACATGTGGCCTCAAATAAATGTTTGGTTTTCAGAAACACGAGTATTGTTTTCAAAAAATCACTCGAATACGGTTAAGATAATTTTTGAACGTAATTATCTTCTAAATTGATATAGTTTTTTTAAATCAGTTGTAATTTAAAATAATGTTTTCAAAATGACATTTTCTATAGTACATTATAATGATTATTTTTAAAAGGATTTATCAACGATTTTAAAACCCATTACTAAGAACATTTAATACTCACCCACAATTTTAAATTATTTTTTTATAGGTTTAGTAGAGTTTCTGGTGGCATCTCCTTCGAATAAAGAGTCAGCGGACATGAATTATTTTTGTTTATCTCTTTTTATTTTGTACATATTTTTCTTGTTGTAGGTTTTTTATCTAATCATTCAAAACACAGACTGGTAAATGTTCTTGGTATCTAATAAATATTGTGAATTTGTGGATTTACTTTTATAAAAAAAAACACAGCATTTATATGTCCTGAGTTTGGTTGATTGGAATCAGGGCGTTATAATTGGTATTAGAGAAACTATCTAGAAACATTTGGAGAGTTTATGTTGTCTAGTCTAGAAGTTTAACTGTCTTAGTGTTTCATAATTCTAATGATGAAAATTTATAATTATTTTTAGTCTTATGAAACGAAATGTGAGGATGTTATTCTGTTGAGGGGGGAATAATAAAACATCCCATATATTCCACACTTAATTTTATTATATAAATATTTTATAAAATGAATTAGTTTATACAAAATAATATATATATATATATATATTTGAGTTTATTTCCTTTGAAAATAATAATTTAAATTATTTGTTTTAATTAATTTGGTTATAAAATAATAATACATATAATTTATTATTCATACTATTTATAGTTTTTTATTTTAGTTTTAATTAATATTTAAAAAATACTATTATGAAGTATTAAATTTATTTGAAAAATAATATTTATTTTTATCAATTTATTATATTATAAAATCTTTAAAATTAATAAATTTATGAATAAAATTTATATTTCATATAAATAATGAATAAATAATATAATATTTTTTATAAATTTTGATTTTCAAAAAATTATATGATATATATATTTATAATTATATACACGTTTACTATTTTAATTAAATATTTAAAATGTACATATATTATTATACTGTGATAAAATTATTACTATTACTTATTTTATAAATATATAAAAATTATTAGGTTTTTTAAAATTGGTATATATTATTTGAAACAAATAGTTTTTCTTTAATTATTAACCAATACAATTTGTACTGATAATTATTATAATGATATCAAATATAGTTTATATCTTGATTTAGATTTTCTAGATTATAAATAATAAACAAAAAAAGGAATGTGGTAAAGGGGTAAGGGTATCATGATTTGGGGATCCAAGGGGTCGAGTAACAGGGCGAGCATTTGCTGGTAGGGGAGTCAAGGGGATAATGGAGAATTGGACAAGGGATTTTGAGCATCACCGATGTGGTTGGTCAAGGTTAGGGTTTTAAATAGTGGTGAAGAAGAAGATAAACCACCAGACCTAGTACTGGTAAAGGAGATTAGAACTAGTTAGTGTCCGACCAGGATCCACATTTGAGATTTCGTGTGGGATTATGATTCTAAATTCAACCATCGAGTCGATGTTTCAAGATCAAATCGAGCAGGAGAAGGTAGCTAAACACAATTAGGGGTTTGAAGAAGTCCAAATATGAGAGATATATCTCTAATATTCCTCAAACATGTGAGGAAAGATATTTCTCTTAGTCTTTGGTTGTTTGTGAGGTATTTGTTTTTGTTCAAATCTGTTGTGCAAGCTTCCTTCCTCTTTATTAAATTCATTCTTCTGTTCACCATTTTTTTGTGGGTCAATAAATCAGGATGTTGATTTGTCTAATATAAATTTTCATCTGATTGTTGACTCAATTGTTTTTACCATTTTTTTCTTTGTTCAAATATATTTTTCTATTTTGTTCTTTTCATTGATGTACATTGATTTTCTACGGATAATATTAACTCTATCAATTAACATATTGGATATTTTCATTTTTTATTCATGACTTTCACACCATGCTTGAACTTTCAAATAATTTAATATTGTTGGATATTATAAATATCAATATAATTTTGAATCTATACTATCTATAATTTTGGTCTTCTTCAATATGTTTTTCAATTAGTTTCATTCTACATAATCTTTATGATCTTTTCACCTTTATTGATTGATGCCTTATACATTTTGGTGTCTCCAAATCCTATCCAGCAGGGATGTAAGATCTATTTGAGTTAAGGGATTTTTTTTCACATAATTATAATCAATATTTTCCCTTTTTCTTATAGAGTCCAAGTAAGGGGGGAATAATTTTATGAATCAAATTATTATTTTGATAAAAAAATTACAATAGAGTTTTGATATTGGAAGGGTCAGTGTGTTTAATTATATTTTTAGGTAGTTTATGAATTTTTATCAAGGTATTTCAAAAATATTATATTATTTAAAGGATTTTTTAATTTCAATTATTTTTCATCCTTTAGAAATTTAATTTCAATGGAGATTATATATATATATATATTAGGTTCATATTTTATTTTTAAAGAATTATTTTCAATATTTAATTTATGTTTGTTTAAGAGAATTTATTTATTTAAATTGTGATTTTATGTATCATAATTTGAATTTATTTGAATTATGTATTAATTATTATTAAATACATATATTATTATTTATCAAAATTTTTATTAAACATGAATATATTCCACGATTATGAGTATTATAAGTTCCATTTCATATATATATATAATGATAAAATGCATATTGTTATGTTTATAATTTTATCTCCATGTTTCCAAAAAATATGCCTAGTATGTCATCATGTTATAATAATATTAAGGGAATCACATCTGTATACAATCATTTCCATATGTGATGCAGAACATTAATGTACCTTAAATTCATAATAAACTAATTTTATCATTTTAAATTTTAAGGGTTACATCATAGATTATTAATGACATGAATTTATTTAATATTTTATATGTATTATTTAATTTATGTGTGAAATATATTTATTTTTTATGATTATTTTATGAAGATAAAATGTATGAATGAAGGGAAAAATTATTACATGAAAGAGAGTATGAATACATGGAGCATACATGAAAAGGGTTATGGAATAAGTTTTGGTTGTAACCAAACTCTAAAATGATATGAAATGAATGATTGTATATATATGTATATACATACTTATATATAAATATAAGTTTGAATTTTTTTAATGCAGTGACATGTTTAAAAAAAATAAATATAGTGAAAGTATTTATAAGTAAAGAAAGATTAAATTGTTTTCATAAAATACAGCACTTGAACTTTATAAATATGATATGTAATCAGGTATTGAACCCATGACTTATGTGAGTATCCCCAAAACATCCTCAAAAGATTCAATTTGCATCAACTCAATGTTTTGTTTCAGAATCTTATTTATTGTTTTTAGAATATCACTAGAATATTTTTAAACCAAAATTTGAACGTAATACTTTTCTAAACTGATATAGTATATTCTAATCATGTGTAATTTAAAATATTTATTTAAAAAGGATATTATTGAATGTATTTTCAAATTATAATTTTCAAAAGGATTTATAAAATATTTTAAAACCCCTTACTGGGCATATTTAATGCTCACCCATTGTCTTAAATTATTTCCTTGAGTTTTGGTAGAGTTTTTGTAGGCATCTACTTCAACTAACGAGTTAGTTCAAGTGATTTATTTCCATTTATATATTTTTTATTTTATATAGTTTTGTCAATTTTTAAGGTTTTTATCTAATTCTCCATAATCTAGACATATAAATGTTTCAGGTATGTAATAATTATTTTGTATTTTTTAGGTTCTTTAAAAAAATACATAGGATTTACACACATTGAGTCCAGTATCTTGAGATCAGGGAGTTATATTCATCAATTATTTTAATATATGTATTAATAATGTTCAAAATATTGATAGTATTGATCCAAAATAATAAAATAATGAATAAAATAATAAAAACACTACTCTCCTCCACTGTAAATACAACCCCAAACCACCTATTCTCATCACACCTTCTACACTATGAATATTGACCAATTTATACCCAATACTCTTCTCAAGACAATCCCCCATGTATAGGATCCTTTGGAATAAATATAAGACCAAATCCAATTTCTCTAAGGAGGTTATCAAACAGAATAAGTTCAAGAAATAAAATCCTCTTCAATTTTCTTTGAATTTCATTTAAATTTCATTTATTTTCTTATTCCATCCTCACCTCCCCTCATACAAGTGGAATGATAAATATATTATATTATATAAAATGTAATTTTATTATGTTAAGGTAATAATCCATCATCATCCCTCTTATCCTGTCCCTTTTATTATAAAAAAGAAAACATTGTCTATGAGGTGTTGATTTATCACCTTTCCAGAAAAAACATTTTCATTTTTATTTAATGCATTAAAGGATGGTCATAAAACAATTATAATGTTTGAATGAGATTGTAAAATTTATTTTATAACTTTTTTATGTTATAGATCTAACATATATACATAATATTAAATAATAAAACAAAGCAATATCGTTTAGATCGAAAACTGCCAAGATTAATCTAAATGATTATGATAAACATTTTTTCTAATGGATCATTATCCTACATAGAAAAATAATATATAAGAAACAATAAAAATATTTATGTTAATTAATAACATATATTTTCAATTATGGATAATTATTTCCTGCTAACATGAACTTCAATGCATTTATATTAGTGATCTGATAAGGAAATTCCAAGAAAACAAACACTCTCGAACGACGAAATTGAACTCTATAACTCATTATAATGACCATAAATGAACATAATAAAATAATAGTGAATAAAATAATTCTAGAATAGTTTTTTAATTTACTAATTAATAAATCTTATTTTCTTATCCATGAAAATAAATTGAATAAATAAATCATACATAATGAAAGCATAATCTTGAACCCACTTTCCTTTATTTGGGTTATTCCTCTTTCATGCCAAATTTCAGTGGGGGTGTTATTTTGAAATTCCTAAAATAAAATTTCTATGTCCATTACTTTTTATTTTTATGATATACATGGTTCCAATATGATTTTATAATAAAGGAAATGAATTTTTCCAAGAGAACTCTTCTATCTAAAACCACAAGTTTTACTTCCCTTGAGATTATTTCTTCTTAACTCAAGATTAATGATACTTATACAATGTTTGTTATTTTTTTGGAAAACACTAGGTTTATTCATGGATTAATTCTTTATAAGGTTCTCATGAAATCCATTTCATTTCCATGGGTTATTTTATTTCTAATCTTGATATACATCTTATATGGAATGCATTATTTTGTAAATTTTAGGATGTGATGGGTGCATTCGGAATTCTAAATCACTCCAATGCATTGGGTAATGATATGTATATATTGAGATAATGTTAAATATTCAAGAACATGGGTCTATTTTTTACACAATTATGATGTTTTTATTATGTAAATATGTTATGTGTGAACATGACACTAGATTTGTTGACAACTATGTGTGGTGTCGACTAATAATACATGATGCATCATTTTTATACATTTACACATTCTATGAAATTATCTAATTCAATGTATCCTGATTAATATTATGATTATATAATTATGTTATGACGATGATGATTATAATAACCCATTGTTTATTCATTAATGTCCTTATATATCCTCTTACTATGATTTATCTCACCCCTTTTTTGGATGTATATCCTTAGGATATTACTTGTACTAAGAAGAATTAAAAGGCCACTAAGAAGTTAGAGAAGATGAAATTAAATATTTTTTATGTTTTATTATGTAAAAATTATGCATGCACCTAATTTTACCAAGACACTAAACTGTTTTATCCTAGATATGTAACACTATTATGTTTCTTATCTTTAAAATGATGTAATAGTAATACAAGAAAAATCTGAGTCACTATAGTTTATATAATAGAACATTTTATGTAATTTGGGAATTAGGATTAGAGAACATTGGTAAAAACCATAAGTATGAGACTGTGTATATGTAAGCACCCAATAATCCTTTTCTTAGAAAAATTATAAACATTGGGATCCTACAAGATATAACTTTAGAGTTAATTTCACAAAGGAATACATTATTTATTCATGAATTATGAACTTATTTTTTTTTCAACCACTTCTATTTTAAAAAGTGCTTGGATTAAGGAGATTCCAGGGAAATAATTTGTCCGAGGGATAATGCAGAAAATGCCAAAATGACATCCCCAATGGATTGGGTTGTGGAGTTCAAAATTTATTGGTGATTCTTTCCCATAAATATAAGGCTATGAAAAATAAAGCTAAATAACCTGGAATGACCTCCTTAACCGAAGAGGGAGAATCCAGAAATCATGTATTTTATATGTAAAAGACTATAGACATTTATTGGATCTTCTGATCCACTAATCATGGAATAGTTTGTCAAATCAATAGAGAAGATATCTTCTGTGCTTCACTATTTTGAGATGGAAAAGGTGACTCTGGTAATTTATCATTTGTATGGAGAGGAAAACAAATAGTGGGTTTTGATTAAGAACACCAAGATGAAGGATGAAATTGAAGATATGTAGTTATAAGACACTAAGAAAACATTTCTTAATAGGAATTTCCATAAAACTCTTCATATTAAGATGAATAGATAATTTTTGGAGATAAAGAAAAAGTATTGTGAATTGGTCATAATTTACAAAGATAATTTCACAAGGATATCAAGGTACACATTGGTTTTTGTTATCTAATATGATTGAAAAATGATAGATTATATAGTGGTTAAAAACCACACTTTAGAAATAATTTAACAATTTGCGACTTTCGGAGTTATGAAGAATTTGTTTGAGGTTCTCTCAAAGTGGTGATGGAGTTTGGAGAATGGTCCCAATGATATGGAGATAAGAAAAAAAGGTGGAGTTTAAAGATGGGGGATCTAATGAAAAATGTGAAAAAAAATTAACCACTCACATGCCAAAAATGTGGCAAAAGGACTGATTTAAAGTTTCTTAATGGGAAAAGGAAAATTTTCATGGGTGGGAGAAAATGAAATGATTCTCATGAATGTTGAAGAGACATGAGGAAGAAGGAAAATGTAGTGGAGGAAAGGATAGAACCACCCATGGTCCAATGCTCCAATTGTAGGGAGTAAGGGAACTATACAAGACAGTGCCCCGAACCACGAGTTCCTTTCAAATGAGTTTTTATCACTATGTGTTCATAGTGATGCCCTTTGGACCCACTAATTCTCCATTTATATCCATGTACATAATAAATAGTGTCTCTATATAGTATCTTAACAAAATTTTGGCATTATTTATTTTTGATATTCAGATATACTCCAAGAGAAAGAGAGAAAATTATGATAATTTTAATACTATTCTAAAGACATTATAAAGGGAGAAACACTATGAAATGTATAGTAAATGTTTTTTCTTGATATAGGAAGTATCATTATTGAGGAATGTTATGAGCACCAAGAGAATATCTGTGAGCCCATACAATACAAAGGCATTTGAAGAGTGTCCAATGAAAACATTTCTAATAGAGATATATATTTTCCTTAGTCTATATGTGTATTATCAAAAATTTATAAATAACTTCTCACAATTATGAATCCCACTAACCATGATGACTCATAAGGGAGGAATGCTTTTCTTGACAAGTGATTGTAAAGATTACTTAAAAGAGTTAAAAAGAAGGATTATCACTGTTCCAGTACTCAAACATATGAAAAGTTGGGATTTATTTTTGGTATATATAGATTCATCAATGATTGGATTTGTCTATTTACTGATGAAAAATGTTATATTGATATCATATGCCTATAGGAAGTTGAAAATTCACGATTAAAACTATCCCACCAATGATATAGTGTTGGATGTTTTTATCTTAGTGTTGAAAATATAGTGGAAAGTTCTATATGGGGAAAAGTTTGAAATTTTTACAGGTCATAAGAGCCTCAAATATATATTCTCACACAATGTGATTAATATGTACCATAAAATATGGTTAGTTCTTATCAAGGATTATAACTAATCAATCCATTATCATCCTATAAAAGAGAATAATGTTTTGGATTCTCTAAGTAGAAAGGATCCTAGAACATTATCAACTATAAGAATTGAGTAGGATCCAATCATCTTAGAATTAAAAAGTATGGACATTTGAATCCTTAAGGATGGAATATATTTAATCCTTTCTCAAATGATTTCTAACCCATACCTTATAGACAAAATGATTCTCAATGAAATGATGTGGGAATTTAGAAGAAGGTGGAATTCATGAGAAATGTGAAATCCTCAAAGTTAAAAAATGATGAGAAAGGAGTTGTATTATTTGGGTCATGAATATGTGTACCATACAATCTAGAGATAATTAATGTTTTAATTAATGAATTACATAGCTCAAATTTCTCTAATCACCCAGGAAACTAAAAGATGTATCAAGATCCTTGTGAGGTTTTTTCGTGGTACAATATGATGAATAAGATCACTGAATATTCATTAATGTGCCTGGTTTATTATCAAGTGAATGTTGAGAGGAAAAAGTATAATGGGATGATGAAAACATTACTCAAACCAACATGGTAATGGGAAAACATCATCATGGAATTTTTCACTGGAAATCTGAAGACATATAGAGGAAACAGTTCTATACAGTTTGTTGTGGATCATCTTTCAAATATAGTGCACTTTATCAAAATTTGAGAGTACTTATCACTATATCAAGATGCATGGATATATATGAGAGATGTGGTAAGGATTTATGGAGTACAACTATTTATTGTATCTGATTTAGAGCCAAGATTTAGTTCCATGTTCTGTAAAAATCTACAACATGATCTAAGCACTGAGCTGAATTTCAGTACAACTTATCGTCCTCAATTTTACGACTAATCTGCGTAAACTATTTAGAAACTAGAATACATGTTGAGGTCATGTTATATAGACTTCATATTTAGATGTAGGCATCATCTTATTTTGACATATTTCGCTTACAATAATAGTTTTTACTCAGGAATCTAAACGGCTCCATATGAATCCCTTTATGGGAAAATATGTAGAACACCAGCATACTTGTTTGAAGTCAGTGAATGTAAGATAATTGGACCATAAATAGTCATAGAAATGGTAGAAAAGGATAAAACCATTTAACAACACATAAATATAGCCTAAAGTCAACATAAGCAGTATGATGATAATATTTGATGAGACTAAGAGTATAATGTTGGATACATATTATTCCTCCACATATATCTATGGAAGAGGATAATGAGATTTGGGAATAAGGGAATGCTACATCTAAGGTACATCAACCCCTTCTGGATTCTTGACGGTGTCAGAGTTGTGGACTACAGACTTGAATTTCCACCAACCATGTCTCAAGTTGTAACAACCTGATATTTTATGATAAGTATTTTTTTTAATTTATTTGATGTAATGTGTTTTATGCTACAACAATATTATCTTGTGCTATACACCACACTGTATTATCTTAATTTATACGCAACACTATTCTTAGATTGTGTCACACACAATTTCAAGTTCGTTTTATAATAGTCATTCTACGCAACATTGAGTGTATATATATATATATTCAATGTATAAATGAAATATGGTTGGATTCTGTTATACTAAATAGTTAAGGATTCTTGCACAACACACAACCCTGACTTGGCTTACATTACACGCAATCACGACCTTCCTCGATAACGTGTGTTGTACGCAATATCGGGTTTTACTAAACAACAATATATTATTATAATATTATTATGAACTAGCCGTTATGAATAGTATTAAATAAATTTTGAATTTTATAACATTATTATTCATCTGAAACATTTTCTAGAACATGGTATAAGAACAAAATAAATTTTTCGGGTAAAATAAGTATTTTTCAAAAAATGCAGTTTTTCCGACTTTTGATGGCGCACCCACTTTAAATCTTGTTTTTGACATGTTTATAAGTTAAATTTTACAAAATAAAATTATTATTTGGAATCAGGATATAAAATTTTACCTTGGATAAAATTTTCATATTATTATGATAACTTTCATATTTTAATGAATAGTAAAAACACGCTATATTTTAATTAAAAACAACTTTTTTTCATTGTAATAAATTACGTGGTTAAATTATAATATTTAATGGGTTTAAAGTATAAATATAATATATTTTTACCATTTAATATAATTTATGTCATTAGCCTTGATTTTATATTTAATTCGTAGGTTAAATAAATTCAATCTTTTGCAAAGTTTTAAACAAAAACCCGTTTTCTTTCGACAAAATGATTAATTTTAATTTAATTTCTGCAACTTCTGTGTATTGAATTTGGAAAAATTGATTCCATATTTGGAATCATTGGGTAAAAATTATATTAATAGACTACTTTTTATTTTTGGGCTTTATGAATAGTAACAACGGTAAATTTTATTTACCATAATAAAAGGTAAATTTGGTAAATAAGGGTAAATTTAATATTATAAAATTATCCTAATACTTGTCTTAATACAATTGGATGATTATAATTTGTCATAAGTCATATTTGGGTCGAAATGTAATCCATTAGAACCCACTTGGAGGTGATTAAGACCTTTAGTTTATTTTATTTAAAGGAAAGTGAAATATGTCTCACTCAACTTTAATAATTAAAGTATTTTTAATATAAGTTTATATAGAATATAAATTCGGTTATAAATACTCATTTGAAAGATAAAATGTTTTTATTTGTCATGGTAATTTAGTTTTAATTTTTAAGAGTTATTTAATTACCTTATTATCTTATACATTAATGATGCAGAAATTATTTATTTACTGAAAAATCAATAATATAGCTTTTATTGAAATAGTAATACATATGAAAAGGCCCAAAAATCTGCAAAAAACTTATTATTAGTGTATATATAAACCCTAATCATCCACAGGCTGAATTGATGAACATTTGGATCTTTATTAAGGAGATTATGACACTTATATTATTTTATTTTAAATGATTCCAAAGTTGTCACCTTCATAATTTAATAAAGATAAAAATTTAAATATTGTGATTTTAAGATTATAAAATATATTAAAAGTATTATTGTGAAATTTAATAGATTTATCTTCATCATAGAAATTTAGTTTTAATTTTTATGCAACAAATAAGTATATTAAATAATTATACGAAAATGTTGTAGTAATTATTTTATTAAGAGATAAACCAAATAAATGTTTTTAAAAATAATAAAATAAATATTATATGAACTATTTAATGTTCTCCACTAATTTTCTAGACAAATATGACCTTTTATGAATCTATTAAAGCTTTTAGTTAGAACATATCCTCTGTAAATATTTTATTTAAATTCAAATATATGAATAGTGTCAAAATTGACACTATTGTTATTTTATAAAACTAACATATCATAAAATTATTTAAAAATCACAAATATATTTTAAAAATTATAAATTTAAATATAGATGGTCTAAAATGTTATAAAGTATCCAATTATGGAAAATTAACAACAAATAAGTAATTATTTATTATAATTTAAAATTTATAATGTTATTACCACAAATAAAATAAAATTGATTAAATAAGGATAAATGAAGTTGATAATGTTTAAAATATATTCATAACATGTATAAATTTTATTTTTTGATGATATTAAAACCCCATATCATCTAATATTAGGATATGAGTCATTTTTGAAGTTTTTATGTGGGGTTGGATTTAATATAAACTAATATTTCTTATATTTCCAAAGGTTCCCCTCTCATCCCTTATAAAAGGGCACCTCCTCCCTCTATTCCTCACACCACTTTGAGCCTTCAAGATCGGCCAAACCCTGCCAAATTCTCTTCTACACTTCTATAGAAACATCATAGAGGTTCTGGTCTTCTTAAAAGACCAATTTTAGTGCCCTAAGAGGAGGTCTCAAAGAGGCGCTTCAAAGAAGAGGTAATGTCTGTTATCGATTATTTCTACTTTATCTCTTCTTCTACTTGTTCTTATTTAGTTTTTTCATTATGAAGTAATAACATAAGTATCAATAATATACTGATATGTCATTATAAGTATTATCAACCCTATTTCACCATCTATCAATCCTACGGAAAACGAAATCACTGCGCGTGCGTACGTATGGAATACCGTCTCCACGCCGTGGTGTAATCTACTTTCCACCACCACCTTACTTGGATGGGTATAATGGTGTAAATAATGACTATATATGATTATTGTAAAGTGATATTGATTCTGAAATAGTATACATACATTCCAATACAATTCCATGGGAACGATATCATCGCTCGTGCGTACATACGGATTACCGTCTCCACGACGCGATGAGATTCATTTTCAATGTTAACAACTAAAGAATGATTATAATGTATATATAATAAGTAATTATGAAATATATGACATAATAATGCTACTGTATTTATGTACATATATATGTATGTCATATACTGAATTCCATTCAAATCAATAAGGAAAGGAAAACAGCGTTCCTGCGTACATACAGCTTACCGTCTCCATGAACGATGCATTTCTTTCCATTTATCGATCTATTATATATATGTATATTATGAATATATATTATATATAAATCATGTTTTAAATTCTGGATGTAATTAATCATGATCTATGTAATCCTATGAATAACTACAAGTTAAAACACGAACGACAAATGAAACGATTTTACCCAAAACGTTACTTTAACATGAATTTACAAAAGAACAGGTAACATAAAGTCATCAGTGAACCATATATGATATAATAACAATTAATATGATTATTTAATAAGTCAATGACTTTATTTAAATAATTATACAGGAGGTTTGGATACGTACGAATCATATCGGACCTAAGGTAAGGGATAATTTTTCAAATCTCATTTTAACCGAGATTGCTTATTCGTAAGTATTTACTGGGGTTATAGAAATCATCCATGTTCATGTTTTATAAAAGTGTTTTCATGTATGTTTAATGTCCTTTTTACCCATTTTTACTTTTACCTCATGGTATGGAAGAAATCTTTCTTTTATTTACCCTACAAGGTATTTTTTTGACTTTTCCGACAAAAGTACGAGAAGAATGTTTTTTAACATATACGGAATGAAGGGATTTGTACTGTTTTATAAATCCTTATTTTCATGAAGCTTCCTCCAAAATATTTCATGACTATTTTCAACAAGATCCTTTTCTTTTAAAATTTAATGACGTTTTGTGAAAAGAAATTGATTTTGAAGAAGAAACGATATTTTCCTCAAGAATTCATTTCAAATGTTTTATCAAACCCATTTTCCATCTAAGATGAAATTATTTCATATGTGTATGTTTCAAGTTTAATTTATCTAGGATTTACATGGTTTCACTTTTCTTATGATGAAATGTCCATTTGTTTTATATGGATTATGAAATGATGGGATGATGTTTATGAAACCCATTTTAATTATGGGTTATGATGAATGTTTTAAGTTTTTTTTTGTGGAACAAGTAAAAATGATTTCATTATGAGATGGGTAGGACCTATATCTCCCTCCAATGCATTGGTTAATGATTATGTATCTCATGAGATAGACATGTCTGAAATGGTAAGTTAATCTGGTTCAGTGATACAGGACTAGATCGAGGAGTGAACTCGATTCAAATAGGGACTTTCTCCACTAAGATGGTCTTGGAAGCAATGCCTTGGCTACTATGGAAATCATAACAAGTTCTGAATGGTTTCCACAATTACATGTTTTATTCCCATGATATTTTATCCATATTGATGTTATTTTATGATATATGCCTTACGTACTTCTAAGATTTATGTCCTTGCCCAAGATTTTGATGTTTAGATTTTATGTTCAATCTTTTGCAATCAAATGTTTATGGATTGTTTTATGTTCTCTATGATTACCCTTACTGATCATTTGAGCTCACCCTTTATATTTTTTCTTTTCCCCAGAATGTAAAGAAAGGTTTTAGTTAAGAAAAAAAACGGGAGGATCTTTATGGGTGATGTTAAATATCTTTCACCATGATTAGAAGATTACGTTCCGAGTTTCCAAAGACACTAAACTATTACGGTCCTTGTGTGTATGTTTTTGTTATGTATTAAGTATTCCGCAAAATTAATGTAATGTCCATGTACTTCAAGCTTCGGGTCTCTACAGTTGGTATCAGAGGAAAGGTTTAGTTAACCTTTGGAAACTAGGATGTGAAAACGTTAGTGAGATCCCTAGAGATATTTCTAAGGTATGTCTAGGGATGTCCCTAAGGATAAGTATATGTATAGGATATAGTCCTAGAACTAATGTAACGATATTAGAATTTAACCTAAGATGTTAGATATTGAGGGCACTCCCCCTTTACTATGTTATTTTCCCTAGCATGATTTTTGCCTCTCACACTATTTTTTTTGGGTTTTAGACGATGGATGGAACCCGAAGGAACCGCGTTGATTAATGTAATGGACAATGCAATGATTGTCCTCCTGACTAAACCAATGTCATTGGATATGGAGTGAACAATATTATTTCTATACTTACCCAAGCTATGAATCATTCTGGATTTCAAAATGTGTAGAGAAAGGAGCAACATTATGTTGAATCCTTCATGAGGCAGCATCCACCTTCATTCAGCAGGTCTTCTGATCTCTTAGTGGCTGAACAATGGATCAGTACTACTGAAAAGATATTTTCAGTTCTACAATGTTCTGATCATGATAAAGTCATCTTAACAGTATATCATTTGGAAGGTGATGCTGATCAATGGTGGAATCTTATCAAGAATACGAGGCAAAGAGATTAAATTGCGCCCATGGAATGGGATGAGTTAAAGAACTTGTTTTTTAGTAAGTACTTCCCTAGTATTCTTTGAACAAAGATGGAAAAGGAGTTTCTTGAGCTTAATCAGAAGGATGATGAATCTGTTGGTATATACGAAGCGAAATTTACAAGAACTTGCAAGGTATGCATCTGGCTTTATCATCCAACCTGAAAGTAAAGTTAATCAATTTTTCAGTGGCTTAAAACCAAGTCTTCAAAGGGCATTAGCTATAAGAGACTTCAGTATCTATGAAGAAATTTTGTGTTGTGCTATCAAGGTAGAACTGTAAGTTGGTGTAACATATCCATCTCATGGTTTTGACAAGAAACGAAAGATGGAGTTCAAGGAGAAATCTTAGAACAATGGTGAAAAGAAGATGAATTTTTCTTTATGCTCAAATCGTGGAAAGAAGCATGGTGGAGATTGCCTAAAAGGTACTAGACAATGTTTTAAGTGTGGAAAATAATGTCATCAAGTAGTTGATTGTCTAAGTAATGGTAAAAAGGTTGCTAATGATGTGAATAGAGAAAAGACTACAGAGAACTCTCCACCAACACTTCAATGCTTCAAGTGAAAGGAAATGGGGCATTATGCTAATAAATGCCCTAATCCAAGGGCTAGTGATGATCGACATGAGCAACCAATTAAGGAAAAGGACAAAGGGAAGTCACATGCGATCACTATTGGTGATATTGAATATGACAACGATGTGGTGGAATGATTAAGTGTTTATGCAATGGGATTCCAAAATAATGTTGTATATAGTATCATGGAATATTGGAAAATTTATGTATTGGTCTATTGTGGTTTTCAATAATTTTATGGTACCGGTAACCATGGAAAGTGATTGATATATTTTTGGAAATAATATGATATGCGCATAATGAAGGGATAAAGAGAAAATGAAATGTTTGACAGTATTCATGAGCTCATGACTGATATAAGGAAATAGTTATATCATGGTTTGAGTATGTAGAATTTTGGGGTTTTGGTATTTGGAAAGAGTTACTTTTGACAGCACTCATGTTTTCACTAAGGTTCGATGGGTATTCATTCTTCAAGAGAATACATGATTAAGGTATTCACATGTTTGTAATTTGACCAACAAGATATATCTTATGATATATGTGGGATAAATGATGGCATTAACGTGATTGTTATGTGACATTTCAAGTAATAATGAGCTTGGACCAAAGTATTTTATATATGAACTTTTTTCGATATTATTGATGGGATGTTATAGTAATGTTTTTTTAGAAAAAAGGACAACCTATAGGACGGGCGACAACCCATCACGTCGGACAAGGCTGTGGGAATCGAACCCACAACTGAAGTGCAACATGCCTTTATCGCCTACCACTGTCCTATAGGAAGTCTTTGGTTAGTAGAAATTAGTTTTATTTTATTAAGCGATATGATATATGAAGTATAAGTTCATTTTTCGAATCGTATATGATTAACCTCACCATAGATGGACTTATGTATATTTGATAACTTTTTCTATCCTTTTGTTTGAAATATATGGAATGACCCATCATTCAATCACATGACTTGTTTACACTTCACGAATAACAAATTCAACTTAATTTCTTTAAGAGATGAAGTGGAAATTGTTCAAAACACGAACAACAGTGAGATTGTACCAAAATCAAGCAATTATTTATTCTAATTCAAAATTTTCAACTTTAGGGAAATGATATTGAAAACCAAAAATGTTTTCCTAGTGCTCTTATATCCGATGAATCAGATGGTACCTTAGATCATCACAAATTTATGGCTTTGTGATTGTTGGCTTTTTCATAGCCATGTCCTCTACCACTCTCCATCAGAACATGATTGTTAGATTTTTCTTTCATATCCATATTTTCACCTATGTTCTCCTATGTGGAAACCCAGTGATTAGTTAATTTGGGTAACCATTACGTTTCATACTTTAGTTTTTAAAGTTAAGTTTTGGTATTTCATTTTACGATGTGTGTTGCAATTAAAGAAAATTTCAAGTAGAAAACCATGTATAACCCCAAAGAATTTTGAGGACGAAATTCATTTTAAGGGGGGTAGAATGTAACAACCTGATATTTTATGATAAGTATTATTTTTAATTTATTTGATGTCATTTTTTTATGCTACAAAAAGATTATCTTGTGTTATACGCCACACTGTATTAGCTTGAAGTATACGCAACACTATTCTTAGATTGTGTTACACACAATTTCAAGTTCGTTTTATAATAGTCATTCTACACAACATTGAGTCTATATATATATATATACATTCAATTTATAAATGAAATATGGTTGGATTCTGTTATAATAAATAATGAAGGATTCTTTCACAACACGCAACCCTGACTTGGCTTGCATTACATGCAATCACGACCTCCTCGATAGCGTGTGTTGTACGCAATACCGGGTTTCACTAAAAAACGATATATTATTATAATATTATTATAAAATAGCCGTTATGAATTTTATTAACTAAAATTTTAATTTTATAACATTATTATTCATCTTACACATTTTCTAGAACATGGTATAAGAACAAAATAATTTTTTCGGGTAAAATAAGTATTTTTAAAAAAATGCAGTTTTGTCGCCTTTTGATGGAGCACCCACTTTAAATCTAGTTTTTGACATGTTTATAAGTTCAATTTTACAAAATAAAATTATTATTTGGAATCATTATATAAAATTTTACTTTGGATAAATTTTACATATTATTCTGATAAATTTCATATTTTAATGAATAGTAAAAACATGCTATATTTTAATTAAAAACAACTTTTTTCATCGTAATAACTTATGTGGTTAAATTATAATATTGATTGGTTTTAAAGTATAAATATAATATATTTTTACCATTTAATATAATGTATGTCATTAGCCTTGATTTTACATTGAATTCGTAGGTTAAATAAATTCAATCTTTTGCAAAGTTTTAAACAAAAACCCGTTTTCTTTCGACAACATGATTAATTTTAATTTAATTTCTACAACTTCTGTGTATTTAATTTGGGAAAATGGATTCCATATTTGGAATAAGTGGGTCCAAATTATATTAATAGACAACTTTTTTAGTTTTGGGCTTTATGAATCGTAACAACAGTAAATTTTATTTACCAAAGTAAAAGGTAAATTGGGTAATTAAGGGTAAATATAATATTATAAAATTATCCTAATACTAGACTTAATACAATTGGATGATTATAATTTGTCTTAAGTCATATTTGGGTCGAAATGGAATCAATTACAACCCACTTGGAGGTGATTAAGACCTTTAGTTTATTTTATTTAAAGGAAAGTGAAATATATCTCACTCAACTTTAATAATTAAAGTATTTTTAATATAAGTTTATAGAGAATATAAATTCTGTTATAAATACTCATTTTAAAGATAAAATGTTTTTCTTTGTTATGGTAATTTATTTATAATTTTTAAGAGTTATTATTTACCTTATTATCTTATACATTAATGATGCAAGAAATTATTTATTTAGTCAAAGATCAATAATATAGTTTTAATTGAAATAGTAATACATATTAAAAGGCCCAAAAATCTGAAAAAAATTATTATTAGTGTATATATAAACCCTAATCATCCAAGGGAAGAATTTTGGACCATTTGAATCCTTATTAAGGCGATAATGACACTTATATTATTTTATTTTAAATGATGCCAAAGTTGTAACCTTCATAATTTAATAAATATAACCATTTAAATATTGTGCTTTTAAGATGAAAAATTAGAGTAAAAATATTATTGTTAAAGGTAATAGATTTATCTGAATCATAGTATTTTATTTTTAATTTTTATGCAAAAAATAAGTAAATTAAATAATTATAAAAAATGTTGTAGTAATTATTTTATTCAGAGATAAACCAAATAAATAATTTTGAAAATAATAAAATAAATATTATATGAACTATTTAATGAGTTCCAATACTTTTCTAGATATATATGACCTTTTATGAATCCATTAAAACTTTTAGTTTTAACATATCTTTTGAATATATTTTATTTAAATTCAAATATATGAATAGTGTCAAAATTGACACTATTGTTATTTTATAAAAATAACATATTATAAAATTGTTTAAAAATCACAAAAACATTTAAAAAATTATAAATTTATATCTATATGGTATAAAATGTTATAAAGTATCCAATTATGGACAATTCACAACAAATAAGTAATTATTTTTTATAATTTAAAATTTAGAATGTTATTACCACAAATAAAATTCAATTGATTAAATAAGGATAAATCAAGTTGATAATGTTTAAAATAAATTCTTAACATGTATAAATTTTATTTTTTGATGCTATTACAACACTATATCATCTAATATTCGGATATGAGTCATTTTGAAAGTTTTTAAGTGGGGTTAGGATTTAATACAAACTAATATTTCTTATATTTCCAAAGGTGCCCCTCTCCTCCCTTATAAAAGGGCACCTCCTTCTTCTCTTACTCACACCAATTTGAGCCTTAAATCTCAGAAAACCCCTGAAAAATTATCTTCTCCACCTCCATATAAACATCCTAGAGGTTCTGGTATTCTTAAATGACCAATTTTAGTGCCCAAGGAGGAGGTCTCAAAGAGGCGCTTCAAAGAAGAGGTAATGTCCATTACCGATTATTTCAACTTTATTTCTTCT
Source organism: Viscum album (assembly GCA_963277665.1). NCBI lineage: Eukaryota > Viridiplantae > Streptophyta > Magnoliopsida > Santalales > Viscaceae > Viscum > Viscum album. The sequence continues at coordinate 1,521,583,045 of OY728119.1, forward strand.
TATACTTCTTCTTATTTAGTTGTTTAATTATGAATTAATAACATCATTATCACTAATATACTTATATTTCATTATAAGTATGAAACAACCCTGTTTCACCATCTTTCCATCCTACGAAAAACGAAATCACCGCGCGTGCGTACGTACGGAATACCATCTCCACGCTGTGGTGTAATCTATTTTCCACCACCACCTTACTTGGATGGGTATAATGGTGTAAATAATGACTATATATTATTATTGTAAAGTGATATTGATTCTGAAATAGTATACATACAATCCAATACAATTCCATGGGAACGATATCATCACTCGTGCGTACGTACGGATTACCGTCTCCACAACGCGATGAGATTCATTTTCCATGTTAACAATTCAAGAATGATTATAAAGTATATATAATAAGTAATAATGAAATATATGGAATAATATTTCTACTATATATATTTACATATATATTTATGTCAAATATTTAATTCCATTCAATTCAATAAGGAAATGATAACAGCGTTCATGCTTACGTATGACCTACCGTCTCCATGAACAGTGTATTTCTTTCGATTTATAGATCTATTATATATATTTATATTCTGAATATATATTATATATAAATAATGTTTTACATTATGGATGTATGTAATCATGATCTAAGTAATCATATGAATAATTACAAGTTAAAACACGAACGACAAATGAAACGATTTTACCCAAAACGCTACTTTAACATGAATTTAAAAAAGAACGGGTAATATAAAGTCATAAGTGAACCATATATGATATAATAACAATGAATATGATTCTATAATAAGTCAATGAAATTATTTAAATCATTATACAGGAGGTTTGGATATGTACGAAACATATCGGACCTAAGGTAAGGGATAATTTTGCAAATCTCATTTTTATCCGAGATTGGTTATTCGTAAGTATTTACTGGTGTTATTTCAATCGTCCATGTTCAAGTTTTATAAAAGTGTTTTCATGTATTTTTAATGTCCTTTTTACCCATTTTTACTTTTATCCCATGGTATGGAAGGAATATTTCTTTTATTTACCCTACAAGGTACTTTTTTGACTTTTTTGACAAAAGTACGAGAAGAATTTTTTTTAACATATACGACACGAAGGGATTTTTATGTTTTTATAAAGCCTTATTTTCATGAAGATTATTCCAAAATATTTCATGACTATTTTCAACAAAATCCTTTTCTTTTAAAATTGCATGACGTTTTGTGAAAAGAAATTGATTTTGAAGAAGAAATGATATTTTCCTCAAGAATTCATTTCAAATATTTTATCAAAACCATTTTACATCTAAGATAAAATTATTTCATATGTGTATGTTTCAAGTTTAATGTCTCTATTATTTACATGGTTTCACTTTTCTTATGATGAAATGTCTATTTGTTTTATATGGATTATGAAATGATGGGATTATTTTTATGAAACCCATTTTATTCTTTGCGTTATGATGAATGTTTTAAGTTTATTTTGTGGCACAAGTAAGAATAATTTCATTATGAGATGGGTGGGAACTATATCTCCCTGAAATGCATTGAGTAAAGATTATATATCCCATGATATAGACATGTCTGAAATGGTATGTTAATCCGGTTTAGTGATAGAGGACAGGATCAAGGAGTGAACTCGATTCAGATAGGGACTTTGTCCACTAAGATGGTCTTGGAAGCAATTCCTTGGATACTATGGAAATCATAACAAGTGATGAATGGTTTCCGCAATTACATGTTTTATTCCCATGCTATTTTATCAAGATTGATGTTCCTTTATGATATATTCCATACGTACTTCCAAGATTTCTGTCCTTTCCCAAGATTTTGATGTTTAGATTTTATGTTCAATCTTTTTCATTCAAATGTTTATGGATTGTTTTATGTTCTCTATGCTTACCCTTACTGAGCATTTGAGCTCACCCTTTATATGTTTTCTTTTCCCCAGGATATAAAGAAAGGTTTTAGGTAAGAAAACAAAAGGGGAAGATCTTTATGGGAGATATTGAAGATCTTTCACCATGATTAGAAGATTACGTTCCGAGTTTCCAAAGACAATAAACTATTACGGTCCTTGTGTGTCTGTTTTTGTTATGTATTAAGTATTCCGCAAAATTAATGTAATTTCCATGTACAGAAAGCTTCAGGTCTCTACACAAGTAATCAATGTATTCCATATATCCGTCTAGAGGAAGTAAATACCATATACCTAACATATACTAAATCTAGAGGTGATATAATTGGATAATGATATCTCTTACAAGGAGAAACCTATGATGACCTATAATAATAGAGATAAAGTTCTACGTAACAAGACTAATCACAAGATCAATTTTTTATGGTGGAACCATATGTATGAATATGCTACCAAGGAACATGTGTAATTGATGAAGGAAAAGTACCATCAAACATTCTCAACATAGATTGTTAATATAAATTTTGAGGGAGAAATTTTTTACAGGGGGATAATTTACCAACCCCAATTTTTACTAATGGAAGCTTCATTTTTATAATTATTCCATACATTATAAATCACATAAAATATCATAGGAAACACAATAGAATCTTTTTAAATGAATAATGAATGAAATAAGAGGTATTTTGAGAGGTTAAGTAACCAATACCAATGAAATAGTAACTTGAACATTTGAATAGTAACATTACCATTATGAATAGTAATCAGACTAATAGAATAATAACCTCACTAATGATTGTATAAATAAAATACAGGAATCTTATATTGTTATAATTCATATATTTATATTATTTTATAAGTAAATATTTTCTTTTATATGAAAAATTAAGTGTTGTTATTTTTTAAGTCATAAATATTCAATTACATTTTTATAATTAATATAACGATTTAAAAGATTATTTTTTTTCATAAAATATATTCATAAATTAATGTGGCTATAAATGAACTTGATAAAATTATAATGAATCAAAAAAATAAATAATTTTTTATAGATTTATTAATTAATGAATCTAATTTTTTTATCTAGGATATTGATTTGATGAAATCATTCAGACATAAGGTAAAGGGATTCTAAAACCCAATTTCCTTTGTTTTATTCCACTTTCATGTAAAATTTAAATATGTTTGTTATTTAATATTACTAAAATACAAATTTATTTTCCATTAATTTTTATTTATGGGATATACATGCTTCGAATATGATTTAATAAAAAATTCAATGATTTTTCCAGAAGAAAGATTCTTTCAAAAAACACATGTTTTACTTCCCTAGTGATAGTTTCTTCTTCACAGAATATTGATGATACTTATAAATTTGTAGTTATTCCATTTTTATTTAGGAAACCATAAGGTTAATTCATGAATTTTTTCATTATGAAATTATCATGAAACTCACTTCCTTTACGTGGGTTATTTTATGTCTAATATTGACATACATTCTATGTGGTATGCATGATTTCGTAAATGTTATGATGTGACGGGTGTACCCAAAATTATATTGCACTCTAATTAATTGGGTAATGTGATTTATGTAATGAGATAATCTTAAATATTCATGAACGTGATTCTAGATATTTCACAATGAAGTAGTTATGACTATGCACATATGTTATGCACATACATGATGCTATCTTTGTTCGGAACTATATGTTTTGTTCACCAATAAGACATGATGTTTAATTTTTATACATGTATACATTAAATGAAGTCAAATAATTACTTCTATCATGATTATGATGATGATTCCATACTTATGTTATGATGATGATGATTAGGATCGCCCATTTTTCATTGATTCAGGTCTTATTTATCCTCTTACTGGGATTTTAACTTACCTCTTTTGTTGATGTATATCCTTAGGTGATTACTTGTACTAAGGAGAATAGGAAGGCCACTAAGAAGTTAAAGATGAAGGAATTAAATAATTATTATGTTTTATAATGTAAAAGTTATGTATAATCATAATTTTATTAAGAAATAAAACCATTTTATCCTGGATATGTAACATTATTATGTGGTTTATCTTTAAAATGGTGTAATAACAATGTAAGAAAAAGTAGGGTCAGTATATAAATAATTCAAATTCCCAAAAAAATGATATAATAATTTATCCATTATTCGTAAATCCACATATGGAGAGATTGTACATTAATATTTAAAACATCATCTAATTAATAACATAAACCCTTCCATAAATGGTTATATTTTTATCAATTCTAGAAGAAGAAAAATATAAAAACATTTATAAATAAGGTCTATAAATCATCTTAACATTGATCCCCCATATATTATAAATAATCTCTTGGTTATCACATTACAAACATGTGAATACCCCCATCATATATTCTCTTGAAACATGGTAATAACCTGAATTAACAGAAATACTCTTCGACAACATGTATTATTCCTTCTTCCAAAGATTACTAGATATATTCATTATATCTATGAAGTTGTAAAATTCATCCATGATGAAATATAATACTTTGTAAACAATTCCTTTATAATATATTAGGTACTAAATACTGTCAAATTTACTTATTCATATCCAACATATATTTATCCAAACTTAATTTTCTCAACATCAGGAATAAATTAATGGTTACCTTCCCTTAATCAAAATATCACCCTTTCATAAAATATATTTTCTAACTCACCAGAAACATTAAACCTATCTTTTAAAATCATTAATGGAAAACATATATTGAAAATACATATATATTTAAGGATTCTTATAACATAATCATTGAATTCCAAAACATAAATACTTTATTCATCAAACATTATTCTCAAGAAATTTACTAAGATTCATAATCATATTCCAGAATACCACTTTCATAAAATACAAAATACAAACCATGTCTTAAAATTTTTCAAAATCAATTTAATCATGATTGCAAACAATATTATTAGAACAACACATACCCTTCATATGTCATTCATAGTCTCTTCATGATCATCAAAAAAAATTTATTGTACCCCATTACTAGTTCTCTTCCTAGGACTTTGACTTAGAAAATAGATTTTCATAATGCTCAAGCCTTCTAAATATAAAGCAATCAACAATTTATAATACCATATGGGGATAAAATTCCCAACTATTTAGTTAAATGAAATTTTTATTTTCCATTCTTAGTTACCTGATTTGTGTTGTTCTTTTACATAGTCAAAACATCTTCTTATTACTCTATGACATTCACTTGGGTGATTAGTCCCATATTCATAAAATGTATGAAAATTAATCTTCATTACTCTATGGTTTCCATTACCCAAAATCTAAGAAAAATTCCTTCTTTTCATCTATGGTGAGTCCAAGAGTTGGTTAAGGTTAAGGTTTTCAATCATGTTATGTGAGTATTAATTAGGAATTATTACAGAATCCATAAATTTAGTGATAATCCCATTTTATTTCTCTTCAAAAAGTTATCTATCATATTTTTTATTAAAAAAAGTAATTCTATTTTCTTCCATTTAATAAAACAAAAAAGCATAGAGTAAGAAACATTTTTCAGAGTAATGATCCACATAATCATGAAAAAACACATATATGATGTAGAAATTATAACAAATTATTAAATCTATGAAACCTTATATTTTTCCTTGGTTATTCATAGACAACATATTTTTTAAATCCTTAATGATGGTTAGTGAGGAGTTTTTGAATAACCAAAGCATATCCCCCAAGAGTGTCAAATTAGATGTGTAGTAAGGTCTATTGTTATGTATTGGGTTATGCTCGAGTGATTCTCGACATGCCTTTTTCAGTGGTGTTACACCTGAGTACATTTTTTCTAGAACCACATCCACCTATAGTATCCTAACATATATGTATTTATAGGAAAACACTCACTCTCTCTTTTACTAAAAGTCTAGGACATTTTCCAATACATTTTCATATATATATTAATCCTTAGATAGGTCCTTAGAGTTATCACTAATATTTTCTCATCCTATTTTCCAAATGTCTACTAGAAATCTTCTCTAATACCATCTATAGAAATCTGGTCTTAATTTCTATATACATTACCTAATTTTTGTGGAATACTTTTAAAATTTCACAAATAGAAACCTAAAGACTATATTAGTTTAGTGAATTTGGAAACATGGAAATGTAAACAATGGTACATGAGTGGGCTACATTATCTATTACTATGTTCTCCAAGAATGGAACCCCTTTTAGACATATCATATATAAAATATATCTTGATAACATGGGAAATAAAACATATAAATAGTGATCTCATATGATTACTAAGGGTAAGTATGGGAGATATGTTAGTATAAACATGAGAATTTAGGGTATAAGAACGAGATAAAAACATTAGGAGATCATACTCTTCAAATGAAATATCATAAACTTGATTCAGGGATTAAATATTAGAAGTTCACAAGACATTAATAATAAGGGTAAAAGATAATTATCCACGAAATCATAACATAGGAATAAGAAATTAAATTATGGAATACATAGAAACATGTAATATCATTCCCAATAAGTCAAGACTCATTATAAAAACATATTAGTCCATTTAATGGGGGAATAAACCTACTAAGTGGTACATACCTCCATCCCAAGTTGTAGTCCTTTCCTTGTAATGGATATGGATTACCCATATTCCCTGAGGGGATTGGGTTTCCATATAATCTTAGAGTGGATCGGGTTTCCGCAAATTCACATAGTGGATTAATCCCATTCAATTCAATCCAAGAATTATATCATAAGATATAAATCATTACCTTATGCATTGTATGGAGATATAGGTCCATTAAATATCATAATAAAATCATATATACATGTGCAAAATAATTCTAAAAAGTCATATAATAACCCATGAAATTATATGGGTGTCATAAACATCTGATAATATCTTAACATGTTGAAAAGAGATAGGTTTAATAATAATTTCATCAAAATAATAACCTATGAAATTAATTGGGTTTCCTAATTATCTAACCTATAAAAAAATGGGATTCATAAAAAACATTACATCAAAACATAAACTATTCAGAAAAAGAATATTATTAGAACCATTGGATCATTTCCCCCAAAAAGGCAGGAGTAACACTCATGAATTTAATCTTATATGGAATATAATTTTAAAATATCTTTTAAAAACAATTATTGTAGAAAATATATTTTCCTCTGTGATTATTTTGAAAAAATAATGTAATTGATTTTTTTCTTTTAAAATATCACTGAAAACAAATAGAGTAATATATAAAATATTTTGATAACCTTTATCGTTGAAAACTCATTGAAAAATCATATATAAATATTGGAATCATTTCAAAAACCATTTTATATGAAAATATCATTTTCAAAATATATAAATTAATCTTTCAAAATTAATTAAAATAAATTTTAAAGATAAATTTCCTTTTAGAAATATTTTTCATAAAAACTAATTTAAATTTAAAAAATATCATGAAAATTAAGAAAACGTATTCTTAAAAAATAACCAATACAATGGAAGCATCATGTAAATGATGGTTATAACAATGTTTAAGCCTATACATGCTGAACATTCTCTTTTCACCATTAAAGTTTAGAAAATATTATTCATTGGAAAATGAAAAGAATATTCATTTTAAAACTTTTTTTTAAAATTTAAAACACGGTTAAAATTTTTATTTAAACAACATTTTATATAATGGAAAAAATTGAAAAGTTTTTTTGGAAAACATGGTTTTGAATGAAGATATATTTATGAAATAATGGAGAAATAATGTCATATTTTCACAGTTTTTTTATTAATTATATTAATTACAGTAGAGTAGGAAAAAGTATATAATACAAGAATACATCATTAATATATGTATTTGAATAAATTTCATTATTTTTTAGAGATATGGGTCATAAGATTTCATCAATGGAAGCATAATTTTAAATAATATCGATTAATAATGGGAATGTTTCAATAAACTCTTACCACTTGGTAACTTTGAATTGTACTCCCATTTAAGAGAATTAAATTATATAAATATTAGTATATCATGAATATTTTTGTTTATGATAGAACATGTCAAAATGTAAGTATATTCACCTTTTACAAGAATATTGGTTCATAGCTTGCCATGCCTTTCAAAGAAGCCAAATTGAGAAAAAAATAACTTCACCAATTTGGAAACTTTTGAAACACAAACACAATGAAATAAATATCATAAAAAGAATATTTAAATACTAAAAAATTTAATTATATGAATCATATAACACATATATGATAATTAAACACACCATATATAAAAAATATGTGGTAAACATTTCTTGTGTATCACAACAAATAAAAGTGAGACGAGAAAACCCTTACTATAAGTTTTGGCTATCTTCATACTCATTCAAAACTCATGTATTAAAATATATGTTTCATATAAATATAAAACAAACCTATAATATTATATTGACTACCATATATGATTTTATTTTGAAATTATATTACATGTTTGTTAACATCTCAATGATAATGTTACGTTTTGGGAAATAATTTATTGGTTTTACTTTTGTGTTATGATTTGTTATATTTGTTGTCCTCATAGTTATATCATGATATCCAGACTATAAAACATCATATAAATATCATATATATAAATTGTATAAGTAATTATATTAATATATAAAATCAACAAATAATAAATGAAATACACTGTTCATAGAGATGATAGGTCGTACGTACACATGAACACCATTTCCATTTTACTATCGTAAAAAAGAAAGAAATTAAATGAAATATATGAATATATATATAAATATATTAATATTATTCAATTATAATTATTATTTCATATATATTATATACATTAAATACACTCATACTTAACATATTCCATGTAATGTGTGAATAAATCTCATCGGTTTGAGGATGTGGAAGTCCACACTTCCACAAATGATGTTATAATATTTACACCAATGAGAAACCATGAATTTATGTTTTAAAAAATAATTATAGAATAATTATGAAATCATAAATATCATATTAATAGAGTTTCCATCATAATTTTGAACCATGGTAGTTGGTAATGAAAAAACAAACGATATCATTTCATGAGTCTATAGTTCAGCATACACAAGAACGATATGTTCATTTCCCATTAGAATGATGTGTATGTAAAAGTATATAGAAACAATTTAATAAAAATAGATCAGAATATTGAGTATACTAATATTATGATATAATCAAGGAATAAGATGAGTTTAAGGGGTGGATAATGATAATAAAATAGAGGAGCTTGAAGAAGGATGTTACAACTTATTTGGGTTATTCCTTTTGGATTTAATCAAAGGGATTCTTTTGATGGATTTAATTCTAATAGAATTATTCTAGGATAAATTTAGGTATTTTGGGATCATATTTTATTAGAGTTTTGGCTAAATAAACTACTTAATATGTGTGAATAAGTGGGAGGGGTGACTACCTTTTTATAGTGGAGGAAGAGTGGCGTTCTTGTTAATTTTGGAAAAGGGAATTCTGCCCGTGTTTTTACAATGTCATGTGGATAAAACAATGAAAAAAATAATAAAAAGGATATATAAGGTAGAAATTTGGCTAGAAATTTTATTTTTTACAAGCTTCTAGGTCATGTTGTCTATTAAGATTATGGTTTATTCCCTTAGTATGTTTAATTTTACCTTAGTCTATGTAATTAATTTCAATTACATGAAATAATATTTTTGTAAAAAAATTATGTTTAACTAATTATAAATTATAAATTATTCTAATTATAAATAAGTAATCCATTTTTCCATATTCCATTCTTATAATTGGCATAAATTAATATAAATTTAATCCCACAGACGGGACGACAATGCAAGATTTTAAATAAAAAACGGTCAAAATATTGATATGTTTTTATATCCAACTTAAATGTGGAATTTACTCAAATTACATAAATTGGATTAATTTTTTGTTTAACTTATATAAATAATAATTAAAAAACAATAAACAATATAATTTAACCCTAAAAATAATTTATATGAAAAAATCGTTTTGGATTAAAATTCAGTGTTCTTCACTATTCATCAAATAAAATGAAACATCTCAAAAAATACAAAATATTCATCGATAGTTAATTTTTGATATTATTATTTCAAAAATTAAATTTATTTTCTTAAATAAAAATTGTAAATGTATCCAAAATCATACATAAAAAGAGTTCTCAATTAAAAAGTGGATAATTTACATTTTTAAAAAATATATATTTTAATTCATCAAATTGCATTTATTCATATATTATTCTTATAAAATTGATTAGATGAGTGTAAAAACATTTTATTGAATATATATTATATTTAAAAAATTCATTAATATTGGTTTTTTAATTTGTTGAGATATGATGGTGTTTGTACATAGAAAAGCAGTTTTCTTAGAAAATGAATTTCTTTATTTTAAAATAGTTATTAATTTCATTTATTGTTTTAGGGTTCATTTTTTTAACATGTATAAAATATATTTTAATAATAGAATCCATAATACTAGCTAGGTAAAAACTATAATAATATTTTAACAATAATATTAATATTATACTATAGTTAGTTGTTTAATATTGATTATCAAAGGAAATTAGTATTGCCTGTAACACAAGCCAGAAAATGGGTTTCATGTACTGCCAACTAATTTAAGTGTTGTGTGTACTGAAATATTAACTTGGTGATACATTAAACAAAATACAAAAAGAGTGCTTTCCTATAACGGAACTTTTATTTAGAGTTTCATGAAATTAATAATATCAAAAGATTAATATAATTTTAAAAAAATTCATAAAATATCAAGTTGTAACATTAGTTTATGATAAATATATTAGTACCACTGAAAATATAAATTTCTTTATCTAGAGGTCATAAAATGATATAGTCACTATGGTTATCAACCCTCTATAATGTTAAGTTAATCAATGGTTGAATATTATTATGAATACGAGGCTACAAGATGAAATTAAATCCATATATTGGGTTTAGTTCAAGAACTTATTTTTCAATAAGTAGTTTCCTAGTATTATTCATATTAAGATGGAAAAGTAATTCCACGATCATAATAAGGATGATAATGAGGTAGTTGGTCATAATAAAAAATAATTTACAAGACTATAAGGTACTCTTTGAGTTTTACAATTTAAAATGAATGAAAAATTGATTGATTATTTGGTGTCTTGAAAACTCATCTTTGAAAGTACCTAAATATAAGAGACATTAACATCTATGAAGATTTATTTTTATTTTCCATAAAGGTTAAAATAATGTTTGGAATTTCATATCATTATCTTGGTTTTTAAAATAATAGAAAAATGGATTTCAATGGATAATCTATGAACCGTGGAGAAACAAATAGACTTTCAATTATGCACAAAGTGTTGCAATAAACATAGAAATGGTTTTCTTAAAGGGAATACTAAATGTTTCAGGTGTGGTAGGGATGGTAATCAAGTGGTTGAATTATGAAGTTGTGAGAAGAAGATATATAATGACGTGAATAATGAGAAAGCCCCCAAGAATGAACAACATACACTTTTTTGTTTCAATTGCTTAGAGTTTGGTCACTATGCTATCAAGTTCCCCAATACAAGGACTAATGTGGATGATAAGCCACAAAAACCTCTAAATACAAAGGATAAAAGGGGATTCTTGTCCTTTCATAATGTATTAAGTGAACCATTATAATAAGGGAATGGTTATCCTTCCCTCCCTATTTTGGAATTTTATATCGGATTTTTCATGAATAATCCCTATAAAAATATTATTGTTCCACCGTTGGTGAAATTTCATGTTATTATATCTCTATAAATGAATTATGGTATAATAAAATCCAATTTGATATACAATAGGAATAAGTATGGACCAATGTTTACAAATAACTATTTTTTTTTGTATAATAAAAGTTATTGTTTAAGGAATAAATGGTGAATTATATTTTGGATGTCCTACAAGGATAACTATTTATGAAATAGATTATATTAATATTTGGAAGAGGTTTTAGATATTAAATTATTATCTCACCACATGAGGATTCATGATAATTTGATCACCTATGATAATAATATTTCAATGATGATAACTAATTTCATATAGAATTAAATATAATCCATTATAGATATTACGATCCATTAGTGATTCAGACAAAAAAAATTCAACATCATTTTTGTACTAAGAGACCATCTAAAAATTGGTCAAGGAATAACCAAAGGATGATATTGTGATGAGATAAAGTAAATATATAAAATTTAAAAAGTTATTCAACATTTGAAAAAGGATATTTCAATAAAAAAATGTTATCATAGTCCCTCCATTTCTGATGAATCAAATAGTCTCTAATATCATCACAGATTTCTGGATTTGCAATAATTATCATTCTCCTGATCATGTTCTCTATCAATATCTATCAGAACATGATAGAAATATTTTTATTCCATGTCCATGTTTTCAATTTCCACCCATGTTCTTCTATGTGGAAACCTTTTTAGGGGTTACTTTGGGTAACCATAATGTTTCTGAATTTCCATTTTTGTATGGAGGCTTTAGAATTTATTTTTACTATTTAGTTTTATATGAAATAGAATAGCAAGTATAGAACCAGTAATGAATGATATGAATTTCAAGTAAGAAATTCATTTGTTGAATGTAACACCATGAGATTTTTTTTAAATATTTTTTTTGAATTAATTTATACTTTTCCAGATTTTTCATTTCACACAATATTGAAAATAACATGTGTTATATGAAAAAACTATGTTTGGATTGAATTGAGAAGAACAAAAGGATAATATTGCACTATAGAAAACACTTAGAATAACTTTCAGTACATGCAACACTATTTTTGTATTATTTTAAACCCAATGTTGAGTTCATTCGATAACACAAGTTACCCTCAAGATCGAGTTTTACTAAACTACAATATAATATTATGATTATTATAAAAATATTATTTTTGTTATCACATTTCCAATGTAATAGACGATATAAATAAAATTAGATAAATTATGAAACTATGGTTTAGAAATTTTTATAAAATTGTTTAATTAGTATCCATTATTTAGAAATGTAAATAAAAACAAATTGAATATAAATGATTTGTTTCTATTAAAAACTATTTTTACACCCAAAAAAGAATTTTATATTAATAAATTAAATTAATTCATATCAATGAGATATATAAGATAAATTTATATATGAAAATTTAAATCAATTTTTTTATATTTATACAACATGTTTGATAGGAATAAAATAAGAGCAATCTAATTTTAGGCACAAGAAGCTATATTTTTCTAAAAGGATGTATTCAACCTATTAATGGATGACTTATTTTAAAAATAATTATTAAAAATTTTATAATTTTTATTATTTAAAAATAAAATTCTTTTTTTAAGTAGGAATATCCAAATTTACTTTCGATGAATTTTTGAAATTTTTCTGAGAAGATTCAATTTTAATGAATAGTGAAAACCAATAGAATTTTAATTGAAAAGTTTATTTTCAACTAAATTATTAATATAGTTAAATTCTATTTAAAATCTGTTTTAAAGTATATTTGGATAAATTATACATATATTATTACAATTTAGGTAATTGGAATCAATGATACAATGAAATTATTTATAAAAATATTTCAATCTTTGAGACATTTTCACTTGTAAAACTCATTGTTTTGTCTCATCTACAGGATTAATTTTAAATTAATTTCTTCCAATTATGTGTTTATATTTTTAAAAAATGTATTAAATGTTTGTAATAAAAATAATTTATAATTTCTACTAAGTTTATCTTATTTTTTGGCCTAAAATATTAGTGAAAGTAATTAAAATAAATTACCACTATTGAGGTAAAAATGAGTTTACTTAGCGGTTAAACATTAATGTAACGAGCCAAATAACATAGAAACGGGTCAAAAATCTATTTTATGTATATATTTATATAATTTACTCCATTTTATATAATAAAGACCATTATTGGTGGCACATGATGAAAGGGATACCTATTAATAGTGTTTTCCTTTTTATATTTACACGAATGCCACTGATCATCCACTATAAAAGGGAACTCACCCTTCTCACTTCTTCAAACCTACCAGGAACTACAGATCGATCTAAACCTATCCAAATATACTCCCAAAATACCTCCTCTAAACCTATAATTCTTAATTAGTGACTAAATCCAACCAAGTAATATCTTTGATGGAAACCAAAAGGAGTTACCCGAAGAAGTGGTACCTTTCATCAACATGATTTTTTATTTTGTTTCCTTGTACAAACCACTTAATTATTATTATAAAAAACATATATTGTAACATTATAATACTATATATATTAATATCATTCTATTTTAAATGTGATATCTATATTTCACACACTTCTATGAAATTCCATACACAATCATCGTTCGTGTGTATGGTGGACTACCGCCTCACGAATCGATGTCATTTGTTCATCCATTACCACCTATAAAGGTTAGTAATATTGATGTAATTATAATTTTATATGATATACATGATATTAATTATTTCATTATACTTCTGAAACTGTTATATTAAACATACACTACTGGAAATTAGATCTTTCCCAACGCTTCTATACCAACGGTTTGGCCAAACCGTTGGGAAAGGCCCCCAAATTGGCCACTTTTCCCAACGGTTTGTCCAAACCGTTGGGAAAGACCCTAAAATTAGACACTTTTCCCAATGGTTTGGACAAACTGTTGGGAAAGGTGGACCTATCCCAACGGTTTGGCCAAACCATTGGGAAAGGTCCCCAAATATGCCACTTTTCCCAACGGTTTGGCCAAACCGTTGGGAAAAGTGGGCCAAAATTCAACATCCTTCAAAAAATGAAAATCAAAACCAAAGACCTATAACAATGGTTGTTAAAACCATTGGTATAGGTCTATACCAACAGTTTTAACAACCATTGGTATAGGTACTTTCATTTTTTATCGGACCTTCGTACCGAGAACATTATATAAATCAAAATTTAAAATATTTATGAGAATAAATATATATATCTATGTAATTATGATCACAAACTCATGTTAGGTTAGTGGTTGAGTCGTTCAATTATAAACGAGGGGTCCTGGGATCAAATCCCAACGGATGTTTTATTTTTGGAATTTATATACCAACGGTTCCATTACCGTTGGTATAGATTTCATATTACCTATACCAACGGTTTCCAAAACCGTTGGTATAGACCTATCCCAACGGCTTACTTGGCTACGGTTCTCCAAACCGTTGGTAAAGGTTAGTTTTCCAGTAGTGATACCTTCATGCATTCCATTTTGTGGGAACATGATAACTTCATTTGTGGACTTGTGGTCTACTGCATCCTCAAAATGATGTTATCTGTTCATGCTTTTCATGGAATTAATTTAGGCTGGGTTTAATAAAAGAATGTCATATTTATGAAATAAAAATTATATTGTAAATATAATATATATATATATATATATATTTTAATTTTTCATTTTTTAAAAATATGACAAAAATTGGAAATAACCATCATGGGTATGTGAGGCCTTTGTCTCCATGAAAGGAGTATTTCATTTCAAATTCTTAATATTTGATATATTATTATAAATAATTATATAATTAATATATATATATGATATTTTTATCATGTTTTAAATTATTTAAATAATTAAACGATGATACATGTAAGAGGATCAAGAACAATAAGTCAAAACATGAATGAAAAATACAACAGTTATTACCCAAAACATAAAATTAAAAATAAAATTATTAATAAATGGATAATTTAAAGTCAATATTAAGTCATATATGTTATGATATATAATAATATGTTTTTATAGTATATTTATAATAAACATATATTCATTATACTGGTGTTTTGAATATGTATGATGAAAGTCATGACTTATGGTAAGAGTTTTCTAAACTCAGTTTTATTTATGGGAGATATTGGAAATATTCACCATGAATTCAGGTTATGTGGTGTATATAATTACCTATGAAATGATATATCACGAATTTACTATATTAAATGATATCAAATGGTTCAATTGATTTTAATCTTTCACGGATCTCATGAATCTAGAGTTACTCAAGTAGTAAGGGGATTTCTAGTCTTACTTTTATTTCTTTGAGAGTTATTCCACATTAAACCCTTTTTTATTTTGTGTGGTATATATAATCCTGATGAATGTGTTCTATGATTATTATATATAAATAAATGGGTGTTTATATATCCATTTTATTATATCTATTTCACAGGCTTTTTGATTCAAAAGTAACCAAATCAGTAAAGTAACTTTTTCTCAATTTGTCTTCTTTGAGACACATGTTATTTTATACACCTATATTATTTTACAAAGTTTATATACTAAAATATGACCCATATTATTATGAATATCCTTATTTTAAGGATATTTTATGTTCCATGTTATATTTTTATCTCATGGTGTTTATGATTCCATGTTACCAATGTGGTGAGAGTATATTCCAACAATCTCATCGTTTATTTGGATTGTTTACGATTATGTTAACCTTGATGAAATATTAGGATCAATCCTCTAAATAAATCTCATGATTTATTTATAATATAGTTATTCATGTTAACTTAATGTAATGGTATGATTTTTCACCTCTTTGGTACTAATGATAATTAATAAATTTCTATTTATAAAATCTATCTTTATTTATCTCTTGGGTGATATATTTGTTTTACTCAGAAACTGTATTTTATAAAATTGTTTGAAAATATTTATAACATCATTTTCATGGGATATGATTTTAAAATTTTTGTTGTTTTAAAATGTTTTTAAAATGGTTTTCAAATAATCCTTTAAATGTTTTTATGTCTATTTTCAAATAAAATTGCATTGAAAATGTTTTATAATTTAAAAAGCACTTTCAAAGTAAAAAGGATATTTTCTTCAACAAATTTTTTAAATGATTTTACATATAATATGAATTCAATTGAGTTTACTTATGACATAGTGGTTTTATTATCCAATGGTACCATTCTTATTCATTCTCTGAATAGTTTATGATTTCGATGGAAAGATGTTTACGAGACTCGTTTATCTTTCATGGGTTATACTTGATAAATGATTATAAAACCCACTTCTTTTTAAGTATATTTGAGAATTAAATGATTATGAAACTTGTTTATTTTCCATATGTTATGATACTATGAAATTTTTATAATACCCATTTAATTTTATTGGTTATGATAAAAATTTATGAATCCCAATTTTTATGGGTCCTGATATATTTAATAATTTATTATCTTGTAGAAGATTCATGTAATATTTCATTATATGGTGGGTGGGACCTATTTATCCTACAAATTCATTGGGTATTGATAAGTGTTAAATGAGATGAAGGAGTACATGATAGGGAATCCCAAGCCCATAACAGGAGGGTATATGGGTGGTAATCCCATGACCGTAATAAGAGGGTAAAATAGAGGGAATCCAAAGACTTTAACAAGAGGATAAATGGGAGGGAATCCCAATCTCGTAAAAAGAGGATCCGTGAGAGGGAATCCCAGGATCGTAACAAGATGGTACATAGGAGGTAATCCCAAGACAGTAACTATAGGGAAAAAATGAGGGCATCTCATTCCCTTAACAAGAGGGAGAATGTGATGGAATCCCAAGACTATAATAAGACGGTATGTGGGAGGGAATCCCAATCCCAAAAAAAGAGGGTACACGAGAAGACATACCAAGACCAAATCAAGTACAAAAGCGATTAGCTAAAAAATAACATGATATTGTTGTCTTGGTAGGTATCCTTGACATATGATTTTTTTGCCTATGTCTATGACACAATTCCATTTCATATTCCTATGTTATTATCTCATAGATTATGATCTTTATTTTGATGTGATTAATGTCTTATAAACTATCAATATTTATGAAATGGATCTTAATTTTTGTATTTTATATACAAGGCATGATATTTTAACATTATGATCTTTTTATCATACCACCATACTAATTATTATCGTTACATATCTCCCTTTATTACCCTAACATAGAATATGAGCTCCCCCATTCTTATGTTTCCTTTCCCTAAGTTATGAAGAAAGGATTTCAATATGAGGAATAAATTAGAAGATCTTTTTGGATAACATTGAAGATATTTCACCATGTTATAATATTGTGCTTCTTGTTTCCAAGGTTAATGAACTATAATGGTCCACAGACACGTAATTTGGTAATGTGTGGAATATTCCTAAAAAATGATCTATTATCCATGTATGTTAATCCTCAGTCTCAATACATATGATCTCAGATGTGAAAAAGAATATTGCAATTGTAACTGAGATATGATATCTAGGATTCACTATGTATCTCATGAGGAAATGAATCAATCCAAACATGGTTCTTTAATGGTTTTTGGTCGATAAACCAACTCCAAGGGTAGTGGTCCTCTCTGGTGAGATCTATAGTAATGTGCAGTTTTATGTCATGTAAGGGATATAAAACTTGCAGTTTTAAATCATGTCGTGAGGAATCATGGTGTTCATTTTATGGTCTTGCATTCAGGACCCTGATAACCCTATCCTGATATTATATTCCATGATCATGCAGGAAGACCTATACCAAAATTCCTAAGATAACTTGATCTTGGATTTTTGTTATAAACAAGTAATTGAAATGGTGCCTCATGACATATAGGCAATTAGATTAATGATAAGGGTATTTGAATCATAAGATGAAAGGGTCTAGATACTGGATATAATAATATGTAAAAGTCTCATTAGGAATAGAATCAATACATACGTGGTTCAAGAAACACATTAAGGTTAATGTCATGCCACAAGTACATAAGCTATGTAGTTTAACATCGTGCGATAAATACATGGTGAAATTGATGTGAAATAAGAGTAATGTTGTCACTAGATCTATGAATAGAGGTATTAGAATCACTACATATGATGAGATGGTAAGAATAAATCCATACGTAGTTCCTGTAAATAGTATATCTTAATTTCATGTGGTGAGGAAACTGGCTATTTTCTTTAATGTCTATCCATAAAGACATGGGTCACCCATCATTGATGGAGTATAATATTGCTGCTGGTCCTATGAATATAGGTCTAAGAGCCACTATATATATTTTGATGGTAGGAACAAAATAACACATATTTCTTGGATGAATAGATTCCCAACGTGGATATGAATCTCACATAGGGACTGGGATATTTCAGCCTTATTTCATAAAGAACAAGTTTGTGTGTGGTTATCTATCGATGAAACGATGATTCCCATTAAGATTAACATTAGGTAGTGAGGAAATATTCTATGCCGTTTAATAATCATGAGATAAATATGAGAAACGATGTACACATTAATGTATTGTTTCTAGGACATATTCTGTACGTTATAATGAAATATGGTTTGGATGAGGGATGTTGTTCAGTTTAATGTCTTATTAATGGGATAATATTATCTTTATGGAAGCTATGAAAATTATTACATATAAGACCTCACATTAGAAAAGGTTTCGACTCATTCCCTATCTACCGTGGATAATGAGTAACCTCTATTTTGATATACCTTATATATGATATAAGCCCATTCCCATATCAGTTACATCATCAGAGGCTTCATTCCTTAAATCTTTGGATTTATAAGACCAAAAAATAGTTCTTCTTAGAGGAATTAATTGAGAGAAACCTTTTATTGAAGTAATAAGTCATCTAATTCTAATTAACATTAATGTTTTTTAATATACAATTTTTTTTCATTGATCCAATAAAATTCATCCATCATCTTTTTCTATTGATAATCGTCCGATTGTTTTCCACGAATGGATATTCAAAGTTATGGTTGAGGGACTTCTATGGTAACACTGACTTGGTAACAAAAACTAATGAAAATAGTGTTGTTTGTGAAGTTGTATGAATGGTAGTATGGTAATCACCTAAAGTATGGATGAGTTTAAATGGCTAGAACTTCATTTATTTATTAACTGTATTTTGTATTGTATTTGAAAACGTCTTATTGAATACCTATATCTCTCCATTTTCCACTTCATGATAGTGGGATGAATGATTCGACTCAATGTTGTACTCATAGTACAAGTTCCTAAACGTTATTGAATGAATGTTGGTGTTTTTCCATCAATATTGTGGGAAGGACTTCAAACCTGGTTGTGATATGGGATTTTACAAATTTGATGATATTATTCATCCCAACTTCATGGAGGGGTATTTACTCAACCCATTTTGAGAACAAGTTAGTATCAATAAGGATGTACTTGAACTACTTAGTTGTGGTTGAGGGATAGGGCCGCACCACATTCATTCACCATATGGTGAATGACCATGAATATTTAGTTGTATGTAGAAATTTGGGGGTTTGATGGATGAATTTTTCAGGAATCTAGCATGCATGATGTTTCATGGTGAATTCCACAGAGTCTTGTATAATGGTTTTCCAGTAGTATCCCAACCTCTTGATTTGGTGGGATGGGCTTCTCCCAGACTAATGAGGGTCACAAGAGACTACATGGACTTCTTCCATGATAATGGGAATATCTCTTTATGATTTACATCTAAATATGATTCCATTGAATCCTCACTTGTAGAGGTATTTCTACTCATTAGGACCATCCCATAGAGAAAAGTTCACCTCTCAGTGTAAAATCTATCCCATTTCATCTCATTCTATTGGGAGGATCTCATTTTAGAGATAACTGATTATGGGCTCCATCCATCTAGTGGTGGGTGTTGGTTCATCATGCTCTGGGGAAGTGTTTAACTAATTTATTTATTCAATGTCACAAATGATGACTGATGAGACCCTTCTTTGGTGTGTGATGCCGATGATTACTTCTTCCAGATCATGTTTGGCCAGGACTGTGTTTGTATTATCCAATTTATTGACATGAGAATTAGCTGATCATGGAACAATATTAAATGTGGGTTCAAAAGGTAACTATGCCATCAGTCCCCTAACATAGCTAGTGAGGGAGGCCATTTTTTTATGCCATACCCTCCATTGATATTCTTTACCACTAGTTATGAATATCCTTTGATATTTTGGAAGTCTATTTGTTGTTATGAGGATAGTTCAAAGACAATGATAAGGGCTTGGTACTCATCCTCATTATTCATTTAGGCATCAGGTTATGAGAACGTGTAGGAAAAAATTTCATTGTTTTGAGAAAACAATACAACACCTAGGATAACCCAATTGATTTTCTTGTCTTCTAGACTTCTTTTAATAGGACTTTGGGAGGATCCATATAAATACATATCGCTTGTTTAGGGAGTGTTATGGGAATATAAATCCACCTCATATGGAAGCTCGTTATCTAGTGGGGGTAGTTTGGGGGGAGAGATGTTCCCTGAAGAAATTAGTTAAGGCCTGCCCATTCAAAAAAATTTGTGAAACAAATAGAAGTTATTCTGATACAGGATGACTATCCATCAGGAAATGCACCTAGTCATTATGGGATAGTTGAGGTTGTATTTTTGTGGATCAATACGATAGATCAGATGGATATCATAGTGCTATAAGTGATGCCTCATGTTCTGTAATATAAAGGTGAGTGGGAGGAATTTTTTAATGACATAATCATAATGGGTCTTAGTAACTATATTCATTCAGTTCAAGTAGTAGAATATATTATCATTTCCTAAATCATTATTTTGTTAGAGGAGATATCCATGTGATTTTCCATGGAGACCACATATAATATGAGTGTATTACCTTCCACTAACATCATCAGGACCAGTAAGTGTAGAACACATTTATTGATACTTTCAAAGGCTTTCTGACAATCACCATCCCATTGATAGGTGGTTCCCTTCATCACCAGCTTAGTAAATGGGAGTCATTCTCCAACTAGGTTGGCTGTGAAATGCCTAATAGAGGTTAGGTTCCATTTAACATCCCATTGTTATTTTTTATTCATGGGGGGTGAAATTTCTAGAATAGCACTAAAATTTTTTGGTTCAACATAAATACAACATGTACAAAAATTCCATGTAACTTCCCTAATGTTACCATGAATTCACATTTCAGCGGATTCATCTTCAGATTATGTTACCACATAAGGTTGAATATTGTCTAAAGATCCATGAAGTGATCACACCGCTGTTGGGATTTGATCACCAAATCATCGATATAACATTCAACTACTCTCACCTATAATTGATTGATTATATGATTCCTGGTTCATTGGAATGTAGTGCCAACATTTGTTAATTTAAAGGGTGTGACCTAATAGAAAAATATCCCATGAGGTGATCTAATGAAAGTAGCTTCCCCAACTTCTAGGGCCATCTTTATCTGATTGATCCCTGAATACCGATCCATAATGAAATGGTTTTAGAAGCTAGTAGTGGAATAAATAAATAGTTTTATGATTGGAAGTTGGAATTCATCCATTTGGAAATGCTGATTAATATCTCTAAAATTGATGAAGACCCTAATCTTCCCATTCTTATTCTTGAAATAGATGATTTTGGTGATACATATTGGGTATTTTATCTCTAAAAAAATCCTGGATTTGATCAATTTTACAATTTTTCCACTACATTGGTATCATGAGATGGGTGTATCTACTTTTTTGTCTGCTTGAAGCCTCAATGGTCATTGGGTAAGTAGAGATGGATCATATCCCAATCTGGATTCAGTCCTAGATTTTTTATATAATTCCAAGACAACACATATATATTTTTCTTAAAACATCAATTTACATCTCTTTATCTTCAAGAATCATTGTGTCAGTATTCATTGTCGGCTAGAGGTCTTCTTATGTTCCCAGATTTACCTGTATGAAATCCACTATGGTGGTGGAGACACCTTCCTCGAATGCGGTAGAGGGATCTTGAGGTCATCCTATACTTATTCCACTACCGAGTCTGTGGGATAATTTAAATACCAATTTGGAAGTCAGAGGGAATCTCCATTACTATCAGGGTGAGAGAGTCTATGAGAAAATACAATGTCATCCCTTACATCCTGATTCATTGCATAGATTCCAGAGTAGATTGTTTTTTTACACTATCACTGTTGAAAAAAGGATCTTGTACATCTGATATTTAGTCTAATACCTCAACTAGTTTTATGGGTAACACATAATCACTGTCAACCATACTCCATGGATTTATAGGGTATGTCCCCAAGCCATTAGGGGCTGAAATCTCTGAATTTTGATCTACTATTTCTTGTTTTCCAACCCATTTATAGAAGCATACTTCAATATATGTGGCCTCTCAAGACTCGAAGGTGGAACTATCATCTTTTAGTATGAGGACCATTCCATCAATAGGGTATTTAAATATAGTATAGAATATTGAAGCTACCAAATATTGATGTGAAGCTTAGGTCCTATGAACATGTCATTATTTGTGGTGTCATGATCGATAATAATGAACCCAACAATAGATGTGATATCCCTTATCTATTCTTTAATACTATTCTTCCTAAGTGGTCTTTCCTCATGATTATCATAACATTAAATGGGAGTCTTTGTGTGAGATATCACCCATTCACTATATCCCAAACATCAAAGGGTTTGAATCAGGGTGAGGTTGATTCTAGAGCCCTTTTCAGTTTGATTCATTCAGGTGTTGGCATTATTTTTTCTTCTTGGAACATAGAGGGTCCTAATATTCCCTTGGACGACCTCTTCTTAATTATAGACTACAAACCAGATGGATACATTGCATTCTGATGGAATTTTCTCAACTTGATAATCATTGGCTAGAATGACTTCTTTCTCAATCTCTTATGTGCCCCTTAAGGATTTGATAATTTCCTCCATTAGTTTTTTGAAATTTGGGGTGCATTCAGGCTTGAGATCCTGGAAGGAACAACCAAAAAATATTATAGAATATTTTAGTTGTGTTCTATATGATGTTTCATATCGAGGTGGGGTTTCTCTTTATTTTGTGTCTCATGGGATGAGGTATTTGTGGTAGATGGTCCTGGTTCTTGGGTTGAGGTTAAATTAGAATCTATATCCAGTACCATGGGTCATTTAATCCTTCCCCATTGTCTTGTCTAAATAGATAATCACTCCCCCTCTAAGAGGTCATGCATGATAACTGTGAATGGGTGACCACTGATGGGTTGTTTGACACATACAAGTCTCTATTTTTCATTCTGGAGTGCTTTCTCTAGGGTCTTAGCAATATATATGTACATTACGAGGATGAAAACTAAATATCAGGTCCGTCCACGCTAATATTTTTCTTTTTTATCCCTAGTCATGTTAGGGGAACCATAATAGGATGTATATTCATCATCAGAGAAGGGATTTACTATGTATATCAAGATAAAAAAAGTTTAAGATGAACTCTTCATCTTATGTGGGTTCCATTTTGTTTGTTGGTTCACATGATACATATGTTGTATGGAAGAAATGTATATGATTTAGAGTATTCATTGGTGCTGAAAATTACTCTTCCTCTTTTGTCTCTTACAATGTCTGATGGATTAATTCTCCTCTTAGAGGAATATCAATTTTAACCTCCCTAGGGGATAAAGTAGTTATTGTTATGAAAAGTTGTTCTCTCAGGGTGGCAGGAGCATGGTCAACCATCTTTTGAGTCATCCAATTGTAGAACTTATTCCCATTCATGGATGGAATATTTTTCCAACCACCTTCTTCTTATGAATGGGTGATGGTTACACAGTTCATCATCTATAGTGATTTATCCAACATAAACTACCAAGAATCAACCATGATATGTAATATGTCATTTAAGATAATGTAATCTAGAATTTTGTGCCCCAGTCTTCAATAGAAAGAATATTAGATGGGTTGATTGGTGAGGTTGACTTCATTTCATTTCCTGGGTTATGAATGTTGGTAGGGTTATTTTCCATGGCTATAAATAAATAACTAGGGGCTCTTTTATTTCAAGAGTAGTATATTTTATTCATGTATTCCACAAATATCGGGTGAACCTGATGTCTTTTTTCCTTCCAACTGAGGGCGATGTTTTTTTGTTGTGGCTCGATAAGAGGATATGGGAAGTTCAAGGCCTATTCATATGATTTAATGGGTAATTCTTCATGTTTGAGTGTATCAATAGTGGTTTCTTTCATTCCAATCATTTTTCCTATTCTGAGGTAATTATTCAAGAACTATCTTGGGTATGCTGAAGAAATTATTCTAGAAATTATTCTATTTATGAAAACTCAGGGAATCATCCCAGTTATTTCATTAGTATCATTGGAATCTAAAAATTATCCCAGATATTCTTATCTAGATCTCTAGAAATTTCATCTATGAGAGAGGGATGCTGGGAGAATAGGTTAACCGTTTCTCTCTATCTATGTATTTAGAAACACGATCATTATTTAATTTCTTGTAGTTTGGTAGGTAAAAATGACAAATTTTCTTATCATGAAGCTAAACTAGAAATGGAATTGATGAAAATGATCTTCCCTACCTAGAAATACTCATTCTGGGAAGCTGTTGTACCAAACAAAGCCTAGCCCTTCTAGAGAATCAATAAAACACCTTATCTTGGCCACATCATATAGATTTTGAGGGAAAATCCTCAGAAGACATTGGGATATAAATTCTGTGATCTATTATTTAGGTTCTCTAGTATAGTTAAAGGTGATGAATATTGGATTTCCAAAGTTGGGTGGAGGCAAAGTGTCATCCACCCATTCAGGATATGGCTTTTTCTTAAGCATCAAAGGTGTTCATCACCCTTTAATGTATTCCATTATAGTATCCAAGGACTCAATGACATTGAGTAGTTTGAGAGGTACTAGTATATGAGAAGCCTCCCGTCCATAGGGAGGCGATGGTGTTTTATGATTTGGTCTAGTTTTTGTCTCCTATTAATTCTTGATCTATCTTAAGACTGGATGAACTCCCTAGAGAGGTATAAGATTTACTTATAATAGATGGAAGTCAGGATATTTTTCAACTTCCTCATTTATGTAGACCACATTCCTAGATCCAAAGTAGGTCTGACACTTGGTTCCACTCTTTCAAAAAGTCAACTATGGGAGGGAGATTATTCATATCATCCAAAAGATGATATCTAGTAGGAATTTTTCCATTGAGTATCACCTCATTGTGTTTAATGAGTGTTTCTATATCATTCTTATATCATGAAAATTATTCCTCATTCGAAGAATTTTTTTGTGCTTTTGGGTAGTGATTGGGATGTAGCCACCCAT
The DNA here is from genome assembly GCA_963277665.1 of Viscum album. Classification (NCBI taxonomy): domain Eukaryota; kingdom Viridiplantae; phylum Streptophyta; class Magnoliopsida; order Santalales; family Viscaceae; genus Viscum; species Viscum album. The sequence continues at coordinate 1,521,609,137 of OY728119.1, forward strand.
TTCCATTTATCATTGATAGTGTTCTTCCATAGAGGAGAAAACATGATATTTGAAGGTTCTAGGTCTAGTATTCTCCTCTAATTATGGGTATGTTCATCCTTAATGGGAAAATATAGATCTTCCACTCAGGGTATATTTTGTAGGTGGTTTCCCTCTAAATTTTCCTCTTGATGCACACTACCTATTGTTTTGATGGTGATGACATTTATTGGGGTGTATCAAGTAATTTTGGTTGTCTCATTACACTTGACACAGAAGGACGATTCTTCACTACCTAATTATGAGACGTTTTTTGAACCATTTTCCATATTAGTCCCTTTTGGATTATGACCCCGGTGGAGTTTGATTACTTCATTGTATGATCCTACAATCTTGGTCATTGAATAGTGATCTTCAGGTAATTTCCTATCATTTTTCCTAATAGGACCTAAATAGTATGTGGTTGTCTTGTAGTGTGTGGAATAGATGGGATGCCGTCTGTCGATATTTACTTCCCAACCTTGAGAATTCAGATTCCTTATGTAGTGATGATGATTATTAAAGTGTCAACATCCCTATGGGATGGGGACTATTTAGGGACAGAATTGGCATTGATTGATCTTGTTGGTAGGGATCCAGTGATTCCAGTCAAGGATTGGATAAATTATAGGATTGAAATTGAAATATAAATTCATCCATCCTAGTGGGTTGGGTTTATCTAGAACCATTTTTGATTTCCCTAATACCATCTTGGGGGATTATAAATCTAGTGATGGATATTGACAAAAAAATTCTCCCAACCCAGTAGGCTATGTTTTGTTTATAGATGCTTCTGAAAAGTCCCAAAACTTTTAAAGGATTGATGATTCAATGGGTAAAGATGGTGGTAGATATTCCATTATTCTCGTGGGCTGGGTTTACTCTCGAACGAATCCTATAGAAGCTACTACTATTAATAGTTTTACATGGAGAAATAGAACTCAAGTAGTATTGGGGTGAAATGGAATCCCATGATGAGAATCATTCCTTATAGGTTGTATTCTGGTTGATTAAATTTTTTGATTATGTGTCTGAAAAGTATTCCCATTACATTGAGGGCCAAGTTTGAACATCTTTTGGATGTCCTCTTCATTTCTTGGTGATGTCATGGCACTGATAAAGCATGTAAGTTTCATTGTAGCAACCAACTATATCAATTGTTACCTTGTCCCCAAATTTCACCAAAGTCTATAAACATACAGGGTATCACATATGAGGGTATCTTTTGTTCTAGGGGAATGGTTAAGTATAAAACTCTATATATTCCATATCCTAGAATACATATGCATGACATAGCTTTCATGATTTTCTACCGAAGGGTTTTGATGCAATGGCGGGAATCGTTCTGTATATTTTCACTATAGTTTTCCAGTTTTTTGGTTATGACCCATGGAGATAGCTGCCAGTTCAAGCTAACAACAATTTATCTTTATGGTCATATGGTGACCCTCATATCGAAGATAAGGGAGGTTTAAATCCTTTAATAAATGATGAGAATCTCACATATTTTGGTGTAGATAAGGCATGGACTCCTTCTATATATCATTTGGGATTTCATTTTCAGAAGTAGTGAGGGGATAGAATATGGTAGGGAGGATGTTTCTAGATAACTCTCTCCATCTATCAATATTGTCCTCCTAATCATTATAACTACACAGATCCATTGGGCTAGACCATAGAAGATTCTTCATAGGGTCACCTACTAACAAAAGTGAAGTTTTTCTAGATGTCAATGGGGAACTATATATAGTTGAACATGATGTTTCAATAACTTCTTTATAAGAAGGAATATTAGTTTTGAGAACCTCTATATATGGATATGATTGGGCATAACGGATATTATTTTGTCCTTGGGAGATATCATCGTAGGGAGATTGAACATTGCATATGTATGGAGTAGAGTACCTACGATTCATCTATACACTAGTGCAAGGAGGACTATCATGGTATAGATCGCCTTATGGTTCAGTTGAAGAGTCAAAATACCCTCATAGTGTAGATAATGTGTCTTGAATAATCTTAAGAACACCAAAATTGTGCATATAAGTTGTATTAGTCTTTTTATGTATTGTGGTCGGAATATGAAGACCATAATTTTGGAACTTTGTAGGTATATGACCTACAATATGATAGATGTATGAATATATTGATAACTTTCTGGTGCTTTGGGAATATGATTCAACCACAAAGAAGCTGCTGGAATAATCCAATGAACTAATTTATTATTTGAAAGAATATTAGCTGACACCGATGGATTTGTTCCTCTCACTTGGCAATCCTTTGTCAGAATAGGGATATGATCCTAATACCAACCCCTTGGAGTATGATTCTAATATTTCATGACATAAATATTATCCTATCTTGAGGCATGTGCCTCTCTCACATGGTGATCCCCAGTTGTAGAAGAAATATGATCCCATTCAAAATATATATTCCATTTAATAATTTGATGATGGACATATGCAATGGGAGAAGGGACATGATCCCCCTACTATATCTTCTCACTAGGATTTTGGAACAATCTTTCATTTTAATAAATAAGTATATGATACTAGATTCTGTGAGCTACTAGAATATGCTATGAAGCTTTACTAACTAGAATACGAGATTATCCTGAGGCTTGTTACATCTCATTTTATGATCCCTAGATTTTATGGCGACTTGAGTATGATCCTGGGACTTTGAAGTATGTTCATATTATTTTTTTGATAGGATTATGAATTTTTTTCAAGGTATGTGGCACTCTCACTTGGTCGGATCTATCCAGAATGAGTATATGAGCCCGATCCTAGGCCTTTGGATTATTCCTCTAGTCTTCTTCAAGTGGAATGTGCCCATGTCCCAGGTCATGCACCACAATAACTTGGTGATCTCTAGTTTGGAAAGGAATATGGGCACATTCTTATGCCTCTCATATTATCAAAATATGTCAATAATCCTCTTGGATGGGAGAATTTTGTGTACTTAGGATAAACCACATGTTTATACTGATCAGAGTGTTGTACTTCCCAAGTTATAAGGATTGGAATATTCTAATATCTTTGAATCTTTACCAGTGTTGGAATATGTCAGGGAATCTCTTTAGCTATTACTAAGATGTAATGGAACTTTATCATACTTTATATAGTAATGTAAGCCAAAACATTTTTATATCTCCACTATATAGTAGAATATATATTCAATTGATACTGGAATATGATCCCACTTATGTCTTCCTTATTTTAGATAAATTTGTTAATGGATATCTTTAAACCTGGTAGGTATATGAGCCTCCCCAATATATGTTGCAAGAATATTCAAAAAAACCTTGTTCTAAATGTGTAGGGATATGATATTACATACTGTTTACATCTAGAATATGTAAGTAGACATCGTTAGAAGGAGTGGAGATATGATCCCACTAATGATTATCGAGAACCTTCTACACCTGATGTAGTTTCTTTGTTTCCAATGCATGGGTATCCCATGTGGAAGGGTATAAGTTGGTACGCATAAGAGTTGTTTGGATGATACCAATGGGATGACGATGGGGATGGGGGTTGATTGGATCCCTCCTTAGTTTCCCCTGAATATGAAAGGAGTATGATTAGACTAATTAGTTTTCCATTATCTGCTATTGATGGTGGTTATTTTCACACTCTAACGATAATCTATGATGCAGTTTGAAGTGGAAATGAGTGACACTAGATTTAGAATAATATCATTAAATGATTAAAAGTCATTGGTTTCTTCACTTGAAGGTAATCAAAATAATATTCAAGGGTCGTTATCATACCATGTCAATGGTATTCAAAGACCATTTCATTTCCACCCTAAGATGAAAATGTTGGATGAGTGATTTCATTATGAGACATATAGTGGATACAAATCTGGATGATTTTTTATAGTGGTCAATAATGAAATAATTTCATAACATGGTGATATTTACAATATAAGTATTTATAGTCAGGATTAAGTCAAGGAACAAGGTACCAGATCAATACATCATCACACTCATGATATGTCATCAGTCATATTTACAAGGGTAATTCCATTCTCATTCCTTATCCATGGTCCTACCATTATACCCATGAAGAATTATCAAAATAAGGATATAATTATTTCATGAGAACCCTGACTAAAGTGGATCAACTGTAAGAACCGTGATAGGGTTTCTATATAACATGGCCTGACACATGGTAAACTGATCAATATATTATTTGGTAGATTCATGTTAGAATAAAGAAAATTTCATCGAGAAAGCCACAACATTGGGGAACCCTCATGATAAGAAAAAAATGTCCTAATGATAACATGCTATCCAATCCTTTTTATCTTTTAAATAAGATAGCTTTGTTAAATGATTCAATGTCTAGTTCACCTTTTGTGTTTCATTAGGAAAGGTAAAACTGAGGTGCATTTGGTTTTTCCTAATAGTTCATTATTAGGGGCGAGGGGGTCAATGGCTTGCACAATCATTCAAGTCGGGTTCACCATTATTGATCTTAGTATAAACTCTCAATGGTTCCCACATCTATAACTGGGTACATATCATATTTCAAAAATCAAGTGGCCAATTTTTATTTCAAATTTACTGGTGCTTAAAAACTCACATTGTTTGAGAGGATTAGAGGTCAGGCTCATCACACCCCTTTGGGGGGAATATTTCCCTACTTTGGTACTCTATTTTATATTTAATATATGATCTTGAATCTCTTTCTAATCACGATATAGAACATATAACCTAGAAAAAATGATCATAGGATAACCCATTTTTTATTTAAATGATAATATTTTAGTGAGTTCATTTGTATGTATACGAGGTTCTTAATCCATATCCCCTCATGGGTGGCCTCTTATATGTTGACATTGTATAGCAAGAGACATTGTAATTTTCTACCATATAGGGAGGTGATTAATATGTTGGGGTTGGGATTAAACCATTATGAGGTTTCACATGTATCCATTTTTATAATATTAACTAAAACCCACATAGTTCATTAATCTCACAGAGTTTAATGTCACAGGGAAAGAACGTATACGAGGTTAACTAGGAAAAGGGCACATTATCTTGAGCCTTGTGGAGGTTTCCTATAAATCTTTATTAATGAAGGAATTAGAGTCATCATAGATTTTTCATTCCCTTAGGACTAGTCGCAAGTTAGTCACCCTTGTATGGGGTAATCATATCATGCCACTAATCAGGTCTTACACAATTATGTTACCCAAGCTGTTGTATATTTATGATGCGGATGATATGATCATTTCAACTCCCTAGGCCCACATGATCCATGCTAAGGGAATGAAACAAGTGATGGAAAGTAGTCACTTTTACTGTATATGTACATAGTACTTGTGTGTTGGGAGAACCCTTTAGATGTTGAATATGGATATCGGGCCTCATGAAGGCATCCAACATATTATGGTTAATGTAGGGACCAGAGTTCTCATAGTCCAATTTACCTCTAATCCTACTGATGGGTGTGGTAGAATGGTCATCAAAATGGAATTATTCGGTCCTAATGGTTGGAATTCCATATAAATGGGGGTAATTATACTTAATTAGATTACCATTTTATCTCATTCCTTAATAAGGTATACTATATATCTTAAATATTGTATGAATTAGAGTTCTCATAGTTTAGTTGGGTTAGGGATTACACACTATGGTTTACCTAGTATTTAGGAAATATCATATTATGCCATTGTTAGGTCTAAAAAATTGAGGTTTCCCTAGTATGCAGAAAATTTCACATTATTCCAATGATATAATATTACACATTTATGTTTCCATAATATGTTCATTGGATACAATTATCATTTCTTCAGATTCCTGCATGACCAAGCTTAGTTTTCCAACTAGCCTACTTGATTGTCTACCTGACATGCCTTGATTATCGGAATATCATGTAAAATGATGTATGGACATGTATGGATATATTGGGGACATTTCCAATGAAAATAGAATGACCTAGTTGACTTTTCTCAATGATATTTCATAATTTTAATGGAATTTCTAAAGGGAATTTCCAGATCAATGATGACTTGTTTGAAGGACACCACAAGAAATGTATGGATTTTCCTAGAGGTAGTCACTTGATCTAAATGAAATGTCGTAGATGCCATCACATGATATATATGAAAAGTACTAGTTTCATCGATAAACATCCAAACATGCATAGAGGATGTTTCATGATCGAAATGGTGTGTTTGGAGGACCTCATGAGACACAGCTAATAGACACTGGTGATTTGACACAATTTGGGAAAACTGTTAGAAAAAACTATAAGATTTGGATGGTGATCCCAGAGGACATCATGAGACATGGGTGGCATGCCCTGGGGGAACCATGTGACATTATATAACATACATGATAGACACATAATGATATAAATCGTATGTAAAGGTTGTGTCACATGATTTAAGAGACATTTACCAACATTGTCGCATTGACAAGATGATTCGAGAGAAGTGTATGAGGATCATTATATATGTTTTTCACATGATTATCCCACATTTTGGAATTTTATTATAGCTTTTATTGAATATGTTCTTTAGATTTGTTTAGTGTTTTATCTTGATAAGGTTTTGTGCGACCCAGCTGGAATGAGCGATATCCTTCGCATAATCTAGTCGAAACACTAGAAGTCATTTTCATGACCATAATTGACCATGTGAAGTGTATATGCTTGATTCATGATCTCTGAAGTTGTTCCCTATATTTTATCTAGAATAAAACCTTTATACTCATGTTATTGGAAGCTCTAAGAAGTCTTCTTTGTTTCTTGAATTTATCAGTGTGTGAATCCAAGGATTCTCATTTTTTATACAAAGAGGGAGGAATTTATAGGTGTTTATACCTTGGTTAGACACAATCATGTGTGACCCATATCACACATATTCACTGTAGAGTCATTGGCGGTCTTACATGTCACATGTTTCGTATGATCTAGATATGAGTTATTCAGGGGGGAGTCGTGTGTTTTTAGCAAAATCAAGACCATACCTCTAGTTCCCCATTAATTAGATTTTTCACAATTAAAGCGATCATTCATAATCATGTGGACTTTCTTTGGGGATTTTACATGATCAGAATGGCATGTTCGAGGGCCTTCATGAGATCTAGAAACCTTTTGAGTGGATTTCATGTGATCTTTGATGCTTTTTTCTGGGACCTTCCATGAGACATAGTTAGACTCTTTGGGGGTCTTTGTGAGATCTGGTGATGATTCTAAGGGGTATTTCAGGATAATGTTGGGTTTTTTAGGAAGGATCCACATGATAAATAGTGACTGTCTAGGGAATATAACACAATTTCCATAAAATAAATGTATCTTCCCCTCTTAAGAACCTCTTATCAGTATATTTCTTTATTTCCATTGATTATTTTATAAAGTCCATAGGTCATGAATCTTTATTAGAGTGTTGTTTTTGTAAATCACACTCCATGTTCATGATTCATAATAGGACCGATAAAGGTTATTGAAAAAGAATTATCATGAAAAAACCTTCCATTTTACTTTTGAGCTGGAGGGGGGCACAATACAACTTGGAAATTTTTGAATCCCTTCACGTGATGAGGGTGACATTCTAGTGAGTTCTGGTGAGACATATAGAGTATTTCCCCATAGATTCTGTGGTGTAATATAAAACACATCGATGAATTACATGAAGATTATGACTAAAAAATGCTTCCACCTTTTCCATATTCTTCTCTATATTTTACAATGGGTTTTTAATGGGTTACTAGGAACCCATTGAATGACAAGTAACATGATTTTGAGGATCCCATATTGTAACCCCTTCTTGATCAACGAATGTATCCTACATCTTCATGAGAAAACAATGGATTGTTAAAGGGGTTTCATGAGATATTAAGAATGGCATGCACTTTTACTGAGATGCATTTTCCTTGGAGGTTAATGTGATCATTGAGGTTTTTAAACATTCTTCTTCCTTTGTTTTTAAATGAAAATAATACCCACGTTTCAATTGTTTCTTCCCATGAAGATTTTATAATGCTCATTTGGTGAGAATGAACAAAACTTTGAAAAACCTACTCTCAAATTATATTTTAATAAAATTTATATATTTTTTTATCACACACACACATTAACCCATATACCAATCCATATCAAAGGAATCCAGTTTGGATGATATTTTCTCTTAATTCTCTAATTGAAGTATTTTATCCGAATTTGGTTTATGGTGAACTATAACAACCCAAAATTTTATTAATTAAAATTCCTCTTGAGCTAATAAAATGTATTATTATTTAAAATGGTTATATAATATATTATCATATTTGGTTTTATGATTTTTGATTTCAAAATAACGTTAAGAATTGTTAACATTGTTAATATAACCGTTGAGTAGTGATCACATGATAAGTATAAATATAGAGCTTTAAAAAATCCAATTTACTCAGACAAAGGAAGTGATGGCCTCATCCAATATAATTTCTCCATAGGAAGACCATTTTTTGGAGCTCAGAAAGGATTTGGAATCACTAGTAATTTCTCTTGATGAAGCCCAATCCAAGGTTCAACATGTTTCGATCGAACAGAACTTCCGACTGGAGAAGTGGAAGTTGAGAGAGATTTCCACCTGAGCGATATTATTCGAGCCACCCCAAGAGTTTGTCACCATCCCACACCATACCCTTAGGTCATATACCAGTGTTATAAGGGGTTATGTAACATTACCATAGAAATATGATTATGTGCAATATTTTTTTATAGAATAAAGAATATACATTAATTTTCTTATTGTAACTTTGTAAATGGGTTTTGAAGAACAAATAGTATTTGTATGTTAATTTTCAATTAAGAAATCTATTTTTATGAATTAATGGGTTTTTGAAATAAATAATACATTAATAAAATATTATAAACAAATTAATATTTATTAAATATAAATGATAGTATAATTTTATTAATACAATTGTAATTTTAATTAAGGTCTGAAAGCTATTTTTTTTCAAAACCCATGATTTTTTGATAAATATTATTTTTTATTTTAAAAGTAAAAATTCAAATATTTAGAGAATTATTTAGATAAAATGATTATTATTTTTGGAATCAATACATCAAAATTATGCAATGGTTCATTTTTCATAATTTTCTGAGAGTCAAAGTTTAGGGTAAAAATTTAATACTGTTTAAATATTTAATGTGTTTTAGGACATCATAATAACCAAATAGTGAGGTAATATAATACTATAAATGATATGTTCGGACTATATATGTTTTGAAATTAATATAATCTGAATTTAGGTTTTATTTATTTATTTTACAAAGCCTTAGTGGACCCTCCAAGTCTTATAAAACATTTTATCATTTTAAATTTATTTCATTGAGAGTGTGACTCAACTCTACATAAGAAATCCTAATATTTTAAGACTTTAGGACCTTGGAATTATAAATTATTGTTTTTCACTACCCTATGTAAAAAACAATGGGAAAAAACCATGGTTTGGTATGTGGTTTGGATTAGTTTAATGTGTGGTGTCCAAAACACAAATAATATAGAATTCTCTCTACTTCCCAATATAAACCCACCCAGGATCCCACTTCCTCGTCATTTCACGGCCATTGGAGTTTGAAAAAACTATAACATCCTCTCTATATAATTCTCCTAAGGTGACCCAAGCTCCCAAGAATCCTCTCTCTAGCCTCTCCCAAGCCTTTAGGATCAAACATCCAGGAAAGGGATTTCATTAATTCTCATTTTTCCATGTTTCTTTATATTATTATACCATTTTAATTTAAATTTTAAATGTTGGGATATAATTTATCACCTCCCCTATACTTCCTTCTTTATTTTTTAATGATTAGAGACCCCTTTATTTCTCTTTAATTCATCCCATGTACACCTATTACCATGCCGAAATTCCGTAATGGATTTCTCTTTCTTCATTTACATTCAAGAAATTCTTTTGTTTTATGAATCTAAATATTCATTACATATATTGGGACATGTAACTATATGACACCTTACTGTCCATTTCATTTACATATTATGATACACCACTTTCTTTATCATCACCAATTTTTATGAATTCTTATGTCACGTCGTTATGCTACCGAAATTGCACAACGATTTTCTAAGCCGATGTCATTATGTAGTGAATACCATGACCATTTCTCTAACAAGGGTATTCAACTTTAGGAAAATTTATTTATTGATTATATAGTTTCATGTATAAATTACACATTCCTTTATCATGGAATAAATTATGATGTTTAATGAATCCATGTTATATGATCAATGTGGTACACATTGGCAATAAATGAAATGATTAAGAAGGGTGTGCCCTGATAGCGATCCAATGCACTGGGTAAGGATTTGAATCATGATACTTCTAGTACAATGAGGGTTTAATCATTATAATTCATGTTCAATGATGGTTTAATCATGATTCATGTTCAATGAGCCTTGTCTCATGCTAAAATCACATAAAATGTTTTTTTCCACATTTCCATGTAATGATAATCATGCTATATCAAGCCTTTATGTTCATGTTTCTCTTATGATCCATTGATATGCCTATTTCCTAACATGTACTATATTCTTCATGTTATTTCTAGTTTACTCTCTTACTAAAATTTATATCTCACCCATTTCTTTTTCATATCCTTGGGTTATCCCAGGCAATTCTAAGTAAGAAGGAATATTGTGGTCATGTAAAAGAAGTTTTCAATAGAGACACTGTGTTTCATGTTTTATGTTGTTATGTAATGTTAATAAGTCCCAAATACACTAAACCTATCAATATTATATCTTTAATGAAGTGAATATTTTATGTAATAAATTAAATTTATGTTTTAAATAATGTGCATGTTTTTTTTAGTTGGTATTAGAGGACATGTTTTGTTATTTTTGGGATTTGGATTAGATAATACCAGTGAAAGTCTTAGGGATAAGACTATGTATAATAAAAACATACCTAAATTGTTTTTAGTATTTAGTAAGTGGTTTATCAATAAAATACATCCATGTATGGATATGAGCAGGTATAGGTGGCTCTGGCATATATATATCTAGGGGTAAAACCCAAAAACAATGCTTTGAGCTTTACTCGAACAGGAACCGATGCATGACAACGGGCCTTGCTGGAATCATGGTTATAGAACTCCAAGGGTAAATGTTTTCGTTAAATCTTGAACAATGTATGAACTATTATTAATGGAATAAAAAATTTCCCCTAGGAATATATGTTGGAAAGTAGATCATGGATAACATAGGTTGAAGCCTATAAATTTATAAGTTAAGGAAATAAAAGTAATTTATAAGTCATCCTTTTTTTCATTGGATTACCCATTATGAGTTACCCCTAAATTTACTTTTATTCCTGCCAATGGAAAGTAATTAGAGGACTCGAGCTAACAACCGATGCGAAGATCACTGTGATGACTATTCTAATGAGATTCCCAATCCAATAGGAGCGGGAATCACGAACTTTTTCACAATACTCTCTCTGCTAAATCTTGTGTTGGATAGAAACATGGGTCAAGAGGAATGTTCACCCCCCTCTAAGAAAGAAAAAGTCTCAATCCAGATATTCAGGAGACAAATTCCTCCAACTATTAATGGATCATCCTATCACTCAATTGTCAAACAATGGATCAACGACATTGAAAAGATCTTTCATATCCTTCTATGTTCCGAAGAAGAGATGTTTATAATAGATTCTTATCATATGGAGGTTGAAGATGATAAATAGTGGAAATTGATAAAAAATAAGATGCCTAAGGAGGATATCGAGGCATTGGAATAGTAGGATTTCCAGAAAATGTTTTTGACAAATATTTTCCTTGCACCATCAGACATAAGATGGAAAGGTACAACCATGCCCTTTGGAAAGATGATGACAAATTCATCATAGCGTACGAGGAAAATATTACATGTTTTGCATGATACACCTCCAACATTGTCATTACATCTGAATACATGGTTGACTACTTCTTTGGTGGGCTAAAACCTAGCATACGGAAATTTCTAGCAATTGTTGACTTTGAGAACTATAGAAAAATTGTTTGATGTTACCTCATGGATGAAATGGAGATTGGTGAATCTTAGGGGTATGATTGGGATAAAAAGGGTAAGGTGGACTTTAATTCTATTGGTCTAATTGAAAAATCCAATTATGCTAAGAAAATCCAATATGCCACTTGCCAAAGGTGCAGAAAGAAGCACCTTTAAAATTTCTTGAAGGGGATGAGGAAATTTTTTAGGTATGGAATAGGAGGGAACATGGACATTAACAATCAACATTAAAACCCCACGACTGCAATATAGGAGATGAACACTCCGTTTGACCCTCAACGCATTTTTTCATTGATTCAAATGAAAATAACTAGGGCACTTTTCAAACCAGTTCCCTCATCAAATAGTTTTTGGAGGCAACCAACAACATCCAAGGAAGAAAGGGTGAGATTTCTCTATCACTACTGCTGAATTGAACCTCGAAAACGAAGTTGTGACATGTATGCAACTTATTCATTCAAGAATACCAAACATACTTTTGGATTCTGGTTCTATGTATTCATTTATATCCTGAAAGTTTAGTAGAATAATCCTAACACCACCACATATTATGGAATTAAAGATGTTAGTGAGAAGAAAAATTTGGAAATCATTTCATCCTAGGAATATAACTCCTCCCCAGTCATAATTTGTAGATTTTACTTCCCAGGGAGCCTCTTAATACAACCTTTGGTGGAATTTCGTGCAATTCTTAGCTTGGATTGGATTTCCTTATCTGGAGCCAACATAAATTACCATGAGAGGTAAATCAATGTCCATATATAGAATCGGCCCCCCGATTCTATACATGTGCAAAGAGTCAGATGAATCTTCTATAGCCTCTTCATCTCAAGCGTGGATATTACTGCCCTATGAGCATGCGTATCTAGATCTGATGATTGACTCCAAGGAAGAAACCATCCTTGAAGATGTGCCTATTGTGAGGGAATTCCATGATGTGATTACTATAGAATTTCTTGGTCTTCCTCCTAGAAGAGATATTGAATTCTAAATTGATCTTATACAAAGGGAATTTACAATATCTAAGAATCCATATAGAATGGATGTTGAATATTTTGAAGAGTTTAAAAAACAACTACCAGAGAATCTAGATAAAAGGTTTACCTATCCATGTGGTTCACCATGGGGTGCATCAGTCCTCTTCATCAAGAAGAAGGATGTGTTAATGCACCTTTTCATTGATTATCACGAGCTCAACAAAATCATGATAAAGAAAAATTATCCTTTTCCATGAATAGATGACTTGTTCGATCAGCTACATAGTGCACAATACTTATCCAAGGTTGATTTTCAGTTGGGATAATTCCATGTAAGGGTAAATATGGAGTATATTCCCACGAATGGTTTTCATTCAAGATAGGGGCGCTATGAATACATAGTAATTCCTTTCAGACTCACTAATGCTCTAGGAATATTCATGGACTTGATGAATTGAGTATTTTGATATTACCTCAACAAATTCTTTGTAGTCTTTATTGACGATATTCTAATGTACTCCAAAATCAAGGAGGATCATGAAGAGCATCTAAGAAATGTATTGGAGACCTTGGGAAAGGATACACTCAATGAAAATTACAACAAGTGTGAGTTCAGGTTGAAGGAAATCTAATTCTAGGGTCATATCATCACATAAAATGGGATATCTGTTCATCCCACTATGTCAAATGAAATTAAGGGATGACTGAGGGAAACATTGGTAATGAATATCCATAGATTCTGGGGGTTAGCTACATATTATCACTGATTTGTGGTAAATATATCATGATTGTCTAACCCTCTTACCTAGCTAACTCATATAGGGTTAAAGTTTTCATGGAATGATGAATGCGAAAAGAGCTTCAAGAAGTTGAAAAGAAGGCTTATCACTATGCCTGTGTTCACACTACCCAGAAGTGGAGCACATTTTGTGGTATTTAGTGATGATTTGAAGAAGGCCCTGGGTTATGTGTTTATGAAAAATGAAAAAGTCATTACCTATGCTTCAAGGAAATTGAAAGTTAATGAGAAAAACTATCCAACACATTATCAGGAGTTGGCTGCAATAATTTTCTCTTTGAAAATTTGGAGACATTACCTCTTTGGGGAGAAGTTCGAATTATACTTGGATCACAAAAGCCTCAAGTATATATTTACAAAAAAATATTTGAACATGCGCCAATGAAGATGGTTATATCTGATAAAATACTATGACTACTCAATATATTACCACCCTGGGGAAGAAAACATGGTGGCAAAGTCTCAATGTAGAAAGGACCCAACAATTCTATCATTGATGAGAATTGAAAAGGATACAATCCTCTTATTTTTGATGAATATGGAAATTGAAATCATAAATAAGGGAACATAATCAATACATTCCCAAATTATTTCTCAACTGTCTCTTTTGGAAGGGTTAAAGGATGCTCAAAAGAATGATTTAGGAATTCAGAAGAAAGTGGAAACTATCAGAAAAGGGAAATCCTCAGAGTTCAATGTTAATGAAGAAGGAATTGTGAGATTTGGGAAAAGGCTATGTGTTCCATCAAGTCCGTAGATAAAGAATGAACTTTGGGACGATACACATAGTTCAAATTTCACTATTCTCCCAAGAAATACAATGATGTATCAAGATCCCTGAGAGAATTATTGATGGGATAACATGAAAAAGGGGATCACTGAGTATACATAGAAGTGCCTGGTATTTCTTCAAGTGAAGGATGAGAGGCATAAGTCTAAAAGGATGATGCAACCATTACACATACCATCATTGATATGAGAGAACATCACCATAGTATTATTCATTGGACTTCGAAAATATCCAAAGGAAAGAATACTATCTAGGTTTTTGTGGATATTCTTAGAAAGACTGCACACATCATTAAAATTCGAGATGATTTCTCATTAGATCAACTGGTACAGATATATATCAGAAATTTGATAAGGCTTCATAGAGTAGAACTATTTGTTGTATTCGATCGAGATCTAATATTCATCTCTATTTTCTGGAAGAGTCTTCAACATGCTCTGAATACTGTGCTGAACTTCAGTAAGGCTTATCATCCTCAAACGGATGGCCAATCCGAGTGGACTATCCAACCACTTGAGGACATATTGAGAGAATTATCAATGGAATTCAAGGGAATATGGGATCAATATATTCCTTTAGTTGACTTATCTTACAACAATAGATTCCACTCAGGAATCCAAATGGCTATATATTAAGCCATTTATGGGAAGAGGTGAAGAAAACCATTATGTTAAGATGATGTTGGGGAGTGAAAACTCTTAGGTCTAGAAATGGTTGAAGAAATGGTGGAGAAGGATAAGAATATCTAGTAGCACATTAAAGGTTATTAGAGTTGAAATAATAGCTATGATGATAATCATCAATGAGACCTAGAGGTTGAGGTCAGATACATTGTATTCCTCTACCTATCCTTGTGGAAGAGAGTTTTTAGATTTGGGAAAATGGGAAAAATTATTCCAAGGTACATTATCTCTTTTGAGATCCATGATTGCATTGGAGAAGTGGCCTATCGACTATAACCCCGACCGAACATATCTCAAGTACATGATGTATTCTATGCATCACATTTGAGGAAGTACATTACTGACCCATTGCATGTACTCCATCTAGTGGTGGTATCCTTAGAGAATGATCACTCCTATGAAGAGAATCAGGTGAAGATCTTAGATCATAAGGAAAAATTTCTACAAAATAATACAATTCCCATTGTGAATGTGTTGTGGAGAAACTAAAAGTTTTAAGAGGCAAAATGGGAATCAAAGGAAGTGACGAAGTAAATTTACCCACATCAGTTTTAGTGTGGGGAAAAAATATCGGGGGAGAAATTTCTTAAGGGTGAAAGATTGTAACGACCCAAAATTTTATTAATGAAAATTACTCTTAATCTAATAAAATTTATTATTATGTAAAATGGTTATATATGACATATGAACATCTTTGGTTTTATGATTTTGGATTTCAAAATACCATTATGAATTGTTACCATTTCTAATATAGTTGTTGAGTTGTGATCACAAGATTAGTATAAATATAGGGCTTTAACAAATACTATTTAGTCAGATAAAGGAAGTGATGACCCCATCCAGTATAATTGATCCGTACGAAGCCCATTTTTCAGCGCTTGGAAAGGAGGTGGCCTCACTGGGATTCTTCCTTGACCAATCCCCAACCGAGCATCAAAACGTTAAGCTTGAATGGAACCACCTATGGGAGAAGTGGATGTTGATAGAGATTACCACCCTAGAGATGTTATCTGAGCCACCCCAAGAGTCTATCACCATCACAAACTATACCCTTAGGTCATATGATGGTGTTATAAGGGGTTATGTAACAAGGCCCTAGCACTATGATTATGTGAATTATTTTTGTATAGAATAATGAAAATATAATAATTTTATTATTGATAATTTGTAAATGGTTTTTAAAGAACAAATAGTATTTTTAGTTAATATTCAATTGGGATAAATATTTTTATGAACAAATTGATTATTTAATTAAGTAATATTTTAATAACGTATTATTAATAAATTAATTTTTTTAAATATAAATTATCGTATAATTTTTATGAATACAATTGTAATTTTGATTAAGGATTGAAAGCTGTTTTTGTGAAAACCCATGAATTTTCGATAAATGGTGTATTTTATTTTAAAAGTAAAATCTCAAATATTTAGAAAATTATTTAGATAAAATGAATATTATTTTTTGAACTTGGACATAGAAATTATCTGAGGGTGAATTTTTCTTAATTATTCAAGCAATTCGATTTTTAGTGTAAAAATTAAATACTGTTTAAATATATAATGTGTTTTATAACATCATAATGACCCAATAGTGATCTAATAAAATACTACAAATGATATGTTCTGTTATTATATGTTTTACCATTAAAATAATGAAATTTTTGGTTTTTTTTCTTTTACAAAGCCTTAGTGGACCCTCCAAGAAATATAAAACATTTTTTCATTTTAAAATGATTTCCTTGAGAGTGTGACTCTCTCCACATAAGAAAGACTACTATTTTAATAAGTTAGGAAATTGTCCTTATAAAATAATTTTTTCCAATCCCATTTGGAAAATACCATGAGAAAAGACCCTGGGTGGGTTTATGTTTTTAATTAGTTTAATATTTGGTGTCCAAAACCAAAACAATAAAGAATTCCCTCTCCTTCCCTATATAAACCCACCCATGCTCCCACTTCCTCCTCACTAAAAGAATTTGGAGATCCACGAAACTCTTCATTACTCACTCCATAATATTACCAAGGATCCCCTAGCTCCCAAGATGCATCTCGCAAGCCTCTCCCAAGCCTTTGGGATCACACTTCCATGTAAGGGATTTCTTCCTTTCTCATTTTTTCCATGTTTCATTATGTTGTTATAACCTTTTAGATTCAATTAGAAATTTTTAGGAATGATTTAACACCTTTAATATACTCTCCTCTTTATTTTTTAATGATGAGATTCCCCTTAATTTTTCCTTAATGCCTCCCATGTACACTCGTTACCAAATGAAAATTTCTTAAGGTCTTTCTCTCTCTTCATTTACATTCAAGAAATTATTTTTTTTATGAATATAAATTCCATTAAATATGTTGGGACATGTTTATATATGACCCCTTAATGTCCATTTCATGAATATATGATGATACACACTTTTATCACTCATCAACCATTTTTATGAATTCTTAGATCACACTGTTATGCTGCCAAAATTGCATCGCGATTTTCCAAGACAAATTCATTGTATAGTGAATACCATGACCATTTCTCTATCAAGTGTATTCACAATTGTGAACATGTACTTACTTATTATATATATTCTTGTATTATTTTTAAATTCCTTTATCTTGGAATAAATGATTATGTTTAATGAATCCATGTTTTATGATCCATGTGGCACACTTATGCACGAAATTGAAATGATTAAGAAGGGTGCACCCTGATAGCACACCAATGCATTAGGTAAAGATTATTATCATGATACATCAAGTTAAATGAGTGTTTACTCATTATAAATCAATTTAAATGAGGTTTTAATCATTCTATATGTTCAATGATACTTGGCTCTTGAAAAAATCATGTTAAATGTTGTTGCAAAATTTCCATGTTATGATAATCATGCTATATCCAGCCTTTTTGTTTATGTTTCTCTTATGATCCATTGATATCCCTATTTCTTAACATGTGCATTATTATTCATGTTATGCCTTTTATATTCCCTTATTGGTATTTATAGATCACCCTTTTTTTATAAATCCCCTTAGGTTATCCCATGAAATTTTAAGTATGAAGGAATGTTGTGGTCATGAAAAAGAAGTTTTCAATAATGATGTTGTGTTTTATGTAATAAATTTTTTATAATGTTACTAAGCCAAAAATTAACTAAACCTCACCATATTATATCTTTTATCAAGATAATATTTTATTTAATAAATTATGTTTATCTATGAAATAAAGAACATGGTCGTTTTATAAACTATTGATGTTCCAATGCCCCAACCCTAGGCCAAACAGGTGTGCTTGAGATGAGGTCACCACATAACCTCATGCATGCATCTGTGTATTCCAAAGGATACTAAAAAGTAGATAATTCCTATATAAGAGTTTAGGAGACTATATAATCAATATCAATGAATCTGTAAATGATAAATAATCGAATAAAATCAAAATTAGTGTTTGATGAATAAATAAACACAACTAATTTCATACGTTATGAAGTCCTACGAAACATATAATTTTCTCCAACTAGTCATATCCATGAAAATAATTGATCTATAGGGAAAAATATACAAACCTTTACTATTAAAGTCCCTTGGCCTTATCCTAATCACTAATACTAATTGAGCTATCTTCGTCTGATTCACTGTCCATCATATGCTCAACCAGGAAGCCAAAATATGGTCCTTAAACACAATAGGGGTGACCTTGAATGTTGTAAGCATATAAAATAGTAGTGTATCACAATGATTCATTAATATAAATATTTATATATGTGTGTATACAAAAAAGAAAATAAATATAACAAATTAACATGTTCATCATGTCAATGTTTGAAAACCCAACCAACACAACCATCGATGATGTACACATTCCCATTAGGCCACCGTGTGACAACCATGATACCATGGTTCCCAACCATACCCTCTTTTGTTCCATGATAGAATTCATTCATTTCCACATTCCACTTGTATGATACCGAAACATTACCTAATACTCTGGGTATAGAATCATCCAAACCATGACCCATTACCCAATGAATTAGAGCATGGTCACACATCCACATCATTTCCCACTACACTGTCACTAAAGCTAGGGTCATCATCCACATCTCGTATTACAAAAATTCTCTGAACTCTCATATATAATGGTTTCTATCATGAAATGAGACACAATATTCAAGGTCTTCTTCAATACATCAACCCACATATTCTCACTCAAGATGCACTCGACCAATCATTTTCACTCAAGGAAATTCCCCTTCTGTAGACACTAATATATAATTACTCGTATTTATTAAAATACATGAAAAATATGATTCCATATCAACCATATTATTAGAAAAAATGTTTTCTCTCTCATGGTGAAGAATTTTCTCAATATTATTTCATCCAATATATTTGATTCCTTTCATAATCACATGCAGAAGATGAATGACCCATAGACGATCATATATCTCCCTAAATGATCCCAAGGTTCTGGTCTCTTGAGACCAATCCCTCACCTCAAAATATATCCCACATTACCCATTACGGTATCTAGTGGGTCATGTATACCCTTTATAGTCTAGTCTC
Source organism: Viscum album (assembly GCA_963277665.1). Taxonomy (NCBI): domain Eukaryota; kingdom Viridiplantae; phylum Streptophyta; class Magnoliopsida; order Santalales; family Viscaceae; genus Viscum; species Viscum album. The sequence continues at coordinate 1,521,628,982 of OY728119.1, forward strand.
ATCAATACAATCTCATGTTTTTTACCCATTGGTGATAATACTACAAGGAGAATCACCCTAACCTTTTCCCTAAATCACACGTTTAACCTCACCCGAAACACTCAACAATTTTGGTCCCACTATTTAGGGACCATCCCATGTCTTTACGTACTACTCGACCATGAAATCAATAAGAATGGTCTAATGCCCATCCAAAACCCCCCATGGAATCCCAATTCCATGTCTCGAATGATATCCATGACCAACATCTTGTCCACATCACATATCTCATAGGGGAGATCCATAATCCCATAACCAAGAGGAAACCCCATTATATCACATAAACATTGTATTCTATTAAATATCCTACTCACCTCAAAATCCAAAACTCTATTCCAATTTTAGGAGGGAGTTCCTTGTCACTCACAAGATGTACAATCATATCTCCCGTCACCACTTAGTCCCAATCACTTTATAAAATCCCATTAGGCCAGTGAACCTATTATTGGATATCCCATGTAGTTATTCACACCATGAGACCAACCTAATGGCTCACTGCATCCTAAAAATCTCTCAACCCCTTGGAGGCATTGTCTACAAGAGATCTCAAATTATCCATGGTGATAAAGAGCACTTTGTCTCTCCATGAGAGTCTAAATATCACAGTGTTACCTAACCTAAGGGCCCTATCAGTCTCTAGTCATTATACATGAACTCATGATGTTATGAAGGAATGCATATCCATGAATAAAATAACACAATAAATTGTATCATAGGTCGCACATTCCGATAATATAGAGTTCACCCCTTACTGAACTTTTTTAAGCATCATCAAAAACCACCAAACCTCATCATTGCTCTAGGGTACATATCTCTCACCAAGTGAAATAATTAAATAAGTATAAACATTTTTTGAACTAAAATAATTAATATATCTCTACTAATATATTATCTTTCATCACTAAAACTTCATATAACCATGTGTATTCAGCCTTTTGGGAGCACCTATATCCATGGTGAAAGAAGGTCCCATTATACTCCATCTATTTTACAGTGAACTGATGAAATTAGTGCCAATACTTAATATAAATCCATCAAAATATGAGGGATAATATGGGGAAGAGAGAGGAGAATAAAATAATGGATCATACCTTAACTTCTCTAGATGAAATTCTAAAGATATTTATAATTATATAAAAGAAATGGAGGGGGAGTATGAGATCCAAATAGTGATCTCCCCAACATCTTGATCCCCAAAAAACAAGGGATCATATGATGTTTCCAAAAAAGTACCATTGATGAATTTACTATATGGTCCCTTGATAAAGAGGGAACCAATCAACAGTTCAAGACATGAATAATGGTTATATAGCATGAATGAACCTAGGATGAGGGATCCTCCATCCTCCCCAAAATACTTTCACAACATGACCACTATTTTCACACGATGAATAGTACTGGATAGTAATATCCTAACCCATATACCAAATTCATTTCTTGAAAGGGAACCCGTGAAAGAAAATCATGGCATGAGAACTCTGTCACAACATGAATAGATGGATGATGTACATTTTAGTGGCCAGACCACAACACCACTACTCTAACTTCTAACAGAATGCATAATGAATTCATAGATCCTTAAAAAACATAAATAAATTACATTAATGGAAATATAAACGCTTATATTATAAATCCATGTCCCGGTTCTCAAAATGAACCCCTCATGAATCAAAAATCACAAACCCTCTATCAAAATAAGTACCCATAAATCAACGGTTCATTACAAACTCCTAATCATAATTATTCTTATCTCAAAGAATCAATAATAGTCCCTGAACCATGTTACCTATCCTATCACATGTGTAAATTCATCATGAAACTACCACATTCCATATTTGAATTTTAAACAGTTTTCATCTATGAAACTATAAACAATGATTAAAACTATATATCATGGGTTGAGCTACTTATTCCTCACCAATTCCAAAACCAAGATGACACTCAAACCAATTCATATTATTTAACACACCATAGGTTCATAAATTTATTCATCATAAAGATTTTGGTTATCCCCAATATAATTCAATTCTCATGAATGCCAATTTTGAACCATGGTACTCCCTAGTATTGGAATGGACCACTTTTAATTCACTTAAATTGGTCCACTATCTTACTAACCACATTCCCACCGATGATCCCAATGTGGTTTCCAACCGACCACATCCAAACTCATGAAAAAATTCCAGTCAGTTATCGTCCTATAGACTTTATCCAAATATACCTGCTTTCATCCATTGAAACTTCAACACCTCCATTTTATCTTGATACCTTAGCTCTCGAAGGATTCATGTTATCATTTAAACACCCACACCATTGTCGAAACCCAAAAAACCAATGTAATTACATGACAAAAGCATTAACTACCTACTCTAGCATCCATGATCTCACCCCGAGCATAGACAAACCATTGATTCATATCAACCTTGTATCATAACAAATCCATATAGATCTCAATTCCAACACAAAAACTACGCTTGAAAAAAATTTGGACATCAAACATTATATTACTCAATGTAATAGATATCAATTGATCATACCCCACACTTGAATCCCAATATACCACCAACCATCTATCCGACTCGTGTCACCAAATTAATAATCCGTCCAATATGAGGGACGTTTACTAATGACCGATTTGATAATATCCAATAAAGGTTTATCAAACCTATAACCTATGAAAACCCAAAAACATATTTTTATAAGTGATGATCTATCTATTACTACACCTAATTTCTAGGTGTGAACATCTCACTCATACAAGAGTGCCAATAAAAAACACAAATTCCACCCTTCCCAAAACTATTAATTATGATAACCTATAAGAGCCAATGGTAAACTCCCCAACATATAGTATACTTTACACCACTCCTTTACTTCCAATTCAAATGTCCCCATTAGCACTCCTCCCTAATTGAACCTATCTTAAGAGCCAAAACATTTGATTCCCATGCCCATATAATCTTTGAAACACAATACAACTTCAATATTTCTTGGGTTCAACAATGAAATTGAATAATTCAAAATATACCCATATAAGGCCCATTCACCAGCTCAAAATTCAAATGTGTATTTACTATACACGATGAACACATACCCTCACACACATAGAATTTTCCTAAAATGCTGTGTAAATTCCAAATCTACTTATGTAGGAAGAGTGATTTATTACAAACCCATTATTTTTTTTCAACCTCTATATAACATGACATAAACAAAACCAAATGATTATATGCTCCCGTACAACCTAATTTCACCACCAAACTCACTCACTCATGAGTCACATCCTTTCTAACCTCGGATCATGTGCCTAACCCACTAACCATGCCCCACACACATGATGGAATCCTCTAATAACCTATGGAATAATTCTCATTAAAATGATAACCACATGATACCCCACCACACATGTGCTTTTCAAAAATAGAGAGTGTCTACCCACTCTTTGAAAACATGATACCCAAGGTCCAATCATTCCACTGATCTATCCCCCATGAAACTAAACCTCAGTATCAGAATAACCCCTTTTTTACTACATCCCAGCCAAAGGAATATCACTCATTCCTTTCCATAACCCACTCAGGGATCTTTCACAACCACCCAACCCAGTTAAGTAATGTTCCACCTATATAATATCTAGTAAGACAATATATATGTTTCTGTTGAAACATTATGTAACACCCCAAGATTTTATAGTGTGTTATTTCTTCAAAATAATTCAATAACTTTTACTACACACAACACCAAGTTCAATCGCACCATGACTTACCAAACAAGCTGTTCAAAAGAGGTTATGAATAGTGTCAACTAAATTTTAAACTTTATATAATCCTTATAATTTTAGAATCCATATTATGAGTTTCTTAGACATAATGTAAGAACAAATTCATTTTCAGTATTTCACTTTCACCAAATTTTAATAGTGAACCCTTTTTAGATACTATATTTTAAACTTTTTGACTAAATGGGGACATCAAAAATTTAAAATGAAACATCCCAAGCTTTCACGGTACGCTAGCGTGTGTTGTACGCAACACCGAGTTCTAACACACCGTAACCAATCAAACTAGCCGCTAGGAATAGTAATACCTACTTTTTGAAATTATATATATTTTATATTTGAAAATGGACTTCATTTTTGGATTCGGAATATCGAATTTAGCCTAAGGTGAAATTTTGGTACTTTTCGGATAACTTTCATATTTTGATGAATAGTGAAAATTACTAAATTTTAATTAAAAACAACTTTTTTAATCACAATAATTAATAGTGATAAATTATGAATTTGAGTGGTTTTAAAGTATATTTAGAATATATTTTTACCATTTAATATAATGTTGGTCATTGGACATAATTTTACAATTAAACCGAACATAAACAAGTGTCAATCTTTTGATAGTTATTATCTCTTAAAAACACGCTTTTTGTTTTGATAGCGGGAATTAATTTTAAATTAATTTCTGCCACTTCTGTGTTTTGAATTTAGGAAAATGGATTCCATATTTGGAATCAGGATGTTCAAATTGTGTAAATAGGAAACTTTTATTTTTAGACATTTTGAATAATTACTGCGGTAAATATTTTATTTACCATGGATAAGGGTAAATCCGGTAAATAAGGGTTAAAAAATAATACTATAATAATAATAAATTACCCTAACACATGTCTTAACCCTATTGGTTGATACATGGTCGACCATGGGCATCTTTGTGTCAATTTTGGGACCCCATGGATCCACTTGTAAGTGATAATGACACTTTATTTTAATTAAGTTAAAATGAATACAAAAATGACACAAGCATATATCTTTTAGAAAAACAATTGTTACATAGGGTTATATATGTTGGATTTTAGATTATAAATATTCATTAGAAAGATAAAAAGATTTACTACATAATTATATTTTATTTATAATTTTTAGACATCAAATAAGTTATTTTATTTATGACACAATGATGATGCAGTAATTACTATAATAGTGAAAAATTAAAATAATTGATATTATAACTACCCAAATAAATATAATATGAAACTTTTAATGAATTAAACTAATTTTATAGGATAATATGATATATTAGGATTGATTTAATTGACTTTGTCCGAAGTAATAAATCTGTTATGAGTTTCACAAAAATCAACTATTGAATAGTTTCAAAATTGACATAAAAGAGTTCTTAAAACAAATATTATATTATTAATTGATATTAAATTCCTAAAAATCTAAGGATCGGCCAAGAGACTTATATAATTATAGGATCATCATTAATGGACCACTTGGGGGTCTCGTGTATGTATATGGTAAGTTTATTAACCATATAATATAAAAATACAAAGAGACATTGTAAAAGTGAAACTAATTAACTTAGGGTTAATACTTAAAGATAAGGTTAATATAAGTACCCAAACCTGTATAAATTCTATTTGTTGAGTTGTTTTCGACCTATCCCCACCTTAACCTTTGAATAGTCAACTTTGGAGCCATTAGAAACCGAATATGAATTTATTATAAATTAATATTTCTAGCCTTTCCAAAGGTGCCCCTCACCCCTCTTATAAAAAGGCACTCCTCCTTCTCATTTCTTCACACCTCTAAAGCCTTTTTGTTCGGCCAAACTCTGCCCAAATACTCTCCCAACATCCCTCACTACAATCTAGGGGCATTAGTTTGATCAGAAATCCAACCTAAGGATCCCTTTTGATCAAATCAAAAGGAAGAAACCGAAGAAGAGGTAATGATTTCACCACCCTTTTCAAGTTCCTTTCTTCTTCCACTTCTTCTTTCTTTGTTCTTACCATTATAAAATAATAACTCCAGTATATTACATATACTGTGATGTTATTATAAATATGGTACAACCATATTCAGTATTCTATCCACCCTTTGAATAACATTTCACCATACGTGCGTACGTACGGCTTACCGTCTCCACGTCGTGGTGTAATTGTTATTCAATATAATATTATTTGGATGGGTATAATAATGATGTGTAACTCCTATAAATAATAAATATAACATGTTAATGATTCTGTATATATGATATACCATCCATTTATATATTATTTTAATATCAAAAGAATGATATTGTCGCTCGTGCGTACGTACGGACTACCGTCTCCACGAACGCGATGAGATTCATTCTCCATCGTATCCATTCAAGTATAATTATCATTTGATGATTTAAAAATGATGTTTAAGGACTGGATATCATTCTGGATATGAATAAGATACAACAACCATGGCTTATGTAACAAAACATATAAAAGAAAATGAGTAAGTTAACTCCTGAAACGACGATAATTCTAAGATATTATTAACAAATCAATGTTAAAAGATCATATATGATATCATATTAATATATATGATTCTTGTATAATTTAATAACAACTATTTCACCATTATACAGGAGGTTAACCTACCCCAACCAAGGAAAAGTACAAGGTAAGGGTTTACTTTACAACCTCTTCATTATCCAAGGTTGTTTATACGTAATAATCTACTGGGATCTCTTTATCATCCACATCCATGTTTCTTAAAAATACATTTCAAAACATTTTTACTATTTACTAGAATATGAGTTAAAGTCATTTATACCCTTTTTGACTTTTATATGTGGTTTATAAAGGAATCTTTCGGTCATTTTCAAAACAAGGTCCTCTTTAACCTTTTCGACAGAATTAAGGTAAGAATGTTTTTTTTAACTTATACGGAGGGTGCGGCTATTTTCCGCCATTATAAAATCTTCAAAGCTTCCCTTACAAGCTTATAAGAATATTTTCAAAGAAAATGTTTTATTTTATATGGATCTTAAATGATTTCAAAATAAAAGGAGATATTTCTTTAAAAAGAATTTTGATTTCATCTATGTCAACATCCTTTGATGAATTTTAAGATTATTTGAAGTTGTTTTATTATGATACAAAACTTCTATATTGTATTGACGGTTTTGTGATATGTTTGACTGTGGATGTGCTATTTTTATACCATTCATAGTTTATGGTGAAATTATTGACATTTCGTATGCTAGTTTTAATACGAATGTTTATGTTATGTTTAAACCTTTTCATATGGGAATGCATTGGACTTAATAAGTGACGGGTGGAGCCCGCTATAGCTCCTCGATGCATCGGTAGGTCTCATGAGACAAACTAGTGTCTTGGCACAAGGCCTTGACAAAATCTTATTTGTAGTCTTGGCACGAGGCCTTGACTATGTGGTTATGATAGTCTGACATTATGCATTCCAACATTATGAAAGTGGTTATTGATTTTTGCATGTGATTATTCGATTAGTAGAATATCCATGTGAATAAGTAAATGGCATTATTTCATTTTTACTTTTGCCATACTATGTTGAAGTTCAAGTTTAAAAGGCTTTTGTTTTAGTAATGCATTGCCTTAAATGTTTATTCTTATTTATGAAAGTTTCCGCTATATTGTTATCCTTACTGGGCATTTGAGATCACCCCTTTTCTATGTTTTATTTTTCCCAGGATGTGAAGAAGTAAGTTATGAATGACCTGCAGGGATTTTATGAGGGGTTAATAGTGTGGATTGTGGAAACATTATGTTGTTGTATTAGTTTTTCATTTTATGATGTAATGTAAAACTTATGAATATATCTAGTGTTTCCAAGGCTACTAAACCAATCGGTCTTTCGAGATTTGATCTTTCTTGTGATCATGCCAATGTTATGTAATAATGCACCGACTCTGGGTAACTAGGGTCGGGGCGTTACAGTTGGTATCAGAGGAAGTTTAGTACAAACCTTGGAAGCTAGATTTAGATAAAATCTGATTAGAGCACGTAGACCTAAGATGAACTTTGAGGATTAGTGTAGAAGAACTTCCTAGAATTTTGGTATTGTAGAGATTTTGTGAGTTTTCCGAGCAATACATCCCTGTCTGGATACGAGCAGGTAGAGGCGGCTCTGGCACAGATGTACCTAGGGGTAAAACCCGAAAACACCGCTTTGAGCTAGACTCGAACGGGAACTGGTGCACGACAACGGGCCTTGCTGCACTCTTGGTTACGACACTCCCGGGGGATATGCTTAGGATAATTCTCATTTTCTTTACAAACCATTATGAAGGGTTAATGAGTATATACATCCTCAAAGGAGACATTTTTATGATTATGGATTATATCCATAAATAGTTCAATTTATGTTAAGTGTTTTATAAGTATGGGATTATGTATTTTGATTCATAAACTGATCTAGTGTATGCCATTGTTTAGAAATGGCACCCAGTAGAAGGAATGAGAACTCCAGAAATGCACATGATCCAAAGAGAAGGAAGGATCATATCTTTCATGGTCTTAAGCTAGAATTTATAAGAGAAATAGTCTCCCATGTATTATCATCATATGAAGAAATAATATCATGTGTTGATAAGATAAGTAAAGAGTTTACTGAGTCCTATGGCTTTGAAGGGAAGCAAGAGAAGAAAAGGATAGAAGAGAGAAAGATAGATAAAGGGAAGAGGGAAAAGAAGAATTTTCCCATATGTGGTAACTGTGGAAAGAAACACCCTGGAACTTGCCTGAAAGGAATGGGAGTTTGTTATAAGTGTGGAGGAAAAGGGCACAAAGTACATGACTGCAAGGGTAAGAAAATGGTTTCAAATGTACAATGCTTCATTTTCAAGGAGTTTGGACACTACGCGAACCAATGTCCCAGTCATCAGACTATGACGCAAATGATGCTATTGGATAATTATCAAGTTATGATACTACCACAGATGAAGAGGAATGATTAGATTTCTTATGTTGATTATGTCAATTGAGTGTTGTATCAACAATGTACTTGTTATAATAATTATGGAGTATATAAGGATTGTACTGCAGTACTATTTCATTAAGGACTTGAGATTGTGTGGAACAAAGAAAAGTGACTCAATAGCAGGATAAATTTTTGGAAAATATATGGTTGAGAGAATGATAAACCATAATATAGTTCTGATACCGAGGTAGTGATTTTCGAATAATACATGATTATTTTGGAAAAATTATATTGGATATTCTTGACTACCTTGGAACTGATTAATGATTTGTATATTCCATCATTGTTGGGGTTTAAAACATTTTTGGATTAATGAAGTATATCCAGCATTATATATGGAATAAGGGAGCATTAATGTAATCAATAAGGAATATGGTAATACATGATGAAGGTATTCATATGCTATTACGGGGTAAAAAGGATCTACATTATGTTTACCTTCCTTATAAATGTTGGACTGTGAGTTTGGACAGAAGTATTTTGGATAGTTCTAGTTTGGATTATTTTGGATTGCCATAAAAGGACAACCCGGAGGTCGGGCGGCAACCCGTCGCGTCCGGCAAGGCCGCAAGACTTGAACCCGCAACCGAAGGGCGACAAGGGTGTATCACCTACCACTATCCCACGAGATGTCCTAGATTAAATAAAGTAGTTTTTTTAAATAATCTGGTAGATGAATTATAAATTCGTTTATTTTGGAACCCTCTATGAATAGTATAAATAGAATTTTTTTACGAGTGAATGATGAGTTTTTGGTAGAAATTTATTAAGGGATAAAACTATAATTTTAAAGTAAGTATATCTCCTTATGATCTTAGCCAATCTCATAAATAAATTCCTCATCATTAAGAAAAGGAACTTAGAACAAAAATGTTGTCCTAGATGGTACCTTAAATCATCACTAATTTATGGCTTTGGGATTGTTCGCCTTTTCATAGCCATGTTCTCTACCACTCTCCATCAGATAATTGATGGTTAGATTTCTCCTCCATATCCATATTTTCCTACATGGAACCCTAGTATGTGTTATTTTCGGTAATCTTCATACTTTCCACTCTTTATTTTAAAATAGAGGCATCATTAATTCATTTTTCGATGTGGGATTTCAACTAAGATATTTTGAAACGTCAAAAATGTGTTATCCCAATACCCTATATTTTGTTGAACTGATGGTACTTCAAATCATCATAGATTGATGAGTTTAAGGACCTCAATTTTATACTTGTTTGTGATTGATGACCTCAATCACTACCTATAAATATTTACGTTTTTCCTCCAATTATATGTCTATAATTGCCACCAATGTTCTCCTAATAGAGATCATAATTTGGTGGTGATCCTTTCATTTCTCTTTTCCTCATATTAAGACTAAATTTTAGTAACCCAATTTCCGATGTGGGTTTTCCCACAAAGATATTTTCTATTTTCAACCTTTTATTTTCGAAGAACAATTTCAAATTGCGAGGACGCAATTTATTGAAGGAGGGGAGAATATAACACCCCAAGATTTTATAGTGTGTTATTTCTTCAAAATAATTCAATAACTTTTACTACACACAACACCAAGTTCAATCGCACCATGACTTACCAAACAAGCTGTTCAAAAGAGGTTATGAATAGTGTCAACTAAATTTTAAACTTTATATAATCCTTATAATTTTAGAATCCATATTATGAGTTTCTTAGACATAATGTAAGAACAAATTCATTTTCAGTATTTCACTTTCACCAAATTTTAATAGTGAACCCTTTTTAGATACTATATTTTAACCTTTTTTACTAAATGGGGACATCAAAAATTTAAAATGAAACATCCCAAGCTTCCACGGTACGCTAGCGTGTGTTGTACGCAATACCGAGTTCTAACACACCGTAACCAATCAAACTAGCCGCTATGAATAGTAATACGTACTTTTTGAAATTATATATATTTTATATTTGAAAATGGACTTCATTTTTGGATTCGGAATATCGAATTTAGCCTAAGGTGAAATTTTGGTACTTTTCGGATAACTTTCATATTTTGATGAATAGTGAAAATTACTAAATTTTAATTAAAAACAACTTTTTTAATCAAAATAATTAATAGTGATAAATTATGGATTTGAGTGGTTTTAAAGTATATTTAGAATATATTTTTACCATTTAATATAATTTTGGTCATTGGACATAATTTTACAATTAAACCGAACATAAACAAGTGTCAATCTTTTGATAGTTATTATCTCTTAAAAACACGCTTTTTGTTTTGACAGCGGGAATTAATTTTAAATTAATTTCTGCCACTTCTGTGTTTTGAATTTAGGAAAATGGATTCCATATTTGGAATCAGGATGTTCAAATTGTGTAAATAGGTAACTTTTATTTTTAGACATTTTGAATAATTACTGCGGTAAATATTTTATTTACCATGGTTAAGGGTAAATCCGGTAAATAAGGGTTAAAAAATAATATTATAATAATACTAAATTACCCTAAAACATGTCTTAACCCTATTGGTTGATACATGGTCGACCATGGGAATCTTTGTGTCAATTTTGGGACCCCATGGATCCACTTGTAAGTGATAATGACACTTTATTTTAATTAAGTTAAAATGAATACAAAAATGACACAAGCATATATCTTTTTGCAAAACAATTGTTACATAGGGTTATATATGTTGGATTTTAGATTATAAATATTCATTAGAAATATTAAACTATTTCATACATAATGATATTTTATTTATAATTTTTAGACATTAAATAATTTATTTTATTTATGACATAATGATGATGCAGTAATTACTATAATAGTGAAAAATTAAAATAATTGATATTATAAATACCCAAATAAATAAAATATGAAACTTTTAATGAATTAAACTAATTTTATAGGATAATATGATATATTAGGATTGATTTAATTGACTTTGTTAGAAGTAATCAATCTGTTATGAGTTTCACAAAAATCAACTATTGAATAGTTTCAAAATTGACATAAAAGAGTTCTTAAAACAAATATTATATTATTAATTGATATTAAATTCTTAAAAATCTAAGGTTCGGCCAAGAGACTTATATAATGATAGGATCATCATTAATGGACCACTTGGTGGTCTCTTGTATGTATATGGTAAGTTTATTAACCATATAATATAAAAATACAAAGAGACATTGTAAAAGTGAAACTAATTAACTTAGGGTTAATACTTAAAGATAAGGTTAATATAAGTACCCAAACCTATCTAACTTCTATTGGTTGAGTTGTTTTCGACCTATCCCCACCTTAACCTTTTAATAGTCAACTTTGGAGCCATTATAAACCGAATATGAATTTATTATAAATTAATATTTCTAGCCTTTCCAAAGGTGCCCCTCACCCCTCTTATAAAAAGGCACTCCTCCTTCTCATTTCTTCACACCTCTAAAGCCTTTTTGTTCGGCCAAACTCTGCCCAAATACTCTCCCAACATCCCTCACTACAATCTAGGGGCCTTATTTTGATCATAAAGCCAACCTAAGGAGCCCTTTTGATCAAATCAAAAGGAAGAAACCGAAGAAGAGGTAATGATTTCACCACCCTTTTCAAGTTCATTTCTTCTTCAACTTCTTCTTTATTTGTTCTTACCATTATAAAATAATAACTCCAGTATATTACATATACTTTGATGTTATTATAAATATGGTACAACCATGTTCAGTATTCTATCCACCCTTTGAATAACATGTCACCATACGTGCGTACGTACGGCTTACCGTCTCCACGTCGTGGTGTAATTGTTATTCAATATAATATTATTTGGATGGGTATAATAATGATGTGTAACTCATGTAAATAATAATTATAACATGTTAATGATTCTGTATATATGATATACCATCCATTTATATATTATTTTAATATCAAAATAATGATATTGTCGCTCGTGCGTACGTACGGACTACCGTCTCCACGAACGCGATGAGATTCATTCTCCATCGTATCCATTCAAGTATAATTATCATTTGATGATTTAAAAATGATGTTTAAGGACTGGATATCATTCTGGATATGAATAAGATACAACAACCATGGCTTATGTAACAAAACATATAAAAGAAAATGAGTAAGTTAACTCCCGAAACGACGATAATTCTAAGATATTATTAACAAATCAATGTTAAAAGATCATATATGATATCATATTAATATATATGATTCTTGTATAATTTAATAACAACTATTTCACCATTATACAGGAGGTTAACCTACCCCAACCAAGGAAAACTACAAGGTAAGGGTTTACTTTACAACCTCTTCATTATCCAAGGTTGTTTATACGTAATAATCTACTGGGATCTCTTTATCATCCACATCCATGTTTCTTAAAAATACATTTCAAAACATTTTTACTATTTACTAGAATATGTGTTAAAGTCATTTATACCCTTTTTGACTTTTATAAGTGGTTTATAAAGGAATCTTTCGGTCTTTTTCCAAACAAGGTCCTTTTTAACCTTTTCGACAGAATTAAGGTAAGAATGTTTTTTTTAACTTATACGGCGGTTGCGGCTATTTTCCACCATTATAAAATCTTCAAAGCTTCCCTTACAAGCTTATAAGAATATTTTCAAAGAAAATGTTTTATTTTATATGGATCTTAAATGATTTCAAAATAAAAGGAGATATTTCTTTAAAAAGAATTTTGATTTCATCTATGTCAACATCCTTTGATGAATTTTAAGATTATTTGAAGCTGATTTATTATGATACAAAACTTCTATATTGTATTGAAGGTTTTGTGATATGTTTGACTGTGCATGTGCTATTTTTATACCATTCATATTTTATGGTGAAATTATTGACATTTCGTATGCTAGTTTTAATACGAATGTTTATGTTATGTTTAAACCTTTTCATATGGGAATGCATTGGACTTAATAAGTGACGGGTGGAGCCCGCTATAGCTCCTCGATGCATCGGTAGGTCTCATGAGACAAACTAGTGTCTTGGCACAAGGCCTTGACAAAATATTATTTGTAGTCTTGGCACGAGGCCTTGACTATGTGGTTATGATAGTCTGGAATTATGCATTCCAACATTATGAAAGTGGTTATTGATTTTTGCATGTGATTATTCAATTAGTAGAATATCCATGTGAATAAGTAAATGGCATTATTTCATTTTTACTTTTTCCATACTATGTTGAAGTTCAAGTTTAAAAGGCTTTTGTTTTAGTAATGCATTGCCTTAAATGTTTATTCTTATTTATGAAAGTTTCCGCTATATTGTTATCCTTACTGGGCATTTGAGCTCACCTCTTTTCTATGTTTTATTTTTCCCAGGATGTGAAGAAGTAAGTTATGAATGACCTGCAGGGATTTTATGAGGGGTTAATAGTGTGGATTGTGGAAACATTATGTTGTTGTATTAGTTTTTCATTTTATGATGTAATGTAAAACTTATGAATATATCTAGTGTTTCCAAGTCTACTAAACCAATCGGTCTTTCGAGATTTGATCTTTCTTGTGATCATCCCAATGTTATGTAATAATGCACCGACTCTGGGTAACTAGGGTCGGGGCGTTACACATTATGTATCAAAAACCACATACATAAGTAAAATAGTTCCCATATTAGATCAAAAAATTGAAATAAAATTCCCACTTTATGTCATTAACAGTCCATCAATACCCATGACAACCCACAATGGGTCTCCACACATACCTTTAATGAAGGAACTATATTTCCATTATTCGAGAACCTCACTCAATAAGATCCAAAATATCTAAAATCAAAATGAAATTCACCATAGTACATGTGAGTAAAATTCCAATTACATGTTATATATGAATACACTATATATGTTTTTATTGACATTTTAATCATTTTCAACACTTTCTATAAAAAACCACATGAAGGAACACAAATTAGAATTAATTTATTTGTTCATAATCATTTTTTATAACCATGGGAATCATGGAAATTACCCAATAGACAAACTATAAAAAAATATGTATTATACACGTTATATTTGAATAAATATCCATATCATAACAATAAAAACCTAACTTCAATCCCATTACCATGGTAACCAAGACATCTCACTAGAATGATTTTTGAGAGGCACCTATCTATGGATAATAACATTATTAAAAAAATCTAAACAAAATTTACATCATATACCAAAACAATTAATAAAAAAAATCTCAGATTCCACTTTAAAATTCACTATACCTAGGACACTCAACAATGTCCAGGGTGAGGTATGCACATGGAATAAAGTGAGCCTCCCCATACAATATAGGCCATTGAAAAGTGCTTATTTTCTAAAAAAATCATTTGAGATACTATTACATTGATATCATGACAAATAATAATGATAAATAAGCCAATAATATCTACAATAGTGTGTAAAGAATAAATAAAAATAGTTAATATCATACATGACGCATTTATACAAAACATACACTGATTTCCCACTTAGGAAATCTTACATAAAAAATAAATAAAATGATAAAATTCACAAAATGTAATTATTTACAAACCCTATTCATATCCTAATATTTGAAACCATTCAATATTTCTTATCCTGACCCATTTCACGCCCTACACTCAACCTAATAGCAGATATACATTATGCACATGCGCCAGGGTAACCATGTAGGTTGTGAGAACATAACACGGAAGGGTATCATCAAACACCCCTAATATACACCATCATTTTCATGTTTATTCATGAGGAAACAAACTTTAATAATTAATGATTATACTCAATTCTTCATATTCTAACCTGGATACCAGGAAACCTAACGATGTATACAGGCATGTAAGGCCACTGCATGATAACTAGAACACCACAGTTCCTAGCCGTAGCTACTCCTGTGTGATGATGTAATATCATCATCACCTCATGACACAATGCCTGATACCCAACTCGTACCTGAAGACTGGTGGTGGGGGGGGGGGGAATTGTCCAAACCTCAACCTATAACCCAAAAGTACGGTATTGTTATGGATCCACATCTTGATCCATTGCATTATTACTCCTGGAAGGGTCTCTCGCCAACATATCACAACATTATATGTCCCAAACATCTTTCTTAGGATTTTCTATCATCATTTTAGAAGCCTCTCCTGGGAAGTTCCTCTACAATCCATCAACCCATGTCTTCTAACTCAAGTCATTTTCAACCACGCCTTTTTCATTTATGGAAATGGACCTTCCACAACAATTATATCATCACTCATGATATGGTCTTACTTCCATTCATAATAGGACTGCATCATATGCACACCATTTCTACCAATACGATATCACTTGTGTATAGGATGGGCCTCATGATTCTCTCCTGTACATGCTCTGTCACTTTTTATAAGAAAAATATATACAAGAAGGGCCCAGAACCCATAAAAAACAAATAAGTTAATCTTAATTATATAATATCTTAATAACTATCCACTCACGTGTAATAGTATCTCTCCTAACTATGTACGAAATACTATAGGATCCTTTGATCCTTTACATTATATACTTATCATTCTCATCTCACATCTATCACCTGTTGGTGACAACACTTCCCATGGACACACACTAACCCAAACCTCATGGTATGGTAAAACTTCACTAAAAACCCTCATCACTCCTACTCATACTACCTAGGGACCATCCTAATCCCTATTTTTATACCCAATACTTACCTCAATATATGGGGTCCAATTATAATCTATAAACCCCCTAGGTATCCTAATTTCATGTTCCAAACATCATCCAAGAGCCTCACATGGGTCTCATTTGACATATCCTAATGGAGATACATCAACCCATAACCCATAGTAAATCACTCTTTGTCATATATTTCATACACCTGTAAATTTTACCTATCACCTCCCACACTAAGGATTGACTCGGAGATCAAGAGGGGATTCCTAGTCACTCATGGGAAATATGGTAATCTTTCCCATTTTCACTCAGAATCATTACCTTCATGACCACCAATTATCCCAAGGATCATGAACATTACAATCCAATATCACTAATCACACCATGAGACTTACCTAAGGCCTTAAAAATTCCTAGAATTTTCCCTTTACTCATGGTGATATAATCCTATGGCAATCTAAAAAAAACCAAGGCTCTAATGAGAACGTGGTTTCCCAATAAGATGGTTAATGTAATCTCTCTACCTATACTAATAGAAATCTCTATCTATTCAAAATTACATTCAAACCCATGATTCTATGGAGGAATTCACACTCATGAAAAATATTACAAATTCATTTTTTATGGTTCATTTATCTGGTACATGAAATTAACCCCTCACCGAGCTTTGTCGAGCCTCATTTAAGCCCATTGAGCCTTATCCATGATATTGAAAACCTATATTGTACCTAGAGATATAAATAAATAATTATAATTATTTTTTCAACTAAAATAAATAGTAAAATTCACATTATAATTCATCTATCATCGATGCTTCACTAAAACAGCTGCTGAATGCATGCGACCAACCTTATAGGATGTCCTACAACCACTATTCATGAAATCATTATAAACCATAGAAAATTTAACTATGATTTTGGGAAATAGTTTCTCAAATATGTTTCAAATTCGCCCCAAATTATTTTTCTAAAAATAGGAAGTAGAAAAAGATCATAAAAAAGACAATTTTACCTTGATGTTTCGGGATGAAACACCAAAGATATATACATATAAAATGGGAACATAGAGAGAAAGGTGGATATCCAAGGAGAGATATCCCCTACATTCAGTTGACCAAAACTGAGGGGATACCAAGGGGTTCTTAAAAAGGTCCCGTGGTGAAATTAATAGACAATCTATCAAAAAAAGGGAACCTAAAAATAGTTTATGGTGTGAATAGGGGGTAAATTCCATGAAATTTCCTAGGAAGATGGGTCCTTCCTATACTTCTTGTTATTTCATGGCGTGAACACCATTTTCATGTTTTAATTTAACCTAGATAGAAAAAAACACACCCATCTACCCTATAACAACCTAAAAGGATCCCCATGAAATATATTTATAGTGTGAACACCTTGGTACCACATGAATGGAATGCTTATATAGTTTTCTGAACCTCAGTTACCTAATTAATACTCTCACAACTACCTAAACACCTTAGGCATCCACCGAGAGTCAATACACACATAAAAACACCATTTAAGGAAATCCAACCACTCATAATAAAAACCTTATTCCCAGTTATCAAAACAACCCACACTAAACCAAGAACCCTAATTCCCCCTCAAAATAATGATTCATGAATCTATAGTACATATCAAAGTTTTATTTTAATTTTTAATAATAAAAACTATGAATCATATATTCATAAATAAAATAAAATCATGACCCATTTTTATGCAACTTTGTATATTCATTCAATCCCAAAATTCTCAATTTCCTTAAACAAAAGGAATCAATTTTTAAAATGTGATTTTGTATCTTTGATTATTGTGAATATATTTATCAAGTAAATTTATTTCTAATCACAACACAACCAACACACTTTTATTTCCTCCCCTACAATTAATTTTTAATGTGTAATCAAATAAATCAATATTATTTATGTGGAACTATTAATTAAAAAAATTATTTTACGATTAATGACATGAAAATATTTGATATTAGAAAATGATACCTTTAAGTGTAGCTTCTTATTTTATAGTGTGTGATTAATTTAATTAAAAAATGTATCTTCTTTACTTTTCCATTGAGTTACTATAAAAATAGAAACTTACTCATTATGGTGGAATTTATTTTAATTATTTTATGAAAATGAAGAAATAAAAATGTTGACATGCTTGGGTTACCTCTTAATAGTTTCCCACTATATAGTATCATATTTTCTTCTTCATTATCTTGATCAACCATGATCTCGAGGAAAATTATGCTTCCTCAATTAATAACTAGGTATTCCCTCATCGCCATTTGACAAAAATATTTAGTGTTTATAGATACATTACATATTCATTGAATTTTTATGATTTTGATACCAGTTCTGGGATGATGTTTCACACATTATTATTCAATCTTCTACCTCCCATAGATTCAAATGATGTTATTTTAACTACTAATTTTCAATTTTTTTCTATTTTGGTTTGTTATTTTATCCATAAAAATGTTTTCCATAAAATATAGTATCTGGGTTTATGGAATGGTATGTGAATCCCCCTTATATTCCTCCTCCTGATACATGAATTTTACAAAAATTCATTTATTCTAGATATTAGAATAGTTTAAATTTTTCATTATATTATAAGTATCTTATTTTAATTCTCAACCAAGTCTCTTACATGTTTCAAAACATGATTTATAAAATAATCTAGTTCACAACTATATAATTTGGCATCATTATTATATAATTTTATTTTTTTACATTGGCCTATTCATTCTCATTAATTTCATCATAATGTTTTCAATATATCTGAAATATCAAATTAGACTCCCTGATTTACCACTTTAAAGATAGTGTATTGAAATAAAAAAAATTTATTGTGTTCTTCCTCATTAAAAATACCATGTATGATTTTTTGATTAATAAATTATTTATTATATTTATTTCCTTGTTGGGGATAAAAAATTCCCATTGTATTAGTTGACATCCATGATTCATGAGAATCAACCCTTGATTCCTCTACCCATTTCACCATGTAAATAGCTATCTTTGAGTTTCAAAAATATTTATGGATTCATAAGTAATTTTAAAATTCATTTTATTTGTTTTATCCTTGATTTAGATGTTAAATTGTGGTTTTTATGTATTCTATGTTTGTATTGATGAAAATATCTAGCATCCATTAATTCTTTGAGAACTTCGATTGAATTCTCTTAAGATGATCAGTTTTTATCTTAGTATGTTTGTTCTATTCAGTGGAATTTGTGGTTTCTAATCACAATTCACTTCCAATATAGTATAAAATACCGTTTTAGCCTATGCTTAACATCATGATTCAACACATCAAGAAACATTAATGATCAGACATGTCCTTCCATCCAATTTGGGTGTTTTTAATTTTAGAACAACTAAATTTCCATATGTTACTATTTCATTAAATTAATTAATTCCCCCTGAATTATATTTGTTTTTAGTTACCATGAGTTCCATTGATTTCTATATGTAATGTTTCTATTTTCAACTTATTTGGGAGACATTTATTTGATAATGGAGTATTTTACACATGTTATTTTCTATAGTTTTTATATTGATGGGGATCATCTCTCTCTCTCTATCCCTGATATCATCCACGAAAACACATGTTACTCTTCAAAGGATATTTTTTAATGTTTCATAAATGTTTTATGAATAATAATTTATGTTTCAATGTTTCTATAAATTCCAAAATTATAGATTGATTTTGTAATTTCATAACTATTTCACATGAATAACATTCCTCTCTCTCTTATTTCCTTAGGATCTAGACATCATGCCATGTAATTTATCTTGAATTTAAAAAATTGTAATTTTTAAATCATTGTGGATATTATATAAATTTACCATTGTTTTAATTAATGTCCTTTGTCTTGATTCACTCCCTTGAGGTATTAAATACAACAAATTGAAGATTTTCATTAGTTTCAAAGAACATTTATTTCAATATAATCATCTAGTAGACATGTAAAAAAACACTTTCCCAATGGTTGTGAGACTATGAAAGAGATAAAAATTAATTTAAATTAGACTGGTATTTGGTGGGTAAGAGATTACTAGCATTAGAATTGATATCACATATAATCTAAATATAAATTTTATTCTTTTACAATAGTGAATTTATTCCTTCTATTCCTTATTTAAGGGGTTTTCTCCACTAGAAAATATTTTATCATAAATTCATTATGTATTAAATCCCAAGATTCAAATGAATCTTCCTCATGTAGGAGAAGTCATTTCTTAATTTTTTTTATTAAAATAGGAATCACGTTATGTTCCGTTCATCATCTTCTTATGTATAATATTGAAATGATTACACTATAGAAAAAAATTATTTGGTTAAGGTTTAGGAATCCTCTTCTTATACACCATTGATATTTTGTGACAACTCTAATTGGTGGTGTTTGAGAAAATATCCCATTTTATTAGTTGTATCCTTATACATGATAGATTCCACATCACATTTTAAATATATAAATTCTTTAATATGGGAAAATTGTGATTCAAAATCGATCTATATATATTGATAATGTTCTGTCTATAATTTATAGAACATGTATTAGGATGAATTCATTGTTTTTTTATTCATGGAATTTTTCTTATTCCACTATGAGTGTTCCTTAAATTTCACAATTCAATATTACAAAATTAATAAAATAAATTATTTAATTGAATCAATTCATACTAGTAATTACAATAACAGATTTTAATACAAAAGTATGAAAATATATCTAAAATTCCAATTAATTCATGTTTGTTTCATTTTTTGTATTTGACTGTTTTTATGGTTTTTATAAAATAAAATGAAAAAAAAATTGAATAAGCATTTTAATATCCCAAAAAACAATTCCAATATGTGGAGTAAAAAAATTTGGATAAAAATAATATTTTTATCCATAAGTAATTGTTTCGAACATAGGTATAGGGTGATTGACGAACTAATTCACTTATGTATGAAATATAAGAAAAAATAACGAATACAATGTATTTTGTTGGTTTATCATGAATGTTGTTACAATTTCATTTGGTATATTTTCTTTTAATCAAGTTCATGTTGAATAAGTATTAAATAAAACAAAACAACACATTTCCTTGATTCAATGTTTTATAATTTTGGAGAATTTAGGAAAGTAATAATCATTGAGCTACATATCATATTCCACCAACATAACATTTTTATTTTCTTAACACTTTTAAGGGGAAATTGAGAACCCTCATAGGTTAAAAATAGATCAATCTACGAAGGAAAAAAATAAACTTATTAAACGCAATTCGAAGGTGATGAGCATCTCCTTCCATAAATAGTTTCTTGGGAATGGAACTGACGTGACAGTCTGGATGGTACTTAAGGATTTCTTTGAAATTTCTTTCTAGATAGGCCCAATATTTCATGTACTGATCTTTTTTTTATCATCTCTATGTTTAATCCCCTAACCAAGATGCAACATTTCTTATCCATCCACTCATCTTTCACTCTGGTAGCTTCAACGTTGGTTAACCTTCCCATCATTTGTTCAGTATCTTCTGTTGAAGTTTTGATCTCCAAAAAATCCTCCTTAATTTCTTCCTCATAATGCATTAGTAGTTCCATCTGCTTCCCCATCTCCATAAACTTCACGCACTGCAAGCCATCACTCAACCCTACCTCTGACCTAATTCTAGTGGAAGTAACATCCTCTTCCACTAACATCACCTCCCTAGTTGGAAAGTGCCTATTCTCATGATGGTTCTATGCCTTGGATGTTCCTACTACTTTATCATGAGACTCATTTACCTCAAAAATATTACCCTCCACTCGGGCCAATGGCTCAATCTTGGGATCTTTGGGTTTCCAAAATTTTCTGGCTGAATGGGTCTCCATCAGTCGAGGAAGGTAGGAGTAATCTTTGCACCCCTTTGATTTTGGCGTCCTGGAAACAATGCATCTCCCCGGTCCTTGTATTATTTATTCTCTTTCTTCCTTCTTTTCATGTGAATGCCTTTTCTGACCCCTCCCAAATAGTTTTCATCAGAGGGTAGACCATCTCCATTATAATCATCCTCATAAGAGCACATGGAAATAACTTCAAACTGTCCCTCATTGCTCAAGCTCTCAAATCTATTGTTCAAGTTGAGACATGACAAAGTCATCGAGTTGGTGTCATGTGTGTTCTCCAAATACATGCTTCCTCCTTATGAATTCTTCTCCCACACCTGATCCTCCTTTGACTGACTCTCTCTAGTAGAATGGATCACCCTATCAGATATTTTACTTCCCTCAGCACACAATTCCATGGAATATGTGCTAGGATTCTGGCTCGCCCCATCCTTTAACATTTTTCCACCAGCTCCAACAGCTTCCCCTTGAGCCTGAGTATTGGTAGTGAGTAAATCTAGACATTCTTCAACCGCATTACTAGACTGGGAAACCTTTTCTACCAAATTAATACGAGGATGGCTATCCAAATGTTTCCTCAATCTATTAAAGATTCACACTACACTGGGTTCGGGAGGTGAAGACATTGCAAATTTTTTCATCCTTACTCCACTTAACCTCTCACATTACCTTCCATTCTCTTGTCTAGAGATAGAATAGACATCCGCAGGCCCTACACTAGATGAATCCTATATCATACCTTCATTACCGAGAGAACCAACAAGGGCACACTCCACATGAACCACCACACCCTCTCTCAGTTTCCTCGCCCTTCTGCTACAGATATTCATACTATGGCCTAATCTCTTGCATGAAGGATAATAATCACACAAGGATTCAAATGTGATGGCCTCTTTATATCTAAAATATTCTCCCAGGTCTATCTATTAGGACTCAATAGGGGCTTCAAAACATCAAATTCAACACACACCCTCACGAAGATCTGATGGCACATCACACAGGTGTGATTTTCAGAACAAAGGAAACACCTAACCATGTTTCCAAGAACATGGATAACAGATGGATTTTGGAATGGTAGAGGAAGATTCAAAAAACATACCAAAACCACCAACTTCGTAGGATCATGGTTCATATTAAATTTCCAGGACCACTTGAAGAGGAGGAAATGAGTGCCATCACAGGAGCATGGAACGCTAGAAAAAGAGAGTATAAAATATTTTCCAGAGCCGAAACGAATCTTTATTTGTTTAGGGTTAATAAGTCCCACTATAGCTTGATTTGATAACCCCATAATTCAAAAATCAGAAGGTCTAAGGATTCCATTTAAGACCTCCATCGCTTGAATTACACAATCAAGGTCAGGTTTAGTAAGGAGGACGCCTCAGTGAATTCCCAGGTAGAGATCTGCAGAAGTAGATGTCCTTATAAGAATTATAGAACCTTTGGTCTAATTAGAATATAAGGAAATGATGATATGCAGTTTGGTTTCGAGAAGGGGATGAATGGGGCAGGCCGACCTCTGTGGGGGTGCAACAGAGGACCCTCCCCCTCCTAGAGGGTAGGGGCAGACGCGAGGCTCATTTCCTCCTAGGGCATGGCCCCCGACATATCAAGAGGGATGAATCATGAGCATGGATAAACCGAACTCTTCGAGGCATGGAAGAAACCTATCATATTTACTTCCAAGGAAATATGATTATAAATATCATTATTTCATGTTATTTTTTTCTCAAATCATCCTAAAAACATATTATTAAGACCAAGGATACCTATTTTTTTCCTGCATATAATATAATGTAATTAGTTTTCCATCACACACCTATAATTATCATTGAATAAGATTCAATGATCCTTTAATTATTGAACTATATTCACTTCAAATAACATTAAATCACCCTCACCCTCCCATCAGTAACCATTAACTAATAGGAAAAATTTAAAAATAAATTTCTATATAATAATAATTTGTGATCTCAGACATTATGTAACTGCCCGGACCTCTCCGGTCCATTCCTTTGTGAAGGTGTGGTGATAGATGTGTTCTGGGAATTCAAGGTGACTTGAGGGTACGTTTGGGTGGACTTTTAAGAAAATATAAAGGGTAGTGGCCTTCGCATGGGAGGCACATGGTTTCTCAAACCGTGCGGCTAAACCGTGCATGGTTGGTGTTAGAGGTAGTAGCCTTCGCACAGGAGGCGCATGGTTTGCCTAAACCGTGCGGCCAAACCGTGCGAGGTTTGTTGTCGAGGCAGAAGCTAACGCACGATTAACGCATGATTTGTTAAACCATGCGGAATAACCGTGAGAACTAACCGTGATGGCACTTAAAGATAGATCCTAAAATTTAGGATCTTGTGCGTTTATCCTCTATCATGCTCGTTTAATCCCCTAATAGTCCATAACTTGGGATTACCTTTCCTGGGAGATAGGAGAACCTCTCACAAGCATTATGGAGGCGATTCAGAGGCTTCTCTTGGCAAATCGAAGCCAGTTTCTCAAGGTATGTGGTCATTCTTGTTGGATTCTTAGATCTACCAAGATCTACTCCTCCTCTTCTCTTGGTTTCTTAGATCGATGCTCATTAAGGGTATATCTATGTGTATGGATTTCAAAGATGATGAGCTTTGGTCTTGGTTATGTTAGGAGAATAGATCTAGAAAGGATCCTTTGTGAATCAGCGTGGTCTTCTTGGGCGTTCTTCGACCGTTGTGGTTTCCGTCAAAACCATTGAGGTAGGGGATTCGTGGCTTCTCTAATTTTTTATGTGAAATCGTAGAGTTAGCATGATTTAGCCCATTGGATCACAATGGAATTGACCAAATTAAATACTTGAACCAGATTTAAAGAATTGGTTTGATCGCATGTTGTTGCATTGTACCGTGATAACAATTCGCCTCTTGATTTTATAGATAGTGTGATATCAATGCCTGGCTTGTTAGCATGTTTCTCTGAATTAAATTGATAAATAATGTAAATTCAGAATTAATTGATAATTAATTGGATTAAAATAAAGAGGCATGTAAATGAATTTGGTTTTTGTTATTGTGGGTGTTGTTCCAAATTGATGTTAATCAAATTTATTCTGATGTATATGATTAACATAGTTGGTTGATAAACCTGGAATCTATCAGTGCTTGTTGTTTGAAGGAAAGATGCCTTGTTAAAGGGACAAGAGCGCAATTTGATGTGATTTTTGTTTTCCTGGTGCTTATGCTGTGCTGTGACCCTAGAGGGGTGTTGTGATATCTTGTGTTGTGCTGTGACCCTGGAGGGGTGTTGTGATATCTTGTTCTATGATATGACCCTGGGAGGGTGTTCTGATATGTGGAGGCGTGGAGGCCTTGTGGTTGTGGTAGAGGATGACGCCTAAAGCGGCGAGGTGCATCGGGTTATGCATGTGGGTGTCGAGGAAGACAACAGGGATGATGGTATGGGATGGATGTGTTGGCTGGATGTTTGGTGGTTTTGTTTGGTTGTTTATCTGCTTTACTTTTCCCCACTGCTCAAGGCAGCTGGTCTTGCTTACCCTCCTTCTGAAAGAGGTGAAAGCACATGGGGTATGCCACGTGCTTTCCGTGTTTAGCCTCCTCAGGGAGAATGGGTCTACGCTCTGGCTATAGGTGGAAAATACTCGACAGATAGTATTTCTACTCACCGTGTTGAGCCCCCTTGTGTTTAGTGGCATTGGAATATTTTCTAGAATGCCTGGGAATATGGGAAAGTAATTCTCTAATGAAAGTTTGATTAAATGGTGATAATCCACGGTGATGGAGATGCTGGAATATAATGGTGATGTTGTAACTTTTAAGGGAAGAATTGATAATGGATGTGATTCCAATGAAGTTTAATGTTGTTGTGTTCACAGTGAATTAATGTGCAAAGAATTAATTAACGTAAAGTGGAAATGATGAAAAAGGGAATAAAGTGACCTAATTATGTTCTTTAATTGGTTGTGTGATTATAGGATACCTAGTCTTAGAAGTGGCAGACCGGAGTCCGTGAGATGTTAGATGTAGTTGATACTAAGTCTAGTTTATGCTTATAGTGTGGTTGTGAGTTATATATATATTCTGTAATTTTTGTGTTTCTATATGCTACTACACCCTATCAGTAAGGGAAACTGACACACCGGGGATTCTGAGCCCTGGGGGGTGTTTTCCCCAACATTCTGATGGGAGGTTGAATGGCTGACTACCCCCTTTAGCCCTGTTCTCTTCTCTTGGTATATACTAGTGCCATTGGCACAGTGGTTAGTTTTCCCCATATATTTGTGTAGAGGGATGTAATGTCTCGTGGTTGTTTCCACACATATATTCTGTATATTGTATCCTATGGACTACTATAGGTGTAACATGTATAGGATGTGATGGCTTGAGGATCCTTACTCGGCGTATGGGCTGTATTGGCTTGAGGTATAATACCCAACGTAT
Source organism: Viscum album (assembly GCA_963277665.1). Lineage (NCBI taxonomy): Eukaryota > Viridiplantae > Streptophyta > Magnoliopsida > Santalales > Viscaceae > Viscum > Viscum album. The sequence continues at coordinate 1,521,655,736 of OY728119.1, forward strand.
GATACCAGTTATGTGGGCTGTGGTGGCTCTCGGAAACTACCTAGTTACTATTGGTTGTGAGGATGGTGTGGTTCTTAGCCCATGTGTCTGCGGGAAATCCTTGTGGTGCACACGGTGCAGATTGTGGAGCTTAGTCCAGGTGTATACGGGCAAGCATTTGGAGAGAGATGCATAGGACGTATGTCGTTGGGGAAAAGTAGAAAACCAGTGGGGAAGTAGTAGCGGTGTACCCTTGATATTCTTTCCTATATTATATATTCTTGTATGCATTACATGGTTAGAGTAGCCATGGTGAGGTTGGGAATATAACATACCTATTTAGGTGATGTGTTGGTATCACTTGTTGTTCACTGTGCTTTAGAATGCCTTCATTACTTTTGCACGAGAGGCTTTGGGGAGGATCGTACTGAGTATACTGTTATACTAACCCTACGTATATATAAACTATCGTTCAGGTCACTTGGAGCAGGTTGGAGATCAAGATGGTTACTACTAGCTTGTGGTTGGAGGAGCTGTTTGGGCTTGTGGTCGCCGTCGTTTTACTTTCTTTTGGGTACTTGTAGTTTTTCCTTTCAGTTGTAGTACTATTGTATGGAATTTCATATATGTACATGGGTTTCTTTTAAATTTCAGTTCTGAGTTGGAGTTGGTTTGTGTCTATCTTATCTCTCTCTTTTTCGCATGTGTTCTCTTAGAGGGTAATGCCTCCCATTTGTGTGTTTATTATACCATTAGTGCCAGTCGCCAACTCTAGGCCTACTGGAGGCAGGACTCGGGGATCATTATCTCCCTTTTCACATTGCCAGCCCAGGAGGGGTACAATTTTTGGGGAGGGGGTTGTGACAGAGTGGTATCAGAGGTCTGGTTGAGGGATATGATGGATTTTGGAGTTAAGTACATGTGAGGTTGCATGGGTTGGTAGGGAAACAGTGTCATTCATGTTTATCATTTGAGGTAAACATTGGAGAATGGCTGAGACATAGGCGTTTAGGCCCCCCAATGATCTGATGCATGGACCTTTAAGTTTACAATGGCTACTAAACAACGTGATGCTGGTTGCAGTGTAGAGACCTAGGAAAGGATCATGCATCATTCTTCTTTGCGCCTGTGTTTGAATGGGTAGACCTTGGGATAGGTTAACCTAAAATAAATAAAGGAAAAAAATTAATTAATAAATGTTGATTCCTCCATATTCCAGGCTTAGGAGGTCTAAGTGTTTTTTTATTTTGCAGGTATGGCTCCAGGTCGACGTCCTCGTCAGGTTTGCACAGAAGATGTGTAGCAGGCTGTTCCCGGAGGTCGCCGCATGGTAGAGGTTGAAGACAACGACACTTGGAGGAAGACACTCCGTGAGTTTCAGTGCCAGAGTCTGCAGAAGTATGAGGGCTCCATTCCAGATGCAGTCACAGAAGACTGGTTGGAGGAGGTCGAGATAGGCTTAAGTTCGATCCGTTCTTGGAAGGAGCACTGAGTGTCCTTGGCTGTGACGATGGTGTGTCGAGCTGTAATGCAGTTGTTGTTCTTGTTCCTTAGGGATCATGAGGAGTCAGCGATCACATGGGAGGAGTTCCAAGACAAGTTCAGAGTCGAGTTCCTTTCCTCGACTGCAAAGGCATCTAGTCTCCAGGAGCTTATTACCCTTCTACAGGGGAGCTTCAGTGTTAGAGAGTTTGGAATCCATTTCAGGAACTTTTTACGATATGCTTCGGATCTGTTACCAGATGAGGAGGCCAGGGCGGGGAATTTCAAGGTGGATTTGCATCCAAAGATCCAGCGGCATGTCACCCCATTTATGCTGAAGACATATCTTGAGGTGCTGGCGAGGGCAGAGGTTGTTGAGAGTACTTTGTCCAGGATCAGATCATCACGAGAGGGGAATCAGCATGATTCCTCACGAAGTAGAGATGTGGTCTGAGGTTCTTAGTTTTCAGGGAAGAAGTCTTTCTATTCATCTAGGGGTAGGTCCCAACCCTTCACGTCTCATTTCTCTGGAGGTGGCAACTCTCAGGCTTATGCCAAGGGATCAGTCCCTTGTTTTTCTTGTTGTGGTCATGTTCATAAGCAACGGGAGTTACCGACCTTTCAGATCAGTCATCGTGCACCGGGCGCTCCGCTCCAGGTTCCTCTATTGAGGCAGTTCTAGTCGAGGCATCTGCAGAAGGTTGCACCAGCTTTCGATCAGCAGAGGGTAGATGGGGCAGACATAGGACAACCCCATGATGCTCCCTGTCCTTAGAGAGAAGAGCACGGTCGTGGTGTTGGTCTTCATTAGGGTCAGAGAGCCCGTGGAGGAGGTCGTGGTCAGCTTCATGCTCTAGAGTTGCCATCTCTAGGCGATCTAGATGTCGTTCGTGGTACCCTTTACTTGTTTTCTACCTTGGTGTATTCCTTGTTTGATTCAAGAGCGACACACTCCTTCATATCACCTACCCTTGTCTATGATTTGGGACTTGAGGTAGAGAGGCTTCTAGTTCCCTTGGTGTTGACTATGCCAGTTGGAGGTCAAGCTGACTTGTTTGAAGTATGTAGAGACTATGAGCTAGTGTTGGGGAAACACCACTCTTTGCGATATTTACTATGTTTATGAATACAACCATATGATGTCATCCTCAGCATGGATTGTTTTTATTCGGTGCAGTCTATCGTGGATTGCTACAGGAAGAAGGTTGTTTTCATTGATGTGGATGGAGAGAAAGTGGTGTTTGTTGGTGAGCGAGATCCTCAGATGGGTCATAGATGGGTTCCATCCTTATCATCCATGGTGGATGAGATGATACTGAGTTCTTCAGAGGTTCATCGGTTGGTGTTTCCTAGGGTCGTAGAGGAGTACCCTGATGTCTTTCCAGAAGAGGTTGTAGCATTACCCCCTCGATGAGTGATCAAGTTTGGGATTGAGCTATATCCAGGAGCGTCTCTTATCTCTATGTCTCCGTATAGGATGACCCCTTCTGAGTTATGAGAGTTACGTATGCAGCTTGATGGTCTATTGTAGTGCAGTTTTGTTCAACCGAGTATGTCACCATGGTGTGCACTAGTTCTTTTCGTGAAAGAGGCCGATGATAGTATGCGGTTGTGTGTCGATTATCGTCACTTAAACAAAGTGACAATAAATAATCTCTATATTCTTCCACAGATCGATGAATTATTCGATCAACTGAAGGGCGCAAGTTGGTTCTCAACGATCGACTTGCGGTCAGGATATCATCAGATGCGTGTGAAGGAAGAGGATATCCCAATGACTGCTTTCCGTTGTCATCATGGGAATTATGAGTTCATCATAATGCCATTTGGTGTGAAGAATACTACAGCTGTGTTCATGGGTTTGATTAATGCTGTGTTCTGTGAGTTCCTGGACAAGTTCATGGTAGTCTTCATCGACGACATCCTTATGTACTCCACATCTGAAGAAGATCATGCAGAGCATCTATGAGCCGTTTTAGGAGTTCTTCGTCGACATCAGATGTTCGGAAAGTTGTCGATGTGTGAGTTTTAGACTCGAGAAGTCCGTTTGATGGGGCATGTTTTTTCCCAATAGGGGGTAGCTGTGGATCCATTGATGATTGAAGCAGTTGTGTCTTGGGCAGCTCCCAAGACAGTGTTAGAGGTGCGAAGTTTCCTTGGTCTCGCAGGATACTACAGGAGGTTCGTGGCCAATTTCTCATGGGTTGCGAATCCTATGACATCTTTGAACAAGAAGGATCATCCATTCATATGGACTGATCAGTGTCAGGATGCTTTCGAGTATCTAAATGGGAAATTAGTAAGTGATCCAGTCCTTTGTCTTCCTAGTGAAGGAGTTTTGTTTGATGTCTTCTGCAATGCTTCACGTCTGGGATTAGGATGTGTTCTTATGTAGTAGAGGTCAGAAGGTTCTTATGGGTCTCTTTAGTTGCGTCCCCACGAACGCAACTATTCCACCCATGATCTTGAGTTGGCAGCCGTGGTGTTTTCTCTGATGTTGTGGAGACATTACCTCATTGGTGAGCATTTTGTGATTTTCACTGATCATAAGAGTTTAAGGTATGTTTTCTCCCAGCATGACTTGAACTTATGAAAAAATCGGTGGATGGAGTTCTTACAGGAATACAACTTCAAAATATCATATACACCTGGAAAAAGAAATGTTGTAGCTGATGCGCTGATCCAAATGTCACATAGTGATGCTGTGCATGAATCCGGTGATTCAAGGAGTGTAATGGATGAACTGCCAGCATTACATCTTGATATGAGAGAAGTTGGGGGTAGTGGTTGTCTTTTTCAGATGAAGGTGCAGTCATCCCTGATGCAGAAATTAGAAGAGTCCCAGTTGGGGGATCTTGAGGTGGAGGTCTGGAGAGACCGAGTTGTTTGCGGTGAGGCCCCTGATGGTTGGTCTGAGGATTAACAACACCGAGTGATGTATCATGGAAGGATTTTTGTTCCCTTGGCGATGCACAAGATGGTTCTCATAGAGTTCCATAGTTCTCCCTTAGCAGTACATCCTTGCATGAAAAAGATGTACCAATCCTTGAGGAGTCATTTTTGGTGGCCTGGGCTGAAGCGTGTAGTTGTGGGGTTTTTTGTCTTGATCTTTAGTCTACTAGAAGGTGAAGGCCGAACATCGTGTTCTTGGAGGTCTTCTCCAGCCATTAGAGATTCCAAAGTGGAAGTTGGAGGACATCACAATGTACTTTGTTACTGGTTTACCTCGAGCTATGGGAGGTTATGATTCTATTTTGGTGGTAGTGGATCATTTAACAAAATCATCCCACTTTATAGCAATAAAGGAGTCAAGCTTAGTGGAAGTTTTGTCGAGGGAGTATTTGAAAGAGGTGGTAAGACTTCATGGAGTCCCTAGGACGATCATTTCTGATCGAGATCCTTTTTTAGCTCCAGGATGTGGAGAGGTCTCCAACATGATTTCGGTTCTCAGCGATGCCTTATCACTGCTTTTTATCCTCAAATGGATGGTCAGACGGAGTGAACCATCTAGACTCTTGAAAACATGTTGCGCTCTTGTGTTCTTGATTTTGGAGGTTCATGGATGAGACACTTACCCTCGGTGGAGTTTTTCCTACAATATTAGTTTCCCCTCCACCATTGGTATGGCACCATTTGAAGCCTTGTATGTCCGAACTTACCGTTCTCCGTTGTGCTGGATTGGGGTCGGAGAGTTAGCAATTCTCAGACAGGAACTAGTGAAGAATACAACAGAGATGGTTTAGGTGATTTGTGAGAGGATGAAGGAATCACAAGATCATCAGAAATCATATGCTGATCAAAGTAAGAGACCCTTGGAGTATAATGTTGGGGATCATGTGTTTCTTAAAGTGACTCCCCATCATGGGAAACAAAGGTTTGGTCGTGGGAGTAAGATTTCACCCCGATTTGTTGGGACTTTCAAGGTGTTACCTCATGTTGGAGTTGTGGTGTATCGTGTAGCACTTCCCCCTCAGATGAGTCATATACATGATGTTTTCCATGTATCAGACCTACATCATTATCTTCATGACAACTCCCACATCATCGATTGGGGATAGATCGATGTTTATGATGATGTCACATTTGAGGAGCGACCTGCGGAGATCCAAGACCACAAGGAGAATGTGTTGCGTGGGCGTTTTATCCCATTAGTTTGTGTTTTTTGGCTACACAGTGTCATGGAGGAAAGTACTTGGGAACGTGAGTGACAGATATGTGCCCAGTACCCAAAGTTGTTTAATGTTTAACTCTTTCCATGTATCATTGTAACTGATGTAGTTATGAAACTTTCAAATTTATGAGATGACTCCCTTTGTTGATTTGGTGGCTTGCTCTCCTTTGATAGGTATCACGACGGGCAGTTTTTCAGACCCTATTTCGTTTCTCTTTAGGTGGGTTTTGGATTCTCGAGGATGAGAATGTTTTGATAGGTATCTGATTTAATGGATCGGACCTCTCTGGTCTACTCCTTTGTGAAAGTGTGGTGATATAGGTGTTCCTAGAAGTGAAGGCGACTTGAGGGTGCATTTGGGTGGACTTTTAAGGAAATATAAAGGGTAGTGGCCTTCGCACGGGAGGTGCATGGTTTGTCAAACCGTGCTTCCAAACCATGCGAGGTTGGTGTTGGAGGTAGTAGCCTTTTCATAGGAGGCTCACAGTTTTCCTAAACTATGTGACCAAACCGTGCAAGGTTTTTTGTCGAGGCAGAAGCTAAAGAACAGTTAGGGAACGATTTGTTAAACAGTGCAGACTAACCATGCAGGCACTTAAAGTTAGATCCTAAAATTTAGGATCTTGACCGTTTAGCCTCTATCTTGCTCGTTTAAGCCCTTAATCAGCCATAACTCGGGATTACTTTTCCTGGGAGACAGGAGAACCTCTCCCAAACATTTTGGAGGTGATCCAGAGGCTTCTCTTCGCAAATCCAAGCTGGTTTCTCGAGGTATGTGGTCGTTCTTATTGGTTTCTTAGATCTACCTAGATATACTACACCACTTCTCTTGGTTTCTTAGATCTAATCCTGTTTAGGGTAGATCTAAGTGTTTGGATGTCAAAGATGATGAGCTTTGGTCTTGGTTGTGTTAGGAGAAGAGATATAGGGAGGATCCTTGGTGAATCGACCCGGTCTTCTTGGGCGTTCTTCAACCGTTGTGGTTTCTGTCAAAACCATTGAGGTAGGGGATTCGTGGATTATCTAATTTTTTATGTACAATCATAGAGTTAGCATGATTTATCCCTTTTGATCAAAATAGAATTGGCCTAATTAAATAATTGAACCTGATTAAAAGAATTGGTTTGATCGCATGTTGTTTCTTTATACCGTGATAACGGTTCACCTCTTGATTTGATAGATAGTGTGATATATATGCATGGCTTGTTAGAATGTTCCTCTTGATGAAATTGATAAATAACATAAATCTGGAATTAATTGATAATTAATTGGATAATGATAAAGAGGCATGTAAATGAATCTGGTTGTTGTTGTTGTGGTTGTTGTTACAAATTGATGTTAATGAAATTGATGCCAATGTACATGATTAACTTAGTTGGTTAGTAAACCTGAAATAGTTTGGTTCTTGTTTTTTAAAGGCTAGATGCCTTGTTAAAGGGCCAAGAGCCCAATTTGACGTGATGTTTGTTTTCCTGCTGCTTGTGATGTGCTGTGACCCTGGAGGGGTGTTGTGATATCTTGTGCTGTACTGTGACCATGGAGGGGTGTTGTCATATATTGTGATGTGATGTGACCCTGGGAGGGTGTTGTGATATGTGGAGGCATGGAGGCCTTGTGGTTGTGGCAAGGGATTATGCCTAAAGCGATGAGGTGCATCGGGTTATGCATGTGGGTGTCGGGGAGGACACCAGGGATGATGGTATGGGATGGATGTGATGGCTGGATGTTTGGTGGTTTTGTTTGGTTGTCAATCTGCTTTACTTTTCCCCATTGCTCAAGGAAGCTGGTCTTGCTTACCCTTGTAACACCCCAAGATTTTATAGTGTGTTATTTCTTCAAAATAATTCAATAAATTATACTACACACAACACCAAGTTCAATCGCACCATGACTTACCAAACAAGCTGTTCAAAAGAGGTTATGAATAGTGTCAACTAAATTTTAAACTTTATATAATCCTTATAATTTTAGAATCCATATTATGAGTTTCTTAGACATAATGTAAGAACAAATTCATTTTTAGTATTTCACTTTTACCAAATTTTAATAGTGAACCCTTTTTAGATACTATATTTTAAACTTTTTGACTAAATGGGGATATAAAAAATTTAAAATGAAACATCCCAAGCTTCCACGTTACGCTAGCGTGTGTTGTACGCAACACCGAGTTCTAACACACCGTAACCAATCAAACTAGCCGCTATGAATAGTAATACCTACTTTTTGAAATTATATATATTTTATATTTGAAAATGGACTTCATTTTTGGATTCGGAATATCGAATTTATCCTAAGGTGAAATTTTGGTACTTTTCGGATAACTTTCATATTTTGATGAATAGTGAAAATTACTAAATTTTAATTAAAAACAACTTTTTTAATCAAAATAATTAATAGTGATAAATTATGCATTTGAGTGGTTTTAAAGTATAGTTAGAATATATTTTTACCATTTAATATAATGTTGGTCATTGGACATAATTTTACAATTAAACCGAACATAAACAAGTGTCAATCTTTTGATAGTTATTATCTCTTAAAAACACGCTTTTTGTTTTGACAGCGGGAATTAATTTTAAATTAATTTATGCCACTTCTGTGTTTTGAATTTAGGAAAATGGATTCCATATTTGGAATCAGGATGTTCAAATTGTGTAAATAGGTAACTTATATTTTTAGACATTTTGAATAATTACTGCGGTAAATATTTTATTTACCATGGTTAAGGGTAAATCCGGTAAATAAGGGTTAAAAAGTAATATTATAATAATACTAAATTACCCTAAAACATGTCTTAACCCTATTGGTTGATACATGGTCGACCATGGGCATCTTTGTGTCAATTTTTGGACCCCATGGATCCACTTGTAAGTGATAATGACACTTTATTTTAATTAAGTTAAAATGAATACAAAAATGACACAAGCATATATCTTTTAGAAAAAAAATTGTTACATAGGGTTATATATGTTGGATTTTAGATTATAAATATTCATTAGAAAGATAAAATGATTTCCTACATAATGATATTTTATTTATAATTTTTAGACATGAAATAAGTTATTTTATTTATGAGACAATGATGATGCAATAATTACTATAATAGTGAAAAATTAAAATAATTGATATTATAAATACCCAAATAAATATAATATGAAACTTTTAATGAATTAAACTAATTTTATAGGATAATATGATATATTAGGATTGATTTAATTGACTTTTTTCGAAGTAATCAATCTGTTATGAGTTTCACAAAAATCAACTATTGAATAGTTTCAAAATTGACATAAAAGAGTTCTTAAAACAAATATTATATTATTAATTGATATTAAATTCCTAAAAATCTAAGGTTCGGCCAAGAGACTTATATAATGATAGTATCATCATTAATGGACCACTTTGGGGTCTCTTGTATGTATATGGTAAGTTTATTAACCATATAATATAAAAATACAAAGAGACATTGTAAAAGTGAAACTAATTAACTTAGGGTTAATACTTAAAGATAAGGTTAATGTAAGTACCCAAACCTGTCTAAATTCTATTGGTTGAGTTGTTTTAGACCTATACCCACCTTAACCTTTGAATAGTTAACTTTGGAGCCCTTAGAAACCGAATATGAATTTATTATAAATTAATATTTCTAGCCTTTCCAAAGGTGCCCCTCACCCCTCTTATAAAAAGGCACTCCTCATTCTCATTTTTTCACACCTCTAAAGCCTTTTGGTTCGGCCAAACTCTGCCCAAATACTCTCCCAACATCCCTAAATACAATCTAGGGGCTTTAGTTGGATCAGAAAGCCAACCTAAGGAGCCCTTTTGATAATATCAAAAGGAAGAAACCGAAGAAGAGGTAATGATTTCACCACCCTTTTCAAGTTCCTTTCTTCTTCCACTTCTTCTTTCTTTTTTCTTACCATTATAAAATAATAACTCCAGTATATTAAATATATTTTTATGTTATTATAAATATGGTACAACCATATTCAGTATTCTATCCACCCTTTGAATAACATGTCACCATACGTGCGTACGTACGGCTTACCGTCTCCACGTCGTGGTGTAATTGTTATTCAATATAATATTATTTGGATGGGTATAATAATGATGTGTAACTCATGTAAATAATAAATATAACATGTTAATGATTCTTTATATATGATATACCATCCATTTATATATTATTTTAATATCAAAAGAATGATATTGTCGCTCGTGCGTACGTACGGACTACCGTCTCCACGAACGCGATGAGATTCATTCTCCATCGTATCCATTCAAGTATAATTATCATTTGATGATTTAAAAATGATGTTTAAGGACTGGATATCATTCTGGATATGAATAAGATACAACAACCATGGATTATGTAACAAAACATATAAAAGAAAATGAGTAAGTTAACTCCCGAAACGACGATAATTCTAAGATATTATTAACAAATCAATGTTAAAAGATCATATATGATATCATATTAATATATATGATTCTTGTATAATTTAATAACAACTATTTCACCATTATACAGGAGGTTAACCTACCCCAACCAAGGAAAAGTACAAGGTAAGGGTTTACTTTACAACCTCTTCATTATCCAAGGTTGTTTATACGTAATAATCTACTGGGATCTCTTTATCATCCACATCCATGTTTCTTAAAAATACATTTCAAAACATTTTTACTATTTACTAGAATATGAGTTAAAGTCATTTATACCCTTTTTGACTTTTATAAGTGGTTTATAAAGGAATCTTTCGGTCGTTTTCAAAACAAGGTCCTTTTTAACCTTTTCGACAGAATTAAGGTAAGAATGTTTTTTTTAACTTATACGGCGGGTGCGGCTATTTTCCACCATTATAAAATCTTCAAAGCTTCCCTTACAAGCTTATAAGAATATTTTCAAAGAAAATGTTTTATTTTATATGGATCTTAAATGATTTCAAAATAAAAGGAGATATTTCTTTAAAAAGAATTTTGATTTCATCTATGTCAACATCCTTTGATGAATTTTAAGATTATTTGAAGTTGATTTATTATGATACAAAACTTCTATATTGTATTGAAGGTTTTGTGATATGTTTGACTGTGGATGTGCTATTTTTATACCATTCATAGTTTATGGTGAAATTATTGACATTTCATATGCTAGTTTTAATACGAATGTTTATGTTATGTTTAAACCTTTTCATATGGGAATGCATTGGACTTAATAAGTGACGGGTGGAGCCCGCTATAGCTCCTCGATGCATCGGTAGGTCTCATGAGACAAACTAGTGTCTTGGCACGAGGCCTTTACTATGTGGTTATGATAGTCTGGCATTATGAATTCCAACATTATGAAAGTGGTTATTGATTTTTTCATGTGATTATTCGATTAGTAGAATATCCATGTGAATAAGTAAAGGGCATTATTTCATTTTTACTTTTGCCATACTATGTTGAAGTTCAAGTTTAAAAGGCTTTTGTTTTAGTAATTCATTTCCTTAAATGTTTATTCTTATTTATGAAAGTTTCCGCTATATTGTTATCCTTACTGGGCATTTGAGCTCACCCCTTTTCTATGTTTTATTTTTCCCAGGATGTGAAGAAGTAAGTTATGAATGACCTGCAGGGATTTTATGAGGGGTTAATAGTGTGGATTGTGGAAAAATTATGTTTTTGTATTAGTTTTTCATTTTATGATGTAATGTAAAACTTATGAATATATCTAGTGTTTCCAAGGCTACTAAACCAATCGGTCTTTCGAGATTTGATCTTTCTTGTGATCATGCCAATGTTATGTAATAAGGCACCGACTCTGGGTAACTAGGGTCGGGGCGTTATAGTTGGTATCAGAGGAAGTTTAGTACAAACCTTGGAAGCTAGATTTAGATAAACTCTGATTAGAGCACGTAGACCTATGATGAACTTTGAGGATTAGTGTAGAAGAACTTCCTAGAATTTTGGTATTGTAGAGATTTTGTGAGTTTTCCGAGAAATACATCCCTGTTTGGATACGAGCAGGTAGAGGCGGCTCTGGCACATATGTACCTAGGGGTAAAACCCGAAAACACCGCATTGAGCTAGACTCGAACGGGAACTGGTGCACGACAACGGGCCTTGTTGCACTCTTGGTTACGACACTCCCGGGGGATATGCTTAGGATAATTCTCATTTTCTTTACAAACCATTATGAAGGGTTAATGAGTATATACATCCTCAAAGGAGACATTTTTATGATTATGGATTATATACATAAATAGTTCAATTTATGTTAAGTGTTTTATAAGTATGGGATTATGTATTTTGATTCATAAACTGATCTAGTGTATGCCATTGTTTAGAAATGGCGCCCAGTAGAAGGAATGAGAACTCCAGAAATGCACATGATCCAAAGAGAAGGAAGGATCATATCTTTCATGGTCTTAAGCTAGAATTTATAAGAGAAATAGTCTCCCATATATTATCATCATATGAAGAAATAATATCATGTGTTGATAAGATAAGTAAAGATTTTACTGAGTCCTATGGCTTTGAAGGGAAGCAAGAGAAGAAAAGGATAGAAGAGAGAAAGATAGATAAAGGGAAGAGGGAAAAGAAGAATTTTCCCATATGTGGTAACTGTGGAAAGAAACACCCTGGCACTTGCCTGAAAGGAATGGGAGTTTGTTATAAGTGTGGAGGAAAAGGGCACAAAGTACATGACTGCAAGGGTAAGAAAATGGTTTCAAATGTACAATGCTTCATTTTCAAGGAGTTTGGACACTACGCGAACCTATGTCCCAGTCATCAGACTATGACACAAATGATGCTATTGGATAATAATAAAGTTATGATACTACCACAGATGAAGAGGAATGATTAGAGTTCTTATGTTGATTATGTCAATTGAGTGTTGTATCAACAATGTACTTGTTATAATAATTATGGAGTATATAAGGATTGTACTGCAGTACTATTTCATTAAGGACTTGAGATTTTGTGGAACAAAGAAAAGTGACTCAATAGCAGGATAAAGTTTTGGAAAATATATGGTTGAGAGAATGATAAACCATAATATAGTTCTGATACCGAGGTAGTGATTTTCGAATAATACATGATTATTTTGGAAAAATTATATTGGATATTCTTGAATACCTTGGAACTGATTAATGATTTGTATATTCCATCATTGTTGGGGTTTAAAACATTTTTGGATTAATGAAGTATATCCAGCATTATATATGGAATAAGGGAGCATTAATGTAATCAATAAGGAATATGGTAATACATGATGAAGGTATTCATATGCTATTACGGGGTAAAAAGGATCTACATTATGTTTACCTTCCTTATAAATGTTGGACTGTGAGTTTGGACAGAAGTATTTTGGATAGTTCTAGTTTGGATTATTTTGGATTGCCATAAAAGGACAACCCGGAGGTCAGGCGGCAACCCGTCACGTCCGGCAAGGCCGCAAGACTTGAACCCGCAACCGAAGGGCGACAAGGGTGTATCAACTACCACTATCCCACGAGATGTCCTGGATTAAATAAAGTAGTTTTTTTAAATGATCTGGTATATGAATTATAAATTCATTTATTTTGGAACCCTCTATGAATAGTATAAATATAATTTTTTTTACGAGTGAATGATGAGTTTTTGGTAGAAATTTATTAAGGGATAAAACTCTAATTTTAAAGTAAGTATATCTCCTTATGATCTTAGCCAATCTCATAAATAAATTCCTCATCATTAAGAAAAGGAACTTAGAACAAAAATGTTGTCCTAGATGGTACCTTAAATCATCACTAATTTATGGCTTTGGGATTGTTGGCCTTTTCATAGCCATGTTCTCTACCACTCTCCATCAGATAATTGATGGTTAGATTTCTCCTCCATATCCATATTTTCCTACATGGAACCCTAGTATGTGTTATTTTTGGTAATCTTCATACTTTCCACTCTTTATTTTAAAATAGAGGCATCATTAATTCATTTTTCGATGTGGTATTTCAACTAAGATATTTTGAAACGTCAAAAATGTGTTATCCCAATACCCTATATTTTGTTGAACTGATGGTACTTCAAATCATCATAGATTGATGAGTTTAAGGACCTCAATTTTATACTTTTTTGTGATTGATGACCTCAATCACTACCTATAAATATTTACGTTTTTCCTCCAATTATATGTCTATAATTGCCACCAATGTTCTCCTAATAGAGATCATAATTTGGTGGTGATCCTTTCATTTCTCTTTTCCTCATATTAAGACTAAATTTTAGTAACCCAATTTCCGATGTGGGTTTTACCACAAAGATATTTTCTATTTTCAACCTTTTATTTTCGAAGAACAATTTCAAATTGCGAGGACGCAATTTATTGAAGGAGGGGAGAATGTAACACCCCAAGATTTTATAGTGTGTTATTTCTTCAAAATAATTCAATAACTTTTACTACACACAACACCAAGTTCAATCGCACCATGACTTACCAAACAAGCTGTTCAAAAGAGGTTATGAATAGTATCAACTAAATTTTAAACTTTATATAATCCTTATAATTTTAGAATCCATATTATGAGTTTCTTAGTCATAATGTAAGAACAAATTCATTTTCAGTATTTCACTTTTACCAAATTTTAATAGTGAACCCTTTTTAGATACTATATTTTAAACTTTTTGACTAAATGGGGACATCAAAAATTTAAAATGAAACATCCCAAGCTTCCACGGTACGCTAGCGTGTGTTGTACGCAACACCGAGTTCTAACACACCGTAACCAATGAAACTAGCCGCTATGAATAGTAATACCTACTTTTTGAAATTATATATATTGTATATTTGAAAATGGAATTCCTTTTTGGATTCGGAATATCGAATTTAGCCTAAGGTGAAATTTTGGTACTTTTCGGATAACTTTCATATTTTGATGAATAGTGAAAATTACTAAATTTTAATTAAAAACAACTTTTTTAATCAAAATAATTAATAGTGATAAATTATGAATTTGAGTGGTTTTAAAGTATATTTAGAATATATTTTTACCATTTAATATAATGTTGGTCATTGGACATAATTTTACAATTAAACCGAACATAAACAAGTGTCAATCTTTTGATAGTTATTATCTCTTAAAAACACGCTTTTTGTTTTGACAGCGGGAATTAATTTTAAATTAATTTCTGCCACTTCTGTGTTTTGAATTTAGGAAAATGGATTCCATATTTGGAATCAGGATGTTCAAATTGTGTAAATTGGTAACTTTTATTTTTAGACATTTTGAATAATTACTGCGGTAAATATTTTATTTACCATGGTTAAGGGTAAATCCGGTAAATAAGGGTTAAAAATAATATTATAATAATACTAAATTACCCTAAAACATGTCTTAACCCTATTGGTTGATACATGGTCGACCATGGGCATCTTTGTGTCAATTTTGGGACCCCATGGATCCACTTGTAAGTGATAATGACACTTTATTTTAATTAAGTTAAAATGAATACAAAAATGACACAAGCATATATCTTTTAGAAAAACAATTGTTACATAGGGTTATATATGTTGTATTTTAGATTATAAATATTCATTAGAAATATAAAAATATTTCCTACATAATGATATTTTATTTCTAATTTTTAGACATTAAATAATGTATTTTATTAATGACACAATGATGATGCAATAATTACTATAATAGTGAAAAATTAAAATAATTGATATTATAAATACCCAAATAAATATAATATGAAACTTTTAATGAATTAAACTAATTTTATAGGATAATATGATATATTATGATTGATTTAATTGACTTTTTTCGAAGTAATCAATCTGTTATGAGTTTCACAAAAATCAACTATTGAATAGTTTCAAAATTGACATAAAAGAGTTCTTAAAACAAATATTATATTATTAATTGATATTAAATTCCTAAAAATCTAAGGTTCGGCCAAGATACTTATATAATTATAGGATCATCATTAAGGGACCACTTGGGGGTCTATTGTATGTATATGGTAAGTTTATTAACCATATAATATAAAAATACAAAGAGACATTGTAAAAGTGAAACTAATTAACTTAGGGTTAATACTTAAATATAAGGTTAATATAAGTACCCAAACCTGTCTAAATTCTATTGGTTGAGTTGTTTTCGACCTATCCCCACCTTAACCTTTGAATAGTAAACTTTGGAGCCATTAGAAACCGAATATGAATTTATTATAAATTAATATTTCTAGCCTTTCCAAAGGTGCCCCTCACCCCTCTTATAAAAAGGCACTCCTCCTTCTCATTTCTTCACACCTCTAAAGCCTTTTGGTTAGTCCAAACTCTGCCCAAATAATCTCCCAACATCCCTCACTACAATCTAGGGGCCTTAGTTTGATCAGAAATCCAACCTAAGGAGCCCTTTTGATCAAATCAAAAGGAAGAAACCGAAGAAGAGGTAATGATTTCACCACCCTTTTCAAGTTCCTTTCTTCTTCCACTTCTTCTTTCTTTGTTATTACCATTATAAAATAATAACTCCAGTATATTACATATACTGTGATGTTATTATAAATATGGTACAACCATATTCAGTATTCTATCCACCCTTTGAATAACATGTCACCATACGTGCGTACGTACGGCTTACCGTCTCCACGTCGTGGTGTAATTGTTATTCAATATAATATTATTTGGATGGGTATAATAATGATGTGTAACTCATGTAAATAATAAATATAACATGTTAATGATTCTGTATATATGATATACCATCCATTTATATATTATTTTAATATCAAAAGAATGATATTGTCGCTCATGCGTACGTACGGACTACCGTCTCCACGAACGCGATGAGATTCATTCTCCATCGTATCCATTCAAGTATAATTATCATTTTATGATTTAAAAATGATGTTTAAGGACTGGATATCATTCTGGATATGAATAAGATACAACAACCATGGCTTATGTAACAAAACATATAAAAGAAAATGAGTAAGTTAACTCCCGAAACGACGATAATTCTAAGATATTATTAACAAATCAATGTTAAAAGATCATATATGATATCATATTAATATATATGATTCTTGTATAATTTAATAACAACTATTTCACCATTATACAGGAGGTTAACCTACCCCAACCAAGGAAAAGTACAAGGTAAGGGTTTACTTTACAACCTCTTCATTATCCAAGGTTGTTTATACGTAATAATCTACTGGGATCTCTTTATCATCCACATCCATGTTTCTTAAAAATACATTTCAAAACATTTTTACTATTTACTAGAATATGAGTTAAAGTCATTTATACCCTTTTTGACTTTTATAAGTGGTTTATAAAGGAATCTTTCGGTTGTTTTCAAAACAAGGTCCTTTTTAACCTTTTCGACAGAATTAAGGTAAGAATGTTTTTTTTAACTTATACGGCGGGTGCGGCTATTTTCCGCCATTATAAAATCTTCAAAGCTTCCCTTACAAGCTTATAAGAATATTTTCAAAGAAAATGTTTTATTTTATATGGATCTTAAATGATTTCAAAATAAAAGGAGATATTTCTTTAAAAAGAATTTTGATTTCATCTATGTCAACATCCTTTGATGAATTTTAAGATTATTTGAAGTTGATTTATTATGATACAAAACTTCTATATTGTATTGAAGGTTTTGTGATATGTTTGACTGTGGATGTGCTATTTTTATACCATTCATAGTTTATGGTGAAATTATTGACATTTCGTATGCTAGTTTTAATACGAATGTTTATGTTATGTTTAAACCTTTTCATATGGGAATGCATTGGACTTAATAAGTGACGGGTGGAGCCCGCTATAGCTCCTCGATGCATCAGTAGGTCTCATGAGACAAACTAGTGTCTTGGCACAAGGCCTTGACAAAATCTTATTTGTAGTCTTGGCACGAGGCCTTGACTATGTGGTTATGATAGTCTGGCATTATGCATTCCAACATTATGAAAGTGGTTATTGATTTTTTCATGTGATTATTCGATTAGTAGAATATCCATGTGAATAAGTAAAGGACATTATTTCATTTTTACTTTTGCCATACTATGTTGAAGTTCAAGTTTAAAAGGCTTTTGTTTTAGTAATGCATTGCCTTAAATGTTTATTCTTATTTATGAAAGTTTCCGCTATATTGTTATCCTTACTGGGCATTTGAGCTCACCCCTTTTCTATGTTTTATTTTTCCCAGGATGTGAAGAAGTAAGTTATGAATGACCTGCAGGGATTTTATGAGGGGTTAATAGTGTGGATTGTGGAAACATTATGTTGTTGTATTAGTTTTTCATTTTATGATGTAATGTAAAACTTATGAATATATCTAGTGTTTCCAAGGCTACTAAACCAATCGGTCTTTCGAGATTTGATCTTTCTTGTGATCATGCCAATGTTATGTAATAATGCACCGACTCTGGGTAACTAGGGTCGGGGCGTTACAACCCTCCTTCCAAAAGAGGCAAAGACATGTGGGGTATGCCACGTGCTTTCTGTGTTTAGCCTCTTGAGGGAGAATGGGTCTACGCTCTGGCTATAGGCGGCAAAGACTTGACGGGTAGTATTTCTACTCACCGTGTTGAGCCCCCTTGTGTTTAGTAGCATGTGATGCTTTTCTAGAATGCCTGAGAATATGGGAAAGTAATTCTGTAATCAATGTTTGATTAAATGGTGATAATCCATGGGGATGGAGATGCTGGAATTTAATGGTGATGTTCTAACTTTTTATGGAATAGTTGATAATGGATGTGATTCCAATGAAGTTTAATTTGGTTGTGTTCATGGTGAATTAATGTGAAAAGAATTAATTAACGTAAAGTGGAATTGATGAAAAAGGGAATTAAGTGACCTAATTAGGTTCTTTAATTGGTTGTGTTCTTATAGGAAACCTAGTCTTAGAAATGGCAGCCCGAAGTCCGAGAGACGTTCGCTGCAGTTGAGACTAAGACTAGGTTATTCCAATAGTGTGGTTGTGAGTTATATATGTATTCTATAATTTTTGTGTTTCTATATGCTACTCCACCCTATCAGTAAGGGAAATAGACACCCTGGGGATTCTGTGCCCTGGGGGGTGTTTTCCCCAGCATTCTTATGGGAGGTTGAATGGCTGACTACCCCCTTTAGCCCCACTCTCTTCTCTAGGTAGATACTAGTGCCATTGGCACAGTGGTTAGTTTCCCCCATATATGTGTGTAGAGGGATGTAATGGACTGTAGTTGTTTCCACACATATATTCTGGATATAGTATCGTATGGACTACTATAGGTGTACCATGTATAGGATGTGATGGCTTGAGGATCCTTACTCGGCGTATGGGCTGTAATGACTTGAGGTATAATACCCAATGTATGACACACGTTATGCGGGATGTGGTGGCACCCGGAAACTACCCGGTTAATATTGATTGGGAGGATGGTGTGGTGCTTAGCCCAGGTGTTTGCGGGAAAGCCTTATGGTGAACGTGGTGCATATTGTGGAGCTTAGCCTAGGTACATAAGGGCAAGCCTTTAGAGAGAGATTCACATGACGTATGTCGTTGGGGAAAAGCGGAAAACCAGTGGGGAAGTAGTAGCGGGGTAGCTTTGAAATTCTTTTCTATATGATATATTCTTGTATGCATTACTTGGTGAGAGTAGCCATGGTGAGGTTGGGAATATAGCATACTTGTTTAGGTGATGTGTTGATTTCACTTGTTGTTCACTGTGCTTTAACTTGCCTTATTTACATTTGCATGAGAGGCTTCAGGGATGATCCTAATGAGTATACTTTTATACTCACCCTACATATATATAAACTATCTTTCAGGTCACTTAGAGCAGGTTGTAGATCAAGCTGGTTACTACTATCTTGTAGTTGGAGGAGCTTTTCGGGATTGTGGTCACTTCCATTTTACATTCATTTGGGTACTTGTAGTTTTCCCTTTTAGTTGTAGTAATTTTTTATGGAATTTCATATATGTACATGGGTTTCTTTTATATTTCAGTTCTGATTTGGAGTTGGTTGGTGTCTTTCTTATCTCTCTCTTCCGCATGTGTTCTCTTAGAGGGTAATGCCTCCCATTTGTGTGTTTATTATACCCTCGGTACTAGTCGCCAACCCGGGGCCTACTGGAGGTGGGACTCAGGGGTCATTATCTACCTTTTCACATTGTAGGCCCAGGAGGGGTACACTTTGTGGGGTGGGGGTCGGGACACATTACACGACACAGTAGATGATTATATCCCATCATTATCATAACTGTTTCAATCCTAGAATATTTAACACATAAAATATTAAAATGAAAATAAGGAAACCCAAATGGTAATGATTGAATTATATACCCCTTGGCTACATCTAGTCATGATTTATAGTGTATGTGGATGAATTATACAATTTTAGTCTCGAATTGATTATGTGAATAAAAGTTAATAGTATAGTGTGAAATATTTTGGAATGAAATGCATGAGAGAGGGAATGGAGTAAAAAATGCAAGAGAATTGCATAATATATATAATATGATGTATATTGATATGGATAAGAGAGTGGGAGGATGAAATGTTTTATTCTATGGGATTGAATATTGAAAGCAATAGGAGCCTGTCCCTAGATGAATAGATTAGATGAAAATATATATGTATGAGAGAATGATTTCTGAGGATAGTCAAATAAGAAGGATAAGGGTTGGTTTTAGAAGGATTATATGGTTTATTTATTCAATAATAAATCATCACATTTAACTTCCATGTGATTCTACTATCTTTCCAAAGTCCATACACTTTTAGTGGGGGTCCATCCAACATCAACTTCCTATATCATTCATTAAAGGATGCATCAACTTATTTCATTCAAAACCAATTTATTGATTTGGGAATATAAAATGTTTAATAATAGTCTCCCCACTTTCATTTTATCTACATGTAAATAATATTTTATCCACATCTTGGATTTTATCTCATTGTTCCAAAATATTAATTGAGTAAATTAACTACATTAAGAGTGCCCAATGTTCAATTTGAGGGTAGATGGCCACCTAGGAAACTATTTATTAGGATAAATATTACTTTTGATCACAAGAATTTATTATGAAGCCCTTTAGTAGAGTTGTAATTTTATATGGAATTGGAAAATCCTAAGACCAAATAGGATCCTATGGTGATATTGGGGAGGCTCATGTATCCTTAACAAATGCGGTGATATATTATTGGAAATGGTTGATGTGTCATTTCCACTTGAGGTTCTAATGGATAAGGTTTACATTCTATAGATAGAGGCACATTTATGAAAAACATTCATCTTATCCTTCCAACATGGTTCAGTGATCATGGTAGTTGTATGCTCCCTTGAAATCAATAATGTGTATCCATGGATAAATCATTAGAGTTCCATGGGAATAGTGGGTAGAAATAAATGGTAATGATGATGGATTTTCAAAACCAATATCGAGGGAAGTTCATAATGAATATGATACTGAGGGATATTAGTGGATGAATGGGATGATCATGGGCCAGATCAAAGAGTATCTATCTATTAAAATACCCTCTCATGTTTCCATCCATTATACCTAAACCGACGTGCCACAAATCTCATTACACATTCCCAATGACTATTTAATGAAAATTAATTCCAAGGTAATCATACATAAAACAGGAATTATTTAACTTTTTCACATAAAAGAGAATAAATAATAAAATAATAGTGGAAAACTAATAATATAATCAAGAAATTTATAAAAAAATATAATTTTTGATCAATGGAAATCTAAATAACTGAAATATGATACTCAAAGATAAAAATACATGTATAACATCACATTACACATGAACAACCCCATGTGGCACCTTCAACATATCTCCAAACTCATTCCATGGACTACACCAAGAAACTAGTGACACAAACCATAAATAAAAAATTAAAAAAAAATTAAAAAATAGGTTTATATATAAACCATGCTATTTTTATAGGGTTTGAGATCATGGTTAGTATGTAACAACCAAGAATCTACACACTACCTTTAAATTTAAAATCTATACATGTTATTTAGAACTAAAAATATAATACCAAGACAAATTTCCATTTCGAAATGAGGTAAGAAACAAGTTAAAATTTCATTTAATCATGATGTAATGAATAAAAAAATACTAATTATGTAAATATAATATAATATAATAATTAATTAGTAGGAATCCAATTTCTCAGCATGTTATATATGAAATGGTACAATGTTGGAAAAATCAAGGGTTAGTGTTCTAATATATCCAAATGTGTAAAAGATCTACTAGGATGAGTCTCATTATTCTCTATATTTGGCTGATGTTAGTCAGAACTACAAGTGATATCCACTTGGAATGAATTAACATGAAAATTATTAATTAGTTTCATATGGCACTGAATAAGTATGCACTATCCATGGTACCCCATGCACTATCATGTGACCATATTAACAAGGACTAAAAAATCCATTATGAAGGTTCATCCCTAATCCAAGCATGTTATAAGATCCCATCACCCTTGAGTACCCATGGACTTACTTGAGAGATGAAAAAAATTTAGTTGATCCATATACCTATCCCTTCAATAAAAAATGATTATTTTATAAAAAAATATAAAAAAATATCAATTTCATATCATTCTTTGTATACTTTTGAGAAAGGAGTATTAAATTAATAAATAATTAATGTAGGAACAATTTTTTAAAAAAAAAACACCCCTTTTTGAGTAAACTCGTTCTTAAATATATAAAAATAACTCATGGTAAATAATTTTGAATCATTTCAGGAATAAAAAATATCTATTTCAAAATAAATATCCTTTTCAATTTTTCAAAAAACCTTATGTGTATCCCTTAACATAAAAATAAGAATACATTATAAGGCATAAAATTCCTTCAAATTTTTTTAAATAATACTAAAACTTATTACACATGTTCTATAATTTATAGAAATTGATTCCATAAAAACCAATTATGTTAATTCTCCATTAAATTGTTCTAAAATTTAATCGAACACCCTGTATGTGGAAGAATTATATATGATGAAATTAAAGGATTCACTCTATAAAACATCGTCAAAAAATATAAATTTATAAGAAAAGTAATGAGAAATGTATTCCTTGAAACCCCAATCACCCAAAGATAGTAAGTCACTTATTACATGGTAATCAGATTACAAGATATTACATTCCAAATATTAGTGTTCACTATTCTATAATAGACTAGGTACATAAACATTACATTTAATCATGGAATATTATATCAATTGTGTGTATGTAATTAATCATTATTTATATCCTCTGATATGGTCATACATAATATTCTACCCTATTAACAAGAGAAATGGGAAACCAAACAAAATTTTATGCTTAGATGCTTAGTAATTGTTAGTGTACAACAATATATATCATGGTATAATAATTGGATAAAGAATATTGTTGAAATATATAAAAAAAATTATGAAATATAAATAAAATAGAATAATTACATAACTTATGGTTTAAAAATGAAATAAATAATCACATCCTAAAAATTAAAAGATAACATAATGAAGGATACTATGGGAATTCATAATGTTCAATATCAAAAAAAAATCATTGAGGCCTTGTTTTATGAAATCATACATAATGGGTAAGGAAAAAACCATTACCCAATATTAGCTATATTGTGAGACATGCCCGTTCACTAAGGGGATAGATATTTACATGTCCCAAAAATCACATAAAAGTCGAACTTATTCTCTCACACACTTAAATATCATATATTTTACATGGTATAATGGTCAAAAATGAACAACATAGAAATACATAAAATTATTTTCAATGAATATTTCTTAAAAAACATTTCTATAGGGAATAAGGTATTATATATAATATGTAAGCCCCAAGGCCTTAAATTTTTATTGATTTTTGGACAAAACCCCTTTTAAGGGGTGAGGGGTAACACTTAAATGACTTGTAGGACCAAGGCATAAGGAACATACATAACCTGAAGGCCCATAAGAACAAGGATCAATAAATGACCTTGAAGTCCCACGACTCAACACACATGAAAAATTATATCGCCAACATCTTCATATTGAAGGCTCCTAGCTCCCCACATCACATGGCTGATCAGCTAGAATTGCCCCTTGTAGAGATGCACAATTCTTAGTACTGATGACATTTTCCATACCCTCTTATTCTTCCAATACAACTAGCTTTGTTATGGTTAGTGCTATTGTTCTATGAATCCTACCTTGGGCATACTTATTTGGGGTCTTCCCAGGTTTCTTCACTGCTATCATTTTCCCAAAATACCTATGGACCAAAGGGTATTGGTGGACCGAAATCCTTGTTTCCCAAAGACCATTGGTGGCCCGAAGGCGATGTGTCCAAAAAGATTTTGGTTCCCCGAAGGACTTGAGACCAATAGAACCAATTTGATGTCCTAAAGACCAAATCAGATGAATAGTTTTAGATTCTATAGTACTACACATTACCTACTATAGTGAATGCTACAGTGCTGCTACAATACCCATAAATTCAACCCATCCGGATTTTATCATTGGCCATTTGGATGCCAAGCAGGAGCCTATACCACTCGGGTACAAGATCATTTGAAATAAACTATTACATTTGATTTCAATATATTTTACTATTCAATAAATTAATAATGATTTCTATGTTAATTTACTTGAGTTATAATTGGGATATTTATAGATTAAAATTGTCCAAATAATTTCATTTATCAAGTAAACAATATGGAATCTCAGATATAAAGAACATATATATTTTAATATTATAAATGAGTTTGTGAAATTGAATACATGTAATTTCAATTATAGAAGAAAAAAATTATAGAATATTTAATTTAAAAATAAATTTATGCAAACACATATATTTAAAAAACATTTGGGATATAAAATCTCCTTGATAAAAGACTCTACAGTCAGTATGTAATGCTGAAAAATTTGAACTTGTGGAAAAATTAATTTTAACCCACATGGCACCATAAAGATGATGCTCATGCTGCATATTTATTCTACTTCATTGTAAAAAAAACCACCACTTAAAAATGAAATATCTATAGTACCACAAATATATGCCATGCGTAGGTATTTTTTATGACAACACAATATAGTATTGTATTCTTCTTAGGAAAATATCAACATTATAACGACTTATTAATAGAGTGCAATGTGAGTGAAATAAGGTAACATACGTATTGGATTTCATAATTATATTATATATAATTATTTTAAAATAATAATAGAAAAATTAATTTGAAATTTAAAATGATACAATGATGATAATATAAATATGAATTGAAAAGAGAGAGTGAAAATACCCTTTCTTTAACATGGAAATGGATAAAGAAATGGTTAATTAGAGAGGGATTGAAAAGTATATCATGGAATAAAGACTAATGGGAAGATAATAATTTATAATTATAACTGTGGAATTATATAAATTATTGGTTTGATGGAAATTAAAAATAATTAATTAAATTTTGAAAATAGGAATAAGGATTAGGAATCCTTACCCCTGTTTTGTTTCCATGCTACGTGTTGAACCATAGAAAAAACCTGTTGGACTCCTCATGTGTTAATCATGTTTTAATGATCACATATCTCATTACTGTTAATTAATCTTGATCTTTAGTGCACATCATGTTATTATAATAACAAATCTTATAGATGTTAATTACTCTTTACAAGTCTTATGCATGATCACAATTCTCTCATATATTATCTCTAATGATTAACCTTAACCCATATTCTGCATATCACTGTCTTAGTCCAAATCCCGATATTTGTCTAAGTATGTAGACACCATGAAGGACTCACCGTGACCCAGACACCGTGAAGGACTCACCATGACCTAGACACCGTGAAGGACTCACCATGACCCAGACACCGTGAAGGACTCACCGTGACACAGACACCATGAAGGACACACCGTGAATCAGACACCGTGACCACTCACCGTGATCAGATACTGTGAACACTCATGACCACTCATCATGACCAGACACCGTGATCAGATACCGGGAAGAAGACACCGTTTCCATGATCACTGTGACACCGTTTCTTAAGATTTTGTCAATATTATTTTAAATAATGCTAACGGTCATATTTTTTGTTTTTAATGCAATTAATGTTATTTAATGTTAGTTATCGGCATGACAGGAAACTGTATCTTGTACCTATGAAAAGAGAATTATTCCTACTGCCATAACTCGTGGAATATAAGAAAGACTGAGATGTAGTACACAAAAAATAACGTAACTACAACAACATGAATATACAACACAGAGAACTTACGTACACCCGAGTGCACTGTGATGAACAAGAAGGAGATCGCAAGACCTTCAAAGAACTCTCATGAGTGAAATCCAATACTGCTGAAGAACACACGATGAATCAAGAAATCCTTCTCACTTCTGAAGAAGAAAAGCTGAACTACGACACTCTGTTTTTCAACAGAAAAACCAGAGACTAACTCAGAAGCATTCCTGTTGAATCCAACGGGTCCAGAGCTATATTGATAATCACTAGAGCTTTCTAAACTCCCATATATCTTATATATGTGATTTATTTATTAAGCTTCAAGCAGTGTGGTGTAATCTGTATATCTTTACACACACTATCTCCTGCACTGAACTGAATGATATCAAAATACTCACTCAAATTCTCTTAACCTTTGTTTTCCCACGTCAGCTGTGGAAGAGGTCGTTGTGTGACCTGGTCTTTGTTTTGTTTCCCACAAAGAACAGTGGTAGAGTTCCCTGCGTGGCCTATACAGTTTTGTAAAACTGTTGTTAACCCCGATCCAGGGTGTGGATCAAATTTATATATATTTTTTAGAGGACTAAGTCTCGGCTTGAGACTGAACCTCTTGTTATATCTGCTGTGCATCTTTTATTTAAGTTTATTGTATACGACATATATCATATTTAGTCCACTGCTATTACTTTAAAATACAAAATTATTTTGAAGCTACTTTGATAGTTAAATTAGCAAGTGTTTACAGTTATTGTAAATCAGTATATTAGTTTCAAAAGTTAGTTTGATCTTGTGGTTAAAATAACTGAGATCTAATCATTCTTTGAGAAGCTAAGTGAACATTTACAATCTGCATAAATTCACTACAGTTTAACTTATTTTATAAATTGGGGGATTTTAACTAGACAATATTTTAACAGAAATTTTAATTGGAACTCAATTCACCCCCCTATTGAGTGTCCACTCTGACCAAAATTTGGTATCAGAGGATTAGTTTTTTGTTCAATGATTTTTGAAATACTCTGTTTTTCAATTGTGATTTTAGTTGCATCTTTAAAGATCTTAAATTTCTGTTAGTTCTAAATTTTTATCTCTTTAAATTTTCTTTCCAAAATCTAGTAATGGATAATAGACTAGAGGGTGCTGCAACTAACGAGACACCTTTCTTTAATGGTACAAACTATGATCAGTGGAAACTTAAAATGGAAATTCATTTAGAAAGCATTGGTTTTGATATTTGGACTGCCATAGAATTAGAATATAAACTTCCCACTAATGCTAGATCTACTTGGGATGAACCTACAAAGACTTCTTACAATAATAAATGTAAATCCATGAATGCCCTGTACTGTGCTTTAGGATATGAAGAGTTTTACAGAATTTCTTCTTGTAAAACTGCTTTTGAAATATGGGATACCTTGGGTGTTTCTCATGAAGGAACAACCAATGTTAAAGAAATGAGAATAAATACTTATACTATTAAATATGATAATTTTAAAATGAAAACTGATGAACCTATTTCTGAAATGTATCTCAGATTTAATGAGATAGTCAATAAAATTAATTCACATGGAAAATCTGTTCTAGCAAAGGAACAAATTATGAGAATCTTGAGATGTTTACCAGACCGATGGAGAGGAACATCTGTTTCAATCAAAGAGTCATGTGGCATTGCTGCTCTACCTGTCAAAGAACTCATTGGTAAGCTTAAGATGTATGAGGAAGAACTCAAGGTGAATAAAGAGGAAGATGATGAACCTAAGAGGAAATCAGTGGATTTCAAGACTACTGCTTCAAAGAGCAAGGACAAAGATAAAGCTCAACTACCTACTGACAGTTCAACCAGTGAAAACTCAGACTCTGATAGTGATGCTGAAATGGCTCAGATAGTCAGAAGGTTTATGAAATTTTATAGGAAGAATAAATTCTTCAGAAAATCAAATTAAAACGGAAAGTATGACAATAAGGGACATTGGAAGAAGGATTGGAAATATCCAGATAAAAGTGATGAAGTTGCCTGTTATGAGTGCAAAAGAAAAGGACATATTAAAGCAGACTGCCCAAAGCTCAAATTCAAGAAGAAATATGATTACAAGGATAGTAAGTACAAAAAGGCTATGAAGGATACTTGGAGCGCTTCTGAGGATAGCTCCAGTGAATCTGAAGCTTCTGATACTGAAACCAGAAATAATACAAACATGTTCTTTATGGAAAACACATCTGAGGTAACCCTAGATACTCCCGCTTTAAATTCTTATTATTCTAAAGATAGTGCAGAATCTGATTCTGACTCTGAAAACATGACTAGTGAGGAGTTATTGGAATATTGTAATATGCTGGAAGAAACATGAAATGAACTTAAGGATAAATACAAATCATTAAAGAAACAACATGCTCTCACTAATACTTGTAAAACTGAACTTACTATTGAAAAAGAGAAAAATGATCAACTGTTAAAGGTGAACACTGAACTGAAAATGTCTAATGAGAAACTCAGAAAGGATTTAGAGAAATTTAAAAATGGAAAGGATACAATAACTCAAATGCTAGGAAAGAAAGTTGCACCAAAATACACTACTGGAATAGGCTACAAACCTGGATAGAGACAGTTTACTAAGAATAGATTTATTCCTAAATCTGGAGAGAATGCTACTAATTATAGTTCTGGACATTTATATTCTTCAACTAGTTATATTCATAGTTATGGATCAAATAAGATTTATCTTTCAAAGTCTATTAATTCTACAAATTTTATGAGACCCATAAGACAAATTTGGGCACCAAAAGCTTTGATTGATAACCTGTTTGGACCCAAGAAGATCTGGGTACCAAAATCATTTCCTATCTAAATCTGTTTTGTAGGAAACCTGCTTAAAGAGATCCTGTAGGAAGACCTGGTACTTTGACAGGGGATGTTCAAGACATATGTCTGGAGACTTCTCATACCTTAAAAGCTTAGTCAGAATTGATTGAGGTTTTGTCACCTTTGGTGATAATTCTAAAGGGAAAATCATCGGCTTAGGCCAGATTGGTAACACTGACTCAGTATTAATTTCTAAAGTTTTATTTGTTGATGGACATAAATATAATCTGTTAAGTATTTCTCAGTTATGTGATGATGCTTTTAATGTTAAATTTGAAAATGATTCTTGAAATGTTTTTAATTCTAAAAATGATTTAGCATTTTCTTCCCTATGAAATGAAAATGTCTATGCTGTTGATTTAAATTCTTTAGCCATGAAAAATATGACTTGTTTAAATGCTTATCATAAAGAGTGTTG
This sequence comes from Viscum album, assembly GCA_963277665.1. Lineage (NCBI taxonomy): Eukaryota > Viridiplantae > Streptophyta > Magnoliopsida > Santalales > Viscaceae > Viscum > Viscum album. The sequence continues at coordinate 1,521,684,863 of OY728119.1, forward strand.
GCTTTGGCACAAAAGATTAGGACACCACAATATACACTCACTTAGAAAACTTACTTGGAAGAAATTAGTTAGAGACCAACCCAAACTTGAGTTTCCAAATGAAAAAGTTTTTAATCCCTGTCAAAAGGGAAAGCAACACAAAATCTCTTTCAAACCATAGAAAGAAGTCTCAACTTATCAACCTCTCGAGTTGGTTCACATGGATTTGTTTGAACCATCTAGTGTTTCAAGCTTAAATGGGAAGCACTATGTCTATGTCTCAGTAGATGACTTTTCTAGATATACTTGGGTATATTTTCTATCTCACAAAAGTGAATATTGTTCTTACATTGTTATATACTCCAAATCTGTAGAGAACCTTAGTGGACTTAAGATTAAAACATTGAGAAGTGATCATGGTCGTGATTTTGAGAATCATGAATTTGAATCCTATTGCTCACACAATGTCTATAGTCACAATTTCTCTTCCCCTAGGACACCTCAACAAAATGGTGTAGTAGAAAGAAATAATAGAACCCTGCAAGAAATTTCCAGAACCATGCTTAATGAGTATGAACTACCTATTTATTTTTGGGCTGAAGCTGTAAATACAACTTGTTATATTATCAATAGAGTCTTAATCAGTCCTGTTCTTAAAAGGACCCCGTATGAGTTGTGGAACCATAGGAAACCCATGGTTAACTACTGCAAAGTCTTTGGATGCAAAGTCTTTATTCTTAATACCAAAGATAATCTTGAAAAGTTTGCATCCAAGAGTGATGAATGGATTTTCCTAGGTTATTCTATTTATAGTAAAGCCTATAGAGTTTTCAATAAGAGATCCAAGTGTGTTGAAGAATCTGTTCACATCAAGTTGGATGAAACTGATCCACATGATCCTAAAATCTCTCTTGAAAATCATGAAGAAGATTTATCTGTTCTGACCCTTAATGAAGAATCAAATGAACCTTCTATAAAGACAACTAGTTCTGGAAATTTTCCAGAACCTGCTTCTATTGATTCCCAACCTATTGATGAACCTGAAATTTCTAGTACTACCTTTACTAGATCAACTAGAATTCTAAAGAATCATCCTTTAGATGATGTTGTAGGAAATCTTGATAGAGGGACACAGACTAGATCTTCTCTTAGAAATCAGGTTGAACATCAAGCCTTCTTGTCACAGCTTGAACCTAACAACATTGATGATGCTATTAATGATGAATTTTGGGTAATTTCTATACAAGAAGAACTCAATCAGTTTGAAAGAAATAAAGTTTGGAATCTTGTTGAAGGACCTAAGGACACTTTCACAATAGGCACAAAATGGGTGTTTAGAAATAAAGTAGATGAATCCAGAAACATAGTTATAAATAAATCTAGACTAGTTTCACAAGGCTATAGTCAAGAAGAAGGTATTGACTATGAGGAGACTTTTGCTCCAGTATCCAGGTTAGAAGCTATTAGGATTTTACTTGCTTATGATGCACATCTAAATTTCAAACTATATCAAATGGATGTCAAGAGTGCATTCTTAAATGGATATATTGCTGAGAATAGTTTTGTTGAACAACCACCTGGTTTTTCAAACCCTCATTTTCCAAATCATATTTTCAAACTATCAAAAGCTTTATATGCTTTAAATCAAGCTCCAAGAGCTTGGTACGATAGATTAAGTACTTTTCTAATTTCTAAAGGCTTTACAAAAGGAATAGATGATCCTACTCTTTTTATAAAAAGAATTTCAAAAGATGTTTTATTAGTACAAATTTATGTTTATGATATTATCTTTGTATCTTCTAAAAATTCTTTATGTACTGATTTTTCTAAAATGATGCAAAATGATTTTGAAATGAGTTTAATGGGTGAACTTAAATTCTTTCTTGGTTTTCAAATATTTCTAAATGATGATGGAATTATTTTAACTCAAAGTAAATATACTAGAGATATTTTAAAATGTTTTGGATTGGATAGCACAAAAAGCAGTGACACTCCCATGAGTACCACCTGTATGATGGATCTTGATGAAAATGGTCAATCTGTTGATCAAACCACTTATAAAGGAATGATTGGAATTCTACTCTACCTGACTGCTAGTCATCCTGATATTATCTTTAGTGTGTGTATGTGTGCTCATTTTCAAGCAAACACTAACAATTCACATTTAAATGCTGTAAAAAGAATTTTCAAATACCTCAAGCATACTCCCAATCTAGGACAATTCTATCCCAAAGGACAATCATTTGAACTAGTTAGTTATTCTGAAGCTCACTTTGCTGGATGTAAGCTAGATAGAAAAAGAACCTCTGGAACATGCCATCTTTTAGGCAAGTCACTAGTATCATGGTGTAGTAAGAAACAAAATTATGTTGCATTGTCAACTGCAGAAGCTGAATACATAGCTGTTGGAAGTTGTTGTGCACAAATTTTGTGGATGAAACACACATTACTAGACTATGGATATCAATTCAGACATGTCTCAATAAATTGTGACAACACAAGTGCTATTAATATTTCTAAGAATCCTGTTTATCATTCTAGGACAAAACATATTGATGTAAGACATCACTTTTTGAGGGATCACTATCAAAAAGGTGATATCACTTTGGAATTAATTGGTACTGAATATCAACTTGCTGATATATTCACTAAACCATTAAATTCTGAAAGATTAGACTACATCATACATGATCTTGGTATGATTAATCATAAATTAATATCTTACTGATCTTAATGTTTAATACTTTACTATACTTTACCTTACAGTTTCATACATACAGTTTTTAAGTTACTGTTTTATGCTCACGGTTTGACAACTCACTATCTCACCGTGACTATATAAAATGCTCACTGTCTCACCGTGATAACTATAAACTGTCTCACCATGATGACTAGTTTTCTGTCTCACCGTAATACCTACTCACGGTCTCACCGTGAGAATTATGTTTATTTTTATTTTATTTTTCCCGTATCGTGGTAATTTTTATTTCACTCCTATTTTATTTCCCGCGTTTGTGTTTTTATGACGTTTGACATTCCCAAATGATAAAACTTAAGGGTTTCATTCGATCAATACCTGAATTCTCTCCTGAACCTTCTCTTCCCTCTCGCCCGAACCATTAGTGAATGCCAAGGATGAAGCATCCATCTTCACCCTCGTCTGAGAAGCGCCGCTCTAAGAAACAAAAGAGGATACCAAGGATAGCTCCCGAAGGACCTCTAAACCCAAACCTAGTTAGCCGCACCGTTGTACCTAAAAAAGAGTTTTGCCCTGAATGGTTGCTGTCTAGTAGATCGTTAGTTTTGAAAGTTTTAAAAGAACAAGATGGCTTGAATGGTTCACTGGACAGAATAGACCGATTTACCTGAGGCTTGTATCTCAATTCTATCAGTATGTGAAGTTCTATTTTGAGTTTGGAGAAAGATTTTTGGTGACCAGCTGAATCGATGGTCAGAAGTGCTCTTTCTCTTCAAGGATGTGGGCTGCATGCCTAAGAATTCCACATGAAGGAGTGTGTGAAGATTACCAGAGAGAACCTCCTCCAACAACTGACATCTTTGACCTGGAAACCGCTTTGGAAAATCTAACTGGAAATGGCACCAAGCAAAGGGCCATAACTGATGAACTAGATGGGGAGACAAGACTTCTTTTCAAGTTTGTTCAGAATTTGGTTAGTCCAAGAAAAGGAGATTTTGTTGTGATGAAGTATCAGGATGTGTTCCTGATTCACCTGTTGAAGAATGGCCATAAGATCAATCTGTGTAAGTATGTTATCAACCATATCTGTGAGCTGATCAAAGTAACTTCCAAATCCACCTCCCTGTTTTATTCAAGGATGATTTCAGAAATGTTAGTTGCAAAAGGGATGGTTGGACCGAATGAAGAAAAATTAGAGGACCTTCATTTCTGCCTATCCATGCCTATCATCAGAAGGATGAAGACTAGCTGGAATCCCTAGAAAAAGCAATGGGTTGAGGATAGTGATCAACTGTATAAATAGTTTAATCCTGTTGACTATCCAAGAAGGCCTAAGAACCTAGCTGATCCTGGTTTGGAATCAGATGAAGTGGTTGAGTATTCAGAAGAAGAAGAACAAGAAGAAGTAACAGCTGAAGTTCCACCTAGAGAAGAATCTGTAATACCTCCAATGGAAACAGTTCCTGTTGAAGAGGAAAGGGCTGTTATCCCTGCTGAAATACCTCAAGAAGAGGAAGTTGTTGTTGAAAAGGAAAGGACTAAGGATCCTTCAGTTGTTCTTCATGAGGAAGAAGCTCATCCCAATGCTTCAAGGAAATTGGTTTTTCCTGGTTCAGAATATCAAGAAACTTTTGAGGCAGATTTCGTTGAAGAGGCTCTTTCTATTGAGAAAGAATCAAGTCTGGAAGCCTATCCAGTGGAACAATCGGTTCTTGATATTATTCCATCTGCTGAATAAAGAATGGAAGTTGCCTTTCAGCTGGCATGGAAAGAGTTTGCTGAAGAGATTAGGGATGATCCTACGGATCTTGTCCATGTTCCTAAACCACAAGAATCTGAAAGGGAAGCACAAGTTGATGGGGAGGAAACTTGAAATCTTGATATTGTGGAAGCTGGATCAGATGAAGCTTCTCAACCTTTTGTTACTTTCTCTGTGCAATCTCGGTATGATTTCCCAAGATTTTATGATGTGAATGAGTCACAACAAGTGACTGCAACTGGAATGGATCTTTCTTCTCTATTTCAACTGAAGTCCTTAGCTCATTCAGAACCCGGACCAGATCCCCAACCTCAATCTGGATCAGAATCTGAGTCTGAAGATGACTCTGACCCTCAACAAGAATCTAAACCTCTACCTTCACCTGCATCCTTACATGAGCTTCACTCCTTTGTAACCAAAGATTATCTGAAATTTTTTGGCGAGACTTTGTTAGCTGGATTTGAGAAAATTGTCTCCACTCAACCTCGCCCAGTGACTCAATTAAGTCAATAAGATGCATCAATTCTCTTGGAAAATATTATCTTGCATATTCAACCAAGGATGATCCGAGAAATTCAAGAAGTCAGAGTAGAGAATAAGCTGCTAAGTGTTGATGTTGAAAATTTGAAAAGTATGGTAGCAAGTCGGCAGAATGAGTTATCTGTGAGATCAGAGCCTGCTCCTATTTATGCCCCTGCACCTGTTGTTGCTTCTCCTGAGTCTTCTGATTCCCTCATTGCTAGGGAGATTGTGTCTCAAGTTCATCCTTACCTACTTTTTTTGATGAAAAGATAGGAAGAAGTCACACCAAGATGCTGGAACGCATGAGAGAGCTTGTGGAAACTCTGAATAAGCTTACAGATGAATACACTGGATGTCTGCAGAAAGTTCTAAAACAGCTCAAAGATCTAACCGAAGCTGTCAAGGCTTCACCTGCTTTTGGTCAGACCTCCACACCTTCTTTGGATGATTCTATGCTGAGATCCATAGTTAAGGAAGAATTTCAGAATGACTTCAGTGGTTTGGATCTATCTTCTTTGTCAGAAGTAATTAAGAACAATGATAGAACATTGGACTTGGATAGGATTCATTCTAAGATAGCCAATGATTCTCAACAAGAGATCTCCAAGAAAATAGATTTGTATATTTCCCGGATTTTCTCTAAAAGTGACATGACAGATCACTTTAGATATCTTGTGGAAAATCTGAGAATCCCTCCGGTGACTCATGCTTTTAAAGCTGAAGTTCATAAACTTTCAGAGTTTACGAGATTGTTGGAAAAATATCTGGAGAATAAGGATGATTTTGAAAAGGCTATGCAGTATGGTGTTGAAATCATTTCTGATTTCATCAATCTTTTGAAGCCATATCTTCATGTTCAGAGTACTGATATAGTTTCTCCAGCTGCTGCACCCCTTAGACCTGGACTACCTGCCTTACCATCAACTGCCATGATAGTTAGCCAAGCCCTTTCTCAGATCCGGTCAGTCATTATTTCCCAACCTAAGCCTAGATCTTCTACTGCTCCTACTTTGGCTCTATCTGTTTTTGAAGGTCTACCCTTACCCTCGTTGTCTACCACATCTATGCCTTCTTCTACTTCAGCACCAGCTCCTGCTGCTGATAAAGGCAAGGAATAAATGGATCCCTAAAGAGTCTAGCGACTGTTTTTCTTTTTGATGGGATGTCATTTCTTATTTACAGTTTGTACTTCTCATGTACATTGTATTCTGAATCCTTTGTTTAATGACAACTTCTGAGTTTCATTTCCTTTTCTCTACTTTTTGATAATCCAAAAAGAGGGAGAAAACCTACAGGTATCAGTTCTATAATAGTATAAAAGTGGGAGAAAAACTACAAGTATCTGTTCTATAATGTTTTTGCTATGTTAGTATCTTTAATATTACATGTCTTTTATATTCTTCCTATATATGATTTGTGATCATCAAAAATGGGGAGATTGTTGGACTCCTCATGTGTTAATCATGTTTTAATGATCACAAATCTCATTACTGTTAATTAATCTTGATCTTTAGGGCACATCATGTTTTTATAATAACAAATATTATGGATGTTACTTACTCTTTACAAGTCTTATGCATGATCACAATTCTGTCATATATTATCTCTAATGATTAACCTTAACCCATATTCTTCATATCACTATCTTAGTCCAAATACAGATATTTGTCTAAGTATGCAGACACCATGAAGGACACACCGTGACCCAGACACCGTGAAGGACTCACCGTGACCCAGACACTATGAAGGACTCACCGTGACCCAGACACCGTGAAGGACTCACCGTGACCCAGACACCGTGAAGGACTCACCGTGAATCAGACACCATGACCACTCACCGTGATCAGATACCGTGACCACTCGTGACCACTCACCGTGACCAGACACCGTGAAGAAGACACCATTTCCATGATCACTATGACACCGTTTCTTAAGATTTTGTCAATGTTATTTTCAATAATGCTAACAGTCATATTTGTGGTTTTTAATTCAATTAATGTTATTTAATGTTAGTTGTTGGCATGACAGGAAACTGTATCTCATACCTATGAAAAGGGAATCATTCCTACTGCCAGAACTTGTGGAATATAAGAAGGACTGAGATGTAGTACACAAAAAATAACGTAACTACAACAATGTGAATATACAACATGAAGAACTTATGTACACCAGAGTGCACTCTACTCAACAAGAAGGAGATTGCAAGACCTTCAAAGAACTCTCATGAGTGAAATCCAATTCTGCTGAAGAACACATGACAAATCAAGATTTCCTTCTCACTTCTGAAGAAGACAAGCTGAACTAAGACACTCTGTTTTTCCATAGAAAAACCAGAGACTAACTCAAAAGCATTCCAGCTGAATCCAATGAGTCTAGAGATACATTGATAATCACTAGAGATTTCTAAACTCTCACCTATCTTCTCTACGTGATTTATTTATTAACCTTCGAGTAGTGTGGTGTACTCTTTATATCTTTACACACACTTTCTCCTGCACTGAACTGAAGGATATCAAAATCCTCACTCAAATTATCTTAACCTTTGTTTACCCACGTCAACTGTGGAAGAGGTCCTTGTGTGACCTGGTCTTTGATTTGTTTCCCACAGAGAACAGTGGTAGAGGTCTCTGCGTGGCCTGGACAGTTTTGTAAAACTGTTGTTAACCCTGATCCAGGGTGTGGATCAAATTTATATATATATTTGATAGGACTAAGTTTCGGTGTAACGACCCGAAATTTTGAATAAATCTTGTTTCCTAGTTTCATGTGTTATTTTTTATACTCAAAAAAATAATGTTTTATTTGATAAACATGATTATAAATAAAATGAGACCATTAGTTTTTGAGTGTTATATGACCATCGGTCAATATGACCACCGTGAACAAAATGTTTTGATTATTGTCTCTAAATTTAAGTAATCTTGGTTAATTATTATAGAAAGAAGATTTGATGGCCTCACCTAGTAGCCTTGGGCCGATCGAAGCCCATCTAACAGAGATTGGGAAGGAGGTAGCACCATTGGGCTTTGCTCTGGACCAAATCCAAGCCGAACTTCATCATGTGAAGCTAGAACGGAATCGACTTCGCGAGAAGTTCAAACTGATAGAAATTACTACTCGGGAAATGTTGACTGAGCCGCCCCAAAATTCTATCACCCTAGCACACCTTACTCTTAGGTCCTATGCTGGTATTATAAGGGGTTATGTAACGAGACCGTAATTGCCTTGTGTAATCTTTTTTTTAAATAAAAATTTGGATTTCTTCTTATGATGATGTTTATGAATTTTCAAATGACCGGATAAATATTGTATGCATATTTTTGATGAATTTTAGAAAAAGGATATTTTAAAAATGGTTGTGTAAACCTTAAATAATTAAAAATGTGTAATGATTTTCAAAAAATGGTCTTCTACAATTATGTTCAGTACGAAATTTAGAGTCTAATAAGATCAACTTGATTTTTGATGAATAGTAAATTATGAATAGTGATTTTATGATTAGGATTAGTAATATGACCAAATGGATTAGTAATCTCACTTAAAGAAAGTTTTAAAATAATCTAGGCACCTTGATTAAGTAATGTGATTCAATAAAATAGTTAAATAACGGTTTCATTAATTATTATTCAAGTATTAGTTTTTTCGGGTGAATAGTGTTTTTTAATTAAAAATTTAATTAAAAACAATTAGAAAATTATTTTTATAAAAATGACTTTATTTTTGAACTCAGAGCATCGATATTATGTTATGGTAATTTTTGGGGTTTTTTCTGAAAAAATGAATTTTCGATGAATAGTGTTTTTATTTAAAAATTAAATTAAAAATATTTAGAAAATTATTTTTATAAAATGGATTTCATTTTTGAAATCAGAGCATTGATATTTGGTTAAGGTGAAATTTTGGGATTATTCTGAGAAAGTTGAATTTTCGGTGAATAGTGAAAGTATAGTTTTTAAGTTACGGGTGTTTAATGACATCATTTAATGATGTATTAAGTATATATTCAATATGGTAGAATTATGAATAGTAAGATAAGGTGTGAGGTGTCCCAAGTGGCCAATACCATGGGCAAATACCATGGGCAAGCCCATGGTTTTGCCAAAACCACTAGTGAGGTGTCCCTTGGCCATTAATGCTTTGTCCCCTCACTTTCCCTATAAATACCCACCCTTTCCTCCCTTAGTTTTCACTCCCAACTCTCCCCCAACGAAGTTCTGGTATTCTTACCTTCCAAGGAGTCCTCCCAAGGTGCCCCCAAGCCATCAAGGTCCAATCCTTTGAGTTTCAAGAGTCACGTTTTAAGGTAAGGGATCCGACCTCTCTCTTTCATTTCAAGTAATCTCTTTTATGTCATTCCTTTTATGCTCCATGTTCTTATGTTGGAGAATGTTATTTTATACTCCTCTTACTTCCCTTTTCATGTTAATATAATGAGAGATCCCCTCTTACTCTCATTATTTCGTTTTATGAAGTTTTAAGTGGCGCCGTTAGGCTGCCGAATTTTTTGTAACGGATTCTTTCTCCCTTCTCATTTTTCAAGATCTATTTTCATGTAAAGTATTTCATGTTATTTTTTTTGGGGTATGATCTCTAAATTTATCATACTGATCTTTTATGATCATATGATGAGAGACCCCATTTGATCGCTTCAATTCAGTATTTTGATGTTTTAAGTGGCGCCGTTAGGCTGCCGAATTTTTTGTAACGGATTCTTTCTCCCTTCTCATTTTTCAAGATCTATTTTCATGTAAAGTATTTCATGTTCTTTTTTTTGTTGGGGTATGATCTCTAAATTTATCATACTGATCTTTTATGATCATATGATGAGAGACCCCATTTTATCACTTCAATTCAGTATTTTGAAGTTTTAAGTGGCGCCGTTAGGCTGCCGAATTTTTAAGTAGTTCTTCACCCTTCTCGTTTTGAAGTTCTACTTTCATGTCAATTCTTTCAAGTTACTTTTTGTTATATTGGGTTATGATCTCTATATATATCATACTGGACTCTTATTTTCATATGATGAGAGACCCCATTTGATCTCTTCAATTCAGTATTTTGATTTTTTAAGTGGCGCCGTTAGGCTGCCGAATTTTTAAGTAGTTCTTCACCCTTCTCGTTTTGAAGTTCTACTTTCATGTCAATTCTTTCAAGTTACTTTTTGTTATATTGGGGTATGATCCCTATATATATCATACTGGACTCTTATGTTCATATGATGAGGGACCCTATTTGATCTTGTCAAATCATTTTCTTTTGAAGTTAAGTGACGCCGTAAGGCTGCCGAATTTTCATAAGAGAAATCTAATTTTTTTTTCCTTCCATGTTTTTCATTTCAAATGGTATGTCCCTAAAATTTCATTACCATGTCCATATGTCCTTCTTATTCTTTCACCCTACTGTTTTATGGATCATTTTTGAAAGGGTGACCCATGTCCCCTCTCATTTCAATGTTTTCTAAAACCCCGAAACTTAGCCGTTATGCTGCAGAATTTTCCCCCTCAAAATGCCTCTCTCTTTTCTCAAAAATTATTTTATGTTATAAAGTGAATACTCAAAGCTCTTATTTCTACAAGGGTATTCACATATGTATCAAAATGTTCCATTTTAAATTCTGTTATTTACATACATGAGACCCGCTTTCCCTTTCCGTGGGTTTAAAGTGACGTAAAGATCATGTCTTTAAAGCAGTGTTTAAAACGTTATGATTATGAAATGAAACCCATTTATTTTATGCTATGTGGGTTATTTATGAAATGTTTGATGATGATATATGTGGCTCACATGATAATAAAGGCAAATTTAAGGGTGCGCCCTGATAGCGCTCCAATGCATTGGGTAATGATGTAACCACTAGGGATTACAATTTTCACGATACCTTGGTGAATAACCTTGGTAATTTTCAAATGACACCTTGGGGATGGACCTTGGTGATATGTTCATGATTGTCTATGTTAAATGATGTAGCCACATCTTCAAGTTATGAAAAATTTTATTTTTATTATGAAATGCCTCATGATTTCTTTCTCATGCCTTAAAGTTCTTTTCATGTCCTTATTGAAGTATCTCAAGTTCACATGTAAAATGTTCCTCTTGTTTCCCTTACTGGGCCTTCTGCTCACCCTTTCTTTTGATGTATGTCCCCAGGTTATGAGATGCAGTAATGAACCTAGAATGAACTTAAGGAGACGCCTTCCAAGTGTTTAAGAAGAATGCTTTATGTTGTTTTCATGTATTATGTTCCTGGTTTCCAAGACACTACACCTTAAAGATCCTCAGTTGTGTGTAATGTAATGAAAGTTTATGTTATAAAATGGCGGGATGCTATAGTTGGTATCAAAGGATGGTTTAGTTATTTGTGGAAATTAGGATATGAAAACTCTAGGAGGAACCCTATAGAAAAGTTTAATATAGGAAATCTTCCTGGTATTTTGGTGAGTATTGAGTAAGGGGTTTCCAAGAAAATACATCCCTGTCTGGATACGAGCAGGTAGAGGTGGCTCTGGCACAGATGTACATAGGGGTAAAACCCGAAAACACCGCTTTGAGCTAGACTCGAACGGGAACTGGTACACGACAACGGGCCTTGCTGCACTCTTGGTTACGACACTCCCGGGGGATATGCTTTGGTAAATTCATAAGCTTGGTATGAACCATTATTAAAGGAACAAAGATAAAATAAAATAAAGATTCACATAAGAATATATGATCATGGATAACCTAGATGGGAACCTAGGGGATCACAAGTTAGGGTATACTTTTCTTCTACAAGTTATCCTTATATTCTTTAAGTTCCTTTTCATGATTATTGGTTAAGTATTTAAGCCTCTAATTATACTTTATCTTCTTAGTTAATGGTGGGAAATGGAATAACGTGTCCCAACAACCAATGTGATAGGAAATACGACAATTTCCGTATTAATATGTCAGAGATGATTAGGGGATTAAAAGATGATTATTATTTTGGAAGGCGTTCACTATTTTGGGGACCCTATATGATCGAGGTAAATAGATTACTATAGTATTTTCATTGAGGAGTAAGGTTGACTTATATTTTGAAGAATTGATGAATTTAAGGTGGACTTATAGTAATTTAGGTTACTTTTGGGAATAATTAACCTATCTTGGGTAAAATATGTTTAGGTTAGCTACTTTTGTTATAAGATGTTAGGAGTGGTTGATGTTGTCTGGAGATGAACAATGAAGTTGTTTTGGAAGACTATGTTATCAAATCCTTCTTGTATTTGGGTTTCAATCTTAGTTTTGTTTATTTTGAGGAATTTTAAGGACCGTTATTTATGGAGTGTTCTATGATGAACGTTGGGTAGTACCATGGAACTTTGAAGATTTAAAAGTAGGTTCTATTCCTATGGGATCCTTTCTTTTTGAAGAGTTGTTTTACCTTAACCTTTCTGTTTTGGGATAATGTTTAAAGATAGAAGAAATAGATAGTTAATCTTTTGTAGATTATGTGATTCTATAAAAGATGATTCTTGTGCTTTTATGAGACCAAGTGTTTTTTAATTCTCATCATTTGGAGAAAAGATTAGTGTTGGTAGGGACTTGTTAAAGGATGAAACTCTACTTGAAGGTAGGTATATTTTCTTATGTTTTTGTTCTATGTAGTAAATGAAATCCTCAAAATTATGAAAAGAAACGTAAAACAAAAATGTTGTTGGTTTACGTTTCCTACTAGGTAATCAAAGACCGTTTACACACATCATAATTTTGGGATTTTCTCATGGTTAACTTTCTCCTAATCATGTTCTCTATCACTCTCTCTCAGAACTGACCCTTTGTTTTTTTCCTCCATGTCCATGTTTTCCTACATGGAACCCGAGTGTGGGTTAACTCGGGTGGCCTTTGTACTTCCTTTTCTTTCTTTTAAAGTAATGGTGTTACTGACTCTTTTTCCGATGTGGGACTTTCAATTAAATTTCAAAACCCAATTTAAAAAAATTGCGAGGACGCAATTTCTTAAGGGGGGAAGATTGTAACGACCCGAAATTTTGAATAAATCTTGTTTCCTAATTTCATGTGTTATTTTTTATACTCAAAAAAAAATGTTTTATTTGATAAACATGATTTTAATTAAAATGAGACCATTAGTTTTTGAGTGTTATATGACCATCGGTCAATATGACCACCGTGAACAAAATGTTTTGATTATTGTCTCTAAATTTAAGTAATCTTGGTTAATTATTATAGAAAGAAGATTTGATGGCCTCACCTAGTATCCTTGGGCCGATCGAAGCCCATCTAACAGAGATTGGGAAGGAGGTAGCACCATTGGGCTTTGCTCTGGACCAAATCCAAGCCGAACTTCATCAAGTGAAGCTAGAACGGAATCGACTTCGCGAGACGTTCAAACTGATAGAAATTACTACTCGGGCAATGTTGACTGAGCCGCCCCAAAATTCTATCACCCTAGCACACCTTACTCTTAGGTCCTATGCTGGTATTATAAGGGGTTATGTAACGAGACCGTAATTGCCTTGTGTAATCTTTTTTTTAAATAAAAATTTGGATTTCTTCTTATGATGATGTTTATGAATTTTCAAATGACCGGATAAATATTGTATGCATATTTTTGATGAATTTTAGAAAAAGGATATTTTAAAAATGGTTGTGTAAACCTTAAATAATTAAAAATGTGTAATGATTTTCAAAAAATGGTCTTCTACAATTATGTTCAGTACGAAATTTAGAGTCTAATAAGATCAACTTGATTTTTGATGAATAGTAAATTATGAATAGTGATTTTATGATTAGGATTAGTAATATGACCAAATGGATTAGTAATCTCACTTAAAGAAAGTTTTAAAATAATCTAGGCACCTTGATTAAGTAATGTGATTCAATAAAATAGTTAAATAACGGTTTCATTAATTATTATTCAAGTATTAGTTTTTTCGGGTGAATAGTGTTTTTTAATTAAAAATTTAATTAAAAACAATTAGAAAATTATTTTTATAAAAATGACTTTATTTTTGAACTCAGAGCATCGATATTATGTTATGGTAATTTTTGGGGTTTTTTCTGAAAAAATGAATTTTCGATGAATAGTGTTTTTATTTAAAAATTAAATTAAAAATATTTAGAAAATTATTTTTATAAAATGGATTTCATTTTTGAAATCAGAGCATTGATATTTGGTTAAGGTGAAATTTTGGGATTATTCTGAGAAAGATGAATTTTCGGTGAATAGTGAAAGTATAGTTTTTAAGTTACGGGTGTTTAATGACATCATTTAATGATGTATTAAGTATATATTCAATATGGTCGAATTATGAATAGTAAGATAAGGTGTGAGGTGTCCCAAGTGGCCAATACCATGGGCAAATACCATGGGCAAGCCCATGGTTTTGCCAAAACCACTAGTGAGGTGTCCCTTGGCCATTAATGCTTTGTCCCCTCACTTTCCCTATAAATACCCACCCTTTCCTCCCTTAGTTTTCACTCCCAACTCTCCCCCAACGAAGTTCTGGTATTCTTACCTTCCAAGGAGTCCTCCCAAGGTGCCCCCAAGCCCTCAAGGTCCAATCCTTTGAGTTTCAAGAGTCACGTTTTAAGGTAAGGGATCCGACCTCTCTCTTTCATTTCAAGTAATCTCTTTTATGTCATTCCTTTTATGCTCCATGTTCTTATGTTGGAGGATGTTATTTTATACTCCTCTTACTGCCCTTTTCATGTTAATATAATGAGAGATCCCCTCTTACTCTCATTATTTCGTTTTATGAAGTTTTAAGTGGCGCCGTTAGGCTGCCAAATTTTTTGTAACGGATTCTTTCTCCCTTCTCATTTTTCAAGATCTATTTTCATGTAAAGTATTTCATGTTCTTTTTTTTGTTGGGGTATGATCTCTAAATTTATCATACTGATATTTTATGATCATATGATGAGAGACCCCATTTGATCGCTTCAATTCAGTATTTTGAAGTTTTAAGTGGCGCCGTTAGGCTGCCGAATTTTTTGTAATGGATTCTTTCTCCCTTCTCATTTTTCAAGATCTATTTTCATGTAAAGTATTTCATGTTCTTTTTTTTGTTGGGGTATGATCTCTAAATTTCTCATACTGATCTTTTATGATCATATGATGAGAGACCCCATTTGATCGCTTCAATTCAGTATTTTGAAGTTTTAAGTGGCGCCGTTAGGCTGCCGAATTTTTAAGTAGTTCTTCACCCTTCTCGTTTTGAAGTTCTACTTTCATGTCAATTCTTTCAAGTTACTTTTTGTTATATTGGGGTATGATCTCTATATATATCATACTGGACTATTATGTTCATATGTTGAGATACCCCATTTGATCTCTTCAATTCAGTATTTTGATGTTTTAAGTGGCGCCGTTAGGCTGCCGAATTTTTAAGTAGTTCTTCACCCTTCTCGTTTTGAAGTTCTACTTTCATGTCAATTCTTTCAAGTTACTTTTTGTTATATTGGGGTATGATCTCTATATATATCATACTGGACTCTTATGTTCATATGATGAGGGACCCTATTTGATCTTGTCAAATCATTTTCTTTTGAAGTTAAGTGACGCCGTAAGGCTGCCGAATTTTCATAAGAGAAATCTAATTTTTTTTCCTTCCATGTTTTTCATTTCAAATGGTATGTCCCTAAAATTTCATTACCATGTCCATATGTCCTTCTTATTCTTTCACCCTACTGTTTTATGGATCATTTATGAAAGGGTGACCCATGTCCCCTCTCATTTCAATGTTTTCTAAAACCCCGAAACTTAGCCGTTATGCTGCAGAATTTTCCCCCTCAAAATGCCTCTCTCTTTTCTCAAAAATTATTTTATGTTATAAATTGAATACTCAAAGCTCTTATTTCTACAAGGGTATTCACATATGTATCAAAATGTTCCATTTTAAATTCTGTTATTTACATACATGAGACCCGCTTTCCCTTTCTGTGGGTTTAAAGTGACGTAAAGATCATGTCTTTAAAGCAGTTTTTAAAATGTTATGATTATGAAATGAAACCCATTTATTTTATGCTATGTGGGTTATTTATGAAATGTTTGATGATGATATATGTGGCTCACATGATAATAAAGGCAAATTTAAGGGTGCGCCCTGATAGCGCTCCAATGCATTGGGTAATGATGTAACCACTAGGGATTAGAATTTTCACGATACCTTGGTGAATAACCTTGGTAATTTTCAAATGACACCTTGGGGATGGACCTTGGTGATATGTTCATGATTGTCTATGTTAAATGATGTAGCCACATCTTCAAGTTATGAAAAATGTTATTTTTATTATGAAATGCCTCATGATTTCTTTCTCATGCCTTAAAGTTCTTTTCATATCCTTATTGAAGTATCTCAAGTTCACCTGTAAAATGTTCCTCTTGTTTCCCTTACTGGGCCTTCTGCTCACCCTTTCTTTTGATGTATGTCCCCAGGTTATGAGATGCAGTAATGAACCTAGAATGAACTTAAGGAGATGCCTTGCAAGTGTTTAAGAAGAATGCTTTATGTTGTTTTCATGTATTATGTTCCTGGTTTCCAAGACACTAAACCTTAAAGATCCTCAGTTGTGTGTAATGTAATGAAAGTTTATGTTATAAAATGGCGGGATGCTATATTCGGCTTGAGACTGAACCTCTTTTTTATATCTTCTATTCATATTTTATTTAAGTTTAATGTATATGACATATATCATATTTATTCCACTGCTATTACTTTAAAATACAAAATTATTTTGAAGCTACTTTGATAGTTAAATTATCAAGTGTTTACACTTATTGTAAATCAGTACATTAGTTTCAAAAGATAGTTTGATCTTGTGGTTTAACTAACTGAGATCTAATAAATCTTTGAGAAGCTAAGTGAACATTTACAATCTATATAAATTCACTACAGTTTAACTTATTTTATAAATCGGGGGATTTTAACTAGACAATATTTTAACAGAAATTTTAATTGGAACTCAATTCACCCCCTCTTGAGTGTCTACTCCGACCAACACAACCAAACTCTTCCTGATTGATGGGAATGCTATGGGAGAGACTCTAAAAGAATTATATATATAGGGAATACAAAATTCTGATTTTGGGGAATGGGAATATGGTGTTGGTATTTATAGGTTTGGTGAGAGGAATCTCATGGATTAAAGTATGGAATATGTTTTTTTCCATTATCACTAGTTCCCCTCTACTTACCATAGTGAACTAATACATCCCAAAGTGATCCAATATAATGTTTAGTACCAAGATTAATCATGGAACTAACATGGATGAGATTTTTTCTTTCTAATATATATGAATTCTATTTTACTATATTCATCCAATAATAATGTAAATTTTATCTTTTATAAAAGTAAAACATGTTTGTATGAAATATGTTATTAGATTAAGCACAATTTCATTAATTAATAGGTTTAAATTAATAATAATTATAACTTGATAAATAACCCATTATTAAGGAAGAATAATCCCCAATGGGAAGGTATAAAATATTGGTACTTTTATAGGGTTGTTCCACCAACATTGAGTTGGAAGTAATATCCACTGATTTGAACTTCTAATACAGATGACTATTATTGTACTTCAAATTTTTATGCACTTTTTGAAATTATTCAGGGGAGAAACCTAGTTATTTTACCTCTTTCCCAATATATAATGAATTTAATGATTTAGTGATTTTGATAATACCATGGACATAGTTTCTCACTTCTCATAACTTAACTCTTGTCATTTCCATAAATATACAATAAATTAAATGGTTACATTATAACAAATAAATCATCAATGGTCATAATATTAAACATTAATTTAATGTATATATTTACACTAATTTCTTATAAATTTACTCATACCAATCTTACATTTTGTACTTCGTATTTTTAGTTAATTCAATATGTTAATTATTGATATTGTATTATTTTACTTTAATATTATTCTTATTATAGACTTTATATTTTTTTGAAAAATACGATACAAGAGGTATCTCTATTGCAGTTCCATTATATATTTATTTTCATATTATATATTTATAGTAACATTAGTCTTATTAAATATGAATATTTTATTTTTATTACTCCATCTGTAATAATTTTTTTTCTATTATTTTAATTTTCGGGGAACTACATTCTCACCTCTATAATAATTTCATCCCAGAGAATTAATGTATATTATTTAAAAAATGTGGGTAGG
Source organism: Viscum album (assembly GCA_963277665.1). NCBI lineage: Eukaryota > Viridiplantae > Streptophyta > Magnoliopsida > Santalales > Viscaceae > Viscum > Viscum album. The sequence goes on from OY728119.1 coordinate 1,521,702,986, forward strand.
AATTTATCATCTAATCAATAGGTACCCATGTGTCCTACTCTTGTTAGAGACTCCTCTAATGAATCATCACCATATATGTTATTCTATTTTTTATCAGTTTCTCTCTTGTATCAAGAATCAAAAAATATTGTTCATGATAATGAAAATTAGATACCAACTAAACAAGATATTCTCTTAAAACCTAATAATTGTATGAAATATACCTCTGTTGATGTGATATATGGAAATTGTAATGCATTAGAGAAATGGTTGGTGGCATGCGTAAATAATATTCCAATGCCCATATCTAATGCATAAGCTCAAATGGACCAATGTACCATAGACATAACATTACATTTATTCTAAATCTCATCACCTCTTTCGAGGGAGATATCATTTGGAATATATAGTTTGCTACATGGAATTCAATATCCCTTATTATATTATTTTCATAATGTTTCTATCCACTTTGGTCTACATTTTTATTCTACTGTTAGGATTTTACCATCTATGACATGTCATCTAAATATTATAGAAAAAACAAATTCCACTCCCCAATATAATCATAAATATTTAGAGTCTAATTTCTCTTTTCCATGTACGGATTCATACTTTAAAATTTTATGATAATGTAGTAAAATTATTTTATATAATCTCCAGTAGAGTTAAAAATTGATCAAATCGTCCTTGGATGTTAAGAGAAAGTGACATTAACATGCAACCCAATAATTGAAAAGTCCTTTCAGATAGTCTATACGTTTGATGGGGATAATATTTTCTATATTTAAACGATTTTGGAAACTCCTAAATCAATTTATAACCAAAACTATTAATGAGTTTATTCGATAATGTCTCAAAAATTCATATATATATATATATATCCTATTAAGATGACCCTGGGAAAAATATTCCTAAATTTCAAGGAAATCTTTTGTCATTTCAAGATTATCAATAATAAAACATATTACACTATTATCAATGGATGGATTAGGCATCCCAATGATAAAATATAGGGTAAAAATATATCATTTCTACTCTAATATAGGTAATTGTTTTATAATACATTTGGAATGTTTTATTTTATTCTTCTATTTTTTGGCATACTAATTATTTTGTAGTGTTATCTGTAATCTATAACTTTATATTTTCCATCCCAAAAAAGTTTTCATGGATCCCTAAATATATTATTTATTCCTTAATGTATCATGATGTTTGATATATGATCATACCACAATATATATTTTTTACCTCTAATATTGATTGAAAACACAACCCCTTTCCAGGCATTATAACCCCATCCCCACAAATTTCAAACTCTAGTAACATTCCATTCCTCACATCTTCTATGTTACTTTTTAGCCTTATCATGTAACACTCGAGACTTTTATGTTATATAAATCATCAAAGGAATATTTTTCTACACAACACTTTCTTGGCTTGCTTTACACGAAATCGCGACCTTCCTCGACAGCTTGCGTCGTACGCAATACCGAGTTTCACTAAACAACGATATGATATTAAAATATTATTAAAACTAGCCATTATGAATAGTAATAACCACTTTTTGAAATTTTATAAATTTTATTTTTCAAAATGGACTTCATTTTTGGATTCGGAATATCAAAATTAGCCTAGGGTGAAATTTTGGTATTTTTCTGAAAATTTTCAATTTTTGATGAATAGTGAAACCACTAAGTGGTAGTTAAAAAAACTGAATTTTTCATAAAACCTAATTTTACCGCTTCTGTGACTGGAATTTCAAAAATACGAGAGACACGGTTGATGTCAGTAAGTAAAATGTGGTTCAATGAGATGAAAATAATTTTTGGTGAATAGTAACTTTTTACTTTTTTTTACCACGGTTAAAAGTAAATAGGGTAATTAAGGGTACAAATGATATTATTATTACCTTAACACATGTCCTAATTCTATTGGATAAATGTAATTCGACAAAAAACAACCTTAGGAATAAAAAATGACCATTTATGCCAACTTGGATTAGATTTGGACATTTATTATTAATTTATTTAAAGAAGGGTTAAAATAGTTAAAATCAAATTTTAATAAGTAAATAATTTTTAATATGGGGTTATACATAAGATAAATTCGACTATAAATATTCATTAGAAAGATAAATAGATTTCCTACATAATGGTATTTTATTTGTAATTTTTAGACATTAAATAATTTAATTTATTTATGACACAAAGATGATGCAGTAATTATCTTATTAATGAAATATTGACATAATTAATGTTATAAACACAAATATAAATGTAATTTGAGACTTTTTATGAATTAAACTAATTTTTTAGTTTAATATGACATGTTAGTATTGATTTAATTAACTTGGTTCGAACTAATAATTCTGTTATGATTTTCACAAAAATCAATTACTAAATAGTGTCAAAATTGACATAAAATAGGTTTTAAAACAAATATTATATTAGTAATTGTTATTTTATTCCTAAAAATCTATGGTTCGGTCAAAGGACATAGATATGGTTATATATATTAATAATAAACAACTTGGGGTTCTTTTGGCTGCTTATAATAAGTTTATTAACCTTATAGTATAAGAACACAAGAAGACACGGTAAAAGTAAAATTATGTAACTTAATGTTAAATCTAAATGATAAGGTTCAAATAGGAACCTAAACTTTTCTAAATTCTATTTGATGAGAGTATTTAGACCCATAGCCACCTTATCTTCGAAATAAATCAATTTGGAGCTATTTAAAACCAAACTTGACTTTATAATAAAATAATATTTTTTGTTTTTCCAAAAGAGCCCCTCTCCTCCCTTATAAAAGGGAATCTCCTCCCCCTCTTGCTAACACCACATTGAGCCTTCAATCTCGGCCAAACCCTGCCAATTCCTCCTCTCCACTTCTCTAGAGACATCCTAGAGGTCCTGGTCTTCTTCAAAGACCAATTTTAGTGCCCTAAAAGAAGGTCTCAAAGAAGCACTTCAAAGAAGAGGTAATGTCCGTTACCGATTCTTTCATCTTTATTTCTTCTTCCACTTCTTATTATTTAGTTGTTTCATTATGAAGTAATAACATTAGTATCACTCATATACTGATATGTTATTATAAGTATTAAACAACCATATTTCACCATCTATCCATCCTACAGAAAAAGAAATCACCGCGCCTGCATACGTACGGAATACCGTCTCCACGCCGTGGTGTAATCTATTTTCCACCACCACCTTACTTGGATGGGTATAATGGTGTAAATAATGACTATATATGACTATTATTAAGTGATACGGATTCTGAAATAGTATACATACACTCCAATACAATTCCACGATCATAGGAACGATATCATCACTCATGCGTACGTACGGAATACTGTCTCCACGATGTGATGCGACTCGTTCTACATGATCTTCATTTAATAATGATTATATAAATGAATTTAATGAATTAATATGATATATATTACAATAATAACATTCTGGAAATTAGGTATCTAAAACCTAAAGATAAGAATAAGAATTTATTCGACAAAACATGCATAAGAACAAAAAGTTATAAACACCCGAATAACAAGTAGGAATGAAATAGTTCTACTAAGAAGCTAAGAAAATGACCATATATGATATCATAAAAATATGAATAATTCTAGAATAAGTCAATAACATTATTTAAATCATTATACAGGAGGTTCAGACACGTACAAAGCATATCAGACCTAAGGTAAGGGAAAATATCACAATCTCATTTTTATCCGAGATTGTTTATACTTTGGTATTTACTGGGGTGTATTTTCTCATCCACATCCGTGTTTCCTCAATATGTAATATTTATATCCTTATACAATAGTTTATATCCAATTTTACCCTTCGGTGAGTTTTTAGTAAATGATATGAAAGGAATCTCTTGTCGTTTTTTGTACGAGGTACTTTTTGACTTTTCCGAAAAAAGTACGAAGAATGTTTTTTAAACATATACGGCATGAATGGATTTTTAAAAAATTATTTCCAAGAAGCTTCCTTTAAAAGTTTTCATGTTTATTTTTAATCAACTTCTTTTAGTTTATAATTGTACGACATGTTAATAAATAAAAAGTGTTTTTGAAGGAGAAAGGATATTTTCCTCAAGAATGGAGTTCAAGTGTTTTATCAAAATTATTTTTCATCTAAGATAATAAAGGGTTTTGTTTCTATCCCTATTATTACATTGATTTGATTATGTTGTGATGGAATTATATTTATGAATTCCTTTATCTTATATGAATTGTTTTATGATGTCACGATGTTTAAGATTCCCATTTTTATTACATGGGTTATGCTATGACGTATGGTTTATGATTTTGTGGCACACATAAGAATGGTATCATTAAGAGATGGGTGGGACCAATATCTCCCTCCAATGCATTGGGTAAAGATTTTATATCTCATGATATAGACATGGCTAGAACGGTAGGTTATACCGGTTTAGTGAAACAGGACTGAAACGAGGGTGACTCAGTTCAGAAATGGACTTTGTCCACTAAGATAGTCTTGGAAATGAGTCTTGACTAATAAGAAATGATTTTATATGATTATGTGTGTATGCCACAACGTTTCAGGTTTTATGTTATGATTATTGGGATTACATTTCACTTCTATTATTTATTCCATGTTATGATATTATGATCTCTTTTGCAGGATAAGATTTCAAAAAGTTATGTTCTTATGTATATGATGTGATTAATATTTATTTTGTTTACCCTTACTGAGCATTTGAGATCCCCCTTTTGTATGTTTTCTTTCCCCAGGTCAGGAAGAAGGTTATTAAGTAGAATATGCCAAAAAGGGACTCTAGATATGATGAAATAAATGGAGGCAAAGTAGATGCTTTATGAACCATTTGTTTATGTTTCCCAGTTTCTAAAGACACTATATCTATACGGTACTTTCTTGGTTTTGTTATATGTTGTAATAAGTGTGCTTCAATTCTGAAGTAATAACAATGTATGTAAAGTATGGGTCATTATAGTTGGTATCAGAGGAAAGGTATAGTAAACCTTTGGAAACTTGGATGTGAAAGCCTTAGTAAGAACCCTAAGGATAAGTCTAAGCATAGAACACAATCTTAGTGTTTTAGAAATGGCCATGAATAACCTAGGATAAGACCTTAATTGTGAAATTTTATTCTTGATTATGTGGTTTTCCTATTATAATTAGTGTTTCTCACACTATTCTTCTTGGTTTTAGTCAATGGATGGAAACTGAAGGAACCGTGTTAATGCGGAATGCGACGGGCAATGGAATGATTATCCCCCTGAGCAACCAAACGTTATGGGAGCTGGAATGCAAAATCTTGTAGCCATGATCACACAAATTTCTCAAGCTATGAATCATGCAAGTCTTCCAAATGAACAAACGAAGGAGCAACATTCTGTTGAATCCTTCATGAGACAGCATCCACCTTCATTCAGCGGGTCTACTGATCCATTAGTGACTGAACAATGGATTATTACTACTGAAAAGATATTTTCAGTTCTTCAATGTTCTGAGCATGATAAAGTCATCCTAGCAGTGTATCATTTGGAGGGTGATGCTGATCAATGGTGGAATCTTATTAAGAATACGAGGCAAAGGGATGAAATGGAGTCCATGGAATGGGACGAGTTCAAGAACTTATTTTTCAATAAGTACTTCCCTCGTATTCTCCGAACAAAGATGGAGAAAGAGTTTCTTGAACTGAAGCAAAAGGATGATGAATCTGTTGGTACCTATGAAGGAAATTTTACAAGACTTGAATGGTACACTTCTGGTATTATTATCCAACCTGAGAGTAAGATCGATCGATTCTTTAGTGGCTTAAAACCAAGTCTTCGAAGGGCCTTACCCATAAGGGACTTCAATAGCTATGAGGAAATCGTTCGATGTACTCTCAATGTTGAGATGGAGATTTGAGTAACCCATCAGTCATATGGGTTTGATAAGAAGAGGAAAATGGAATTTAAAGGAAAATATAAAGAGCACACTGAAAAGAAGATGTGCTTTCCCTTATGCTCAATGTGTGGAAATAAACATGGAGGGAGTTGTCTTAAAGGTACAAGTAAATGTTTCAAATGTGGAAAGGAAGGTCATCGGGCATTTGAATGTCGCGATGATGGGAAGAAGATTTCTAATGATGCAAACAAAGGAAGGGATACACAGAATGAACCTACTACACCTCAATGTTTCAAGTGCAAGGAGATGGGGCATTATGACAATAAATGCCCTAATCCAAGGGTTGATGATGATGGTTGACGTCAAAAAACCCATAAGGCTAAAGACAAAGGAAAGTCAAATGCAATTTCTATCAGCGATGTGGAGTACGATAACGATGTGGTGAAAGGTACACTTACCATCCACTCTAAAGTAGCAAATGTTTTATTTGATTCTGGATCCACCCACTCCTTTATTTCTAAAGAATTTTCTAAGGATATCACCTTATTACCTCAACAGTTAGATGTGGAGTTAGCTGTGACAACCCCTAATGGCACAACAGTCGCATCAAAAGTTTATAATTCTTCTTCGATTGAAGTTTGTGGGAAAGTGCTTCATGAGAATCTTGTGATCCTTCCTATAGTGGAATTTGATGTGATTCTTGGCATGGATTGGATTTCTCTACATGGATATCATATCAATTTCCAAAGAAGGGAAGTCACATTTCATATTCCAGATCAATATATGATCGTCTATCGATGCAAAGATGAACATAACCTTCCAGTGGAAATTTATTCCATTTTATGGGTATTGATTCCACTAAATGAAGGTTATTTATCTCAAATGGTTGGTGACAAACTCACAAATAAGAATATACCCATTGTATGGGAGTTTGATGATGTCTTTACAGAGGAATTATCGGGTCTTCCACCAAATCATGAAGTTGAGTTTTCAATAGAACTCGTACTGGGTGCTTTGCCTATTTCAAAAACACCTTATAGAATGGCCCCAATTGAGTTGCAGGAATTGAAGAAGCAACTCCACGAGAATATTGATAAGGGATTCATACGCCCTAGTGCGTCACCTTGGGGAGCACCTGTTCTATTTGTTAAGAAGAAATATGGATCAATGAGACTGTGCATTGATTATCGAGAACTTAACAAGATCACTATCAAGAACAAATATCCTCTCCCACGCATTGATGACCTATTTGACCAACTACGCGGAGCTCAATACTTTTCCAAGATTGATCTTCGTTCAGGGTATCATCAATTAAGGGTCAAAAGGGAGGATATACCAAATACGGCTTTCCGTACAAGGTATGGACACTATGAATTTATAGTGATTCCATTTGGTCTTACTAATGCCCCTGATATCTTCATGGATCTAATGAATAGAGTCTTTAGAGACTATCTTGATTAGTTTGTGGTAGTCTTTATAGACGATATTCTTGTCTATTCAAAGAGCAAGGAAGAACATGAAGATCACTTGAGAATTATATTGAGGACCCTGAGAAAGGAGAAGCTTTATGCCAAATTTACCAAGTGTGAATTTTGGCTTCAAAAAGTTGCATTTTTGGGTCACATAATCTCAAAAGAGGGGATATCTGTGGATCCCGCAAAAACAGAGGTTATCGAAAGATGGTCGAGACCAACAACAGTAACTGAGATCCGAAGTTTTCTTGGTTTGGCTGGATATTATCGACGTTTTGTGAAAAAAATTTCACGATTATATAATCCACTCACCAAGTTGACTCGGAAAGGAGTTAAGTTTGTTTGGACGGAGGAATGTGAAGAGAATTTCAAGGAGTTGAAAAGAAGGTTATCCAGTGCACCTGTGCTCACACTGCCTTATAGTGGAGAAAGTTTTGTGATCTACAGTGATGCGTCCAATAAGGGATTGGGGTGTGTTCTTATGAAAAATGATATGGTGATAGCTTATGGATCACGACAGTTGAAAATAAATGAGCAAAATTACCCAACTCATGATTTGGAGTTAGCTGCGGTAATCTTTGCATTTAAGATTTGGAGGCATTATATTTATGGTGAAAGGTGTGATATTTATACTGATCATAAAAGTTTAAAGTATATTTTCACACAAAAGGAGCTGAATATGCACCAAAGAAGACGGTTGGATCAGATTAAGTATTATGACTACTCAATCCATTACCACCCTGGGAAAGCAAACAAGGTGGAAGATGCATTAAGTCGACAAGACCATGCCAGTTTATCCATGATGAGGATCACAAAAGATCCAATATTTATGGATTTAAAAAGGATGGATCTTGGAATTATAATGGAAGGGGAAAAATCTTATCTTTCTCAAATGAATGTTCAACCATCTATAAATGTGAAGATTAAAGAGGCACATAAATAAGATTTTGAGTTACAAAAGAAGGTGAGAAATGCTCCTGAATTCAACCTTGATTGTGATGGGATAATAAAGTTTAGGAATCGGGTTTGTGTTCCTCCCATACTGGAATTAAAGAAGGAGCTGTTGGATGAGGATCATAGTTCTTCATTCTCTATTTATCCTGGAAGCACGAAGATGTATAGGGACCTAAAAGAGTACTTCTGGTGGGATGGCATGAAAAGAGATGTTGCTGAATATGTCTCTTGATGTTTGGTTTTTCAGCAAGTTAAAAATGAGAGATAGAAGTCTAAGGGGATGTTACAACCATTACCCACACCCAAATGGAAATGGGAAAACATCACTATGGACTTTGTCACAGGACATCCTAAAACATCCAAACGCAATAATGCTATCTGGGTCATAGTTGATGGTCTTACCAAGTCTACACACTTCATTGCTATTAGAGAGAATTTCTCTCTGGATCAGCTTTCCAGGATATATGTAAAGGAAGTGGTAAGATTGCATGGAGTACCACTTTCTATTATATCTGATCGGGATCTGAGATTTACCTTGAAGTTCTGGCGAAGTCTTCAGCATACTCTGGATACAAAGTTGAGTTTCAGCACTGCTTATCATCCTCAGACAGATGGTCAGTCTGAGAGAACAATTCAAACTCTAGAAGATATGTTGAGAGCTTGCTCTATGGATTTCAAAGGTGGTTGGGATCAACACCTACCATTGGTGGATTTTTCTTATAATAATAGCTTTCACTCTAGTATTCAAATGGCTCCTTATGAAGCTCTCTATGGAACGAAATGCAGGACTCCAACTTGCTGGGATGAAGTAGGGGAAAGAAAGCTATTAGGATCTGATCTCATTGATGAAATGGCAGAAAAGGTCAGATCTATTCAACAACACATAAGAGCAGCTCAGAGTCGACAGAAAAATTATGCCGATAACCGAAGAAAAGACCTAGAGTTTGAAGTGGGCAATAAAGTGTTCTTACGGATATCTCCCTGGAAGAGAGTCATGAGATTTGGAAAGAAGGGGAAGTTGAGCTTTAGATATGTTGGTCCTTTCGAAATACTGGATCGTGTTGGGAATGTAGCTTACCGATTGGCGCTTCCACCAAATCTCTCTCAAGATCACGATGTGTTACATGTATCTCTCCTAAGAAAGTACATACATGATCCTTCACATTTACTTAGCTCAGAAGTTATGCCGCTGGAGCAAGATCTTTCTTATGAAGAACAACCGATAGAGATTCTGGATCGTAGCGAAAAAGTCCTACGAAACAAGACCACTCGATTGGTGAAAGTTTTATGGAGGAACCACCAATTAGAAGAAGCTACATGGGAGCTTGAGTATATGATGAGGGAGAGGTATCCTCATCTGTTTGTTACAAAGTGACGAATTTCGAGGGAGAAATTCATTTTAAGGGGGGTAGAATGTAACACCCGAGACTTTTCTGTTATATAAATCATCAAAGGAATCTTTTTCTACACAACACTTTCTTGGCTTGCTTTATACGAAATCACGACCTTCCTCGATAGCTTGCGTCGTACGCAATACCGAGTTTCACTAAACAACGATATGCTATTAAAATATTATTAAAACTAGCCGTTATGAATAGTAATAACCACTTTTTGAAATTTTATAAATTTTATTTTTCAAAATGGACTTCATTTTTGGATTCGGAATATCGAAATTAGCCTATGGTGAAATTTTGGTATTTTTCTGAAAACTTTCAATTTTTGATGAATAGTGAAACCACTAAGTGGTAGTTAACAAAACTGAATTTTTCATAAAACTTAAATTTACCGCTTCTGTAAGTGGAATTTCGAAAATCCGAGAGACACGGTTGATGTCAGTAAGTAAAATGTGGTTCAATGAGATGAAAATAATTTTTGGTGAATAGTAACTTTTTACTTTTTTTACCACGGTTAAAAGTAAATAGGGTAATTAAGGGTAAAAATGATATTATTATTACCCTAAAACATGTTCTAATTGTATTGGATAAGTTTAATTGGACCAAAAATAACCTTAGGAATGAAACATAACCATTTAGGCCCACTTGGATTAGATTTGGACATTTATTATTAATTTATTTAAAGAAGGGTTAAAATAGTTAAAATCAAAGTTTAATAAGTAAATAATTTTTAATATGGGGTTATACATAAGTTAAATTAGACTATAAATATTCATTATAAATCTAAAAATATTTCCTACATAATGGTATTTTATTTGTAATTTTTAGACATTAAATAATTTAATTTATTTATGACCCAAAGATGATGTAGTAATTATCTTATTAATGAAATATTGACATAATTAATGTTATAAACACCAAAATAAATGTAATTTGATACTTTTTATGAATTCCACTAATTTTATAGGTTAATATGACATTTTATTATTGATTTAATTAATTTGGTTTGAACTAATAATTCTGTTATGATTTTCACAAAAATCAATTTCTAAATAGTGTCAAAATTGACATAAAATAGTTTTTAAAACAAATATTATATTAGTAATTGTTATTTTATTCCTAAAAATCTAAGGATTGGCCAAATGACTTATATAAGGTTATATATATTAATAATAAACAACTTGGGGTTCGTTTTTCTGCTTATAGAATGTTTATTAACCTTATATTATAAGAACACAAGAAGACATGGTAAAAGTAAAATTATTTAACTTAATCTTAAATCTAAATGATAAGGTTAAAATAGGAACCTAAACTTGTCTAAATTAGATTGGATGAGAGGATTTAGACCCATCCCCACCTTAGCTTCGAAATAAATCTATTTGGAGCTATTTAAAACCGAACTTGACTTTATAATAAAATAATATTTTTTGTTTTTCCAAAAGTGCCCCTCTCCTCCCTTATAAAAGGGAATCTCCTCCCCCTCTTGCTCACACCACTTTGCGCCTTCAAGATCGGCCAAACCCTGCCAATTCCACCTCTCCACTTCCCTAGAGACATCCTAGAGGTCCAGGTATTATTCAAATACCAATTTTAGTTCCTTAAAAGAAGGTCTCAAAGAAGCACTTCAAAGAAGAGGTAATGTCCGTTACCGATTCTTTCATCTTTATTTCTTCTTCCACTTATTATTCTTTAGTTGTTTCATTATGAAGTAATAACATAAGTATCACTCATATACTGATATGTTATTATAAGTATTAAACAACCCTATTTCACCATCTATCCATCCTACGGAAAAATAAATCACCGCGCGTGCGTACGTACGGAATACCGTCTCCACGCCGTGGTGTAATCTATTTTCCACCACCACCTTACTTGGATGGTTATAATGGTGTAAATAATGACTATACATGACTATTATAAAGTGATACTGATTATTAAATAGTATACATACACTCCAATACAATTCCACGATCATAGGAACGATATCATCAATCGTGCGTACGTATGGAATACCGTCTCCACGATGTGATGCGACTCGTTCTACATGATCTTCATTTAATAATGATTATATAAATGAATTGAATGAATTAATATGATATATATTACACTAATACCATTCTGTAAATGAGGTATCTATAACCTAAAGATAAGAATAAGAATTTATTCTACAAAACACGCATAAGAACAAAAAGTTATAAACACCCGAATAACAAGTAGCAATGAAATATTACTACTAAGAAGATAAGAAAATGACCATATATGATATCATAAAAATATGTATGATTTTGGAATAAGTCAATAACATTATTTAAATCATAATACAGGAGGTTCGGACACGTACAAAGCATAGCGGACCTAAGGTAAGGGAAAATATCACAATCTCATTTTTATCCGAGATTGTTTATACTTTGGTATTTACAGGGGTGTATTTTATCATACACATCCATGTTTTCTCAATATGTAATATTTATATCCTTATACAATAGTTTATATCCAATTTTACCCTTCGGTTAGTTTTTAGTAAAAGATATGAAAGGAATCTTTTGTCGTTTTTCGTACGGGGTACTTTTTGACTTTTCTGACAAAAGTACGAAGAATGTTTTTTTAACTTATACGGCATGAATGGATTTTTAAAACATTATTTCCAAGAATCTTCCTTTACAAGTTTTCAAGTTTATTTTTAATAAACTTATTTTAGTTTATAATTGTATGACATGTTAAGAAAGGAAAAGTGTTTTTGAAGCAGAAAGGATATTTTCCTTAAGAATGGAGTTCAAGTGTTTTATCAAAATTATTTTCCATCTAAGATAATAAAGGGTTTTGTTTCTATCCCTATTATTACATTTATTTGATTATCTTGTGATGGAATTATATTTATGAATTCCTTTATCTTATATGAATTGTTTTATGATTTAATGATGATTAAGATTCCCATTTTTATTACATGGGTTATGCTATGATGTATGGTTTATGATTTTGTGGCACACATAATAATGGTATCATTAAGAGATGGGTGGGACCTATATCTCCCTCCAATTCATTGGGTAAAGATTTTATATCTCATGAGATAGACATGGCTGGAACGGTAGGTTATACCAGTTCGGTGAAACATGACTGAAACGAGGGTGACTCGGTTCAGAAATGGACTTTGTCCACTAAGATAGTCTTGGCAATGAGTCTTGACTAATAAGAAATGATTATCTATGATTATGTGTGTATGACACAATGTTTCAGGTTTTAAGTTATGATTATTGGGATTAAATTTCACTTTTATGATTTATCCCATGTTATGATATTATGATCTCTTTTGCAGGTTAAGATTTCCAAAAGTTATGTACTTATGTATATGATGTGATTGATATTTCTTTTGTTTACCCTTACTGAGCATTTGAGCTCACCAGTTGTATGTTTTATTTCCCCAGGTCAGGAAGAAGGTTATTAAGTAGAATATGCCAAAAATGGACTCTTGATATGATGAAATAAATGGAGGCAAAGTAGATGCTTTATGAACCAGTTGTTTATGTTTCCCAGTTTCTAAAGACACTATACCTATACGGTCCTTTCTTGGTTTTGTTATATGTTGTAATAAGTGTGCTTCAATTCTGAAGTAATAACAATGTATGTAAAGTATGGGTCGTTATATATCATCATATTGATATTTCTTGATCCTCTCCAATTAATATGGTTGGGTAATTACATGGAATAATAATGATATTTCACCTTCCATTATAAATACTAAGTCTATATATATTAAATACATGTGAATTATATCCTTGACCACCCTCCTAATTGATAATATATAATGTATTATTATACTAAATGCATCTACTGCATTATTTTATTTCCCAATATATTAATGTATTGATCAATGATAATTCTAATTAATTTTTTACCATATATATTTCCTCAAATTTATATATTTTGAGTAAAGATATATTTAAAACTCTCATGGAAGGTGTATATATCACATTTCTATCCATATAGATAATGTTTCCATATCATTAGTGAAAAAAAGACTACCAAAATTTATAAATTGTGTGTTGGGAAATTAATGTAATAGTGTTTAAAACATCATGATTCATAATAAAAAACTCTATCATTTTACATGAAAACACATCCAATACATTTCATTAATGCATCACTCTATATAAGAAACCCTTATTTAAAAGGAAAAATATTCAATATATGTGAATTTAACAATTCCCATTTCAATTCCTAATATATATCTTCATATTCATTTACCTATTTAATTTTGACCCACTTTTGTGTTATCTTGTTTAATGAAATCAAGAAATTTTTTAAACAAATTGAATATAGTTTATATCTAAGCTGAGGAAAATACATATTTCATTTATTTCTGTGGGTATTAGGAATTCCATGGAGGATATTATTTTATAAGGGTAAAAAAATATATCATACATAGACATAATGACACAGAAAGTAATTTTGTCAGAAAAAAATAAAATTTACTAAATTTTTCGTAAGAATCTTATTCCATTAGAACATAAAGAATGATTTGATAATTATGTTAATGATACTCATAAATCATAGACTATATAAGAATATCATCAATAAAAAAAACCAAAATCTTATGAATATTATCCTTGAATAGTATATTAATGAAATCTATAGACATATATGATTTATTTTTTTAAGAAAATCAGAATTACATGGAATCCATATTGAAAATAACTTGTACGAAATGTTGTCTTTGGGGTACACAACTTATTAACTTTTAATAGGTGATTACCTAAAAAATGATATATAATTGAGAAGTATCTAACTCTTTAAGTATGATCATAGTGGTCATGAATATGTTTAAATGAATAATTTTTATTTATAATAGTTCTATTGTTTGCCATATAATCATTGAATAGCATCATTGATCCATCGTTCATCTTCATTAAAAAAATAACTCTCCCAATAGTGAAATACATGTATAAATATAAAGATCATTTATTTTAAACAGTTTCTTAGATAATGTTATCACATTAATGCCTTGGAATTTACTAAATTTATTTTATAAATTATTTTAGAAAATTTTGAAACCAGGTGTGGAGATATAATTTTATATTAAAATCCTAATAACTCATGAATGGAGACTCAAATTGAAAATCTGAGACCATCGTTGAGTTGGTAATGTAGTTTTTTCTGTAGGTGAGACAAAACTTTAGTCGGTGTGGGTTTTTTATGGGAACACCCAAAAAGGACGTAATCATCATTAAATAATTTAAATATAAATTATTTTGTTGAAATAGTGATGATTTCCTTTAAAAGAATCATTATGTTGAAATCCTAGGGTTAGATGTATAACCTTGGGAATTTTGGAGAACAATGACAGAATCACGCATCGACAATTAGTGTGTGATGATATAAATGGATCTTTCCAATGATCACAACACAAATCCATTCTTCCTCGGCGTTTTAACCCAATTAGGCAGGGTGTTACATTTTAATTTATATATATCCTCGTTCTTGAAACTAATGATGAACATAGATAAACCAATGAATAGGTTGAAACATGGTTTGATCGTTCTTACTGGATAGGCTTGATTTGCCAAGATTTAATGGGAGATGAATATATGTGGTTATTTATTCTTCGTTCTTCCTTTTTATAAGAACAAATAGAGACTCATATAGGAAATGGCCAATATCTATTCTTTGGGATTTCATGTGCAATTATTCTCTCCCCTTAATATATATTGTTATTCATATTTTCTTTGTGTTCTTGGAATTATTTGAGACTTTATTAGAGGACTATTGTTGCACCTAATGTAACACCCCAAGCTTCCACTGTACGTTTCTCTTTGAATAATACAATAGTGTGCGATGTACGCAACACCGAGTTCGAGCACATCCTGACCTATCAAACTAGCCGATTAAAAAGCATTTAAGAATAGTATTAACCAAATTTGAAGTTCATATATGCCATATAATTTTAAAATTCATATATTGTGTTTCCTAGACATAATATATGGTCAAATTCAATTTTATGAGATAAAATAAGTATTTTTCATAAAATGAAATTTTACCACCTTTTATTGGAGAACCCTTTTTAAATAAAATATTTGACACATTTATATATTAAATTATATGAAATTAATTTATTCATTAGAATCGGGACCAAAAAATTTACTTTGGATAAATTTTTGGTACTATTCTGAAAACTTTCATATTTTGATGAATAGAAAAAAATACTAAATTTTAATTAATTTTTTTTTAAATCGAAATAATTTAATGGGATAATTTAAATATTTGAGTGGTTTTAAAGTATCATTAGACTATATATTTATCATTTAAAATTATATAGCTCATTGGAGTTAATTTTACATTTTAAATGTACATAAACACATGCCAATCTATGGATAGTTTTTAGTTCTTTAAAACCCGCTTTTTGGTTTCAACAACATGAATTAATTTTAAATTATTTTATGAACATTCAGTGTTTTGAATTTGAAAAAATGGATTCCATATTTGGAATCAGATAGTCTAATTTTTTTTAATATGTAGCTTTTATTATACATTATGAATGGTTACATTAATAAATATTTTATTTACAATGGTTAAAGGGTAAATCTGGTAAATAAAATTAAAAACTATTGTTATAATAATTTTAAATTACCCTAACACGTGTGCTAACCCTATAGGATAATATATGGACGACCATTGGAATCCTGGGGTCGACTTTGGGACCCCATGGAGCCACTTGGGAGTGATAATGACATTTTATATTAATTAATTTAATGTAAAGACAAAAATAACAAAAGTGTTTATCTTTTAGGAAAACAGTTTTTATATGGGGTTATATAATTTATATCTTAGACTATAAATATAAATTTGAAATCTAAGAGTATTTACATCATCTTGATACTTTATTTGTAATTTTTAGACATAAACTAAATATATTTATTTATGACATAATAATGAAGGAGTATTTTCTTTATTAATGAAAAAAATCAAATAAATGATATTATAAATATTAAAATAAATATAATTTGAGAGTTTTGATGATAGACACGAATTTTCTAGGTGAATTTGACATATTTAGTTAAATTTAATGTATTTTTCAAAGAAATCAAGTTTTTTTACTTTCATAAAAACCAAATACTAAATAGTGTCAAAATTGACATAAATGAGTTTTAAAAACAATATTGTATTATTAAATTATATAATAGTCTCAAAAATTTAAGATTCATCCAAATGAATTATATAATTATAGATATGTAATTAATGAACCACTTGAGGTTCTTTTGGAATATTATTTTATGTTCATTAACCAAATAATATAATAATACAAGTGGACATGGTAAATGTTATACTATTTAACCAAGAGTTAAATCTAAAAGATACGGTTAATATGGTAGCTTAAACATGTCTAAAACCTATTGTTCGAGATGTGTTCAACCCATATCCACCTATGTCTAGATATAAATTCATTTTAGTAGTTAGAAACTGAAAACTTTTTAATAATAAAATAATTATTTCAATATTTTCCTAAAGTAACCCTCACCTCTCTTATAAAAGGGTACTCCCCCTTCTTATAATTTCAAATCTCCAAAGCCATTAGGATCAAACAAACCCTAACCGATTATACGCCCAAATACACCCACTTCTAACTAGTGGCCTTAATTTGATTAAAAAGCCAACCTATTGAGCCCGTTTGTTTTATTCAAAAGGAAGAACCTGAAGAAGAGTTCATTATTTCATCACCTCTTTCAAAGTTCTTTTCTTCTTCTAATTCATATTTCACTGTTGTTTCAATAAAAAAATAACTCCAGTGACATATATATTATGATATGTTATTATAAATATGGTACAACCATACTCCTTATTCTATTAATAATATTAATGTCAAAGCCACCATGCATGCGTATGTACAGCTTACCATCTCCACGTCGTGGTGTAATTTGTTATTCCAAAATATGTTATTTGGATGGATATAATGAAAAGTATTATGTTTAAAAATAATGAAATTAATATGACAATATTTATGTACAATTAATATACCATCCAATTCTATACCATTTTATCATTGAGGAAAGGATATCGTCACTCGGGCGTACGAATGACTTACTGTCTCCACGACGCGATGAGATTCGTTTCCACTTTCACAATTCAACGATGATTATAAAAATATATTATTAATAAGTATATAATATATTACAAAAAAAATTATACTGGATATATATATATATAGACACACAGACACACACACATATCTCATTCACTTCCTTCCATTCAATACGATATGAAAACAAAAACAGCGGTTATGCGTACGTAAAACGTACCATCTCCATAAACAGGGTTTTCCATTTCATATATTTATCTATTATACATATTTAAATTCTGAATATATATGATAAATAAATAATATTTTATATTTTGGAAGATATTAAATCATTATATAAGTGATAGAATTAAGAATAACATTTTAAAACACATACGATAAAGAAAGTGATTGTTACCCAAACTATCATTTTAACATGGAAATTATTGTTTAATAAGAAATATAAAGTCCTAAAGGAATCAAATATGATTTCATAAATATAAATATGGTTATGGTGTAATTTAATAACATACTATTGTCATTATATAGGAGGTTAAACGTACCCTTGACCCAAGAAAAGTACAAGGTAAGGGTTAATTCCTTAATCTCATTTTTATCCGAGATTGATTATGTGTAAGTATTTACTGGGAAATTTTTTTCTTCCATATCCATGTTTCATAAATATATTCTCAAAATGAATATTTTAAGGTTTTTTTGGAAGAGACACTTTAGCATTATTATCATTTTAAATGTTTTAATGATTTATTTTTCTAAATCTTATTAATTAATTTCCATGTTTTAAAAATGATTTTATGGATTTATTTATATGGGAATGATTGTTTTAAAATGTTAATTTATTTAAAATGTTTAAAAGTGGTATGGGACACTATTATTCAAAAATCTATTTTAAATGACTTCCTTTATAAATGCGTGACTTTTAGATGATTTCAAAGAAGGGATATTTCTCTCAAAGAGTTTTACTGATCATTTTCAACTATGTCAACATCCTTTACTGGATATTATTATTGATTGAGGTTGATTTATTATAATATTCCATATTATAATGAATGAGTTATGATATGTTTGACTGTTGATGTGAAATTTTATACCATTCATGTTTTATGGTTAAATTATTGACATTTCATATGCTAGATTTAATACAAATGTTTATGTTATGTTTCAATATTTTCATATGAGGAATGCATTGGACTTAGTAAGTGATGGGTTGAGCCCAAAATATATCCTCAATTAATAGGTAGTTATCATGAGACAAATTAATGTCTTGGCTTAAGGCCTTGAAGAAATTTGTATTTGTAGTCTTGGAATGAGACCCTGACTATGTGGTTACGATGTCCATAATTATGCGTTTCATCATTATGAAATTATCAATTGATATTACATGTGATTATTAAACTTGTAGAATATACATGTGAATATGTAAATGGAATTATTTTATTTATATTTTCCATATTATGATTAAGTTTATGTTTAAAAGGCTTGTGTTTTAGTCTTGTAATTTTTCTTAAATGTTTATGCTTATTTATGAGAGTTTCAGCAATATTTTTATCCTTACTGAGCATCTGAGCTCACCCCTTTCTTATGTTTTATTTTTCTCAGGATGCGAAGAAGTGTGTTATGATTGATATGAAGGGTTAAGCTAAAAGAATTAATAGCATTCTCAAAGGATTATTTATACCATGTTTTATGTTTGAAACTGTAATGTAAAGTTCATATATGTAATCTATTTTACAATACTTTTAATCTGATCGGTATTTTGGGACATTATTCCTTGTAATCATGACAATGTATTAAAGTAATTCACAGACTCTGGGTAACTGGGGTCGGGGCATCACAGTATATATCATAAGAAGTTTACAAATGACCTAGAAAATAGATTTAGATAATCTCTGATTAGTGAACATTACACTAGGATAATCTTTGAGGATTACTATAGATGTACATTCTAGAATTTTGGTAATTTATATATTTTGTGAGTGTTCCATACAATGCATCCCATTCTGGATACGAGAAGGTAGTGGAGGCTCTGGCATAGATGTACATATGAGTGAAACCGTCAACAAGGAGTTTCGGGCATGACCCGAGGTTTCTTGGTACATGAAAACCGTCCTTGATGCACAATAGGTAATGATACTCCCTGGGGATATGCTATGTATAATTAAAATATTATTTACAAACCATTATGAATGATTTACGAGTAAATATGTCATCAAAGAAACCATTTTCATGATTATGAGACCAGATGTGGGAAAATATGCAATTATTCTTGATAATTTTTGTAGTTTGTGGATTATATATTATGATATGATCTAACCTTGTGTAGTTAATCATTTAGAAATGGAACCCAGTAGATGGAATGAAAACTCTATCAATACGCATTATCCAGAGAGTAATAAGGATCATATCTTTCAAGGTCTTAAGACAAAATTTAGATGGGAAATATTCTCCCACATATTATCATCTTATTATGAAATAGTATCATGTGTTAATAAGAAAAATAAATATTTCTTTGAGACCTACTGTTTTGAAGGGAAGCTAGAGAAGAAAAGGATGGTAGAGACAAATATAGAAAAAGGGAAGAAGGGAAATAAGGATTTTCCCATATGTGATAACTTTGGAAAGAATCACCCTCAGAAGTGATTGAAAGGAATGTGAGTTCGTTATAAGTTTTGAGAAAAAGGACACCATGTTTGTGATTTGAAGGGTAAGAAAAGGGTTTCAAATGTATAATAATTTATTATCAAGGAGTTGGGACACTATGAGAATCAATGTACCAATCATCAGAGTATACCCTAAATGATACTATTTGATAAAAATCAAGTTATGATACTACAATAGATAAAGAGGAATGATTAGTGTTCTTTAGTTGTTATTAATGAATTGTTTATTTTGAGTATTGTATTAATGATGTTCATGTTAAAATAATTATAATGTATATTAGGATTTTACTGCAGTATGTTTTCATCAAGGATTTTAGATTTTATGGTACTAATTATAGTTACATAGTTTCAAGAATTTTTTTTGGAAAATATATGTTTGAGAGAAAGATAAACCATAATGTGGTCCTAATAATGATGTAGTGATTTTGGAATAAGAGACAATTACGTTGTATAATGTATATTATGTATTATTGATATCCTTGGAACCGATTAATGGTATGTTTATTCCATCATTGATAGAGTTTTCAATTTTTTTGGATTTATGGAGTATATCCAGTATTCTATAAGGAACAAGAGTGAATGAATGTATTCAATATGGTTTTATGTTAATTCATATTGTTACCATGTTTCAATAGAATAAATGATTAAGGTATTCACATGTGGTTATGTGATAAAAGAGATCTTTGTTATCTTTACCTTCCTTATAAATTTTGGACTGTATGTTTGGGCAGAGGTATTTTGGATTATTCTAAATGTTGGAATGGATTAAGTTTAACATTGGATACTTTTGTTTAAGGTTAAAACATTTCTTATGATTATTTTTTGATGGTTGTAAAAAGGGGAAATTGGAGGTTGGGTGATAACTCGTCATGTCCGGCAAGTCCGTGAGACTTGAAGCCGCAACCAAATGGAGAAAAGGGTGCATCACCTACCACTAGCCTACATGATTTCCTAGTTTGTATAATGTAATTTTTTAAATGGTCTAATAGATAAATTATAAATTCTTTTTTCTCAGGACCCTATACAACTAGGATAAATAGACATTTTTGAGTTCTAAGACGAGTTTTTGGTAGAAATTAGTAAAAATATGGAACTCTATTTATCAAGTATTTTTTTTATTATGTGAATGAATTAATTTTTAAACATTAGGGAAAGTATCTTAAAACTCAAAATGTGTTATCCTAATATCTTATGTTTGGTTGGAATGATGATATTTTAAATCATCATCGATTTATGGATTTGAGGCCCTCAATTTTCCATTCAATTGTTTGTGATTGATGAACTCAATCACACTCTATAAATAATTACATTTTCCTCCAATTATAATTTCCATAAATATTCTCCTATTCTAAATCCTAATTTTGTGGTAAATGTTTCATTTCCCTTTTACCTCTTATTAAGACTAAATTTTATTAACCCTATTTCTGATGTGGGTTTCTATAATGGTATTTTCTATTTTTATAACCTTTTATTTTAAAAGAAAAATTTCAATTTGTGAGGATACAATTTATTGAATGAGGGAAGAAGGCAACACCCCATGATTCTATTTTATGTTTCTCTTTGAATCATATAGTAGCGCGCGATGTACACAACACCGAGTTCAAGCTTATCACAACCTATCAAACTAGCTGTTTAAAAAGCAGTTATGAATAGTACTAACAACATATTGAATTTTATATATCCCATATAATTTTAAAGTTCATATATTGTGTTTCCTAGAAATAATTTAAGGAGAAATTCAATTTTAAGAGATAAAAGATGTATTTTTTCTAAAAATGCAATTTTACATCCTTTTAATGGCTAACCCTTTTTAATCCAATATTTTACAATTTTATATATTCAATTTTATGAAATTAAATTCATCATTCGAATCATAACATAAAAATTTATAATGGATAATTTTTTTTCTTTTATGAAAACTTTCATATTTTTGTTGAATTGACAAAAATACTAAATTATAATTAAAATCAACTTTTTTAATCAAAATAATTTGAAGTTATAATTTATAAATTTTAGTTGTTTTAAATTATAATTAGATTATATTTTTAAAATTTAATATAATGTATGTCATTGGATTTAATTTAACATTTAAATTGTACATAAACACATGCCAATCATTTCACAGGTTTTACTTCTTAAAAAACCACTTTTTGGTTTTGACAATGAGAAGTAATTTTAAATTAATTTTTCTAAATTTAGGGTTTTGAATTCGGGTAAATGAATTCCATATTTTGATTAAGAAGGTCAAATTTTTTTAAATAGGTGACTTTTATTTTTAGACATTATGAATAGTTACTTCAGTAAATATTTTATTTACCATGGTTAAAGGGTAAATCCGGTAAATAAGGGTAGAAGAAAATATTATGAAAATATTAAATTAACTAGCACATGTCGTAACACTATTTTATGACATTGTTCTGACCATGGGAATCCTTATGTCAATTTTGGGACCCCATGGAGCTATATGGGAGTGATAATGTCATTTTATATTAATTGATTTAATGTAAATACAAAAATAACAAAAGCGTTTATGTTTTAGTAAAACAATTTTTATAGCAGGTTATCTAATTGATCATTTTGACTATAAATATTCATTTGAAAGCTAAAAATATTTACTAAATCATGATATTTTATATATAATTTTTGGGGAAAAAATAAATATATTTATTTAGGACACAATAATTATGTAGTATTTTCCTTACTAATTAATGAATCAAATTAATGATATTATAAATATTAAAATAATTATAATTTGGGATTTTTGATGCCATCGATGAATTTTATAGTCGCAAATGAATTGTTAGTGTTGATGTAATGAATTTTTTTCTAATTAATCATGTTTTTTTGACATTCAAAAAAACCAAATACTAAATAGTGTCAAAATTTACGTAAATGAGTTTTTTAAACAAATACTATATTATTAAATTATATAATAGTCCTAAAATTATAGGTTTGGTAAAAATGACTTATATAATGATATATATGTAATTAATGAACCAATTTAGGTTCTCTTTACATTTTAATGTATGTTTATTAACTATATAATATAAAATTACAAGGAGATATGGAAAATGTTAAACTATTTAACCAAGAGTTAAATAAAACATATAAGGTTAATATGGTAACCAAAACATGTTTAAAACCTATTAGTTGAGATTATTTCGACCCATAACCACCTAAGTCTCGAAATAAATTCCTTTGGAGACATTAGAACCTAAAAATAATTTTATAATAAAATAATATTTCAAGCTTTTCCTAAATTGATCATCACCTCTCTTATAAATGTGTACTTACCCTTATCATAATTTCACAACTCCAAATCCATTTGGATCAGCCAAATACTAAACAAATATTCTCCAAACTACACTCCCTTTATCTTAGAGTCCTTACATTGATCATAAATCCAACCTAATGATCCCTTTTGTTCCAATCAAAAGGAAGAACCCAAAGAAGAGCTAATTATTTCATCACCTCTTTCAAAGTTCATTTCTTCTTCAAATTCTTCTTTATTTTTTGTTTCCATACTAAAATAATAACTCAAGTAACTTATATATTATTATATGTTATTTTAAATATGTTACAACCATATTCCTTATTTTATCCATCATATGAAAGACAAAGGCACCATGAGTGCGTACATACAGCTTACCGTCTCCACATCATGGTGTAATTTGTTATTAAAAATAATATTATTTGGATGGAAATAATGATGAGTATTATGTATAAAAATAATGAAAATAATATGATATTGTTTCAGTATAATTAATACACTAAATTATTCCATACCATTTCATCATTAAAGAATGGATATCGTTGCTCGTGGGTATGAATGGCTTTTCATCTCCACGACGTGATGAGATTCGTTTCCATGTTCACAATTCAACGATGATTATAAAATAGATATTGTTATTAAGTATATAATATATGACATAAAAATAATTCTGTAAATATATTTATATATATTTATTTATATATGTGTGTGTATTTACATATATCTCATTCACTTACTTCCGTTCAATACGATTAGAAAATGGAAACAACGTTTATGCGTACGCATGACCTACCCTCTCCCTAAATAGTGTTTTCAATTTGATATATCAATTTATTATAAATATTTATATTCTGACTATATATGATACAAAAATAATATTTTATATTCTAGAAGAAATTAAATCATTATATTAGTGATACAATTAACAAAACAAGTTAAAACCCATACGATAAGAAAGGGATTATTACCGGAAATGGTATTTTGACATGGAAGTTTTTATTATTATCATCATCATCAAAGTTACTTTCTATTAAGAAAATAACAAAATCCAGAAAAAAATAAACAAAAAACACAGAAACAAACAACCTATGGGGGTCTGAATTAGTGCAAACCGAGGGCATCCCCTCTAATCAAATTTATCCATTTGGGCTTCAAAGAGGAAAAATCATGAAGCAAGATCAGGTCAGGACCCAAAACATACATAGAATCAAGGTGATCCACCACTTGGTTACCCTCATGCCATACATGAATGATTTTCGTACCATTATAAAGCATACCTTTGCACTTTTTGATAATATAGAATATGGACCAAGTAGGAGGGAAAATATCATTGAGGGCATCATGAAGAATTTTCAAATCTGTTTCAACCTCATCTACATCAAGATCCTTCTGGTGGAAAAGGGTAGTACCTGTAAACATAGCATTGGATTCCGCCTGGAGGGAGGATCCATACCCTAACCGAGAGGAAAATGCCATAAAGACCGAACCCCACTGGTCCCACACCACACCTCCTCCGCGCAGGGCACTCAATGAACATGACCTGTCAGTATTGAGTTTAAGAGCTCCCGAGGGCGGAGACCAGTAGACCCAAGATCCTCTAAAAATAGACGATTGAGCTCCATGGGAGTATGATCCCATCCAGCTGAAAGATGGTGCATCGCGCCCGGAGGTGAAGAGGAAAACCAGATCTGAAAGAATTCATTTCGCCTTGAAGATGATGGATATTCCCGAGGCATGATTCCCTTCGAATTTAAGCTTATTTATGGCTTTCTAGATCTCCCAACAACCAACAGATAAAATCATCACACGAGCCATTCCCTCCAGACCTCTATCTCCCGAACCATGAAACCATCTCTCCAAGAACGGAAGTCCAACCAGAGAAGGAACCCGAAGCCTTATAATATCCCCAAAGCAACAACAGACTGCTTGCGCCCACTCCCCCAAGAAGAAAAGGTGATCTATAGTTTCCTCCTGTGAAGTTGTACAACAAGAGAACCTAGAAACCAGCGAGATTACATAATTTTTAAAGTTATCATCATTGGGAATGGAATGATGCCTAATACTCCATAAAACAAAATTTAATTTTGATGGCACCACTTTGGACCAAAGAATCTCATTCCACCCATCTGTCAGCATCGGGGGGCTCCTAATACCTCGAAAAACCCGAACAGAAAAAGTCCTCGAAGAAGAAGCAGTGAAAACGCAGAGATTAAGAACCCGGGAAACAATGATGAGATCAAATAAATCCTTCTTCTACACATCCAACACTATATTAATAAAGCCCTGGTGCCGGATTACCTCCTGAAAAGAACTGGAAGGAACTCGATAGCCCGGATATCCCCGCACTTTTCCTGCCCAGTTTTGATACCAGAAGGAAATAGTACCGCTTCCTATAATCCATTGTGTGTGGTTACAAAGCTCAGAGGCAAGATTCACCAGATGATTCCATACCATGGAAACCCTTTCTTCCCCTGAGGTCTGGCCATGAAACAAATAACACATCTTTTGGCCCCAGTAGTCTAATCCAAATTTTCCCATGCCAATTTTTCATGCATACAACTGAGAGTATCAACTAGACTCCGCACATTAATACCAAATTCCGTAGCAGGCCTAGCCACATTACTCTAAGAAGACCAATGTTTTTTCCATTCCACTTGAGAATCCCAAATGAAACCAGTCAGAAGCTTTTCCATGCTAGAAATAACACCCTTTGGAGCCACAACCGCCTAAAGATCATGCACTGGAGTCTCCAAAAGAACACTATTAATGAGAGTAATACACCCTTCTAAGGGAAAGTACCTATTTTTCTGGTTATGAATATGGTCTACAATCTTGTTAATAAGGAAGTCGAAATCCCGAATCCAAAGTCTGATAGGGTAAATCGGAGCCCCGAGGTAGTGCAAGGGAAAACATCCTCATTGCATGGAAATATTACCTTGGATATCAGATATTCAACTTAGAGAGCATTTATTTTATATGAAAAAAGAGTTTTTCTCTTTGTTGATAAGTTGACCACTCTAGTGGCAGTACTCCTCCAGAAGCCTATTCAATCCACCAATAGACTTTTCCCATCATTAAGAAACACAAGAGTATCGTCAGCGAACATCAGATGAGAGATAGCCTATGCTCTCATAGGCCTCCAATATGGAAGAATCTCCCTATTATGGATACTTCTGAAAATGAGCCTGCAAAAAACTTCCTAAGTAAGGATGAAGATACTTGCGGACACAGGATCCCCATAGTGGAGGCCGCAAATGGCCGTAAAGAGACCATAAGACTTCCCCAGAAAAGAAACCACCATCCCCGAAGAACTAAAACACCTAAAAAGAAGGTCAATATTCCAAGAATAAAAAACCATATTATTCAACACTGTATTGATGAAACCACACTCCACATGATCGTAAGATTTATTAATATCCAACATGAGAGAAATATTAGATCCCCGTGTTTTATTGTTGATATCCCTTATAAGTTCATGTGCAAGGGCGATTGCCCCTTGGATGGAATGACCCCTCACAAAACCATGTTTCTCCAAAGAAATCCACCGAGGAAGATAAACAGACAATAGATCATTGATCACACTCATAAGGATTTTTTATGGGAAATTTCACATACTCACTGGTCTATAATACTAAATGGAAGAGGGACTCCGGTGCTTTGGAATCAGAACCATAGTCGTAGCACAAGAAACCCTCAGCAGGTTACCACCCCTGAAGAAATCTTGAATCCCTGTAATAATATCCGACTTCACCACCTCCCAAGAGCACCTGTAGAATGATCCCTGGAAGCCATCCAGGCTGGGAGCACTGTGTGGATGGAGATTCATCAAGGCTGAGAAGATTTATTTTCCATTCGGAATAGAACTCATCCTCACATTCTCCTGAGTTGAAACACATTTGGGAATCCCATTAAAGAAACCATTATCACCTCTAGGGCATCCACTATGCATACACACATTAGGAATGACCAACAATTCCTTGAAATAAGAGTAGTAAATACCTCTAACCACATCCCAGTCATCCGTATAAGACCCATCGTCCATCAAAATATTAGGCGTGATAATTATATTTCTTTCTTTGATGCAGGCATGAAAAAAAGAAGTATTTCTATCCTTTTCTCTAAGACATTTAATCCTGGAAGCTTCCCTTGCCTACCTTTCCTGATCTAGAAGAAATTTCACAAGATAATATTTTTTGATAGAGAGCTCCTCAAAGGAAAGTAAAAGGTAAGGGTTAATTCTTCAATCTCATTATTATCAGAGATTGTTTATGTGTAAGTATTTATTGTGACATTTTTATCATACATGTACATGTTTTAAAAAAATGATTTCTTAATGAATATTTTAAGGTTTTTCGGAAGGTACTTTTTAGAAATATCATCATTTTAAATGTTTTAATGATTTATTTTTCTAAATATTTTTAATTAATGTCTATGTTTAAAAAATAATTTTAAGTATTTATTTATATGAAAATGATTCTTTTAAAATGTTAATTACTTTCAAAATATTCTAAGTGATATTGGAATCATTGATTAAAAAATCAATTTTAAATGAATTCCTTTATAAATTCATGACTTTTAAATGATTTCACAAAAGGGATATTTCCCTCAAATAGTTTTATTGATGATTTTCAACTATGTCAATAGAAATTACTGGATATTATTCTTGATTGGGGTTGATTTATTACAATATTTCATATTTTATGGATTGAGTTATGATATTTTAGACTGTGGATGCACAATATTTATACCATTCATGGCTTATGGTTAAATGTTTGACATTTTTTATGCTAGTTTCAATACAAATTATTTTCTTAAGTTTCAAAATTTTCATATGAGGAATGCATTGGACTAAGTATGTGACGGGTTGAGCCCGTTATAGCTACTAAATGAATCAGTAGGTCTCATGAGACAAATTAGTGTCTTGGCATAAGGCCTTGACAATATTTCAATTTGTAGTCTTGGCACGAGGCTTTGACCATGTTGTTATGATGTCCTTCATTATGCATTCCATCATTATGAAATATTATATTGATATTACTTGTGATTATTCAATTAGTAGAATATCGATGTGAATATGTAAATAGAATTATTTTATTTTTATTTTCCACATTATGTTGAAGATCATGTTTAAAAGGCTTCTGTTTTAGTCATATACACTTCCTTAAATTATTATGTTTATTTAAAATAGTTTCTGCTATATTGTTATCCTTATAGAGCATCTGATCTCACCCCTTTCTTATGTTTTATTTTTCACAGGATACAAAAAGTGTATTATGATTGATATGTAGCGTTAAGATAGGGGAATAATGGAATTATCAAAAGATTATTTATGATATGTTTTATGTTATAAATTTTAATGTAAAGTTAATATATGTAATCTATTTTTCAAGACTGATAAACTGATCCGTCTTTTGGAACACGATTCCTTGTAATCATGACAATGTATTAAAATAATGCATTGACTCTATGTAACTGGGGTCTAGGCGTTACACCATAGATTGGTGGCACAATAACCCAAGACCAAAGATCTTACACCACAGCGACACTATAGATGTGCGATGGTGAAGTTGTGGTGCAACTCGGCCAAGGCAAAGACATACAATGATGCAAAGAGGTTCTCGGAGTAACAGGTCCAGTTTTTCCAGGAGGCCTACTGGCATAGCGGCTGGCGATGAAAAAAGGATGTGGCCTAGAAGGGCCAGTAAAGGTGGAGTGTGAGGCAGATGATGGGCCTTCGGTGGGGAGGCCAGTAATTGAGGTATTACATGGTCTATGAAGGAGAGTGTGGGAGGATGAAATAAGAGTAGTATCATGAGTGACATTTGGGGACGAAGTAAAGGGGGGAAACGTATGTGACTAGGGGAATGTGTGGAGCCCGCAACAGTGTAGATCATTATGGATCTAATAGATGTGGTGGTTTCCTGCGTTGAACATGGCAACACCATATAAACCTGGAGAATGTGGTTGCGTCGGCCGTATGTGGGATATGGGGGTCATACCACACATGTAGGTCATGCTGGATGAACTGGGCCACACTAGTGGCCCAACAAGTTGGGTCCAATGGTCCGAGGGACCAGCAGGCTGGGTCGATTAGGTTCAGGCCAAGCCTTTTCATGTTAGACCTAGACTAGACCAGAGTCAGACTTTTTCACTACAATGGACATAACATTCAAACATAAGGTCGAATTGACACGCCATCTATGTAATTGAGATACTTGTGATGATGAGGTCCTTTGGAGATGGCTTCGTGGGATTTTATCTTCGACCAGTATAGGTGGACATTTTCTCTATGTATTTTCCTCGAGGGCTCAGTAAGATATTATTTCTACATCTCTAGATAGTAGTCCAATATAGAGGTCGAGTCCTAGATAGAGTTATGGTATCACTTATAAGGACTGGATCGATCCTCTATCACCCCTGACCGTATTTTTTGGTAACTTATGTGACCTACGAGAAGTGGGCATCAATCTTCCCTCAATTGGACTGTATAGATATAATTGACAGTATATTTTGTGAATGATCCCCTATGTTATGAGAAACATTGGAAAGGTTGTTGGTATTCTCTTAGAAGGATCCCCTAAATTGTGGGATAATACAGATTGGGTTGTTTGTATTCTTTGGGAAGGATTCCCTCTCTATATATTATGGTATTTGACCAGTGTATTTCTTCATGGGTGGGGGCCAAATTAGCGAGACATATTTGTGAGAGTCTCTGAAGATATATTTTCCATTGGTGTGAGTTATCCTAGAACGAGTGATCCTAGAGAAGAATATGATGGTGGTGATTGGTTGTCACATACCACTACACATTTAGGGTTGTTATGGGTATCCTTGGATATCCTTAATATAATTGTTATGGATATATAATTGTATAGATCATAATATATTATTACCTTATAGTATTTCCAATGTGGATTTTCCATTGTGGTTTCAGGGTGTCATAATAAGTATTGTTTTACTCACCCCTGCGTAGAATTTTCCATAATGTGTCATGTCTTGTGTAGATAATTGATGATTTGATAGAGTTATAGGTGGACCTGGACCATGTGGTGCTTATAGAGATCCGATAGACGTGGTTTACTGCTATGGCTTTAGACCACTATCTTACAACTACCCTTTAGGTAGAGTTTTATGCGGATGAGTTTCAAAAATGTGTTCATTCACTATTACAAAAAATTTCTTTTGCTGGGATTGTATTATGGCCATGTTTACTTTCTAGTTTCATACATTCATACTCTATGGCTGGGATCTTAGTGCATTCATGCATTGTTTACTTTGTGTTTATACATTTCCTCATTTTTGGGTTGGATATATGTCCGTGTGAACATGTACTTAGAAAATGTCTTGTATTTATGAGATATGCATACTCGGTGCAAGTTTCCCACCCCTGGCCTATCAAATGCGGGTTTGGGGTAGTTACGACACATGCCACTCTGGGATGGGTCATGATAGAGTGGTATCCGAGGATCATACCTAACATTTATAAGAAGCAACTTCTTTGACATATTTGATAGAAAAGGTATAACCTTTCATGTGGATGAAGAAGTCCCATGAGTTCTTTCATCTATTTAGGCAGGGATTGATGATAAATCTTATCTTTAGATATCCAGAGGAGGGTGTTGTGTATGTTGTGTTTTGTGATTAATTAGGAACCGAGATTTGGTGTGTCCCAATGCAGGGGAATGTGGTGATTGCCTATTGTTCATGATAGTTTAGACCAAATGAGAAGGTCTATATAAACCATGATATTGAGATAGCAGTGATAGTATTCACATTGAAGATGTGGAAACACTATCTTATTAATGAATTGTTTATAATTTACTGTGAAAATAATTGTCTTAAGTATTTCTTCTATGAGAAGGATCTGAAATTGAGACAAAGGTGATGGTTGGAGTTCATCCATGACCATTAATTTGAGATATTATATACTTCTGGGAAGGGGAACATGGTGGAAGATGATATCATCATGAGATAAAATTCATAGCTACTAAATAAGGAATCTGAGTAGTTGGCCATGTTGTAGATATACGTTGTGCATGGAGATGGAGCAGCTTACCTTCAGTCGATTGTAGTCATTCATCCAATCTTATAGCGAGTCTGGGAGGAAAAACTCAGTAATAATGACTATGAGACACATCCTCATATTTCCATAGGGAATTCCTTCGATGTATATTCAACATTTGTGGAGAAAATTTTTCTTTTTAGAGGACACATAGTGTTATTAGTGGCGTTAGAGGAGGAGGTTTTATGGGAGTTCCATACGTGCCATTTGGCGATACATATTGGTGGGGTGAAGATATATCGGGACCTTTGACATCAGTTCTGGTGTCCGGGAATGAATAAGTGTGTTGCAAATTGTTTCTCTCGATTCCTCACTTGTAAATAATTGGAGGCTGTGCACCAGGTTCCAACTGGTTTTACTCATCACCGCAACATGAAAGAATAGAATTGGGATGGTATATCGATAGAATTAATTAATATTTTACCTCATTTTTCTAGGGCACACAATACCATCTAAGTGATCATTGACCGACTCATCATGTTTCCCCCTTCCAAGCATTTCTCCTGTAGTGTTCAGTTGAGATATTGGGATTCCTCTATGACCAAGAGATTGTTTGAATACAAGGAGTCCCTTTGATGATAGTTTCATATCATGATTCTATTTTTTCATGTTGGTTGTGTAAGGGATTGTGGTTGTGTTTGGGACTCAACTGTTCTTGAGTACAATATTTCACCCACCGAGAGATGTCTAGAATGAGTGGAAAATTCAGGTTCTGCAGGGCATGCTACGGGCTTGCATGTTAAAGTATAGGTTGGATTTGGGAGGATTCTTCGGGGGTCATATATTACTTGAGTGTGTGTTCAGTGGTGGAATAAGAATATCTAGGAGAGTATATGGGAGTAAGAGGCTCATATTTGAGTTCAACATCCTCATATGTTTGGGTATCCATAGGTTTGGATATCAATGATGTAAATACCTGAGGTGGGGCGAATGTAAGGAAATGGATTTTCCCAAAAAAATTAGATATTATTCAGGAAAATTTTATGACTAGGAACTGAGACAGAGTGCTCTTTCAAGACCTAGTGTGCTCGGAATAGTTCGCTGAAAAATGTTATGTTTTTAATAGCATGCATGTGTGGTTTTCATAAAAAAGTTTAATTATTCTTATATGGATCCATAGATCAGAAGTACGAGGGATCCATTGTTTTTAGAGAAGCAGTATTACCTTAGGTGATCCATAACATCGGCCAGTGGGGGCCGATTGTTAAAGATAGTTACTGTATGTAATCATAAATAAAATAATTAAATAAAATGTATTTTATTTTCAAATCTTAATAACTCATGAATGAAGACTCAGATTGGAAATCTGAGATTATAGTTGATTTTGTAATGTGGTTTTTCCCCTAGGAATGACTTAAAGTTAGGAAGTGAAATCCTTCAGTGGAAAAACAAAAAAATGATGTAATTTTAATCAAATTATTTAACAATAATTTTTTTTCACATTGATGATTAACGATAAAATAATCATTATAAAAAATCCTAGGGTTATCCACATCCACTGTGAATGAAGGAGAACCTCTAGGGAGATCTTGGAGGATTTCCCTTGGAGAATGACCATCAGATCATGGATATATGATCGACATGAGATGTACTCAAAGTATATTTCGAATGAACCCAGCATAAATATATTCTTCATCAGCATTTGAACCCAATGATGCATGGATTTGGTTTTATGTTATTTCTTTCCCCATTATTAAACCTAATGATGAATAAAGGTCAACCAAGGAACATGTTGACCCGCGGTTCGATCGTTCTTATGGGATGTGCTTGATTAGTAGGGATTTAATGGGAGATGAATCTATGTGATTAGTTGTTCTTCATTCTTACTTATGTCAAAAAATAATTGAGGTCTACATGAACAAAGGCCAAGATCCGTTCTTTGGGCATTCATGTCCATTTATTATCTCCCCCCATATCTCACGTTCTTCGTATGTTCTTCACTTTCATGGAATTATTTTTATTTTAATGATTGGATGATTTTTGCGCTTCTGATTCTGGGCGAAACAATTTGAGACTGATGATCCAACGACACAAAAACACCATAGGGGTGCGAAAGATAATGTGTTGTGCTACTCAGCTAAGGAAGGGGCTTACAATGGTGCAAGGTTATGGCACATGGTGGTGACTAGTGTAGTGGCTCGGGTCAATTAAAGGGGGTTTCAAGCGGGCCAGTTGATAGTGAAGGCATGAAGTGGCCCGATGGGGCTGGTTCAGGTGGAGTACGAGGTGAATGATATGCTTCCTGCAGGGCGGCTGGCAGCAGAGGCAGAATGTGGTCCAGGTGGGACCGTGTGGGAGCCCGTTGGCATTTTTCAGGTATGTGGTGAAGGGGGGAATGTATGCTGATGGGGTTATGTGTGTAACACCCTGAGATTTTATGAAAAATATTCTTTTAATTTGATTGATGTCTTGTGTTGTAATATACAACAAGATTTCCTTGCGCTATACACAACATTGTATGAGCTTGTAGTATACACAACACTATTCTTGGATCATGTTACACACAATTTTGATAGTAGTTATTCTACAAAACATTGAGTGTATATATATATATATATTCAATGTATAAATGAAATATGGTTTGACTCTGTTATACAAAACAGTAGAGGAGTCCTTCACAACACGGAACCCTGACTTGGCTTGCATTACACGCAATCGCGACCTTCCTCGATAGCGTGTGTTGTACGCAATACCAGGTTTCACTAAACAACGATATATTGTTATAATATTATTATGGAATTTCCTCTATGAATAGTATTTACTACATTTTTAATTTTATAACATTATTATTCATATTACACATTTTCTAGAATATGGTACGAGAACAAAATACTTTTTTCGTGTAAAATATATATTTTTAAAAAATTGCTGTTTTCCCGCCTTTTGATGACGCACCCACCTTAAATCTTATTTTTTACATGTCTATAAGTTCAATCTGACAAAATAAAATTCTTCTTTGGAATCAGGATATAAAAATTTAATTTGGATAAAATTTTCATATTATTATGATAACTTTCATATTTTAATGAATAGTAAAAACACGCTATATTTTAATTAAAAACAAATTTTTTCATCGCAATAATTTATATGGTCAGATTATATTTTTAATTGGGTTGAAAGTTTAATTATAATATATTTTTACCATTTAATCCTATGTTGTTCATTGGAATTAATTTCACTTTGAAATTGGATATAAACAAGTATCAATCTTTTGATTGTTTTTGTTTCTTAAAAATCGCTATTTGTTTTGATAACGGGAATTAAATTAATTAATGCCAATTATATGTTATGAATTTGAAAAAATAGACATCAATTTTGAATTCAGAATATCAAATAATGCTTACGATGAATTTTTTGTATTTTTTTGAAAAACTTCAATTTTCGATGAATAGTGAAACCACTTAGTGGTAGTTAAAAAAACTGAATTTTTTTAATTTAAATTAAATTTTACCACTTATGTGAATTGAATTTCAAAAATCCGAGAGACACGGTTAATATTAAGGACTAAAATGTGGTTCAATGAGATGAAAATAATTTTTGGTGATAGTAAATATTTACTTTTATTTACCATGGTTAAAAGTAAATAGGATAATTAAGGGTAAAAATGATATTATTAATACCCTAACACATGTCCTAATTCTATTTCATAAGTTTAATTAGACCAAAGAAAACCTTAGAAACAAAATATGACCATTTAGGCCCACCTGGAATAGATTAGGACATTTATTATTAATTTATTTAAAGAATGGTTAAAATAGTTAAAATCAAAGTTTGATAAGTAAATCATTTTTAATATAGGGTTATACATTCGATAAATTCAACTATAAATATTAATTAGAAATATAAATCTATTTCCTACATAATGGTATTTTATTTATAATTTTTATACATTAAATAATCTAATTTATTTATGGCACAAAGATGATGTAGTAATTATCTTATTAATGAAATATTTACATAATTGATGTTATAAATACCCAAATAAAGGTAATGTGAAACTTTTTATGAATTTAAATAATTTTCTAGGTTAATATGACATGTTATTTTTGATTTAATTAACTTTTTTAGAACTAATCATCTGTTATGATTTTCACAAAAAATAAATTACCAAATAGTGTCAAAATTGACAAAAAATAGTTTTTAAAACAAATATTATATTATTAATTGTTATTTTATTCCTAAAAATCTAAGGATTGGAAAAATGACTTACATAAGGTTATATATATTAATAATAAACATCTTGGGGTTCTTTTGTCTTGTTATAGTAAGTTTATTAACCTTATAGTATAAGAAAACAAGAAGACACGGTAAAAATAAAATTATTTAACTTAAGATTAAATCTAAATTATAAGGTTAAAATATAAAAATAAACTTGTATAAATTATATTGGATGAGAATATTTCGACCCATCCCCACATTATATGCGAAATAAATCAATTTGGAGCTATTAAAAACCAAATATGACTTTATAATAAAATAAAATTTTTGGTTTTTCCAAAGGTGCCCCTCTCCTCCCTTATAAAAGGGCACCTCGTCCCTCTCTTCCTCACACAACTTTGAGCCTTCATGATTGGAAAACCCTTGAAAAATTCTTTTCTCCACTTCCATATAAACATCCTATAGGTTTTGGTCTTCTTCAATGACCAATTTTAGTACCTTAAAAGGAGGTCTCAAAGAGGCGCTTCAAAGAAGAGGTAATGTCCGTTACCGATTCTTTCAACTTTATTTCTTCTTACACTTCTTCTTATTTAATTGTTTCATTATGAAGTAATAAAATCAGTATCACTAATATACTGATATTTTATTATAATTATTAAATAACAATATTTCACCAACTATCCAACCTACGGAAAATGAAATCACCGCGCGTGCGTACGTATGGAATATCGTTTCCACGCCATGGTGAAATCTGTTTTTCCACCAACACCTTACATGGATGGGTATAATGGTGTAAAGAATAACTATATATGGTTATTATAACATCATAATGATTCTGATATATTATACCATCCACTACAATTCTATTAAATAATTATGGGAATGATATCATCGCTAATGCGTACGTACGGACTACCGTCTCCACGACGCGATAAGATTAATTCTTCATGTTAACCGTACATGAATGATCATAAATCTTATATAATGAATAATAATGAAATATATTAAATAATAATTCTAATATATTTATTTATATATATATATATATGTATGTCATCTATTTAGTTTCATTCAATTGAATAAGGAAACTAAAACAACGTTCATGCGTACGTACGGCCTATAGTCTCCATGAATGGTGTATTTCATTCCTTTTATCGATCTATAATATATATTTGCATATGATGAATATATATTATATGTAAATCATGTTTTAAATTCTGGAATTAAGTAAATCAGGATATAAGTAATAATATCAAGAACAACAAGTCCAAAAACGTACGATAAATAAAACGATTCAACCCAAAACGCTGCTTTAACATAAAACTTACAAAAGAACGGGTAATATAAAGACATAAGTGACCCATATATGATATAAAAACAATGAATATGATTCTATAATAAGTCAATGACATTATTTAAATCATTATACAGGAGGTTCAGAAATGTACGAAGCATATCATACCTAAGGTAAGGGATAACTTTTCCAATCTCGTTCTTATCCGAGATTGTTTATTCGTAAGTATTTACTGGGGGTATTGTTCTCATCCATGTCAATGTTTCTTAAAAATGTTTTTATGTATGTTTAATCTCCTTTTTACCAATTTTTTACTTTTACTACATGGTATATATGGAATCTTTCCTTTACGAGGTACTTTTTGACTTTTCCGGCAAAAGTACGAGAAGAATGTTTTTTAACTTATATGGCACGAACAGATTTTTACGGTTTTATAAAGCCATATTTTCAGGAAGCTTCCTCCAAAAGATTTCATGACTATTTTCAAAAAATTATTTTCTTTAAAAGTATCATGACATTTTTTGAAAAGAAAATTATTTTGAAGAAGAAAGGATATTTTCCTCAAGAATTCATTTCAAGTGTTTTATCAAAAGCATTTTCCATCTAAAATGACATTATTTCATATGTGTATGTTTCAAGTATAATGTCTCTATGATTTACATGGTTTCAATTTTATTATTATGAAATGATATCCATTTCTTTTATATGGATTATGTAATGATGGGATGATGTTTATGACACCCATTTTATTCGTTGGGTTATTATGAATGATGTATGTTTATTTTATGGCACAAGTAAGAATGATTTCATTATGAGATGGGTGAGATCTATATCTCCCTCCAATGAATTGGGAAAAGATTTATATCTCATGAGATAGACATGGATGGAATGGTAAGTTAATTCGGTTCAGTGTTACAGGACTGAAACGAGGAGTGAACTCGATTCAGAAAAGGACTTTGTCCACTAAGATGGTCTTGGAAGCAATGCCTTGGCTACAATGGAAATCATAACTTGTGCTTAATGATTGCCACAATTACATGTTTTATTCCCATGCTATTTTATCATGATTGATATTCCCTTATGATATATGCCTTAAGTACTTCCAAGATTCATGTATTTTCTCAAGATTCTAATGTTTAGATTTTATGTTCAAGTTTTTGAATTCAAATGTTTATGGATTGTTTTTTGTTCTCTATGTTTACTCTTACGGGGCATTTGAGCTCACCCATTTTATGTTTTCTTTTCCCCAGGATATAAATAAAGGTTTTAGGTAAGAAAAAAAAGGAAGATCATTATTGGGAGATGTTGAAGATCATTCACCACGATTAGAAGATTTTATTCCAAGTTTCCAAAGACACTAAACTATTATGGTCCTTGTGTGTCTGTTTTTGTTATGTACTAAGTATTCTGAAAAAGTAATGTAATGTCCGTTTACGTCAAGCTTTGAGTCTGTACAGTTGGTATCAGTGGAAAGGTTTAGTCAACCTTTGGAAACCAGGATGCGAGAACTTTTGTGATATCCCTAGAGATATTTCTAAGGTATGTCTAGGGATGTCCCTAAGGATAAGTATTAGTATAGGTTATAGTCCTAGAATTATGGTAATGATCTTAGAATTAAACATAAGATGTTAGATATTGATGTTACTCCATCTTTATTATGTTGTTTTACCTATCAAGATTTTTTCCTCTCACACTATTCTTTTTGGGTTTTAGATGATGGATGGAACCCGAAGGAACCGTGTTGATCAATGAAATGGAAAATGCAATGCTTGTCCTTCTGAACAAACAAATGTTATGGGAGATGGAGTGTAAAATCTTATTACTATACTTATACAAGATATGAATCATTCTGGACTTCCAAATGAGCAGAGAGGAGAACAATATTCTATTGAGTCCTTCATGAGGCAACGTCCACCTTCTTTCAGTGGGTCTTCTGATCCACTTGTTGCTGAACAATGGATCAGTACCACTGAAAAGATATTTTCATTTCTTCAATGTTCTGAACATGATAAAGTCATTTTAGCAGTATATCGTTTGGATGATGAAGGTGATCAATGGTGTAATCTTATCAAGAATACGAGGCCAAGAGATGAAATTGAGTCTATGGAATGAGACGAGTTTAAGAACTTATTTTTCAATAAGTACTTCCCTAGTATTCTTCAAATAAAGATGGAGAAGGAGTTTCTTAAACTAAAGCAAAAGGACGATGAATCTGTTGGTATATACAAAGATAATTTTACAAGGATTGCAAGGTATGCATCTGGCTTTATCATCCAACCTGAAAGTAAATTTGATCGATTCTTCAGTGTCTTAAAACCAAATCTTCGTAGGGCATTAGCTATAAGAGACTTCAGTAGATATGAAGAAATTGTGCATTGTGCTATCAAGGTAGAAATGGAATTTGGTGTTACTTATCCATCTCATGGTTTTGACAGGAAACAAAAGATGGAGTTCAAGGAGAAATCTTAGAATAATGGTGAAAAGAAGATGAATGTTTTCTTATTCTCAATGTGTGGAAAGAAGCATGGTGGAAATTGTCTTAAAGGGACTAGAAAATGTTTTAAGTGTGGAAAAGAAGGTCATCGAGCAGATGAGTGTCGAAGTAATGGAAAAAGGTTTGCTAATGATGTGAACAAAGAAAAGACTGCAGAGAACGCACCACCAACACTTCAATGCTTCAAGTGTAAGGAAATGGGGCATTATGCTAATAAATTCCCTAATCCAAGGGTTAGTGATGATCGACATGAGCAACCACTTTCGGAAAAGGACAAAGGGAAGTCACATGCAATCACTATTTCCGATGTTGAATATGACAACGATGTGGTGGAATGATTAAGTGTTTATGTAATGGGATTCCAAAATAATGTTGTATATAGTATCGTGGAATATTGGAATATTTATGTATTGGTTTATTGTGGTTTTCAATAATTTTATGGTACCAGTAACCATGGAAAGTGATTGATATATTTTTGGAAAAAAGATGATATGCGAATAATGAAGGGATAAGGAGAAAATGAAATGTTTGACAGTATTCATGATCTCATGACTGATATAAGGAAATAGTTATATCATGGTTTGAGAATATAGAATTTTGGGGTTTTGGTATGTGCAAAGAGTTAACTTTTGACAGCATTCATGCTTTCACTAAGATTCAATGGGTATTCATTTTTCAAGAGAATACATGATTAAGGACTTCGAATGTTTGGAATGTGACCAAAAAGACACATCTTATGATATATGGGGATCAACGTTGGTATTAACATGCTTGTTATATAAAATCTCTGGTAATAGTTTTCACTATAATATGAGAGTGGACTGCAGTATTATAGATAATCATAAAGATTGAAATGGATTATGTTGAACATAAGTTAGTATTGTTTAAGGATAGATATTTTTTTGATATTATTGATGGGATGTTATAGTAATGTAGTTTTAGAAAAAGGACAACCTGCAAGATGGGCGACAACCCATCGCGTCGGACAGGGTTGTGGGAATCGAACCCACAACCAAAGTGCGACTGGCCTTTATCGCCTACCACTGCCCTACAGGAAGCCCCTGTTTAGTAGAAACTAGTTTTATTATATTAAGAAGTATGATATATGAAGTATAAGTCCATTTTAGGAACCATATATGATTAATCTCACTATATATGGACTTATGTATTTTTGATAACTTTTATAACCTTTTGTTTGAGAAAGATGGAATGACCCATCATTCTATCACATGATATACTAACACTTCACGAATGAAAAATTCAACATCATTTCTTTATGAGATGAAGTGGAAATTGTCCAAAGAACGACCAACTGTGAGATTGTACAAAAATCACGAAAGTATTTCTTCTAATTTTAATTTCATCAACTTTAGGGAAATGATCTTGAAAATCAAAAATGTTGCCCTAGTGCCCTTATATCCGATGAATTATATGGTGCCTTAGATCATCACAAATCTATGCCTTTGTGATTGATGGATTTTTCATAGCCATGTTCTCTATCACTTTCCATCAGAACATGATGGTTAGATTTTTCTTCCATGTCCATATTTTCACCTATGTTCTACTATATAGAAACCCAGTGATGAGTTTCTTTGGGTAATTGTTACATTTCATAATTTAGTTTTTAAAGTTAAGTTTTAGTATTCCTTTTCACGATGTGGGTTTCTATAAATAGTAAACGATTTATAACCCTGACGAATTTCGAGGGAAAAATTCATGTTAAGGGGGGTAGAATGTAACACCCCTAGATTTTATGAAAAATATTCATTTAATTTCATTGATTTCTTGTGTAGTAATCTACAACAAGATTTCCTTGTGCTATACTCAACACCGTATAAGCTTGTAGTATACACAACACCATTCTTGGATCATGTTACACACAATTTTGATAGTAGTTATTCTACAAAACATTTAGTGTATATATAAATACTCAATGTAATAATGAAATATGGTTTGATTCTGTTATACGAAACAACGGAGGAGTCTTTCACAACACGCAACCCTGACTTGGCTTGCATTACACGCAATCACGACCTTCCTCGATAGCGTGTGTTGTACGCAATACTAGGTTTTACTAAACAATGATATATTGTTATAATATTATTATGGACTAGCCATTATGAATGTTATTAACTACATTTTTAATTTTATAACTTTATTATTCATCTTACACATTTTCTAGAATATGGTATGAGAACAAAATAAATTATTTGTGTAAAATATGTATTTTTCAAAAATTGCAGTTTTCCCGCCTTTTGATGACGCACCCACCTTAAATATTGTTTTTGAAATGTCTATAAGTTCAATTTGACAAAATAATAATCTTCTTTGGAATCAGGATATAAAAATTTAATTTCGATAAAATTTTCATATTATTCTGATAACTTTCATATTTTAATGAATAGTTAGAACACGCTATATTTTAATTGAAAACATATTTTTTTCATGCCAATAATTTATACGGTTATATTATCTTTTTAATTGGTTTTAATGTTTAATTAGAATATATTTTTACCATATAATCCTATCTTGTTCATTGGAATTAATTTCACTTTGAAATTGGATATAAACCAGTATCAATCTTTTGATTGTTTTTATTTCTTAAAAACACGCTATTTGTTTTGATAACAAGAATTAAATTAATTAATGACACATATATGTTATGAATTTGGAAAAATAGACATCAATTTTGAATTCATAATATCAAATAATTCTTAGGCTGAATTTTTGGTATTTTTCTGAAAAACTTCAATTTTTGATGAATAGTGAAACCACTTAGTGGTAGTTAAAAAACTAACTTTTTTTAATTTAAATTAAATTTTACCACTTCTGTGAATTGAATTTCAAAAATCCGAGAGACAAGTTTAATATCAAGGACTATAATGTGGTTCAATGAGATGAAAATAACTTTTGGTGAATAGTAACTTTTTAATTTTATTTAGCACAATTAAAAGTAAATAGGATAATTAAGGGTAAAAATGATATTATTATTACTCTAAAACATGTCCTAATTCTATTGTATAAGTTTAATTCGACCAAAAACAACCTTAGGAAAAACATATGACCATTTAGGCCCACTTGGATTAGATTAGGACATTTAATATTAATTTATTTAAAGAAGGGTTAACATAGTTAAAATCAATGTTTAATAAGTAAATCATTTTTAATATAGGGTTATACATAAGATAAATTATACTATAAATATTAATTATAAAGCTAAAAATATTTACTACCTAATTTTATTTTATTTATAATTTTTAGACATTAAATAATTTAATTTATTTATGACACAAAGATGATGCAGTAATTATCTCATTAATGAAATATTGACATAATTGATGTTATAAATACCCAAATAAATGTAATTTGAGACTTTTTATGAATTTAACTAATTTTATAGATTAATATGACATGTTATTTTTTATTTTATTATTTTTTTTGAACTAATAATTCTATTATGATTTTTACAAAAATGAATTACTAAATAGTCTCAAAATTGACATAAAATAGTTTTTAAAACAAATATTATATTATTAATTGTTATTTTATTCCTAAAAATCTAAGGTTAGGTCTAATGACTTAGATGAGGTTATATATATTAATAATAAACAACTTGGGGTTCGTTTGTCTTGTTATAGTATGTTTATTAACCTTATAGTGTAAGAAAACAAGAAGACACGGTAAAAGTAAAATTATTTATCTTAAGGTTAAATCTAAATGATAAGGTTAAAATAGAAACCTAAACTTGTATAAATTCTATTGTATGAGAGTATTTCGACCCATACCCAAATTATCTTAGAAATAAATTAATTTTGAGCTATTAAAAACCGAATATGACTTTATAATAAAATAATATTTTTAGTTTTTCCAAAGGTTCCCCTCTCCTCCCTTATAAAAGTGCACCTCCTCCCTCTCTTCCTCACACCACTTTGAGACTTCAAGCTCGGAAAAACCCTGCCAAATTATCTTCTACACTTCCATAGAAACATCCTAGAGGTTCCGGTCTTTTTAAAAGACCAATTTTAGTACCCTAAGAGGAGGTCTCAAAGAGGCGCTTCAAAGAAGAGGTAATGACCGTTACCGATTATTTAAACTTTATTTCTTCTTCCACATATTCTTCTTTAGTTGTTTCATTATGAAGTAATAACATAATTATCACTCATATAATTATATGTTATTATAATTATGAAACAACGATATTTCACCATCTATCCATCCTATGGAAAACGAAATCACCGTGCGTGCGTACGTACGGAATACCGTCTCCACACCGTGGTGAAATCTGTTTTTCCACCAATACCTTACATTGATGGGTATAATGGTGTAAAGAATAACTATATGTGGTTATTATAACATTATACTGATTCTGATATATTATACCATCCACTCCAATTCTATTCATTAAATATGGGAACGATATCATCGCTCGTGCGTACGTAAGGACTACCATCTCCACGACGCGATGAGATTCATTCTCAATGTTAACCATACATGAATGATCATAAAGTTTATATAATGAATAATAATTAAATATATGAAATAATAATTCTACTGTATTTATGTATATATATATTTATGTCATCTGTTTAGTTTCATTCAATTCAATAAGGAAACGAAAACAACGTTCATGCGTACGTACGACCTACTGTCTCCATGAATGGTGTATTTCATTATTTTTATCAATATATAATATATATGTATATTATGAATATATATTAAATATAAATCATGTTTTACATCCTAGAATTAATTAAATCAGGATATAAGTAATAATATCAAGAACAACAAGTCAAAACACATACGATAAATAAAACGATTTAACCCAAAACGTTGCTTTAACATGGAACTTACAAAAGAACGGGTAATATAAAGTCATAAGTGAACCATATATGATATCATAACAATTAATATGATTCTATAATAAGTAAATGACATTATTTAAATCATTATAGAGGTGGTTCGGAAATGTACGAAGCATATCAGACCTAAGGTATGGGATAACTTTTTGAATATCGTTCTTATCCGAGATT
The DNA here is from genome assembly GCA_963277665.1 of Viscum album. Classification (NCBI taxonomy): domain Eukaryota; kingdom Viridiplantae; phylum Streptophyta; class Magnoliopsida; order Santalales; family Viscaceae; genus Viscum; species Viscum album. Next base: position 1,521,747,713 of record OY728119.1, read on the forward strand.
GTTTATTTGTAAGTATTTATGGGGGTTATTGTTATCATCCATGTTAATGTTTCATAAAAATGGTTTCATGTATGTTTAATGTCCTTTTTACCCATTTTTAGCTTTTACAACATGGTATGTATGGAATCTTTCCTTTACGAGGTACTTTTTGACTTTTCCAACAAATGTACGAGAAGAATGTTTTTTTAACTTATACGGCACGGATGGATTTTTATGGTTTTATAAAGCCTTATTTTCATGAAGCTTCATCCGAAAGATTTCATGACTATTTTCAAAAAATCCATTTCTTTAAAAATAGCATGACATTTTTTGAAAAGAAAATGATTTTGAAGAAGAAAGGATATTTTCCTCAAGAATTCATTTCAAGTGTTTTATCAAAACCATTTTCCATCTAAAATGACATTATTTCATATGTATATGTTTCATGTATAATGCCTCTATGATTTAAATGGTTTAAATTTTCTTATTATGAAATGATATCCATTTCTTTTATATGGATTATGTGATGATGGGATGATGTTTATGACACCCATTTTATTCGTTGGGTTATTATGAATGATGTATGTTTATTTTGTGGAAAAAGTAAGAATGATTTCATTATGAGATGGGTGGGACCTATATATCCCTCCAATGCATTGGGTAAAGATTTATATCTCATGATATAGACATGGCTGGAACGTTAAGTTAATCCGATTCAGTGTTACAGGACTGAAATGAGGAGTGAACTCGATTCAGAAAGGGACTTTGTCCACTAAGATGGTCTGGGAAGCAATGCCTTGGATACTATGGAAATCAAAACATGTTCTTAATGGTTTCCACAATTACATGTTTTATTCCCATGCTATTTTATCATGATTGATGTGCCCTTATGATATATGACTTACGTACTTCCAAGATTCATGTCTTTGCTCAAGATTTTGATATTTAGATTCTATGTTCATGTTTTTGCATTCAAATGTTTATGGATTGTTTTATGTTCTCTATGTTTACCCTTACTGGAAATTTGATCTCACCCCTTTTATGTTATATTTTCCCCAAGAAATAAATAAATGATTTAGGTAAGAAAAAAGGGAAGATCTTTATTTGGAGATGTTGAAGATCTTTCACCACGATTAGAAGATTTTATTCCGAGTTTCCAAATACACTAAACTATTATGGTCCTTGTGTGTCTGTTTTTGTTATGTACTAAGTATTCCGAAAAATTAATATAATGACCATGTATGTCAAGATTTGGGTCTCTACAATGTGTGTAGCCTTTGGTGTGTTAGGATTCCTGGGAGCCCACCAGTGTGGTGTCCATCCATGTTGAACGTAGTGTCACCGTATTGACTGAGAGCATGCAGTTGGGCCTGCTGTCTGTGGGAGATTGGAGCTGGCCCACCCATGCATACCACGCTAGATGAACTGGGACAAACCAGCAGATTAGTGGGCTACGTCCAATGGTATAGCGGCCTAGAAAGTCAGGACGATTTGGTTTAGGCCGAGCAAGCTTGGGTCTTACCCGGACTAGTACTGAGTTGGTCTTTTTCACCAAGATGGTCATAACATTCAAACTGAAGGTCCATTTGACGAGATGTCTATGGTGTTAAGAACCTTGAAACAAGGTGGTCCTTTTGAGATAGCTTGGTGATATTTTATATTGGACCCATAGAGGTGGAGACTTTACCTTGGTTCTTTCATAGAGGGTTTAGTACTGTATTACATTCACATCACTGGAAAATAGTCCCCTCTAGAGACCAGGTCCTGAATAGAGTTATGGTATCCCTATTCGGAACTGATGTGATCCTATATCACCCCTAATGGAGTTTTGTGGAAATGAATGTTACCTTTGAGTGTAGGATGTTAGTACTCCTTCATGTGGTCCACATCAATAGGGTTGTAGGTATTTTCTCAGAAAGATCTCCTACGTTATGAACTGAATTAATAGGGTTGTTGGTATTCTTTTAGAAGTATCCCATAAGTTGAAAGATAATACAAATTTGGTTATTGGTATTATCTAGGAAGTATCCCCTCTCTATGTATTATGATATTTGACCAGAGTATTTCATTTTGGGTGGGGCCCAAATTAGCTGTCCTCTTCGCATTAGTTTCTAATGATATCATGGCTCTAGGAGTGAGTTTTACCGTAACGAGTGCACCATGAGCAGAATCATGTGGAGGTGATTGGTTTCAACTTAACTCTTTAATTTTTGGATTTTTATGATTACACCAAGATATCCGTGGTATACATGATATAGATATTTACCTATGTAGAGGTAACTATACTATTATATTGTTGTATTTAAATTTTGGGGGTTCCTTTGTGATTTCATGGTGTCCTGTTGATTATTGTTTTCTCACCCCTACATGAGCTTTTCCCAAACATGTCGTGTCTTTTATAGATGATCGATGCTTTGATATAGTTCTAGGAAAACCCGAACCTGGTGGTTCTTAGAGATATCAGATAGATGACGAGTTCTCATAAGGCTTCATATAGCTATCCTACACCTACCATTCAAGTAGGGTTTTCTGTGGATGACTTTCAAGGAATTTTGAATTCAATTTTATATAATATTTCTTTTGGTGGTATTTTATTCTAGATCTATTTACATTCCAAGTTCCTACTATCGTATTCTATGGTTGGGATCTTAGTGTATGAATTCATTGTTTACCTGTTTTTTTACATTCTTGTATTTTGGGTTTGGAGATGTATGTGTGTGTATATGTACTTAGGAAAATACCACCCATTTTTTGGATATACCAACTCAGTTCTAGTTTCCTTTCCATAGCCTATCAGAGGTGTTCTTGGGGTAATCATGACATGAACCCCTATAAGTTTGGTCAGGACAGTTTATCATGGATACCTTAATAGTAATTTTACATTGAAAATAATGGAAATAGAGGTAATACATTAGAAAATACATCAATATATCATGTAACAATGGGTATTGATTCTTTTCTCAAAGATTTTTATGCTTTTCTGACTAAATTTAATCCATTTCTTCCTTATATATTTCATTAATATTAGCTACAAGGGTTGGTTCCAAAAAATATTTTTGTTACTGAAATCACCTCTTCAAAAAAGTAATTTCATAATTTCATTACGTAATATATATTATATATTCATAATAAATTCATTATTAATAAGTTTAGAGTCAATAAATTCCCAAGATTACACCATAATTTACCATAGGTTTTATGATGATATTTGAAACAAGACATCACCACTGTATTCAAATTTTATTTTCCACATATATCCATATTGTAATCAAAGAGAGACTTAGTTTTGTAACTGATAAATCATTACTTAATGTATAAAGGGTGATTGAATGTTATTTCTAGAAGTTCATGATATAAAATTGTGCATAGATACTAAATCAAATATTTCATTAGCTAACATTCATTTTATAACAAAAATATCTTATATCAACTAATTTGGAACTTCAAATGCATCCATTTTTATTACTAAATATCATCATTGACAACTTGGCCTAATTTGGAGTAAATTTCCATAGGTATAGGGAATTTATTAGAGTAATTTCCCATATCCATTTAGTTAAAACATTTTATATTGATTAATTACCTCTTACCATTGCACTCTTGATATTGATATACTTAATCTCAGTATTTAATGAACACAAAAATCCTTATAAGTAATACCTTGAGTGTTTATCCCCCACACATATTATATATATATAATCTAAACATCCATTATTTTATTTCATGGTATTTATTTCAACAAATATATTGACCATTCACTTTTTTTAGGATTCCCTATATGAGTAATGTAATTAGAAAATTCATTCCCAGTATTTATAAACCATATTAATATATCATCATATAATGATTAATTTTTATAGTATAATGATATTTAAATACAATGAGTTAAAATATTAATGAAATATAATAATTTTCTATCAGTTACATAAAAAATATACAACATACAATGATAAAATTTTAAATTATCCTCATACAAAGCTGCCATATCTTCAACCATTAATTTTATATTCTACAATCCCTTTTCCATCCCAAATTTTTATCCTATGGAAAATATTTTTTTCTAGAAAATTAACCTTAAATTAATTCCAATCCATGTTATCTCTCCATTCAACAATTTTAGTATTTTAAATTTGTTTTCACTTTTCAATAACATATAATCTTAAATTATACACATAAATTACAAAATTATCATCCTTAGTACACCATAATGTCATAATGGTTTTCTGTAGAGTCATTATGCATTCATATGATCCAATGGGATTAGTGGATCCATTAAATTAAAGAGTTGTTTTCCATATTAATGGATGTAATTTCTTTATCTTTGTTGAGGAGAATATAGTTACTCTACATAGAAAATGTTATTTTTCATAAGCTGGTCCAGCATAACTAGGATAATATTAATTTTTTCAACAACAATATTAACTTCATCATCATAATTATTTATAAAACCCCCCATTATCCCTGATTTTTCCTTAGATTTCATTTATTCTAGCCAGAAAAATTATCTAATAAATGGAATATATTAATTATTAATGTTATTAACTACTAAAGTTTAAAACATGACATACATATCATGTTTCTCTAAATTATATTATTATGAATAGGATTCCCTTAAAAATATTCAAAAAATAATATATTTACATTTTAATGTTAAAATTTATGTTCTCTACCTATATTATTCTAAATCTAGCTACTATGGTTTCTACTAATCCTTTCCCTAATACTAAATACAACACCCCCAACCTTTGTCACCTAATCAACATAGTTATTTATTACAATGTAATTATATTATATGATATTACACTTCCTTAATCATGGTTCATTAATCATAAAGATATTAGATACATAACAATTAATTTACAACATTCTATATTAGATGATTTGAGTAAAATAATTATACCATGATGATATCCATGTATGAAATTACACATATTAATAAACTTTATTAAATGGTTGAATGCGAAAAAAGATATGGCTGGGCCCAAATACTCAGTTAGGGGTAGTTTAAAATTTAATCTAACGTGAAATAATAATAGAAAAAGCAATATAGAAGGAATAAATAAAATAAATGACTCCATATCAATGAATAAAGAATCGTATCTTAACCAAAGGGTGAATGTTTACATAAATAATAACTTTGATAATATTAAATAAACACATAATGATGTAAATAATTGGAATTCCAAGTTATATATATCATAATCATACAATAAAGGTCTGGTACTAAAACAACTATTATAAATCATAAGGATGCCCCTCTACCCTATGATAATTATCACACGAGACTTATTATTGAACTAAAGAGCGGTATAAATTTGGGCCACTCCCATTATATAAATGTATAATTTCTTACAGTATATACAAAAATTAAATAGTCTATTCATATAGTAATTTTCATGTTGAAAAACTTTTAAATACATACTATAATTTATCAATTAATCTTATCTCACAATATTTTCCCATATAGAATAAAGGTTTATAAGATTTGTAAATATATTCACATATTAAATTAATTAATGAGGATGAATAGTTTAGTTTTATTTACATATATGAGGAATAATCAAGAAATCATAATGTCCAAATATGATCTCTTATCATGTAAATAATATGGAATTTTTACTTTTACGTACTAAATATGATTAACATTATCAATTAATTTGGGAAAATTCAACCAATTTTTTTTGAAATTGTTAGAGAACAAATATATTGTGGATAAATCCCTATAAAAAGTTGAAATATGTAATAAAATATATATTATACAAATAAAGGATTTTTAATTTATTTATGGAAATAATTTTAAGTCAGTATCCATTGATGGAAAATAATATCTTATGATAAAATCCATTATAAACCACTTAGTACATAATAGAGAATTCACTAGATAAAACTGATTCAAAAAAATTATAAAAAACCATCCTTTTAACATGATATATCCAAAATACCAAAAATATATTCCATAAATAGGGATTTTGGATCCAGAGACAATATTGTATTTTTTTCCACTTTGGAGAATTTGTTTATCATAATAGCTTATTAATGGAGTATGATGAGTGTGATATGGGGTCTCATATATACATTATATAAGAAGGATATTATATAAAAATAAATTACAAAACATTTAGAGTAAGTAATTGGATAATGGAAATGAAACTATGCTGGAAATGTGAATAGGAATCTAAAAGAGAGAGAAAATGACCATTACATAGACGTTATAAAATATTATCAAAATGCTAATATGAGTGGTATTGTATTATAGAACATAGATAAAGAATATATGGAAAGATATTAATAAATAATAATAACCATGTAATCCTTTATATTATTAGTTTAAAAGATAAAAAAATAAACAATTACATTCTGAAAACAATGGAGGGAGATTAAAATCCACTCCCGAGATTCATATCATAAGGAAAAAGAATAGAACCAACCAATATTATAATGAAATTAAGTTAGATCTATTAGAGATAATTCATAATAGGGTTATGAAGTGGTAAATTTGAAAATTTTATGGTAAAAATGAGTAGAGGGTTAGGGAAATTATTGGTTAAGTCATTGGAACTTCATGGATTAAAATATTGAATATTTTATTTCACCATAATTTCATGTGATATGATACCTTGAATAGTTTCCCATTAACTATATTAATACTCCAACATAATTTTTTATGAAAAATATTTGGAAAATGGAAATACATTTCTAGATTTTAGTCATGATTACATTTATATTATGTCATAAATATTGTATACTCTCTTTTTTCACCACCATTTCTCTTATTTTACTATTCCTAAAAAAATTAACAAATTCTACCTCTTAGTTAATCATGATTTTGGGATTAAAAATAAGAATTTTTTTTATCAAAATAATCCCCTAATTATGTCTATTTTTATACATATATTAGGATGGTATATTTGATTAAAATGTGGTATCTAATAAAATATGATTTGATTATTAATGAATATATATCTCTATTCCACTTAACCACATGATAAATAACAAATTATAATAAAATATTAATACCTAAGGGAATGGTGTGAAATGGTGATAATTTAATTATGTGGTTCTACCAACATTGATCTAGTATTGGTTTCCACTAACAAGAAATTATCCTTTAAATAACTGCTGGAAATAAGATCTATACCAACGGTTTTGGGCAAACTGTTGTCACAGTTCACTTATATGGACCTATACCAATAGTTTGGCCAAAACCGTTGGTATAAGTCACTAATTTTGACATATAACAATGGTTTTGAAAAAACTATTGGTATAGGGAGGACCTATACCAATGGTTTGGGGAAAACCGTTGGTATAGGTCACTTATATGGACCTATGCCACTGGTTTTGGCCAAACCGTTGGTATTGTTCCACAATAGAGACCCAATACCAACATTTTTCTCCAAACCATTGGTATAGGTACCCCTTATACCAACGGTTTATTCAAAACCATTGGTATAGGTCCCAAAATTAAAGAATCTATAACAACGGTTTTGAGAACCGTTGGTATAGTTATAAGTATTTTTATGGAATATTATTACAGAGAACATTAAATAAATCAAAATTTAAAATATTTATGATAATAAATAAATAAATATATATATATTTATGAAATTATGGTCACAAAAGTCAAGTTAGGTTAGTGTTTAGGTCATTCAATCATAAAGTGTAGGTACTCGGATCAAAACCTATATAATGCTTCTTTTTAGAAATTCATATACCAACAGTTTTATGGAACTGTTGGTATATATTTTTCATATTACTTATACCAACAATTTCGGGAAAACCATTGGCATAGATCTATCCCCACATCTTACTTGGCCACGGTTCTCCAAACCGTTGTTATAGGATATACCAAAGGTTTGGGGGCCTATAAAAATGGTTTCAAACCATTAGTATAGGGTATTTTTCTACTAGTGAATGATTCCTCACAAACATAAATTTATGGTTTTCAATTTAATATTGGTTAAGGGAGAAACCCAATAATTCAACCTCTTTCTAGAACTCTGGTAAATGAAATAGGCCATTTTATCTCTATTATAAAACAATTAAAACTCCCCATTTCTATTAATATAATTTAATTCCATTGATTACTTTATTATATTTATATCACCAATGAAACTAACACCCAACAGTAATATAACAACCATACATACTCTTCTCTTTTATAAAATAATTCATTCTGAGAAAAAAACATTAAAACTATTGGGTGTTAATTGAAATTTTTATATATTAGAAACCTTTTTATTATAGTTTAATGTTTTAAAAAAAATTTATAGTTGAGTGGTGGTGGATGGATAAATATTTTGATGATTCTAGAGGTAGTAAGAGGAAGAAATTTTTTGATCAGATAGGCCACACCATAAATATAGTTGAATATTCAAAAAATTGAATAGTCCTTAACTCAATCGTACCAGTTTATTTGGATTAGTATGGTTTTATTTTCATTTTCCATGCCATGGATTTATAACCTCACTTTGATGTAAAATTTGGATAAAAATCTATGTATTATTATTAACTCTGTTATGTAAGATTATGAAAATCGTATTTAGTTGTATATATTATGGTTCTTCAAATTTGAAACTTTTTTTAGTGACCAAGCAAAAGATTTTTCTATTCCACGTATTATTTATGCATACCGATGATGATATCATAAAATACAAATGCTATTGTCCACATAGTGATATAGAGGATTCAATATAAAGAATGGTTTTTGGATTTCGGTTATTCTTCCATGTTTATGTTTACAAACCCTTGTAAGAGGTTCATGCCTCAATATTTTTGGAGTTTGAGAATATTTTGTATTGAACCACACCACATTTTATGAATAACTGAAAAATATTTTTAAAATTATGGTGGACCATTCTACAATATATGGACCACTAAATTGAATTTGGAGCCACAAATATTAATAATTGGGATATTTAGTTACTCAAATAAATTCATACCATGAATATTAATGTCATACCACAATGGTTATGGAAGTCAATGAATCTTCTAGAAGATGTTGTTATTTTATTTAATGATGAATAAAATCACTATTTGACCTATGAAATCTAAATTAGTATAATAACCCATTGACATGGAATTATAAGAATATTTTGGTGGTTTTTATATAATAATTAACTCCCCATTTTACTTCAATCACTCCATATTAATTATTTTCACTTTTGAGAAAAGCACTTTATTCTTCGGTGAGATCCCCACAATTTATAGATACTAAAATCATAACACCTTAAAAAATCACAAATGAGATATGAATACAAATTATATATCCATACTCCACATGTCATGATATTCCCAAAAAAAATCAAAATTTAATGAAAATGTACTGACCACATCCTTAGACCATAAACCACATGCCGAATTCCACCATATTCTATCCACCTTAAGAAACTTGATCACTATAATCATCAAACACTTCAATACTGGAAAAACTACCATAAAATGGACTTTTATTATTATGGAAACCGTTCCATCCATGCCTCCCTCAAACATCACGAAATAAATGAATAAAATATTGGGTAAAACATCCACATATTAAAAGTAACATCTTCACCAAGAAGCAGTCGAGGGAGAATCTCTAGAACTGTCCCAACCATGCCACTATATAATTGAAAAAAATAAAAGAACCAAAATAAATGAAATCCAATTCATTTAATAAAGGATAAAAAACTACCATAATTATGTTCAAACCATCAAATTTAGATAAAAAATTTCATGTTTTAACACCAATAATACATAGTTTTAACTACATGACCCACACTCCTAAAGATGGGATGAATTTAGGCTATCATTGAAGATTAATACTAAATATCAATGGAAGAAAGATACTAACATAATAAATCCACTTGGAACACAATTAAATTGTCATCCACACATTATTAAATTCTCATACAAAAATCCATCAAGATACACATAAGGTATAGTATAGAAACTCTAAAACCAAGAGTATAAGGTATACCTCACACAAAAGAATTATTATTATTTAGATGGAAAAGTGGCTTAAAATACTACAAATAAAAAAAATAAGGTGGTGTAAAATAATAAAATATAAGAGAATTATCCTGAAAAAAAATTAGTCACCTAAGGAGGAAATGATCACATGTTATCAAAAACAAGGATCCTGTCATTGTAAGATTATTTACAAGTAATAAAGTCCAAAACCACATTAACCTCATGCCAAGTATAAATGATGAACATAAAATTAAAAATAAGTCCCTTTCTTTGCCTAACATAATATTTGACGAACCACAAAATATGGCATTTAACTGTAATATAATTATAGAATATTAAATCATCTATCTCAATATCCACAATTGAAATGTGTTTATGTTTACATAAGAGAAATCCCGTTAACATGGAATTATCATCTTTTTGAACGGAATCCCAACACCTAGAGATAGCTAAGAATGCATCCCAAATAGAGCCTCTGTGATCTTGGATTACTCCACCACCATTCATGTAACCCATAGCAAAAGATCTGTTGGTTTTATGTTTGTTCCCTAATAAGGGAGTCATGTAACTAATCCATGATCCTTGCACTGTAAGATTATTATTAGGGGAGGAATGTGATAAAAGAAGGGGCATGTGGGATGTTGCTTTGCCTAGGTGATTATATAACCTGAAGTGATCAATAATTAAGTTTCTAATGTTGAAGATGTTAACAAAGGGTGAACACAATATATTATAATTTATATTTTAATTTCTAGAAGGCCATGGGATCCAAAAACCTATAGCGAGAATAATATCCCTAGAATTTATAATTGTATTGGATCTTTTCAAACCTTTAATCCCACCCTAAAAAAAATTTTTATGTGGTAATGGACTGATCAAACCAAAATATAAACTACACAAATGATCTCCATATTGACTTATCCCACTCATTGTTGAAGAGATGATTCTTCGTAGACTTAGTAGTTGGATCTCGGTAGTAGAGACTCCTTGATGAAAGGCTTGTCAACCTATGAAAGATATTAACATCAAATGGTAAGGAATTATTTCAGACGCACCACACTAGGGAGATTAATTTAAAAGGTAGTTCCTTGATCAATAATGATTAAACCTAACAGTCCTGATAAAAATCAATGGATTGAATTTTAAGAAATGACTTGAGGGAGAAGGCACCGTTAGAAGAGCCTATGAAGACACATTTATCAGGACCAATCATCATCACTATATTTTCAATGATACCATTATGGTTTTCATATAAGGTGGTAATAATGTTATTGTGATGAGAACTGGCCTCCATTAAGTTGATATTTGGATAAGGGAATCCCAGAAACCATAGAATTTTCCATAACTAGTTATGAAACTAATAACTGAAACCTTCTTTTGCCAATAAGCCAATGAGTGTGTTGTTGAAGAACATTTAAATGGAACTGAAACTACCACTCAATATTTTATGGATTAAATCTATAGAAGTTCACTTCCCATCCATATTTGTGAAACATATGTTTTCCCTACATTGAATTACCCTCAATAAACATCTAGGAATGTTTGGAATGAAGACCATGCATGGTTCAAGAGATACTCTTTATGTTAAGACCCCCATCATTTACAGGTTTCTCTATCTTGTTACCGGAATCCTAATGGAATTTACCATGTATGTGACCATCACATATAAAGGTTAATAGTGTACTATCAATGGTGGATATCACCTTTTTTGGAAACTTCATATTAGAAAATATATGCATGGTTATTGAGGAGAGGTTCGAGTTGATCAAGGAGACTCTCCCCTGATATGATAGGACCATTTATTTTCTAATTAAGGATTTGGTTCAACATTTTATCAATGACCATATGAAATTGTTTTATTAGGAGGGGATTATGGGAAATAAGGGAAAATAAGTATCTCATGTAAAATGACTCTTCTTTTCATGCCACGATCAACTTGGAAATATCTATATCATCTCTTTGAGCAATTATTAAGAACAAAAAAGCTACTTTTCTATTGATAGACAATTTCTCCAATATATGTATAATAAACATCTAAATATTAATTAATCCTTGAATATACCATCAACTCCAATTGAAAAATAGAATAATATCATCTCTAAACATGATATTAAAGATGGAACCCTATATAAGAATTATGACTATGTTAACAGACATGAAGGAAAAAAGAAACATTTGTCCATTATCCATCGTAATTCCAAATATGACTTCTCAATTGTTTTGGAAAAACATGGTGTTAGTTGCACTAAGAGCGACTATATAGAGACATAGTTAGAATCAAAAGGACCTTTCTGAAAATGAATGAAGAAAAAATGTCAAACTAAGTGGAATAAATGGGGAATGATCTAAAGTGGTTTATATAATAAAAAATAATGATGAGAAAACCCACACAGAAAAACAAAAAATAAAGGTGATCTATTTCTGAGATGGGAGGTGTAAAAGGATGATAAGAAATTGAGAGAAAAGGAAAAAAGATAACTCCATGAAGGATGGAGGGACAACTTTCCGAAGAAGGGGGGAGCTCTAGAACCCAATAGCGAGATGTTGGGGGAGAACAAAGAACTATGGTGGGAAGGGATCTATCTTGTATAACCATTTAATTCCTATGGTTGGTATCTACCTAAAGATGATATATGGTTTAGATTCAAAGTACACTACAAGAAACTAGCACATAGAAACATATGTTTTTCATCAAATACAATATATATCTGTAAAAACTAATAATTCCAATGGGTATTATATTTTCTTTGGAATATTTGAATGCACAAACAATTATTTTTACAAACAGATATGTCCTTTAGTATTAATTGATACATACCATCAAATATTTTATTAATAGTTAAATATGTTTTTTTATTATACTGATACAAACTATTTTTTACCAATATTTTTTTAAATAATTATTAATACCAACAAATATTTAACCATTATAAATATATTTTTAAATAAAATATGAAATCAAAAAAATTATAAATGATTAAATAAATAAATAAATATATTATTTAGTATAAACATATAATTTTTCTATAAGATTATATGATTATACAAAAAAATAAAATATTTATAATTTAATAAATTAATAATATTTATTAATATATATATATATAATATAAAATATATATTACAGAAAAATAATTTAATAATAATAATAATACACTACCATGACCTGCCTCATAGCCCTCATTTTTATGGAGAGCCTCACCACCTTCACATCCACCTTTTCACATCAATGCCTCTATAATCTACCTCAGCTACTCCTATATTCCAATATAATATCCTTGATAGTCCCCAACTCCCCTAAATCCCTAATGTGGTTCTATTGCTACCCTCACATTCACCGATTTCATCTCTATTGTTCATGTATTCAGCATGATATACCTTTACTGTCCGAAGTGTGGTGTCAAATTTTCACTTGCTTCTTTGGAAATATAGGATCTTTTCCTCTAGGATAACAAGTATCAAAGGTAAACATCTCGAAGCTCAAAAATATAAATTCATTTCCATGACTCGGTTTTTTTTATTGTAAATAGGGAATAATATTTATTATATTTATTGTTCTTAATTTCTTATTAATTCATTATTTTTATTTTCAAATTTTAAAATATCCATTTCTTCCATCATCACCTATTATAATTCATTATAATGAATTACAATAGTTATTTTTTATTTTAAAATATACAAAAATTACATATTTTGTTGTATTTAGATATATATTTTGGTTTTATTTTATATTCCAGAGATAGATTAGTTGAGTTAGAAATAAATATTTGTTTGAAACTACAACATTATGTATATTTAGTGAGTAGCTATATAAGGTGGCCAAGTTTCAATGATTCCTAAAGCTGACTATTTCAAATTTGGGTTTTGAATTATCTGAAATTATAAAATACATTGATTTTATTAATTTAATTGGGCCAGGAATTCTTCAGCTCACACTTATTTAAAAATCTTCACTACAATTTCAACTTATCAATGCTTGTTCAATCTTGGAAAAAAATACGCTTAATTTCATAATAAAATCCCATAGATATATTGTAGAAAAAACTTTTCAATAATCAATTTAGAATCAGTTATACCGATGATTTTATCATAAGTGATAAGGTATATAAGATTTTTGTGATAAGTGTCTTCAAATGGACCCTTATTTTTAAATTATATTTCTCTTGATCCGTTTTCCATCCATCATGATTTTTAAAGGTATACTAAACCTTACTACCTTAGTATCACATCTTGTTAATATGACATATGTTGAAAATAAATTTAGTGAAAATATTGTTTTTTTCTAGGGACATCAATGCATGAATCACTACCTACACTATAATATCAATTACTATTCATTATGCATTTTAGTTTTTTACACTATCGTTTTGTAAACATCCAATACTATTTTAACTTTTAAATACTTAGAAATTTATTTGGGAATGTGTATTTCATGTTGATGGCTCAATGTTTGGATCACATAGCAGTGATGGGTTATATAGTGTTCCTCAGTGGGCTCATTAGTAGTAGGAAGACATGTATACTATTCAATTTATGCACCTTATTCATCATAAATTGATTACTCTTGTGGTAGCTATAAATTCATAATATTTTTCATTATTGGTTTCATTTAATCATTTTTAATCATTTTATATCTGAATTTATTATTAGTAGGATTGAAAACTAATCTCAAGATGATTATATGTGAATTGGTTTCATCTGATAAATTTAAAAGTTAACAAGTGAAATCCATTTACATTTGGTTCTCCTTATCTAAAACTAGGTTTCAAAATTGAACATGTGTGGGATATAAATTATGATATTTTATAAATTTATTACTGCAAGAGTGTTGAATAGTATGGTGAGGTTGATCCTAAATGAAATTCACTTTATATAATTCTCCATGGATTTCATATTTCTACAGTGACATTGATTTAGAGAAGCCACCAAGGCTATTATTATGCATTTTCGGGGTATCTGTTAGAAGAATGACACATTTTATTCCTAATATATTTTTATCAGGAATTTTATGCCATTTCACATTCTTTGATGATAAAATGAGGAATAACTGTTTTTTACCTTATGATATTTTTTTCCAGTCCACCACTATTTGTTTAATTTCTTTAATTTTTGGTTCTTATGTTTTTATCATAGGAATACATTTTCCACTTTATTAGGGTAAATATATAACCTATCATAGGTATACTATTTGTTAGATTTAATTTTGTTACTATATTGAGTTCCAATAACCCTATTTCTTAATGTTCATGTTTTTGGTTTTTCATTTAATTCTCTTATGTTTTGTTCTTTCGGTGGGAGGGAAGGTGACTAATGGGGAGGATATTTTATTAACCAAATTCCCTTGTGGTTGAAATTTTATGGGGGGGGGGAGGAAGGGGAAGGTAGTTATTTCATTTACTGAAATATAAATCAGTATTTGGTTCATATATTCATTACAGAAGGAAATAGAAAACAAGGAAACTAAATAGTTCGTTGGATATGGTATATAATGTAAAATTATCTATAAACATGAATCATAAAACCTCTTATACTCATAATAACTTGATAAGGAGTTTCTGTTTTATATCCACCATATAAACCAACCTATATAAATGATTTTATTTTCACTCCCCTCTCCAAAATATAAGATGAGGAGATGTTATTTTATTTTCCCTCTACTCCTATACATTGAATACTTCCCCTTCCATCCCATACCCCCCTTTTTAACCAAAAAATTTTATTATTATTTTTTATTTATCATGTACCATTGTTTTAATTTTTTCAAAAATAAATTGTTAAAGAAGAAATATTATTTATTTTTTTCTACAGTAGCATCCTGATAACCTAATGGTTGTTTAATTTGTTATTCTGGTTTGAAAATTCAAAATGAAAGAGGTGTTTCTAATACTGGTTGAAGCCTTCAAAGCTTACCTATAAATTCATGTAATGGAATAAACATATGAAGGTGAGAAACTAATTTCCCATTTCCAATATATATTTAAAAAAATTTCATGTTATGAAACCAAGGATTCATTTGGTTTATGAAAACATTTTTTATTGTTATTCTCTAGAAATTTTTTAGATTATGTAATCTATGATATCTGTTTTCTATTACATTTTTTAGATATTTCTAAGGAATCAGTTAAGTGGCATCATGCTTCCAAGAGTCTATTATCATAGGTCTATTGTCGGTTCTACATAAGAGGTTATCTAGATGTAGAAATCTCAAAAACTGGAAATATACAATGTTTCCCATGAATTTTCCCTTATTATTGTTTTTATTTACCTCATTATTCTATTAGGTGTTTCAAGAGGCATGTTTCCAAACTGTATAGGATTTTTGGAAAATATTATTTAAAAATAATTATACCACATTAGTTTCACATGCTTGTGTGTAAGATACCTTGTTTTGAAAGGATGAATAAATGAAAGCACTTTCTAATATATGGAACTTTTTGAGATTTTCCATTATTTGTGTATAGACTTTTAATGGATGGGTATAAATTCCTATAAAAAATTTAAAGGTCTAGGAAGCAGTCCTAATACCAACATGAGAATTTTTAAAAAAAATTAATTTTAACTTTACACTGTATGTCATATATTTTTGATTGGATGATCCCTAATTGGAAAATTATAGAGTTATAAATCTTTTGTTAAAAGATAATTTTTAAGATATTTTGTTAATTAGAAATTAATTTTATAAATCAAATTTAAGAATTAGGTTCATAATGGTTTAAAATTTCACTATTAATTAATGTGTCTTAGATATAATTCTTTTCATTAATTATTAGCTAGATATGGGTTATTTATAGGCCTGATCTTATTTGTGACTGTTGAAGGGTCCACGTTGTATAGATCAATGAACTTTTTATGGGTCCTTGCAAATGGATTTGATTTTAACTCGAACCCGATAGTCCCTTATGTCATCAATGGTATTATTTTTCTGGTAATTCTCTTTTTTTTTCATTTTTGAAGAGTTTTGCAACATTTTTCATTCTTATTTTTAATTTTGATGTGTTTTCTTATGCTTGGTTTCAGTTATCATTTTGGATGTTTCTATCTAGTATTTTTTGAGTCAATTTTGATGGTGCCATTATTATTTCATAGATCAGTCAGTAATATTTCCTACTAATGAATTTCTATTGTTGGTGGACTATATTCAAGGTGTTATCTTCATAGATGCAGAGTAAAAATCTATAAGTTTTTGGACTAAGTGTTGTGTGATGTATATTTGACTATATGAGCCATTCCTCCATTTTTTTGTGTGTGTGTGTGAAAAAAGGTTTATTGGACCTTGACTGTATATTTTATTTTTTATGACCATGGTTTGATGAATTTAATGAAATCATGTAATGGAATAAAATTAGTGGTTGTAGTTTTGTTGGTATATGTTTTGGTTTCCTTTTACTTCTGCATCTCTTTGAAATGGTTTTATAAAAGTTAATTTTATAATTATTATATAATAATTATAATCACTATATTATGAATAAATAGTTTAATTCTTACTGTATAGTGTTTCCATCAGATATTATAATTATATCAAATAAATTTTCATTTAAAAAATAATTTCAAGCTAGATATTAATTATTGATAATTCTATTATCACCAAATAAAATTTCATTCAATATATCACTAAAAAATTTAACCAAAATATATATTATCTATTTGTATTATTATAATTTAGAAATAACTAATTTATCTATCTCAATAACATTTAATTTCATTGTTTTTACCAAAAAATTATTGATAGGGAAAAATATGTTTGTAAAATGTTTTACCAAAATAAAATGTACATATAAAAATAGAGATTCCTCGATTGAAAAATGATAAATATTTTGTGAGTATGATGGATGATGATTACAATCTGAATTAAAAAATTGGATTTAAAAATTCAAGGTATACATTTGAATATTATTATAGAATTTAAGAATTGTAAATAAAGAGGTGTGGAATTTTCATTTGAACATAAGTAGAGTGTAACCATAGTGAAAATATTTTAATATCTATCATTATATTGTGAATTGGTTTTTTATTGAATTATGTTAAAGACAATCATTTAATGGGTTGTGTTTTGATATATAAACTTGATGATTATGGTATAAAGAATAATGCATAATAGGTAACACTGATTGTTTTTTGTTGTTATTTTTTCTATTATAATCATAGTGATTTTGACTTATGTGTAAACCAAACTTTTATAATCATCTTAAAAATTATTAATAAGAAGAGACAATAAAGATATAGTCCTCAAATGAGTATTTAAATTATTCTAAATATTTTAATAAGTAATAATTGGATTACTGAATAGTTAGAATATTTTCAAAATATTGATATGTTCTCCTTGGATGGTGAGAAATGTTGATGAACCAAGCAAAAATTTCTAGGTCCATGCTATTTTATTGTTTTATATTTGGTTTTAATTTTGTAACACATTTAAGGATTCCTCTATGAAATTAAGATAATATTATATTGAAAATAAGATAAGAATAAATTTCATGACACCATAATTCACCACCTCTTTGGGTGTATAGTGAGATTATATGTTTAAAAATTGGAATAAGTTTCATTGGGTATTTATTAGAGAATTTATAAAATAACGGAATCATTATGAAGGATTATGTGAGTAAAAATGAAATTACCTTTTTTTTAGATTCAATTATATTTTTGGGATGATAGAATGAGACCAAATTTATAATCTATTGGGATAATGATTATTTAGAAACACTTCATGAAATACAATTAACTTATTAAACTAGAATTTTAATGATAGTAATAGAGAATAAATTTTATGTGCTAACACTAAGTCATTAGATTCCTTTTTATAGGTATTATATAACTATATATAAATGTAAATGATATATTTATCAACAACTAAAGGAATGTGGTACAATATTGCTAAAATTTATGATCGTGATAATAATGTATATGAGGTAATTCTATATCGTGATAATAATGAATATGAGGTAATTGTATATATTATTTGAAAATGATTTTAGGAATTCATGATTAGTTCATGTGAAAATGTGGATAGTTTCTCAATCATATGATTAAAATGGTTTGTCTTATTCATGGAAATTGTCATATAAGGGATGATTTTGATATATTATAGAATATCATATGGACATTATCATCAATTTAGAATGCAAAAAATGTATACACATGAAGAAGAAAATCATTGGGGAATTATCTCTTAATGATTTATTCAAAAAACTGGTCATATATGAAAACAAGTACATACATAAAGTTATTTTGAGTATTCAATTAAATATATGATTTTAATGATGTGTAGAAGAACAATATTCAAAAACTGAAATAGTATAAGATACATGTGATGATTTGTTATTTCTTATTACATAATAGTTTAGTAGTGGTAATGAAATATTTTAGGGAATTATACATGTATCATGATTCCATTATGGAATTATTTTTAACAACATTTATTAGTGTTGAAAATTGTTTTATGGACAAAATGGTGTGTTTTAATTTTCTCAAGAAATAAAAATGATGAATTTCACCCCTAGAAGGGATATTAATTCATGAATTGGAAATGTAAATAAATTTCAACAAAAGGTGTTGGTAAGTACGTAGAGAGAAGATGTTGAGTAAGATTAGTAAAAAACATTTCAATTGAGTTTATCTTAGAAATAGATTAATGGAAAAAATTGATGTTGAATTAGAAAAAGATGATCATTTTTTTTAGAAATGTTGATCTCTATGTGGAATTGGAAGGAGATATTTTGATGCATAATATGAGGATAAATAAGAATAGAAACATTGGAGGATTTTTTTATGTAATAATAAAAAATGTTAATGATATTGACATATAATTTTATTATATTCAGAATGTTCTAGAAGAGTGTGAAAAGGTCATGTAAAACCTGAAAATTGCATGAAATGTATGTTTATTTTTTAGGAACTAAAAAAATAATTTATTATTTTCTTATTCCCATAGATTAAAAATATAATAGGTTTGAAGTACTTGATGATAAATTTGTATCATTAAGAACAATTCTACAGAATAAAATAAAAATAGAATTCACAACGGAGAAGTGACAATTTGGGAGGATTTCAGATGATGTATTTATGGAAAGGGTTAAAAACACATAATTAATTTTGGTAATGTGTGTAGTTATCAATGACCTAATTTCATGTGTATGAGTAGTCCTGTATATAATGTTACAACAATGAATCCAAGGACAACATGTGTACAATGAAGATGAAAAAATTAATAAGAAACCAATCAATCATCGAGAACATACCAATAATCAAGGTGTAATTAAAAATCATAGATTATATAGAGATATTAATTGAAAAATATATTTCCCCAAATTTATTATATAATTTGAGGATACATAGGCAACACAATTTCTTCTTTTTGTTTAATTTTAAATTTTGTTTCGAGGAAAAATAATAAATATCCTACAAAGGAGAAAATAATCATATCCTTAAAATTGATAAAGAAATTCATTTGAGGGATATTATTTAAATTGACCATATATTGTTCACAATGAATTCAATTTTTAAAAAAGTGATTAGATGTTTTCCCAATGAGGTAAAATGATGATTGTATGGATGAAAATATGATTCAATTCATTAGAGAAAAATAATCTATCCATTTTTGGGGGAGGATTATGATTTCTTTCTTATATTGTATAAAATGATAAGAAACCAAAATATATAAAAACTCATTATGGAATTTCAAGTTATGGTGAAGCGAAAAAAATATTCATTATGAAATATCATATAATTTTGCAATGAGTAGTAATATGTGGTTTCGTGAATGTTTCAATTAAACTGTCTTGAGGGGTAACATGACATAATGAAGAATATGTAAGGAAGTGTCAGTGAGACTGTAATTTTTTAGGAAATTATGTGTCTTTGAAAATTTAGTGAAGTGTAAACTATTTTTTCTCCAGTTTTGGATGTAAGAACACAAAATTTATATATTTTTATTTCCTTCAACAATTTTTAAGTCAAAGAGAGACATGAATTGGTCACTCAATTCACTCCCCAAATAAATTTATTTAAAACATAGTTTTACAATATATGATCGAGGTGTAATGAGTTCACACCAACAAAAAATGAGAGAAATACATGAATATATATCAATAAGACTGAAATAATAACACACAATGAATCTATTAAACAAAAACAACATGTCTTCAAATAAAAAGTCACCTCATTCCAAAGTGTAGCAACTCCGAGCATGCACCAATGACTCAAGGTACAATTTTGGTGAATAATTGAAGTCTTTGTTGTAATGTAATGAGAAACATCATACAAAATGGAATATTATTGAAAACGAGGTAGTACAACATCAATATTCTAGGATGGCCTACACTGACAAGTGGATTTCGAAGTCACCGACAATAACATGCAATTGGCACTAGAGGTAGTGAAACATCATGTCTTGAGAATTAGGCCCCCGAAAAAAACCATATTTCTTTAATCTTGAAACATCTCTTAATAATATTCCCTAAATATAATATTCCATCTTGAGATTGTTAGAGAAAGACAACAACATAAAACAAAGACAAAGACCATGAACCAGATCTTAAAGAAGATCAAACCCATGGTAGTCTCTCAAGTAGAAGTTAGGATTCTTCTTGTATTCATCAACTCTCATTGTGTACATTATATTTCTGATTTAAAGTTATGTTTCAGCCAAAATTTGATGATAATGATATTTCTAAAGTGTTATTTAATATTGATCCTTCATCCATGAAATAACCTCATCACTCATATCACCATCCTCCCCATTCTGATATGTATCTCTATACACTAGATTTTTATTTTACTCCTACCCCTTATCAGAGATTGCAATATGTTCAACTAACTATTTTGGAGGCTCAACATAATTTTTAGAATCTTGAAGTAATCTTGTTACTATTGTTCTTTCTAAATAAGAATATTATCTATGTTTCCCAGTCTTCTTGTGGTTTGAGGTAATGTATTCATCCGCACCCACCATCATGTTTCCCCTTTTCGAGTGCTTGATTTGAGATACTCTCTCAATTCTATCTGGTGGGTCTTATTCTCCCAAAATAAAGTAACCATGGAGGTATCTTTTTTTCCTTGTACCTTGAATCATTAAAATCTAGTATATTCCTTTGATACTCCTCTGTGGAACCCATAACACTATTAATACCAGTGATAGAAAGACCATCGTCCATAGAGCCTGACATTCTCTTAGGGGGATGACCATCTTTATTCACATTATTCATTATCCCTCCACCAGATCTAGAAGGGCCAGTGGTAACATCTGCTCAAAAAATTCTAGGATTTGGGTTTCCCTTCACAATCCAGGTGGATTTATTGAACTCAAGGCCAACATGTTTCAGACCACATACATCTGAGGCATGCACAAGCATTGATAAAGGGTTACAATAGTCCAGAATACATTCATACACAACCAACTGATAGAATTTATGATCTCCATTTTGGATCAAAATGTGAAATGGAAGAACCTTAGATACATAAATTTGAACAAAAATTCTAGAAATAGAGGGCCATGATGAAGATTTCGTCACTAAATCTAATATCAAAGTATTACTAACAAGTTGAGAGTTCAAAAAAAAGCCCAATGTTTAAATAGAAGCAACGATAGCATAGAAAAACCAACCTAGATTGTCACTATTGGATATTTAGTGACGATATTGATGTTCAAGGCCCATTTAAGAATGTTCATGGAAGAATAAAAAAAAAACCATGAAGGATTTTCCCAAAATCGATAATATTAATCCTCAAAGGAGAACAAAAAACACAAAATATGATGAATTGGGGAGGCTGATGTGAATTCCCAAAAAACCAATCCTTTCAAGCGATGATATTATAAATTTCAGTGAGGGTCTATACATGAGGAATTTTCCAAAAAGAGAAAAATGGAGATCATCAGCAAGAATATTTACGTTAGTGGTTGAGAAAGAGATCACCAATTGACCGCAGTGATGAAAATACTTAGGAGAAACCTAATGCTCATAACACTCAACATATTTTATGAGGGTATCATGTTCTCAATTTTTCTCCTAGCCACCACATCGATGAAGGTATGTTTGTTTGAGTTAGGGATTACATCGCACCATGTCGGGTGGACCGCGTGGTTGGCGAGAATAGGCCTCTCCATCCTCTAAAACCATGAAAATGTAAATTTACTTCAACATTATTTTTTGAGAGAAATTCTATTAAATGAGTCTTGTTTAGATGTAAAATTAAATCTAAAAGTCCATATTATTAATTGAAAGGATGGAAATATCTTATGGCTAGATGAATAAGTATTTAGAACATATATTTGGTGGAAGAAAATGAGAATACATTTATCCTAATTATAAACGAGGAGAATAGTTTATGACACTAGATTCTTAGTCACTTTATTTAGAAGAGTATATAGATTCTATCAATTTTAGTAGATTATATAGATATTCATTCACTAAATGATAACATATAAATGATTTGTGAATTATTTTTCATGGTAAAGATGGTGAGAAACCCATGCAAACCAAACAATAAGAGAGTAATAAATTTTTTAAATTATTTCCACACCAATGTATATCATCCAATTAGTAAGGATGTAATATAGAGTGAAGATTAATTAATTATATTTATATAGAAATATATTAGTATTTGATGTTCTCTATTCATCAAGTCAATGAAAATAGAGTTAGCCTACATCAAAAAATTCCAAAGTGGATAAAAAAATGAAATTGGAAGAAAACATATATGATATTTCTAGATTATGGGACAAAATGTACTTCGTTGGATGTGTGAAATTATTTAGTGAAACATAGAATAAATCACCATGTTTTAGAAATAATGACACATCCATATAATCGATTCATTGAATAGAGGAACAATACGTTAAATAATATGACAAGATGTTATTTATTGAAAGTGTAATCTCTTTCCACTATTAAAAATAACTGGTCAATATGGCTATGTAAACCATGAATCAAGTATTGAACTATCTAAGATAAAGAAAGAATCTATATTCTATGTTTTATGGTAGGAAAATCTCACTAAAGAACCTATCATTTTTTAGAAGAATCTTTTTCACTGAGAATAAGGTGGGAATGAAGATAAAGTGTTATGATGATATATATATGAAGGAATAAAATTCAGGTATTCCTTAAAGAGTGAATATGATTTTTTTTTTCAATAAATGAATCAAAAAAATAGTTTCAATTAGTGATATAAAGTTATTTGAATATGAAGAAAAAAGAATTCTGAAATATTTATCCATAAAGATGTTAATGAAGAAGAGGAGGTGATAATTGATGGTATAATAGAATATAAAAATACCCAACTTTTTTACGATTTTGTTATTTAATCAAAATAATACAATAGAGGAAATGAGATTTAAAATATGTCTTATAGAAGAATAGATAGAGTTGGTTTTGACCCAAGAAATATTATTTGAGGAAGATATGCGACATCATAGACCTAAAGTATAAGAATAATGGAGTAAAATATTCCATTATCATATTCAGATCCATCAACATATAAAAAAGCATAAAATACGGCATCATGAGTTAAATATATGAATTATGTGATAAACCAAATTAATAAGAACCATTTTTGGAGCTTATGAATTGAACATGGCATCATTTTGTGATTAGTACTAAGGAGTTCACAAAACATAACATTAACAAACACCGAAGAGTGGTTTTGACAAAATAAAGTCTTTTATGTGAAGGATAATCACATGTTGAAGGTGTTTACATTAAAAAACCATATACTCAATTAGAAATAATAGAATCAATAATATTTTTTCTTAAAGTGGTGATTCAATGGAAATTAATTGATTATAAAATGGATTGGACGATAATATTTATGAATGGATACTTGAATGATGAAGTACATATCACAAAATTGTTTGGATTTATTATGTGAAATTATTATTAAATGTAAATATAATAATAAATTTATTCTATATAATAAATAAATAACCTCATGCTTAGTAGGCATGAGAAGACTCTTATCTATTAATTTTTTAGATTAATATATGAGTGGTTGATCACAATACATAAGTGAATGTCTTAGATGAGGAGAATTTTGTAGTGATATTTTATGTCGATGAAACCATATTAAAATAAATTGAGAAGAATTTAGTTGTCAGGTATTAAAATATAATGTAAATAATATTTCTGATGTCTAATATAATAGATATAATCTTTTTTCTTGGGATAAATTTTTATCAAATTAAATTAAGCATATCTATCCCACATTTGAAATATGTAAAGTAGTTAGGAACATGTTTAAAATGAATAAATGAAAAAAAATTTCAACTTAAATGACAGAGGGGATGAA
Source organism: Viscum album (assembly GCA_963277665.1). Lineage (NCBI taxonomy): Eukaryota > Viridiplantae > Streptophyta > Magnoliopsida > Santalales > Viscaceae > Viscum > Viscum album. The sequence continues at coordinate 1,521,772,922 of OY728119.1, forward strand.
TATAGGAAGGCATGAGAATATCAAGGGAATAGACATAACATTTATAGAAGAATTCTTTTATATTTATTTTATATTTCAACAAGCTATCCTGATATTAAATTTTATACATTATTGGTTGAATGTTTTTAATGTTTTATAAAGAAAATTAATCTCATTTCAATGAATAGTATAATGAGTTATATTTTGATAATACTAAATTATAGATTAGTATTCGTGGATATATAAGATAAGTATTTTTTTTCCTATTTTGATGATGATCGAGAAGGTAATATTGTGGATTATACATTAATAAGTACTGGATCTTCCCTTATTAGAATGAAAAATGTTTTCATGAGGTGTAAGAAATATGATTGTTTATCATTGAGTACATTAGGTATAGAATATATTTCAACTATTATATCTATTATATAGTTGATGTGGATGAATTTTTTTGAAGATCTTAGAGATTTGGTTAACTAATGGATGTTAATAATGTGAAAAAACTGTCAAACTGAGTTAATTGTGAATCTATTACAACACTGTCAAAACAAGTATATTATGATCCTATATCACTTTTAAAAGAAGAAGGCAGTTGAAAATACTATGAAATTAGAGTTTCTTGAAAAATGGATAAACTGGATGACATTTTCACTAATCATCAACTATGTAGTGAATCCAACTCCAACAACTTAGATCCAATTCCTACATCCACTACATTGTTATAAGATAAATGAATCACATCCCAAAGAACCAAATAGTATAGTTTTCTAGGTAAAAAAAGATGCATACATGAATATTGAATTACAAATAAATACATATATTACAACATAATATTTTTAATTTATTTAAAAAATTACTATATTACATTAATAAAATCCCTTCATATAAAACATATTTCTCTTCATGGAGTCCAGTGTAATGAAAACAAAATCATGGCCACCTAAAATGACCAATAAAGGTTATATATAGTGGAATGTATAATGAATCATTAAGAATAATAAATATGGAATGATAAATAACTGGATAAAAAATAATCAACATACAAAGGTAAATAATTGCTGAAACATTCAATTTAAATAATTGGATATGGAATAATCAATTTGGGATGGTCATTGACTGAAGACACATGTTGTTTAATCAATACATTGAGAATAAAATATTTCTATTGACATTGTTATATTAATGATCATATATATAATAATAAACTTATTCTAAATGAATGAAATGATTAATTATTGGGAATCATGATTCCATATAACATGATACCTTTACCAACAAGTATAAGGCCCCAGCCTTAAACCTTACTTAATCTTGAGTTATTACAAGATTACACATTGAGGATCTTTTCAGGTTTAGAGTTTTAGAGAATTAGATCATAAAACTTGCATTAAATTCCACATATAAACAAAGTGGTTACATAAAGATAGTATTCTTCTTTCCCATCAATGGAAACATATTTAAAATAAAACATGGATTCTTTCTTGACACTTCCTTGACACTATCATCATATCATGTACCTTTCCCTTGACCTGTGAAAAACATTTCAAAAAAAAACTTGGGATGAGCATAAAAAGATTAGTAAGGGATATAAAAATATGGAAAGGAAACATGGGTACATATATACATAAGAATGAAATCATACATTACCCATAAAACATAAGAACTTTAACATACCTCATCAAATCCTGAATAAATCATAGAAATAATAATACATTAAGGTAACTTGAGGCATTCATAACATTCTTACATAGGGAGTAATCCTGTTGGTTACGTTTGGAATACCCATCATAGTATATTCCCTAAATCTCTTCAGAGAAACCTTAATGTTTCACTCCTTCACGTTACCCAATGCATTGGAGATCTATATCGGGCTCACCCGCTCTTAGTTTATCACGGAACCACCCGTCTTCATAATAATGCCCAAGAACCTGAACATAATCATATCACATAAAACATGCATAAAGGAAACATAACATTTCCACCTTTCAATCACAAGATATCAATACAACACATTGATATAAAAACATTATGAAAACCATTTTCAATACCAAAATAAAAGAAAAGTAAAACATGGTATTTATTTTTCTTTAAAAAAAAGGTATGGCTTGTAGAGGAAGCCGAAACTCAAATAATTGTCACGGCGGCGGAGAAGTCGTTGTCGCCGCATACGTAGGACTAAAACATTACCTTTTTGTCGTTTAGTAAAAGCTTCGTATAAAAAATATTACTTTTGAATAAACATAAAAGTCAAAGGGGTTTATACACCGTATAAAAGAAAGTTTTGTATAAAACAAAATATGTCTCAATGAAAGGAGATTGAGACGAAGTCCCATACCTTGGGTCCGACTTGACTCGGTCGTTCTTTAATCTCCTGAATTATAAACTTGAGTTAATTTATACTTGTTTAAGAACCTTTTTCAAGTTCATTATTCCTTTTATATCACTTATTTCCATGTCATGAACACTATGTAATTATTTATGTTAATATCGGTCGTTTTAACGATCATTGATACTTGAGTAAAAAATAAGCCCTTTATAATTACAAGTTGTTCAAGTATCCATTATATCCAGAATTATAATCATGATTTATATATAATATATATCCAGTATATACATGCATTTATAATATTACATAATCATTTAGAGGTAAGAAATGAAATGCACCGTTCATGGAGACGGTTAGCCGTACGTACGCATAAACGTTACTTTCATTTATATTTTGTATTTTATAGAATGGAATCATAATTATATAAAGTTATATTATAATTACAGTATAATATCATATATAATATCATAGTTCCATCCTTTATATGTCCCACATATGGTATTTAATGAATCAAATCACTTTGAGGGGGCGGTAGTCCGCACTTCCTTAAATGAAGATATCGCGTTTACCCATAATGGAAACCATAAAGGTATTCCAAAAATGAAAAATAAAGAGGCTTAAGGGAAACATAAACATATTATATATCATATATAAATATAGTGTCATCTTAATGGACACCTTTGAAGGTGTTAAAAGAATGTTGAACAATCATCGTTTCGGGAGGCATAAATTCACCATCCACGGAAACAGTATGTTCTTTAACCATTAGATGTAGGTGTGTGTAAGTGTTGCTCTAATCTTTCTTATAACAACATCCTAGTATATTTAATATACTGTAGTTGTTACAAAAGAAATGAATAAAAAGAGTTTAGGGGGTTGGAGAAGCAAAATAAAACAAAAGGACTCAAGTGAAGGCATTACCTTAAAATCGGGTAACTCCCTTTGGTTTGAGCTCAAAGGCTTCCTTGGGAAGACTTCATCCAAATGTGAGGCTTCAAGGAGTAATAGAGGGATGTGGAGAGAAAAAATGGGCAGGGTTTGGCCGGACCAAAGGCTTTGGAAGTGTGGGTATGGAGGTAGAGGTATGGGCCTTTTATAAGAGGAGAGGAGGGGCACTCTTGGAAAGTAAAGAAATGTTACTTTATTTTAAAATGAGTTTCGGATTAAAAAGGTCCCACATTGATATAATTAGAGTGTAAGGTGATAAGTGTTCGAAATCCACCCATACAATAGGTTTTGGACATGTGTGGGTCATAGATTGTACATTATCATTTCATTCTATTTAAATCCTTTATTAATGAGGTAATCGATGCATCATCATGATTTCATAAATACTTTAATTTATTTAAAGTCTAAAAATTATAAAAAAACTACTATGATGTAGAAAATATTTTTATCTTTCCAATGAATATTTATAATAAAAAATATGACTTGTATAACCTCATGTAAAAATTGTTTTAGTAAAATAACTCATGTTTGTGTCATTTTTACTTTAACATTAAATAAAAAGATATTAATGTCATTTCCCAAACCAAGTGGCTCCATGGGATCCACAAGTTGAACCATGGATTGTCTTGGTCGGCCATGACACATCCAATAAGGGTAGTACATGTGTCAAGCTCATCTCATATTATTAAAACATTATTTTTATCTTAAATTACACTAATTACCACTAATCGCGATTAAGAACTTAAAAGTTACTATTAACCAAAAAATTATTTTAATCTCATTGAACCAAATTTTACTTCTTAATGAAAACCATGTATGTTGGATTTTTTAAAATCAAATCACAGAAGTGGCAAAGTTTCATTTAAACGAAAAATCAGTTTCTTTAACTACCACTTAGTGGTTTCACTATTCATCAAAAATTGATGTTTTTCAAAAAGATACCAAAACTTCACCCTAATCTATATTTGATATTCTGAATTCAAAAATGATTTCAATTTTACAAAATTCAAAACATGTATGTTTAATTAATTAATTTAATAACTAATTCCCGCTGTCATGAAAAATAGCGTGTTTTTATGAAACAATAAGTATCAAAAGATTGACACTAGTTTAAGTCCAATTTCAAAGTGAAATTGATTACAATGACCACAATTGGATAAAATTGTAAAAATATGTTCTAATTTCACTTCAAAACCAATTCAAAAGATAATCTAATCATATAAATAAATTAGATTAAAAATAGGTTTTGAATTAAAATACAACATTTTTTACTATTCATTAAAAAAATGAACTTTATCAGAAAAATACCAAAAATTAACACAAAGTAAATTTTGATGTCCCAATCATAAATAATAAGTTTATTTTTACAAACATAGATTATAAAATTGTAAAATGATAGATTTAGAAATGGATTGCCATCAAAAGGTAGTAAAACAATCTTTTAAGAATATTTGTGAATTACATGCATAAGATTGTATTTATTTTCATTTTAAGCCTCTAAAACACTATCTTAATCATTAATAGACATAGATAAAAATATCTATTATTCATTACTTATTTGGGATGTTACATCCTTCCCCCCATTAGAAAATTGTGTCCCCCCAATTTATTTACATATCGAAGAAATGGGGGTACTTATCCCTCATTTCATTTTCAGATTCCCATGTTGCCTCTTCCATCATGTGGTTTTTCCACAAAACCTTTACCTGATTAATCACCTTATTCCATAACACTTGCTCCCTGTGGTCAAGAATCTAGACCGGTTGTTCCTTATAAGATAGGTTCTCTTCCAGCTGAACTACCTCTGGACTCAAAACATGAGATGGATCTGGCATGTACTTTCTCAACATCGAAACGTGAAAAACATTGTGTACCTGAGATAATCTCGGAGGTAAAGCCACCTGGTATGAAACTGATCCAACTCTCTCCATAATTTCATATGGTCCAATGAACCTTGGACTCAGCTTTCCTTTCTTACCAAATTACATCACACTTTTCCATGGTGAGACTTTGAGAAAAACACGATCACCTACCTCAAAAGAGAGATCCTTCCTCCTGTTGTCCGCATAACTCTTCTGCCTACTCTGAGCTGTTCTAATGTGATTCTGTATCAGTTGAACTTTTTCTGCCAACTCTTCTACCAATTCTGGTCCTATCAACTTCCTTTCACCCACTTCATCCCAGAAAGCTGGAGTTTGACACCACTTCCCATATAATGCCTGAAATGGTGCCATCTGTATACTAGAATGAAAACTATTATTATATGAAAATTCAGCCAAAGAAAGATGTTGGTCCCAACTTCCCTGATAATCCATCGAACAAGCTCGTATCATATCCTCCAAGTTCTGAATTGTTCGTTCTGACTGCCCATCTGATTAAGGATGAAAAGATGTACTAAAATTTAATTCAGTACCCAACGACTTCTGAAGGCCTTTCCAAAAGTTAGAAGTGAACCTGGGATCACGGTCAGATACAATGGAGAGAGGAACTCCATGTAACCTGACTATCTCTTTAAGATACAAATGGTAAAGTTGATCTAGGGAAAAAGTATCTCGTATAGCAAGGAAATGAGCAGATTTAGTCAAGTGATCAACAATAACCCAGATTTCATTATTACCTCGATATGTGTTCGGTAATCCCACAACAAAGTCCATGGATATATTCTCCCATTTCCACTCTGGAACTGGTAAAGGCTGAAGCATCCCTTTCGGTAACTGCCGCTCTCCTTTAACCTGCTGACAAGTCAAACACTTCACAGTAAAATCAGCAATATCTCTTTTCATTCCATCCCACCAGTAATACTCCCGCAGATCTCTGTACATCTTAGTACTGCTAGGATTAACTGAAAACGGAGAACTATGAGCTTCACATAACAACTCTCTCTTCAAATGTGAATCACAAGGCACACACAATCTCTTCCCAAATCTCAAAACACAATTATTATCAATGTTCAATTCAGGCAACTTACCTTTCTAAACTAGCTCTACCTTTTTCTCCAACTCACTGTCTTGCTTCTGTGCTTTCTTGATTTTATCTGATAGAGATGATCTCACTAATACCTGAAACAAAACAGAAGAACTTCCTGCACCAACATCTTCTATGCCAACGTTCATCAAATCCTTAACCAAAGGATCACGTTCCAAATGCAACATTGCTAATGAAGCATTACTTTTTCGACTCAAATAATTATCCACATTATTTAATTTTCCTGGATGGTAATTAATTGCACAATCATAATCCTTGATTAATTCCAGCCATCTCCTCTATCTCATGTTTAACTCTTTCTGAGTGAATATATACTTTAAACTTTTGTGATCAGTATATATTTCACACTTTACTCCATACAAATGATGTCTGCACATTTTTAAAGCGAAAAAAACAACAGCCAATTCCAAATCATGTGTAGGGTAATTTACCTCATGAGTTTTCATCTGTCGTGAAGCATAAGCAATTACCTGATCATTCTACATTAGGACGCAACGAAGTCCTTTCAATAAAGAATCACTGTATATAACAAACTCCCCATTCCTGGAAGGTAGTGCCAAAACTGGAGCTTTCACCAATCTTCTTTTCAATTCCTGAAAAACATCATCACATTATTTTGTCCAGATAAACTTAACACCCTTCTGAGTTAGCTTAGTCATTGGAATAGATAACCGTGAAAAATTTCTAACAAACCTTTGGTAATAGCCTGCCAAGCCAAGGAATCTACGAATCTCAGTTACATTTGTGGGTCTTGGCCAGTCTTCCACAAATTTTGTTTTTTCAGGATCAACAGTTATCCCATCTTTAGAAACAATGTGACCAAGGAATGAAATTTTTTGCAACCAAAACTCACACTTGCTGAATTTCCCATACAATTTCTTTTCTTTTAAGGTTTGCAAGATAACCCTTAAATGTCTTTCATGCTCCTCTTTACTTTTAGAAAACACCAATATATCATCAATTAAAACCACCACAAACATATCCAAGAACTCATGGAAAATTCTATTCATTAAGTCCATGAATACAACAGGTGCATTGGTTAGCCCAAAAGGCATTACTACAAATTCATAGTGGCCATATCTTGTACGAAATGCAGTCTTCAGAACATCTGCTTCCTTTACCTTCAGCTGATGGTACACCAATCTCAAGTTAATCTTTGGAAAATACTGAGCTCCCTGGAGCTGATCAAACAAATCATCGATATGAGGAAAATGATATTTGTTCTTAACAGTGATGTTATTCAAGGCTCTATAATCAATTCAAAGTCTCATTGAACCATCTTTCTTTTTAACAAATAAAACAGGAGCACCCCATGGTGATGTGCTAGGTCGAATGAAACCTTTCTCTAATAAATCTTTCAATTTCTCCTTCAACTCTAAAAGTTCAATTTGAGCCATTCGATAAGGGGGTTTTGAAATTGGATTAGCATCAGGAACTAAGTCAACAGTAAACTCAACTTCCCGATCTGGTATTATTCCAGGCAACTCATCAGGAAAAACATCAGGATACTCATTTACCACTGGCACATCATTAATCTGAACAGTTCCTTTATTTTCAACGATGTGTGAAAGGTAACATTCATTTCCATATTTTACAAGTTTCTCGGCCTCTTGATAAATTATCAATAGTAAGGGTTCATTCTTTTACACAAACTGAAAGTCTTTCTGAAAAGAAACTTCTTTAGCTCTATAGTCAATCTTAGCATGGTAAATAGAGAGCCAATCCATACCCAGGATAACATCAAACTCTACTAGAGGTAGAACAATAAGGTTTTCAAGTAGGTTCTTTCCACAGATAAGGATAAGAAGATTCTTATAATTTCTTTTTGCCTCAACATTTCCCCCAGGTGTTTTTACCAAAAGTTCAGGAGTCATTTCTTGAGATGGTATTACCATTTTACTAGAAAAGTTTTCATAGATAAAAGAATATATAGACCCCGAATCAAACAACACACTGGCATAATCTGAAAAAACAATGTACCTGATAAAACATCATTTGATGGCCCGACATCTACTGAAGTAGTTGCAAAGGATTTCACCACCCCTTTCTGCTTGTAGTCTAACTGCATCCCATCACTCAAGCTCTTTGTCAGACACTCGTTTCCATAGTGACCCATCTCATTACACTTAAAACATTTCACGAACTGTAAATCAAATTTGGTCTTACCTTGACCTTGATCTTTTTCAGTGAAATCACGAGCCTTATGTCCCATCTTAACACAATGGTAGCACTTTCCAGAATTCAGAAGACATCCCCAGCATGCCTTTTTCCACATTTATCACAAACTGGAAACTTAGTTTTCTTACCATCAGACTTTTTTGAAGAATTCTTACCTTTCTCCTACCACCTCGGTCTCTTCTTCTGTTGGTTGTTATAGAACACTTGATCATCGGAAAACTCCATTTCCACCTTCTCAGCATATCGAACAAGATTTTCATAACTTTTAAACTCACGAGAAGCTAATTCCCTTCGATATTTTGGATTTAATCCCGAGTAAAAACGATTGATTTTACTATCAAGGTCTTGGATAAAATTTGGAGCATACCTTGCCAATCGAGTGAACCTTTCTTCATTGGTAGCCACTGAGTCTTCCTCTTTCCTAAATTCCAAGAATTTCTTTTCCATCCTAAGTCGAACAGCCTTAGGAAAATACTTCTCATGAAACATACCTTTGAATTCATCCCAGTCGAGAGCATCAATCTCATCAGCGTCCCTGTTATTTTTAACCATCGACCACCACTGATCTGCTTCACCCTCCAAACAGTAAATAGAAAGACTAACCTTTTGATTTTCTGAACACCCCATGACATCGAAAATCTTCTCAAGTGCTTTAATCCACCCTTCAGCTAGCACAAAGTCAGATGATCCTCTGAATGATGGGAGGTGTTGCCTCATGAAATGTTCCACCACTGACATGTTCCTCTGCGGTTGATCTGGCTGATCTCATGCATGGATACCACCACCATTTATTTCTTGAGTCAACTGCACCATTACTGCAACAAACTGTTCAGTTCCAATTTCGACCATCTCAGGATGCTGATTCAGAAGGTTATTTCCTTCTGTATGCCTTCCTAGAACTGCTTCCCTGATTCCTCTGTGGAAAACCATTCTGAACAAACATGTCTTAGATGAAGCAACATGGTAATCTTCAAATACTATATCACTTCAATTTGACCAAAAAATTTATATATATATTTTTGGATAATAATTTAATAGAATTCTAACTTCTAAAGTTATCTAAACTGACCATTGATACCAACTATTAGGCCCCAGCCTTAAAACTTTCTTAATCTTGAGTTATTACAAGATTACACATTGAGGATCTTTTCAGGTTTAGAGTTTTAGAGAATTAGAACATAAAACTTGCATTACATTCCACATATAAAAAAAGTGGTTACATAAAGATAGTATTCTTCTTTCCCATCAATGGAAACATATTTAAAATAAAACATGGATTCTTTCTTGACACATCCTTGACACTATCATCATATCATGTACCTTTCCCTTGACGTGTGAAAAACATTTCAAAAAAAAACATGGGATGAGCATAAAAAGATCAGTAAGGGATATAAAAATATGGAAAGAAAACATGGGTACATATATACATAAGAATGAAATCATAATTTACCCATAAAACATAAGAACTTTAACATACCTCATCAAATCATGAATAAATCATAGAAATCATAAGACATAAAGGTAACTTGAGGAATTCATAACATTCTTACGTATGGAGTAACCCTCTTGGTTATGTTTGGAATACCCATCACAGTATATTCCCTAAATCTCTTTGGAGAAACCTTAACGTTTCACTTCTTCACATTACCCAATGCATTGGAGATCTATATCGGGCTCACCCGCCCTTAGTTTATCACGGAACCACCCGTCTTCATAATAATTCCCAAGAACCTCAACATAATCGTATCACATAAAACATGCATAAAGGAAACATAAAATTTCCACCTTTCAATCACAAGATATCAATACAACACATTTATATAAAAACATTATGAAAACCACTTTCAATACCAAAATAAAAGAAAAGTAAAACATGGTTTTTATTTTTCTTTTAAAAAAAGGTATGTCTTGTAGAGGAAGCCGAAACTCAAATAATGGTCACAGCGGCGGAGAAGTCATTGTCGCCGCATACGTACGACAAAAACATTCCGTTTTTGTAGTTTAGTAAATGCTTCGTATAAAAAAGATTTCTTTTGAATAAACATAAAAGTAAAAGGGGTTTATACATTGTATAAAAGAAAGTTGTGTATAAAAGAAAATATGCCTCAATAAAAGGAGATTGAGACGAAGTCCCATACCTCGGGGTCCGACTTGACTCGGTCGTTCTTTAATCTCCTGAATAATAAACATGAGTTAATTTCTACTTGTTTAAGAACCTTTTTCAAGTTCATTATTCCTTTTATATCACTTATTGCCATGTCATGAACACTATGTAATTATTTAAGTTAATAACGGTCGTTTTAACGATCATTGGTACTTGAGTAAAAAATAATCCCTTTATAATTACAAGTTGTTCATGTATCAATTATATCCAGAATTATAATCATGATGTATATATCATATATATCCAGTATATACATGCATTTATAATATTACATAATCATTTAGAGGTAAGAAATGAAATGCACCGTTCATGGAGACGGCAAGCCGTACGTACGCATGAACGCTACTTTCATTTCTATTTCATATTTTATAGAATGGAATCATAATGATATAACGGTATATTATAATTGCAGTATAATATCATATATAATATCATAGTTCCATCCTTTATACGTCCCACATATGGTATTTAACGAATCAAATCACTTTGAGGGGGAGGTAGTCCGCACTTCCTTAAATGAAGATATCGCGTTTTCCCATAATGGAAACCATAAAGGTATGCCCAAAATGAAAAATACAGAAGATTAAGGAAAACATAAACATATTATATATTATATATAAATATAGTGTCATCTTAATGGCCATCTTTGAATGTGTTAAAATAATGTTGAACAATCATCGTTTCGGGAGGCATACATTCACCATCCACGGAAACAGTATATTCTTTAACCATTAGATGTAGGTGTGTGTAAGTGTAGCTCGAATCCTTGTTAGAAAAACATACTAGTATATTGAAGATACTGGAGTTGTTACAAAAGAAATGAATAAAAAGAGTTTAGGGGGTTGGAGAAGAAAAATAAAACAAAAGGACTCAAGTGAAGACATTACCTTAAAATCGGGTAACTCCCTTTGGTTTGAGCTCAAAGGCTTCATTGGGAAGACTTCTTTTGAAAGTGAGGCTTCAAAGATTAAGAGAGGTATGTGGAGAGACAAAATGGGCAGGGGTTGGCCGAACCAAAGGCTTTGGAAATGTGGGTAAGGAGGTAGAGGTTGGGGCCTTTTATAAGAGGAGAGGAGGGATACTCTTGGAAAGTAAAGAAATGTTACTTTATTTTAAAATTCTTTTCGGATTCAAAAGGTCCCACACTGATATAATTATAGTGTAAGGTGATAAGGGTTCTAAATCAACCCATCCAATAGTTTTTGGACATGTGTAGGTCATAGATTTTACATTATCATTTCATTTTATTTAAATCCTTTATTAATGAGGTAATCGCTGCATCGTCATGATGTCATAAATAATTTAATTTATTTAAAGTCTAAAAAATATAAAAAACTACTATGATGTAGAAAATCTTTTTAGATTTCCAATTAATATTTAAAATCAAAAATATGACTTGTATAACCTCATGTAAAATGTTTTTTAGTAAAATAACTCATGTTTGTGTCATTTTTTACTTTAACATTAAATAAAAAGATATTAATGTCATTTCCCAACCAAAGTGTCTCCATGGGGTCCCCAAGTTGACCCATGGATTTTCTTGGTCGGCCATGACACATCCAATAAGGTTAGGACATGTTTCAAGCTCATCTTAGTTTATTAAAACATTATTTTTATCTTAAACTACACTAATTACCACTAGTCGCGATTAAGAACTTAAAAGTTACTATTCACCAAAAAATTATTTTAATCTCATTGAACAACATTTTAATTATTAATGACAACCATGTATGTCGGATTTTTTAAAATCAAATCACAGAAGTGGAAAAGTTTCATTTAAATGAAAAATTAGTTTCTTTAACTACCACTTAGTGGTTTCACTATTCATCAAAAATTGAAGTTTTTCAGAAAGATACCAAAACTTCACCCTATGCTATATTTGATATTCCAAATTCAAAAATGATGTCAATTTTACAAAATTAAAAACATGTATGTTGCATTAATTAATTTAATAACTAATTCCCACTGTCATGACAAATAGCGTGTTTTTATGAAACAATAAGTATCAAAAGATTGACACTAGTTTAAGTCCAATTTCAAAGTGAAATTGATTCCAATGACCACCATTGGATAAAATGGTAAAAATATATTCTAATTTCACTTCAAAACCAATTCAAAATATAATATAATCATATAAATAAATTAGATTAAAAAGAGGTTTTGAATTAAAATACAACATTTTTCACTATTTATTAAAAAATGAACTTTATCGAAAAAATACCAAAAATTCACACAAAGTAAATTTTGATGTCCCAATCATAAATAATAAGTTTATTTTGACAAACATAGCTTATAAAATTGTCAAAATATATATTTAAGAAAGGTTTGCCATCAAAAGGCAGTAAAACAATCTTTTAAGAATATTAGTGTATTTCATGCATAAGATTGTATTTATTTTCATTTTAAGATCCTAAAACACTATCTTAATCATTAATAGACATATATAAAAATATCTATTATTCATTACTTACATGGGATTTTACAAAAATATCTATTCTTAGTATAGTAAATTTTGTTTTTTTTGTAGAAACCCATTTTAAAAATTTTATCCAACCGATCTGTCCCATGAGACTACTGATGCATCGAGGAACTATCATTAACTATTCCCCACTCATGTCTGAAGGGTAAAATCATCCCTCATATATGAAATAATAAATTTAATACATAAATAATTCTCTTTATCAAATTTAAATATTTATAAATGAATACATATTTACTAATATTTCCCCAAATAATCAAATAACATTCAATGTGAACACAATATTTAAAAATGGAATATGGTGTGGGAAATAATTATATCTACAATAAATACGTTTTATATTTAGGGGATGTTTAATGTCTAATTATCATAGTAAAATTAACATTTCAAGGTAATTCTATTAAAATAAAAAGCGATTTATGAAAGTCAATGTCTATAATTTACATAGTCAGAATGATCATAAAAAATCCATATAAATAATTATAATGGTATGAATAAAACCTAAACACATTGGAGTAAGAAAAAAGGGTAGTTGTCATTGATGAAAATTATTACCATAAAATTATCTATTAACACATTCTTGGGGAAAATATACATTTCAAATTGAAAAACTTTTTAAAAACATTTTTTTTAAAATCACTTTTAAAATCATTTTATTTAAAAATATTCTTGAAAAATTGGAAAGGAATATTAAAATAAATGATGGTCATGTTGGTCTGATACTATATATATGATGTAAATAATATTTCTTTTTCAATTGTAAAAAAGTTATAAAAGTTCTTTTTTTATAAAGAGACAAGATGACTCCTTTGATATTTTTTTGCAAAAAGAAAAAATGTATAAAAAATTGGTTTAATAAATATTTTTGGAATGTTTAAAGATATTATTTTTGATATCATTATATGAAAACATGGATTTGAATGAAACAATATTTTCGACCGAAGAGTGAAATGAAGTTAGGTTTTCTTAAAAAAACATTTTTGAAAAAACATTAAATACTAAAGTGTTGAAAAAGGATCATGAATAACGATATGAGAAGAAAATTAATGGGTTTATTAAATAATTTTAAGTAATTTACATTAATTAAAATTAAGGAATAAATTATCTCAACTAGAATGAGATTATGAAATAAACCCTTGGAATGATCTTAATGATGAAGTGTAAATTAATCGCTGAATCAATTTTGTGTATTAGATCTAAATCCACATAAAACATATGGGAATACAATAATTTATTGTGAAAATTCATTATACACATAATCATAGAATATTAAAGACAATTAGGAAATAATATAACCAAATTAAAAAGAATTGAGTTATGAAATTACATACTACATGGTAACTTTTAATTCATATCCCCTTAGATACAAAAATTCAAACAAAAACATACAATACCATAAATAATGGAGTATACATGATATTACATGTCATAGAGAAGAATATAAACCGTAAAAAAGTTATTATGTGAATAACATTACAATATGCCTCAATGAAAAAAAATTACAAACCATTTTTGTAATAACCAATGTTTTTATGAATTTTTTCAAATAAATAAAAATATTGATAACAAACATTTCACACTCCACCATGATTATCTTACACTATGCACAATAATGAGATTAGAATTTTTTAAACATGTTTTAAATTTTATAATTAGTTAAAAGAAACCTTGATCCTAGACTAGGTTACACACTATAAAAAGTCTCTTAGATAGCATTCATTACACATAAGACCATGTTTTACTATACTACAATATACTATTAATATCATTATTAAAATAATATTATAGTTATCTCCTAGAAGTTTGTTTAGCATTTTGGGTAAGAATAAATAAATTATGAAAATATGATTTAGAAATGTATATAAAATGTTTTATTTAGATTCTAATTAATTTTATGTGAGAGTAAGAACTATTTGAAAATACTGATATTCAGTTTTCTAAAATACTATTTAGGTATGCGCAGACATGTTTTATCTCAATAAAATAACCAAAAAAATAGATGAATGATTTTAATGAGATTTATGTATATTTTATATTCAATTAGCTATTTATCATTAATTAGATCTATTTTCTAGAAAATACATAATAACAAATCCAATTTTACCATTAAAAATATGCATTTTTCTTAAAGGTAGTTTATCGCCTTATAAAAGAGAATTTAATTTAAAACTAATTTTTAAAAATTTTATAAATTTTATTTGAAAAAATAAACATCATTTTTGAAAAAATAATATCAAAATTATCCACAGGTGAGTTTTTTTATTTTTCTATGAATATTCATTTTTTGATTAATTGTGGGAAATAATGAATTTTCATTGAAAACTGAAATTTTATTTAAATAAATTTTAACATTAAATTATATTTAAATTTTTTAAATGAAAATATATCAATTATAAATAAATTAATCAAATATAATAAAATGTAATAAATTTCACATTCAAAATTGATGTAATAATGTTTCATAATTTTGAGAATTTCTCTTCAAAAACCCGCATTTTTCGACATTTATGTGCGATTATTTTAAAATTAATTTGTAGCACTTATATGTTTGTAATTTGTTAAAATGAATTTTATATATTTAATAATAATAGTTCTTAATTTATATTATGTTCAATTTTGTTTTTACCAAAAATATTTTAAAATCAAATTAAAATTAATTATACCGATTAAGATAAAAATGAGTTTACTTAGTGGTAAATTCAAAGCGACAAGGTGTGGAAATGAAGAAAAACATGTCCAAAACATATTTTATGGACTTATTTTGACAATATACTCTCTTTTATAAAAACACATATCATTATTATAGGAATATAAAGTTTGTGATACCTCCCAAGAGTGTTTACATTTTTAATTTACAAGAATGCAACTACTCCACTATAAAAGGGCTTTCACTCTATCTACTTCCTCACACTTACAAAGTGATTTTTATGAAACAGAAAATGAAAAAGATCCTTATATAACATCCCAAATCTCATCTTATAATCCTCATTTTTTAATAAATCCAACCAAGGATGTCCCATGATTAAAACCAAAAGTTGTCACCTGAAAAAGTGGTAACGTCCATTAACATGCATTTTTTTTGTTTTCTTCTCCACCCCTTAAATTATTATTATAAAATTATTGTATAAAAAATAAATATCCAATATATATATATATTTTAGGTTATGATTGTGACATACAAAATAAAACAATTCCATCAAATGGGATACACAATCATCATTTGTGTGTACAAAAGACTACCACCTCTTGAAATAGTGTTGTTCCTTTTCTATTACCACATTTCAATGTTAGGAATAATAATGGACTTGTAGTTAATATATGATATATATATAATTTTTTAATATTCTATAATTATTATATAATACATACCTTTATGCATTCCATTTTCTGCAAACACGATAATATCGTTTATGTATATAGTGGACTAACTCCATATGAAGCGATGTGATTCATTTACAATTTACATGAAATGTATTAAGGATGGGTTTACTAGAAATATATGACATATATGAAATAATAATTATACTATAATGATAATATATACATATACATATACATATATATATATCATTCACTTTTCCTTCATTCAATATGATAATAATATGAAAACAATAGTCATACGCACGTATGACCTACCATCTCCACGAATGGTGTATTTCATTACATAATTTTATATTTTATAGATTATAATAAAAAATATATATTTTTAAAATATATTATATTTATATAAATTTTTTAATTATGTAAATTTAAAAATTATGATCAAAGTAATAGAACCAAAAAATACAAGTAAATAAATATATATGAAAAAACAAAACTGTTATTCCTCAAAGTGTAACATTAAAAAGAAATTTTTAGTAAACGGGTAATATAAAATCATAATAAAATGAAATATGGTATGATATATATGAATATGTTTCATTGGTATATGTACAATAAAATTATATTTATTATGAATGAGTTTTTAACTTGTACGAAGTAAATAAAGACTTAAGGTAATGGGATTTCCAGTCTCACTTCTATTTCTACATGACTTATTCCATATTCACCAATAGTTTCTTTTGTGTAGTGTATATATTGAACTATTTAATGTTATTTAATAAATGTCATTTATTTCATGATATTAAAAGTTTAAATTTATTTTATTCCATCACATATCTAATGATTCCCAAGTTACTCAAGTAGTAATGGATTTACCAAAAACATTTTACTTTTGTGAGCCACATGCTATGATTGCCAACATTTTATTCTATATAGTGTATATAATTCTCATGAATGTACTTTATGATTAATATAATTAATTTTTTTATTTACACATCCATTTTAGGATCTCCCTTTTAGGGGCATATGGTTTCAATGTTATCAAATCGGTAAGATAATTTTGACCCAATTTTTTTTCTTTGAGACATATGTTATGTTGTGAGCATATATTATTTTATAAGGTTTATATAAAACCCCTTTGAAATATTATATCATGAATATAATTTTTTTTCAATATATTTTATTCTGCATGTAATTATATTTTTTCATTTGGATTTTGATTTAATGTTAGAAAACTGGTAAGTGTTTATTACTATAATGTCATCATTTATAGGTATTGTTAATGATTATTATTACATTGATTAAATATATTGATACATATATCCATAATTGTTATATATTTTATTCTTCTCTATTTATTTATTATAACTTCATATAATGGTATCATTTTTACACTATATTTTACTTATGATAATGAAGAAACTGTTTTCATGAAAATTTGACTGTATTTCTCTCTTCGGTCAAAAATCTATTTTCCTCCAAATCAATGTTTTCCAAAAATGTTTTCATTTTTTTAAAAAAATTATTTTACCATGTTTTTCAATGAAAATTATTCAAATTTTCTTTATGTTTTAATGAATATTTAAAATTTCTTTCAAATATTCCTTTATATGTTTTCAAGGCTGTTTTCAAAGAAAATTATTTTAAAAATGTTTTTCATTTTAAGATAATTTTACAAACAAGAAAGGATATTTACATGAAGAAATGTCTTTAAATTATATTTAAATATTATTTTCCATTTAAGATGATATATGTTTTTCTATTTTATTCTTTATTAGGGTTAATATATATGAAAGAATTCTTATTCCTTCATTGAATAGTTTATCCTTCAGATGAGACATTGTTTATGAAACCTATTTATATTATATGGGTTATAGAATAGTAGAAAACCAATGAAACCTTTTTTTTCATGGGTTATTCAATAATTAAATTATTATGAATCCTATCCCCTAGTAGTTTTTGAAAATTTTGTTGATGATGCCCTTGAACTCCATTTTTTTAGGCCCCATTATTGTTTTCTGATGCATCTTTATTTTCATAATGAAAACATAAATATTTTTCGTATAAAAAAATAGATTATGAATACTATATCTTTTAAATAAGTTATAATATGATGGAATTCTTATAATACCCATTTTATTTTATTGTTAATGATATGATGTATGTTAATCATATTATGACGCACATATGTATGATTTCATAATGTGGTTAGTGAGACCTATATATCCCTCTAATATATTGGGTAATTATTTGTATCTCATTAGATAAAATGGGACACAAGTCAATGGTATTGAAAATAATTTTAAATGGGTTCATCCTAATTTATAATTGGAAATGGGTGCACCCTGATCCACAATGGGAAACGGGTGCATCCTGATCCACAATGGGAAACAGTTGCGTCCTCATTCAAAATGGGAAATAGGTGAATCCTGATCCATTATGGGAAACAAGTGTGTCCTAATCCACTATTTTTATTCTATTGGTAGTTAACCTTAATACATGAAATGGTATTATATATTTATGATATTTCCACACTTTTATAACATGATATTATAATGCAAGATTAATTTTTGATGATTTCTCACCCTTATGGAACATGTTTTCTAAAATTATAATGGTTTGTGGAATGATAAATATTAATGATATATGAAAGGATGGGTATGAATATAGGGTTTTTTGATTCATTATTTGAAACCCTTATTACTATATTATTCTTTAATATGTTCAAATATTTATATCTCTTATGTTTTCCCATACTAAAAATCTGAGCTCACCATTTATTATGTTTCCCTCACTCGATTATGAAGAATGTTTTATGTAGGATACTCCAATGGTAGATAATAAAAGGGATTATATTTTTGGGAAGCATTTAACATCTTTGACAATGTTAGATGACTATGTTCCATGTTTCTAATACACTAAACTCTTATATTCCTCAGTCCTATACATTTATAATGAGATGAATAATCAACAAGAATTGTGTAATATCAATGTTTGTAAAGACTAGGTTTCTATAATTGGTATTAAAGGAAAGGTTTAGTCGTCCTTTTAAAAATCGGGTGAGAAAGGTTTAGTGAGATACCATGGGATATTTCTAAGGATATATCTAGGGATGTATCTAAGGATAATTAGAAGGATGAGTCCAAGCATAGGAAAATGTCTTTGAAGTTTGGAAAGGATATATTAAGTGGTTTCCTAGAAATAAATCCATGTCTAAATACTATAAGTGGATGTGGGTTTGGAATAGATTTTCCTTTGGGTAAATATACTGTAAAAAAATTATTTAGCTAGACTCGAATAATAACTGGTTCACCACAATTGTCCTTACTTCACACTTGATCGAAAACTCATAGGGGATATTCATTGGAAATTCACAAAAATATTTAACAACCATTATGGTGGTTTTATATAGAATATTATTGTGAATAACCTAAGATAAACCTATGGTTTAAAATATTAATGAACAAAGTGTCATGATTTAGACATCTTATATGTAACTTTTCCTGAATATATGGTTTTCCACTAGCATTACTATTCCTCAAAATATTTTTGTGTGTGTTAGTAGATAGATGGAATTTAATATAACCATTTTAATTATGATGGATATATAAAATGAGATGATTTTACCCTAGATAAATCAAATGATATGGGAGATGGAAGGAAAATTATTTTTTATATTCTCAAAAATATTTCTCAAGCTGTGAAACATGTTGATCTTCTAACTGAGAAAAGGTATCAAAAATGTTCTATTGAGTCCTTCGTGAGGAAATGTCCACCTTCTTGTAGTGGTTCCACTGATCCACTATATTTTTAGAAATAGATTAGAACCTCTAAAAAGTTATTTTCCATTATTCAGTGGTCAGAACATGAAAAACTCATTTTGGGGACTTATCATTTGAACTTGAAATGGATCATTTGTGGAATATTATTAATCACATAGGGAAAAATAAAAAATTTAATCTATGGAGTAGGAAGAGTTCCAGGGGATATTTTTAGCAATTACCTACCTCATATTCTACATAGAAATATGGTGAAAAAAATCCTTGAGTTTAAGAAAAAAGATGATGAATCTAATGGTACCTATAAAGATAATTTTATATGACTTTCATGGTATGCTTCTAGTTTATTAATTAGTTCTTAATGAAATAGTGATTGGTTCTTTGGTGCACTGAATCTATCTCCTAAAATGTCCAATGATATAAGTGTATTTAGTATCAATGGAAAATATGTTTTATGTTCACTTTTTGTATAAATTTAAAATAGATATTCCCACAATTCCATTGGTTTTTAAATGAAATAGTATATAGAGTCTCATGAAACCTCAAAAGGTAGAATGATATTATGTACATCTATGAGCTAAAAATATGGGAAGAAAAAACAAGGTAATTTATGGAATGGAACTTGGAGGATCATTATATTTGTGATGGATGATCATAAAATTAGTGAATACTGAAATACGATTAATCGGATGGTTAAGGAAATAGAGGAGAAGAAAATTCAAACTAATGCACTACTCACACTTCAGTGCTTCAAGTGCCATTAATTTTGGAATTATGTGAATCAATTACCAAATATAAGGGATAATATGGATGATAATCCACAACAAACCCTCTGTATATAGGGAAAAGTGAAAGTTTATGAAATAACAATGGATAAAGTGAATCATGATAATTTCGGCACATTTATCCTCCCTTATATATTTGTAAACGTCAGGTTTGATTTTTTATGAATAAGACCTATGGAAATATTATTGTTCATCTATTAGTAGAGGTTCATGTGATTATAAAACACTACATATATTCTAGAATAATAAAATCACATTTAAAATACTATTGGTATAAGGATACACCCAAGATACCAATGAAAATATTTGTGGTATAAGGTTAGAGATTATTTATGGAATAATGGGTGAATTAAATTTGGGTAGGGTTATAAGGCCATCCATTTATGGAATGGGTTGAGTTGAGAATTGGATGTGGTTGTGGATACTAACATAATAATTCATCATATGAAGATTTATGAAAATTGGAAAACCTATTATAACAATTTTTAATTGATGATAACAAAATATTTATTGAATAAAATATAGTTCTACTTATGGTACATATGATCTATTAGTTTTCAAGAATTATAAATTCACCATCATTTTTTGAGTGAGAGACGAACTAGAAATTGGCCAAGATTGAATGAAAGGGTGATATAATGTATATGAATTATAATGAAATCATGAAGTATATGTCTGAGTGAAAATTTGTAACCATTAAGAAAATGATTTTGAATTTTTTTTCATCATATTAGCTTTATTTTAGATGAATCAAATGGTTAATTATATCATCAAATATTGATCATTTTTTATCGTTAAATTTCCTATAAAGACCCGTAAAATTCAAGGGAAATTTTTCTTAATTTTCATTGGGATTTTACAAGAATGCAGTTTCTGACGGCACCTGATTCCGAGGCCCTGTGTGCCCGGAATCAATTTCCAAAGTTTAGCTCGGGTACGTTCAGTGAACGAACGAGAGGGTTTTCCTAACTTTTGAAACGGTGCTTGGAATTGAAATCTGAGGGCACCGATGAAACCACAACACCTGTAATTGCTTAGGAGCACCTTTTCCAAAGGTGAGTTTGCTCGGGAGGAGTTGTTAATTTTTGTGGTTTTAGTGAAGAATAAATAAAATTATACTACAATTTTATTTATTTTCCTCTAGGTAGTTATAACCTATGTAAGGGAGTTGAGGGTGGGACCCACATGATGTTAACCAACCATGAGAGGACAAAGGTAGGGTGGGGCCCACACGAGACCAACCCCTCATATTACTTAACTCCATAACCCCCCGTTAATTTGAGACCACTCACCCCCTCTCTCTTCTTTAATCATGACAAATCACTTAATTAATTAAGTGAGTTGTGTGTTTGATTTTAAAAAATTGAAATGCTTGGCTTGATTTAATAAAATAAGATAAGTCTTATTTTTTGGGAGGGTTGGTTGTTGTGTGAGGAGACTGGGGAGATAGAACTCTTTTCTATGGGGAATAACATCATCCTCCCGCGAAGATCTTCCATCCTTCTGCGAAGAACCACATCTCTTCAACGAAGAACGACTCAACAAGTCTGGTATCTCCATTCCCTTTCTCCTCTGCGACAAGGGAAGAGACACCGACGCGAGAGTTCTCCCCAACGACATGTAATCATCCTCTTATCTCCGTGATAAATAGAAGACGATGTTTCCTCAAATGCTCTCCGTCGATGTCTACGGAACCACGCCCCGCGACGCCGCTTTCCACGACACTCTTTGAACATCATCTCGTTATCAAGGTAGGGGTTAATTACTTTTTGTTCGAGAAATATCCTTTTCCATTCTTCGTCTATATATTTGGGTCGCTTGATATCAACTTATCGGGAGGAGGTCAGACCGCACGAACATGACCGACTCTCCTCCCCCTTTTTGTTGTTGTGTTGTTGTGGTTCGAAATAAGGCGGCGTGGTGCAAAGACACCACGCGAAATCATGGAGAAATGCAGCAAAGATGAGCGGCGCCGTCGCGCCGTGCCGTTGAGGCCGAACGAACCTGCGACCGGAGTTGGGATGCAGCGAAGGGGCGTGGAACCGTCGAGCCGCGCCGGATAACTAAGAAAACACCATGGCCGGAGAGGGGCCGCGGTGGAGGGGCACGACACCGTCGCGCCGCGCTAGTCGGAGAAGGCCGCAACAAAAAGCCGCGACGGTGCAATGCGGGGCGGCCGGAATCGCCGGCCGCCGGCACATCAAAGGGCGGGACTACGGTAGGTCGCACAACAGCAACACCGTCCAGCTAGACCGGGCCGGCCGTTTCAGGGGGAGACCGGGGGTCGTAACCCCCAGCTCACCAAAGGAGCGCCCCCCCCCCCCACGTCGGGGCCGCAGTTACTCAAATAGGGGGGCAGCGCCCCCTCCCCTTCTGCTCAGCTCGGCGTGGCGGAGCTGGCCATGCGGCCCGTGCGCAGTGCGCCAGGCCGGTCCAGGCCGCTCCCTAATGGACCGGACCCAGACTCGGTTCGGGTGGACCCAGTTTGGGCCGAGCTAGGGGGGGTCTCGGGCCGGGTCGGTCCGGGCCCAAAACCCCCTAAAAACGGATAGGTACGTTCTTTTGCACACATCATGGGCTAAGAACCTCCGATTGACGTACCTTCAGCTGCGATGGGATCCTTGGATCGAGGCGGTCGTTTCGGTATATTACACTCATGTTTTCAAAGAACTTTGGGTACGTCCGGGTTGGTTCGAACACGAAACCAACCGGGCCCTCGGAGCGGAAACACTTATAACTTGAGCTCCGGACGTCCGATTGATGTGCCGTCAACTTTTTTGGATTCTTCTTAGTGAGACAGACCTTTTTTCTTACTCCGATCGTGGTTTGAACGCAGTTGGAGTGCGGTCGGGTTGATTTTTACTTAAAACCCAACAGGACCTCTCGAACGAAAAAGCCAATAACTCGCAGATCGGGCGCCCGATTGACGCGCCGTCTGTCACGTTGAGTTCCTCTTGTCGAGACGGAAATTTGAGATAAATAAACTCCAAACTACGTGTTAGTTGATGTATCAAACCCCTTGGTTCATGGAGTGGACTCTCCTGGAATCGAGAATGCTGTGCGCGGGAACCCTAGAGCTGGCTGCGACGATGAAGACCGTACTGAAATCCTCTGTGGGTTTGACGACGATGAAGACTGCACTGAAATCCTCTGTGGGTTCGGAAGTGACAATGACCATACTAAAATCCTCTATGAGTTCGATGACGATGAAGACTGCACTGAAATCCTACGTGGGTTCGGCAGTGATGAAGACCGTACTGAAATCCTCCATGGGTTCGACGATGATGACTACTGTTTTTGTATCCTATGTGGGTCTAGTAGTGTTTGACTCTATTCTTGCTATCCTACGTGGGTCTGGAAGAGTAGCTAGTCTGTATCCTATGTGGGTCCGACAGCTTAGCTGGTTTAGTATCCTACGTGGGTCCCAACATATATGAATCAGTGGCAATATCTGATCATCTCTATCACCTTTCAAAAAAGTATACCTGTGTGAGCTGAGTCTTGAATTCAATAAATATCTCTGATATGATTGACATGATTTACTATGTGGATTGGGTTGTGTTATCCTGTGTGGATTGGGTTGTACTCCTATGTGGGCGTGATCGAACTTGGGCTCAGATGTTGGAACCGTACTAGGATTGATGACTTTGGTATATGTATGGGCATATACCTAAGTTGTGTTGGATGTTACATCATGATTGTATCTTTCCTCTATGGATTATCCTTTGTGGATTCTGGGAGACCTTCGGGGGTCTCGGGGTCCCTATTGAGTAGCGTATAGTCACCCCTGCACGAGCTATGACCACACTACGTTGTGTTGGATGCAGACGACGAACAACACTGATCGTGGTTGAGGCATGTGGAGCAAGTCGGTACCTGGAGGTGAACCATTGGGCGGGACGTACACGGAGCAGACGGCTAGACCCGAGGAGCTGAGGAGTCTATCTGTACCCACCCTTCAGGTGGGACTTCTAGTGGACGACTCGACGTTGCTGCTTTACTTTTAGTTGTTGTACTTTCTTTCCAGTTGTACTTTACTTTCATTTTGAGTTTGTATTCTGGCCCATTTACTTTCCGCACTTACTATAGTACCCAGATTTACTTAGTGTTTACTTCTGCTGGCTTACTATATTGTGTTTTTTTTACTTTATAAGGCAATTCCTTCCCCTTTTTATGGGATTTATGCCTTTTGTTCTAGTCTCCATCCCCTAGCCTATGGGAGGCGGTCTTGGGGTAGTCACGGCACGGGTCCCGAGGACGGTTCATGACAAATTGGTATCAGAGGAGTTCAGTTCTACCGCAGAACTCAGGACTCTGATCTTTCTTCTTCATGAAGCAATAGTGTTAAGGGTATTGAGTGTGGTTATCAGTCTATGGAGTCCAGTGTTGGTGCGGCGACCAACGTATCTGTACACCAGGACCCTGACTTCTGATTTCCAACTCAATGCACGAAAACATTGATTGCATGTGTGTTTCAAATGATTTCTTTGTGATTACGTTGTGCCAGATCACCAGGAATACTGTTTGACCATGGCACACCTGTTTCTTTTCAGGATGGCCCCACGATGGCATCCAACTAGGGTTCCGAGTTTTCTGCGATCCGACAGCCCACCGAGTGACGAGGCCTCGGTGTATGGCCCTTTTTCAGCAGAGGCACCAGCGGTACCACTACCCACAAAGCCAACGATGCCACCAGCCCCAGCCGATGAGAGTGCATGTCGCGTTAGTGCACTGCATGAGTTTCAGCATTAGAGACCACCCAGGTTTCGTGGGGAGACAGACCCGCAGGTAGCTGTGGATTGGCTATAGGTGGTTGTTCGAGTTTTCAGGTTAGTGGGGACACCATCTGACCTCATGGTGATCCTCACAGCAAGCCTCCTACATGAGGCAGCAAGAAGATGGTAGATCATGATGCCCCAGGTGCACGACGAGGCATCTCTTCTCTGGACGGACTTTGAGAGCCTCTTTCGCTTGGAGTTCGTCCCATCCAACATCATTGCAGTGCGCATCCAGGAGCTTCTACAGCTGTGGTAGGGAATCATGACGGTCGCCCAGTACTCAGAGAGATTTACCAATCTCTCACGCTATTCGACGTACATGGAACGAGACCCATTCTTCCGGGCCCGGACCTCCGAGCAGGGAATGAGGCATGAGATCTGGTCATCGATGACCTCCCTCACAATTCCGACACAGGAAGGAGTATTGGAGCAAGCACTTCTCATAGAGAGCTTTCTTACTTAGCCTACGCCAGCAGCGAGACCTACCGCAGGGCAGCACGTAGCAGAGTCGTCTGCAGCAGGCAGTCAATGAATGTCACAGGGGTCCAGGTAGACCAGAATATCAGGCCGATCAGCTCAGGACACTAGCTCTGCGGTGCAGGGCACACGGCGCAGAGCCAACTTTCCGAGTAGCAGGCAGTGCTACGCATGTGGCGGGCAGGGCCATATGGCTTGTGACTACCCAACCCACCGTGTAGAGGAGCATCAGACTGTTGAGGGGCCACCCAGGCAGAGGCAGAGGGTCGACCGTGGAGATCCACCGAGAGTAGGTGGATGAGGCAGGGGAGCTGGTCGAGCAGTATGTGGTGGACGACGCTTTGAGTCTGTACCACCACTACCACCAGGAGTTCCACCCCGACCACATGGAGCTGGCGGGCAGAGATAGGATCAGCTTCAGGCAGCGGAGGCCTAGGACCACGGCATGCCAGAGATGATTCGAGGTACTATCTATGTCTACTCCACCCTTTCTCTAGTTCTTATAGACACAGGAGCGAGTCATTATTTTATTTCTGCTGCCCTTGTTCGGAGCTCGGAGATTCCGACAGAGATGTTGGCTCGATCTATACGGCTAGAGAATCCTATGGGAGCAGACTCGATGATTACGCACTGGTTCCGGAAGTGTGAGCTTACTCTAGGAGGCGAGATCTTCAGCTGAGATCTTCTTGTAGTGGCGTCGAGGCCTTACGACATCATCTTGGGCATGGATTGGTTATCCACAGTCCATGCTCAGATCGACTATATTAGGCGCAAGGATGGACTCTCACATAGGAGAGGAAAACCCATCACTCATCAGTTGGCTAGCCTCATCCTACTAGCAGTTGACGTGCGGAGTCCTAGTTTCCCTGTAGTGGTGGATCAGTATACAGACGTTTTCCCTGACGACGTTCTAGGACTACCTCCTCGCAAGGAGGTAGACTTTTATATTGACCTGTACCCTAGGACAGCCCTGATATCCACTCCAGCATATCGGATGGCCCTCGATGAGCTTTGAGAGGTACGGGTACATTTGGAGGACTTATAGGGCAAGGGATTCATCCAACCTAGTTTTTCACCCTGGGATTCCCCGATATTGATCGCCAAGAAGGCGGACGAGAGCTTGCGACTATGTGTCGACTATCATCGCCTGAACCAGGTGACCGTGAGGAACAAGTATCCTCTACTGAGGATTGAAGACCTCTTCGATCAGCTCAAGGGAGCACGATGGTTCTCGAAGATAGACCTTAGATAGGGCTATCATCAGCTCAGAGTTCAAGATGAGGACGTTCAGAAGATGTCCTTCAGATGTTGGTATGGACACTATGAGTTCTTGGTTATGTCTTTCGGTGTAAACAACGCTCTAGGAGTGTTCATGGGACTCATGAACATGATATTTCATCCATACTTCGATCGATTTGTCATGGTCTTCATCGAAGACATATTGATATACTCGACCACTACGGAGGAGCACGCCTACCACTTGTGGGTTGTACTAGACACACTCCGAGAGAACCAGCTTTATGGAAAGATCTTGAAGTGTCTGTTCTGGTTATGGGAGGTCCACTTCTTATGACACGTCATCTCTGAGGCGGGAGTTGCGGTGGATCCTGCGAATATCGAGGCAATGCTAGCTTGGAAGCCACCCAGGAGCGTGACAGAGGTGCGAAGTTTCTTGGGTCTAGCTGGGTACTATCGGAGATTTGTGCCAGACATTTTCAAGAGTTGCGGCACCACTCTCAGCTTTTGATGAAGAAGGGGAAACCCTTCGTGTGGTCAGACAGATGTCAGTAGAGCTTCCAGGAGCTGAGAGAGAGATTGACCATCGCACCTATCTTGAGGATACCAGAGGAGGGAGTAGGGTATGTATTCTACTACGATGCATCAGGGACCAGACTCGGATGCGTCCTAATGCAGGAGCCGGCAGTGATCACCTATGGATCACGCCAGTTGAGGCAGCATGAGCAGAACTATGCTACCCATGACCTAGAGTTAGCAGTAGTGGTCTTCGCTCTAAAGATGTGGCGACACTACCTGATGGGAGAGTGCTTTACAATCTACTCTGACCACCAGAGTCTCAGGTACATCTTCTTTCAGATGGACTTGAATCTGAGACTGCGGCGATGGATCGAGTTCCTCCAGGACTATGACTTTGAGATAGTTTATACTCCTTGAAAGGGGAACATAGTTTTTGATGCTCTCAGCAGGAGGATGGGAATCCAGCTACTCCGGGAGGCGACGGAGAAACTATCCACTTTGCAGATATCCTTCATGGATAGAGATGGAGCAGCCTTTCTTCAGTCACTCACAGTCACTCCTCCACTACTGCAGTGGGTCAGAGAGGCACAACATGGGGACGCTGACTGTGAGACGCGGTGTGCACATATATCCTCAGGGCAGGAGTCTGATGGATTCTCTGTAGGAGGCGATCACATCGTTCTCTTCAGAGGACGTACCATGGTACCAGCTGCTTTACAAGAGGAGGTGGTCAGGGAGTTTCACACATCCCCTCTAGCGGTACAACCGGAAGTGGTGAAGATGTACTAGGATTTCAGTCGACAGCACTGGTGGCTGGGTATGAAGAAGGCTGTTGAAGAGTTCGTTTCTCGATGCCTCACCTGCCAGCAGGTAAAGGCGGAGCACCAGGTACTAGAAGGCTTGGTACAACCCTTGGAGGTACCGGAGTGGAAGGTGGATGGGATATCTATGGATTTCGTGACTGGAATTCCACGTACTTCTAGAGGTCACAACTCCATTTCGGTGATTGTCAACCGACTCACCAATTCGGATCACTTATTACCCATCAAAGAGCTGGGCTCAGGAGAGAGATTGGGACACCTCTATGTTTAAGAGATCGTACGACATCGGGGCGTGACATCATCTATCAACTCTGATAGAGATACTCACTTTACTTCCTGGCTTTGGAAGGGGTTGCAGGAAACATTCGGGACATAGCTACGTCTGAGCACCGCCTTTCATCCTCAGACGGATGGTCAGGCGGAGAGGACCATTCAGACTCTCGAGGACATGCTCCGTGCATGTGTCCTCGACTTTGGTCGCAGCTGGGAGGACCACCTGTCCTTGGTGTAGTTTGCGTACAACTACAACTACCACTCCACCATCAGGATGGCACCATATGAGGCATTGTACGGCCGACCTTACAGATCACCTATGTGCTGGACAGACCCTGGGGAGTCAGCACTAGTGGGACCAGAGATAGTCCAGGCCATGATAGAGAAGGTCCAGGTCATCCAGGAGCGGATGAGGATAGCTTAGAGCCAACAAAAGTCTTATGTTTACAGGAGGTGGAGGCCACTGGAGTTCGAGGATGGCGACCACGTCATCCTACGGGTCTCACCTCGACGTGGATTACAATGATTTGGCCGGGGCGACAAGTTATCTCCGCGCTTCATCGGACCATTACAGGTCCTCAGCAGGATAGGCGAGGTGGCTTATTGTAGAGACCCTAAGCCTGACGTACATGGACATTACATTACTTTTGCGGAATACTTAGTACATTACAAAAACACACACACATGGACTGTAATAGTTTAGTGTATTTGGAAAATCGATATATAATCTTCTAATCGTTGTGAATGATCTTCAACATCTTCCATAAAGATCTTCCTTTTTTTAAAACCTAAATCCTTTCTTTATATCATGGGGAAAAGAAAACATAAAAGGGTGAGCTGAAATGCTCAGTAAGGTTAAACAAAAGAAATATCAATCACATCATATTCATAAGAACATATCTTTTGGAAATCTTAACCTGGAAAAGAGATCATAATTTCATAACATGGGATAAATCATAGTAGTGAAATGTAATCCCAATAATCATAACTTAAAACATGAAACTTTGTGGAATACACACATAATCATAGAGAATCATTTCTTATTAGTCAAGACTCATTTCCAAGACTATCTTAGTGGACAAATTCCATTTCTGAACTGACTCACCCTCGTTTTAGTCCTGTTTCACAGAACCGGTATAACCTACCGTTCCAGCCATGTTTATCTCATGAGATATAAAATCATTACCCAATGCATTGGAGGGAGATATAGGTCCCACCCATCTCATAATGATACCATTCTTATGTGTTCCACAAAATCATAAATCATACATCATTGCATAACACATGTAATAAAAATGGGAATCTTAAACATCGTGACATCATCAAAAAATTCATATAAGATAAAGGAATTCATAAAAATAATTCCATCACAAAATAATAAAATAAATGTAATAATAGGGATATAAACAAAACCCTATATTATCTTAGATGGAAAATAATTTTGATAAAACACTTGGACTCCATTCTTGAGGAAAATATCCTTTCTGCTTCAAATACATTTTTCCTTTCTTAACATGTCATAAAAGTATAAACTAAAAGAAGTTGATTAAAAATAAACATGAAAACTTGTAAATGAAGCTTCTTGGAAATAATGTTTTAAAAATCCATTCATTTCGTATAAGTTAAAAAAAATTCTTCTCGTTATTTTGTCGGAAAAGTAAAAAAAGTAACTCGTACGAAAAACGACAAAAGATTCCTTTCATATCGTTTACTAAAAACTCACCGAAGGGTAAAATTGGATTTAAACAATTGTAGGTGGATGGAAATAATATTACATATTGAGGAAACATGGATGTGGATGATAAAATACACTCTAGTAAATACCAAAGTATAAACAATCTCAGATTAAAAAATGAGATTGTGATATTTTCCCTTACCTTATGTCCGATATGCTTTGTACGTATCTAAACCTCCTCTTCTTTGAAGTGCTACTTTGAGACCTTCTCTTAGGGAACTAAAATTGGTCTTTGAGGAAGACCAGAACCTCTAGGATGTTTCTAGGGAAGTGGAGAAGAGACTTTGGCAGGGTTTGGTCGAGCTTGAAGGCTCAAAGTTGTGTGAGGAAGAGAGGGAGGAGGTTCCCTTTTATAAGGGAGGAGAGGGGCTCCTTTGGAAAACTAAAAATATTATTTTATTATAAAGTCATATTCAGTTTTAAATAGATCCAAATTGATTTATTTCGAAGCTAAGGTGGGGATGGATCGAAATCCCCTCGTCCAATAGAACTTAGACAAGTTTAGGTTCCTATTTTAACCTTATCATTTATATTTAACTTTAAGTTAGACAATTTTACATTTACCGTGTCTTCTTGTTTTCTTACACTATAAGGTTAATAAACTTACTATATCAAGACAAACGAACCCCAAGTTGTTTATTATTAATATATATAACCTTAACTAAGTAATTTGGCCGAACCTTAGATTTTTAGGAATAAAATAACTATTAATAATATAATATTTGTTTTAAAATCTAATTTATGTCAATTTTGACACTATTTGGTACATGATTTTTATGAAATTCATAACAGAATGATAAGTTCGAACCAAGTTACTTAAATCAACAATAACATGTCATATTAACCTATAAAATTAGTTTATGTCATAAAAAGTCTCAAATTATATTTATTGGGGTATTTATAATATCAATTATTATAATTTTTCACTATTATGGTAAATAATGCATCATCGTTGTGTCATAAATAAATTAATTTATTTAATGTCTAAAAATTATAAATAAAATACCATTATGTAGGAAATCTTTTTATCTTTCTAATGAGTATTTATAGTCTCATTTATCTTATTTAGTACCCTATATTAAAAATAATTTACTTATTAAACATTGATTTTAACTATTTTAACCCTTTTTTAAATAAATTAATATTAAATGTCCTAATCTAATCCAAGTGGGCGTAAATGATCATATTTTATTCATAGGGTTGTTTTTGGTCGAATTACACTTGTCCAATAGAATTAGGACACGTGTTAGGGTAATAATAATATCATTTTTACCCTTAATTACCCTATTTACTTTTAACCGTGGTAAATAAAAGTAAAAAAGTTACTATTCACCAAAAATTATTTTAATCTCATTGAACCACATTTTACTTTCTGACATCAACCGTGTCTCTCGGATTTTTGAAATTCCTCTCACAGAAGCGGTAAAATTAAGTTTTATGAAAAATTCATTTTTTTAACTACCACTTAGTGGTTTCACTATTCATCAAAAAATGAATGTTTCCAGAAAAAATACCAAAAATTAGGCCTAAGCTATATTTGATTTTATGAACTCAAAAATGATGTATATTTTACCAAATTCAAAACATATCAGTTTCATTAATTAATTTAAAAATTAATTCCCGTCGTCAACACAAATAGTGTGTTCTTAAGAGATAATAACTATCAAAAGATTGACACTTGTTTATGTCTGGTTTAAATGTGAAATTACATCCAATGACCAACATTGTATTAAATTGTAAAAATATATTCTAAATATACATTAAAACCACTAAAATTAATAATTTATCACTATTAATTATTTTGAATAAAAAAGTTGTTTTTAATTAAAATTTAGTAATTTTCACTATTCATCAGAATATGAAAGTTATCTGAAAAGTACCAAAATTTCACCCTAAGCTAATTTCGATATTCTGAATCCAAAAAAGGAAGTCCATTTTGAAAAAAAAAATTACAAAATTTCAAAAAGTGGTTATTACTATTCATAACGGCTAGTTTTAATAATATTTTAATAGCATATCGTTGTTTAGAGAAACTTGGTATTGCATAAAACACACGCTATCGTGGAAGGTCGCGCTTGCGTGTAATGCAAGCCAAGTCAGGGATGCGTGTTGTGCAAGCTATCTTTAGTGTATCATACAACACAAGACATTAATGAAATTAAAAAGAATATTTTTCGTAAAATCATGGGGTGTTATATTCTACCCCCCTTAAAATGAATTTCGCCCTCGAAATTCGTTGGGGTTATAAATGGTTTACTACTCGAAAGTTTCTTTAATAGAAATTCACATTGTAAAAAGGAATACCAAAACATGGATTTTAAAAACTAAATTATGAAATGTAACGGTTATCCAAATTAACTCATCACTGGGTTTCCACGTTGGAGAACATAGGTGAAAATATGGATATGGAAGAAAAATCTAACCATCATGTTCTGATGGAGAGTGGTAGAGAACATGTCTATGGAAAAGCCAGCAATCACAAAGCCATAAATTTGTGATGATCTAGGGTACCATCTGATTCATCGGATATAAGGGCACTAGGACAACATTTTTGGTTTTCAAGATCATTTCCCTAAAGTTAAAGAATTTGAATTAGAATAAATACTTACTTTATTTTGGTACAATATCACTGTTGTTCGTGCCTTGAACAATTTCCACTTCATCTCTTAAATAAATGACGTTGAATTTGTTATTCGTGAAGTGTTAGCAGATCATGTGATAGAATGACGGGTCATTCCATCTGTCTCAAACAAAAAGTTAGCAAAAGTTATTAAATATACATAAGTCGATCTATAGTGAGATTAATCATATATGGTTCCTAAAATGGACTTATACTTCATATATCATACTGCTTAATATAATAAAACTAGTTTATACTAAACAAGGACTTCCTGTAGGCCAGTGGTAGGCGATAAAGGCTAGTCGCACTTCGGTTGTGGGTTCGATTCCCACATCCTTGTCCGAAGCGATGGGCTGTCACCCGTCCTGCAGGTTGTCCTTTTTCTAAAACTATATTACTATAACATCCCATCAATAATATCGAAAAAAACTACAATCCTTAAACAATACTAACTTTTGTCCAACATAATCCATTCCAATCTTTAGGCTTATCCATAATACTGCAGTCCACTCTCATAATATAGTGAAAACAATTACCATAGATTTAATACCATCGTTGATCCCCATATATCATAAGATATGTCTTGTTGGTCACATTCCAAACATTCAAAGGCCTTAATCATTTATTCTCTTGAATACCCATTGAACCTTAGTGAAAACATGAATGCAGTTAAAAGTTAACACCTTCCACATTCCAAAATCCTCAAAATTCTATATACTCAAACCATGATATCACTTAGTCATTATATCAATCATGAGCTCATGAATACTGTCAAACATTTCATTTTCTCCTTATCCCTTTATTATGCGCATATCATCTACTTTCCAAAATATTTGAATCACTTTTCATGGTTAACGGTACATTAAAATTATTGAAAACCCCAATAGACCAATACATAAATATTCCAATACACCATAAAAGTACCTCAAATACATTATTCTTGAATACCAATACATAAACACTTCAGTCCATCCACTTCAATGATTGTCCTAGAATAAGTCCTTCCTTGATTTAGAAGTAACTTTTCAGGTCAGGGCATTGAGTTGGGTAAAGCCCATGTTCTCCACAAATAAGACATTGAACTCCATAACAGTCTGTCACTCTATGACCCTTTTCTCCACACAGATAACATCGGTCCCTCCATTTGAGGTATTCTTCAAGGTTCTTCTTCCCTTATTTAGAAATCTCAATCTTCCTTTCTTTATGCTCCTCAACATGCGAGGATGCATAATAGTTTATCTTTCTCTTCTTTGATGAATTAGGCATACCACTAAATTTCACCTTGTTAATCATATATTGTGATGACTGATTCGTCATAATCACAATATCTTTCACTCTAGGAATTAGACAATTTTGTTGCTCATAGTCACCAATTTGTTCATTGGATTCAATGTTAACCGAATTCCTTCTGGTTTCCTCCATTTACTAAAACACAAAAAGAATTCTGTGAGAGGCAAAAATCATGCTAGAGAAAACAACATAGTAAAGGGGGAGTACCCTCAATATCTAACATCTTAGGTTAAATTCTAAGATCGTTAGCGCAATTATAGGAATATAACCTATACATTTACTTAACCTTAAAGACATCCCTAGACATACCTTAGAAATATCTCTAGGGATCTCACTAATGTTTTCGCATCTTAGTTTTCAAAGGTTGACTAAACCTTTGCTCTGATACCAACTGTAGAGACCCTAAGCCTGACGTACATGGACATTACATTATTTTTGAAGAATACTTAGTACATTACAAAAACACACACACAAGGACCGTAATATTTTAGTGTCTTTGGAAACTCGGAATATAATCTTCTAATCGTGGTGAAAGATCTTCAACATCTCCCATAAGGATCTTCTTTTTTTTAAACCTAAATCCTTTCTTTATATCCTGGGGAAAAGAAAATATAAAAGGGTGAGCTCAAATGCTCAGGAAGGGTAAAAAAAAGAAATATCAATCACATCATATTCATAAGAACATATCTTTTGGAAATCATAACTTGCAAAAGAGATCATAATTTCATAACATGGGATAAATCATAGTAGTGAAATGTAATCCCAATAATCATAACATAAAACATGAAACTTTGTGGAATACACACATAATCATAGAGAATAATTTCTTATTAGTCAAGACTCATTTCCAAGACTATCTTAGTGGACAAAGTCCATTTCGGAACCGAGTCACCCTCGTTTCAGTCCTGTTTCACTGAACCGGTATAACCTACCGTTCCAGCCATGTTAATCTTATGAGATATAAAATATTTACCCAATGAATTAGAGGGAGTTATAGGTCCCACCCATCTCAAAATTATACCATTCTTATGTGTGCCACAAAATCATAAATCATACTTCATTTCATAACACATGTAATAAAAATGGGAATCTTAAACATCGTGACATCATCAAACAATTCATATAAGATAAAGGAATTCATAAAAATAATTCCATCACAACATAATCAAATAAATGTAATAATAGGGATATAAACAGAACCCTATATTTTCTTATATGGAAAATAATTTTGATAAAACACTTGAACTCCATTCTTGAGGAAAATATCCTTTCTGCTTCAAAAACATTTTTCCTTTCTTAACATGTCATAAAATTATAAACTAAAAGAAGTTGATTAAAAATAAACTTGAAAACTTGTAAAGGAAGCTTCTTGGAAATAATGTTTTAAAAATTCAATCATTCTGTATAAGTTAAAAAAACATTCTTCTCGTACTTTTGTCGGAAAAGTCAAAAAAGTACCTCGTACGAAAAACGACAAAAGATTCCTTTCATATCTTTTACTAAAAACTCACCGAAGGGTAAAATTGGATTTAAACAATTGTTGGTGGATGGAAATAATATTAAATATTGAGGAAACATGTATGTGGATGATAAAATACACCCTAGTAAATACCAAAGTATAAACAATCTCGGATAAAAAATGAGATTGTGATATTTTCCCTTACCTTATGTCTGATATGCTTTGTACGTATCCGAACCTCCTCTTCTTTGAATTGCTTCTTTGAGACCGCCTCTTAGGGAACTAAAATTGGTCTTTGAGGAACACCATAAACTCTAGGATGTTTCTAGGGAAGTGGAGAAGAGAATTTGGCAGGGGTTGGCCGATCTTGAAGGCTCAAACTTGTTTGAGGAAGAGAGGGAGGAGGTGCCCTTTTATAAGGGAGGAGAGGGGCTCCTTTGGAAAACTAAAAATATTATTTTATTATAAAGTCATATTCGGTTTTAAATAGCTCCAAATTGATTTATTTCGAAGCTAAGGTGGGGATGGATAGAAATCCCCTTCATCCAATAGAATTTAGACAAGTTTAGGTTACTATTTTAACCTTATCATTTATATTTAACTTTAAGTTAGATAATTTTACATTTACCGTGTCTTCTTGTTTTCTTACACTATAAGGTTAATAAACATACTATATCAATCCAAACGAACCCAAAGTTGTTTATTATTAATATATATAACCTTACCTAAGTCATTTGGCCGAAACATAGATTTTTAGGAATAAAATAACTTTTAATAATATAATATTTGTTTTAAAAACTAATTTATGTCAATTTTGACACTATTTGGTACATGATTTTTATGAAATTCATAACAGAATTATAAGTTCGAACCAAGTTACTTAAATCAACAATAACATGTCATATTAACCTAGAAAATTAGTGTATGTCATAAAAAGTCTCAAATTATATTTATTTGGGTATTTATAATATCAATTATTATAATTTTTCACTATTATGGTAATTACTGCATCATCATTGTGTCATAAATAAATTAATTTATTTAATTTCTAAAAATTATAAATAAAATATCATTATGTAGGAAATTTTTTTAGCTTTCAAATGAGTATTTATAGTCGCATTTATCTTATGTATAACCCTATATTAAAAATACTTTACTTATTAAACATTGATTTTAACTATTTTAACCCTTCTTTAAATAAATTAATAATAAATGTCCTAATCTAATCCAAGTGGGCCTAAATGGTCATATTTTATTCTTAGGATTTTTTTGGTCTAATTACACTTGTCCAATAGAATTAGGACATGTTTTAGGGTAATAATAATATCATTTTTACCCTTAATTACCCTATTTACTTTTAACCGTGATAAATAAAAGTAAAAAGTTACTATTCACCAAAAATTATTTTAATCTCATTGAACCACATTTTACTTACTTACATCAACCGTGTCTCTCGGATTTTTTAAATTCCTCTGACAGAGGCGGTAAAATTAAGTTTTATGAAAAATTCATTTTTTTTAACTACCACTTAGTGGTTTCACTATTCATCAAAAAATGAAAGTTTCCAGAAAAATACCAAAAATTAGGCCTAAGATATATTTGATATTATGAACTCAAAAATGATGTATATATTACCAAATTCAAAACATATTAGTTGCATTAATTAATTTAAAAATTAATTCCCGTCGTCAACACAAATAACGTGTTCTTAAGAGATAATAACTATCAAAAGATTAACACTTGTTTATGTCTGGATTAAATGTGAAATTACATCCAATGACCAACATTGTATTAAATTGTAAAAATATATTCTAAATATAAATTAAAACCACTAAAATTAATAATTTATCACTATTAATTATTTTGATTAAAAAAGTTGTTTTTAATTAACATTTAGTAATTTTCACTATTTATCAGAATATGAAAGTTATTCGAAAAGTACCAAAATTTCACCCTAATCTAATTTCGATATTCTGAATCCCGAAAATGAAGTCCATTTTCAAAATTTACTAAATTTCAAAAAGTGGTTATTACTATTCATAACGGCTAGTTTTAATAATATTTTAATAGCATATTGTTGTTTAGAAAAACATGGTATTACGTACAACACACGCTATCGTGGAAGGTCGCGCTTGCGTGTAATGCAAGCCAAGTCAGAGATGTGTGTTGTGCAAGCTCATTTTGGTGTAGCATACAACACAAGACATTAATGAAATTAAAAAGAATATTTTTCGTAAAATCTTGGGGTGTTACACTTATTGCCTGGCTCTACCACCTCAGTTTCACCGGGTGCATGACGTCTTCCATGTATCTCAGCTGAGGAGATATGTGCATGACCCGATGCATATCATCGACCATGGGGAGTTGGACATTGATGATGGGGTGACTTTTGCAGAGGTCTCGGTGGAGATCGAGGATCGACAAAATTGGGTCCTACATGGACGGTCAATACCTCTAGTGTACATCAGATGGCAGTATGGGAACCTCCAAGAGATCACTTTGGAGCGGGTGGCTCAGATGCGTACTCAGTACCCACATTTGTTCCTCTAGTTTATGATGTATCTTTAGGGGGACGTAAAGCCCTCAGGTGGGAGTAATGTAAAGACCCGTAAAATTTATGGGAAATTATTTCTTAATTTTTTTTGGGATTTTACAAGAACACAGTTTATGACGGCACCTGATTCCGAGGCCCGGTGTGCCCGGAATCAATTTATGAAGTTTAGCTTGGGTACGTTCAGTGAACGAATGAGCATGTTTTTCTATCTTTTGAACCGGTGCTCGGAATTGAAATTCGAGGGAACCGATGAAACCGCAACGCTGGTAATTTCTTAGGAGCACCTTTTCTGAAGGTGCGTTTTCTCGGGAGGAGTTGTTAATTTTTGTGGTTTTAGTGAGGAATAAATAAAATTATATTACAATTTTATTTATTTTCCTCTAGGTGGTTATAACCTAAATAAGGGATTTGGGGTGGGACCGACATGTTATTAACCAACTATGAGAGGATAAAGGTGGGGTGGGACCCACAAGAGCCCAACCCCTCATATTCCTTAACTCCATAACCCCCCTTTTATGTGAGACCACTCACCTCCCCCTCTCTCTTCTTTAATCATGCCAACTCACTTAATTAATTACGTGAGTTATGCGTTTGATTTTTAAAAATTGAAATGCTTGGATTGATGTAATAAAATAAGATAATTCTTATTTTATTTGGGAGGGTTGGTTGTTGTGTGAGGAGATTGGGGATATAGAACTCTTTTCTATGGGGAATAACTTCATCCTCCCGCAAAGATCTTCAATCCTTCCGCAAAGAACATCATCTCTTCAACGAAGAATGACTCAACAACTTCGGTATCTCCATTCCCTTTCTCTTCAGCGACAAGGGAAGAGACACTGATGCAGGAGTTCTCTCCAACGACACGTAATCATCCTCTTCTCTCCATGATAAAGAGAAGACAACGTCTCCTCAGACGCTCTCTTTCGATGTCTATGGAACCACGCTCCGCGACGCTCTTCGAACATCATCTCGTTATCAAGGTAGGGGTTAATTACTTTTTTGTTCGTGAAATATCCTTTCCCATTCTTCGTCTTTATCTTTGGGCCGCTTGCTATCAACTTATCGGGAGGAGGTCGGACCGTACGAACATGGCCGACTCTCCTCCCCCTTTTGTTGTTGTGTTGTTGTGGTTCGAAAGAAGGCGGCGCGGTGCAATAACACCACGTGGAATCATGGAGAAATGTGGAAAAGATGCACGGTGCCGTCACACCGCGCCGTTGAGGCCGAACGAACCCAGGACCAGATTCGGGCCGCAGGGAAGGGGCACGACGCCATCGCGCTGCGTCGAAGAACCACGAAGACACCGCAGCCAGAGCGGGGCCGTGGCGGAGGGGCACGGCGCTGTTGCGCGGCGCTGGTCAGACAAGGCCGCTGCTCAAAGCCGCGGCGGTGTAAAGCGGGGCGGCCGGAACCGCCGGCCATCGGAACCTCGAAGTGACAGACCGCGGCGGGTCCCGCGGTGGTAACACCAGCCGGCCGGATCGGGCCAGCCGTTTGAGGGGGATACCGGGGGTCGTAACCCCCGGCTGGCCAAAGGAGCGGCCCCCCATGTGGGGGCCGCAGTTACTCAAATATGGGGCATCGCGCCCCCCTTCCGCTCAGCTCGGCGTGGCCGAGCTGGCCACGCGGGCCACACGCAGCACGCCAGGCCATACTGTGCCGCGCAAGAGGTGCCGGGCCGCACCCACCAGGTCGGGCCGCGCCCTAATGGGACGGACTCGAACCCGGTTCGGGCCGACCCAGGGGGGTCTTAGGTCGGGTCGGTCTGGGCCCAAAACCACCTAAAAATGGATAGGTACATTATTTTGCCCATATATTGGGCTACAGACCTCAGATCGACACAACGTCAGTTGCAATTCAATCCCTGGATCGAGACAGTCGTTTCGGTATATTACACTCAAGGTTTTGGAAAACTTTGTGTATGGCCGAGTTGGTTTGAACACGAAACCAACCGGGCCCTCGGAGCGAAAACACTTATAACATGAGCTCCGGACGTCCGATTGACGTGTCATTGACTTTTTGGGATTCCTCTTAGTGAGACAAACCTTTTGGATTACTCTGCTCAAGGTTGGGACGTAGTTGGAGTGCTTTCGGTTTGGTTTTTACTTAAAAACGAACCGGGCCCCTTGAACGAAAAAGTCAATAACTCGCAGACCGGGCGTCTGATTGACGCGCCGTCTGTCACATTGAGTTCCTCTTGTCAAGAAGGAACTTTGAGATACATCAACTCTGGACTACGTGTATGTTTATGTATCAAACCCCCTTGGTTCGTGGAGTGGACCCTCCCGGAATCGAGCATGCTATGTGCGGGAACCCTAGAGCCGGCTGTGACGATGAAGATCGTACTGAAATCCTCTGTGGGTTCAATAGCGATGAAGACTGCACTGAAATCCTATGTGGGTTCGGAAATGATGAAGACCGTACTGAAATCCTTTGTGGGTTCGATGACGATGAAGACTGCACTGAAATCCTATGTGGGTTCGGCAACGATGAAGACCGTACTGAAATCCTCCGTGGGTTCGACGGCGATGACTACTGTTCTTGTATCCTACGTGGGTCAGGCAATGTTTGACTCTGTTCTTGATATCATACGTGGGTCTGGCAGAGTAGCTGGTCTGTATCCTATGTGGGTCTGACAGCTTAGCTGGTTTAGTATCCTACGTGGGTCCCTGTAGAGATGAATCATTGGCTATATCTGATAATCTCTATCCCCTTACAAAGAAGTATACCTGTGTGAGATAAGTCGTGACTTCAATAAATATCATCAATATTATTGACTTTCTTTCCTATGTAGATTGGGTTGTGTTATCCTCTGTGGATTGGGTTGTACTCCTATGTGAACGTGATCGAACATGGGCTCGGATGTTGGAGCCGAACTGGAATTGATGACTTAGGTATATGTATGGGAATATACCTAAGTAGTTTTGGATTTTACTTCGTGATTGTATCTTTCCTTTGTGGATTATCCTTTGTGGATTTTGGGAGACCTTTGGGGGTCTTGAGGTCCCTAATGAGTAGCGTATACTAACCCAATGCATGGGATATGCCCGCACTACGTTGTGTTGGATGTAGATGACGGACATCACTGATCGTGGTTGAGGCTTGTGGAGCAAGTCGGTACCTGGAGGTGGACCACTAGGCGAGATGTACACCGAGCGGACGGCTGGACCCAAGGAGCTGAGGAGGCTATCTGCACCCACCCTTCAGGTGGGACTTCCAGTGGATGGATTGACGTTGCTGCTTTACTTTCAATTGTTGTACTTTCTTTCCAGTTTTACTTTACTTTCAGTTTGGGTTTGTATTCGGGCCCATTTACTTTATGCACTTACTATTGTATCCAGATATACTAAGTGTTTACTTCTGCTGGCTTACTCTGTTGTGTTTGTTTACATTAGATGGAAATTCCTTCCCCATTTTCCGGGATTTACGCCTTTGGTGCTAGTCGCCAGCCCCTGGCCTATAGGAGGCGGGCTTAGGGTAGTCACGGCACAGGTCCCGAGGACGGGTCGTGACGTTTCCCAAGATCACCCACTTTCTAGTGATTAGTTATCACCATCACTCTCTATAAATATTTATTCTTTTCTTCTATGTCAACTTTTTAACTTCCCAACTATTTTTTTCTCTTTGGAAACCTAGTTATGAGTTACTTTGATTAATTGTGGCCTTACTAACCTTCCTTTAAAGGATGATATATAATTCATTTTTACTATAAGGGTTTCTATGAAAGGAAAATTCATGTATTTTACCATTAATGATACATATGATTTTTGAGGTAGAAATTTATTTTATGTGAGGTAAAATTATAGACCCTAGTTTTTATGAAGTTAATTTATAATAAATTAAAATTATTTAATAGATTTTATTTCACGATACACTAATTGAATCTTACACTTATCAAAACACTGAGTTTAGGTTTCAGTACACACAACATTGAGTTTATCATTTGTTACATGTGATTCAATGATTAAATTTTGTTACATGAAACACCAATATTATAATTAATTACACACATCACTTATTCCCTTTGATATATTTCATTACATGCAAGACATAATTTTACTTAATTTAAATATGATATTAATATTGTTATATAAATAATATTAGAGTTATCAACTATACATAAGAATAGAAATATTATAGTTATCACCTAGCCATTGGAATAAAATCAAATATTAAGAATAAAAAATTACAAGAAAATGATTTATGAATGTATATAAAATGTATTATTTGGAAACCAATTAATTAGAAATCATGTTATGCACTATTTGAAAACAATGATATTACTTTCCTGAAAACAATTTTACTATGCACAAACATGTTTTATATCTATAAATTTTAAAAAACAATTTTTTGGAATTATTTTATTGAAATATATCAATTATATATTAAATAATTTATTTAAAATTTATCTTATATTTTTTTTCTACACAAGAGATAATAAAAAATCCAATGTTTCGGATAAAAAGATGTATTTTTCTAAATGGTAGTATTACATCCACTTAACAGCGTGGTTATATTAAATTTAATGTTTGAAACTTTAATAAATTATATTTTAAAAAATAAAAGTAATTTTTGAAATAATAATTTCAAAATTATCATAGATTTATTTTTTGGTATTTTTCTATGAGGATTCACTTTTTTAGGGATTGTGAAAAATACTTAATTTTAATTAAAACTGAATTTTCATTTAAATAATTTAAAAAGATAAATTATATTTTAAATTAGTTTGATGGTATAATTATACAAATTAAACAAAAATTAATCCATGTTAGGTAATTTTAATTAATATCACTTTGAAATTCAACATAAAAACATTTCAATCTTTTAAGATTTCTCTTCAAAAGCCCACTTTCTAGACATATCTATATCATTTTTCTTAATTTAATTTATGCCACTTCATTCATTGATATTTTTTAAAATGTATTACATATATGGAGTCAAAAAAATTACAATTTCTAATATATTCAACTAGATTTTACCAAAATATTTTGTGAAACAAAACATTGTTAATTATAATGGTTAAGGTAATAATGAATTGACTTGGTAGTTAATCTTAAAATATAAGGTGTTGAAATGAAAAAAAACAATTAAAAAATTATTTTATGGCCTTATTTATTGAAAATGTTTTATTTAACTGAAAATGGATACATACCTGAGTCACATTAGGTAGGGGACCCATCTGAATAGTGTTTTATTTTTGGAATTTACGTGAATTCCATCCCTCCTCCACTATAAAATGGAAATCAATCTCTGAATATATTTACACATACCAATATATTTTATTTGAACAATAACTACTAAAATATCTCCCCAAATAATCTAATCTAACCATATAGTCATTAATTTTTGATGAATTCCTACAAAGGATGTTCCCTGGTGCAAACCAAAAAGAGTTACCCCAAGAAGAGGTTACGTTCATTAACATGGATTATTTTTTGTTTCCTTATCCACCCATTAAATTATAAATATAAAATTATTATATAATAAATTAAGTATAAAAAATATACCTATTTTTTTATTTTATTGTTATGA
This sequence comes from Viscum album, assembly GCA_963277665.1. Taxonomy (NCBI): domain Eukaryota; kingdom Viridiplantae; phylum Streptophyta; class Magnoliopsida; order Santalales; family Viscaceae; genus Viscum; species Viscum album. Next base: position 1,521,817,160 of record OY728119.1, read on the forward strand.
CCAGCATCTTTACACACTTCAATCTAATGGGATACACAAGCATCATTCATGAGTATGGCGGACTGCTACCTCATGAACCGATGTCGATAATTCTTCTATTACCACCATTAATGGTTTGGAATGATGATATATTTATAGTTTACATATGATATATGTATATAATATATATATATATATTATTTATGATGTATTTATTTTTATATAATCATTATATAACACATACATTAATTCTTTACATTTTGTGAGAATATAATAATGTCGTTCGTATGTATGGTGGACTACTACCAAGCGATGTGATATGATTCACTCACGCATTACATGGAATGTATTAAGGATTATTTTAATATAAATATGTGATATATATGAAGTAATAATACTAATATAATTATGAAATAATTATATATATCATTGAATTTTATTTTTTTTAGTATGACACGAAATTGGAAACAACATTCATGCATACGTATAACCTACAGTCTCCCTGAAATTTGTATTTCATTTCCACTTTCTATCTTTTATATATTATTATAAATAAATATATATGAAATATTTATTTTATTTATATCATTGTTTAAATTCTATAAATGATGAAATAATGAAAAATTTTAGAGGACTATAAATATCAGGTCTGGACATAAACAAAAAACATTATAGTTATTACATGAAGCATAACATTAACATGAAATTGTTAATAAACGGGTAATATAAATTCATAATAAAATCATATATGGTATAATATATATATAAATATGGTTATTTATAAGATTTATAAAAAATTATATTCATTATACATGATGTTTTAACATTTATAGATGAAATCATGACATAAGGTAAGGGGATTTACAATCTCACTTTTATTTTTTCAAGACTTAATCCATAATCACCACTGTTTTATTTTGTGCGGTGTATATTCTACACTATTACATGATATATCATTAATCACTATTATTTCATTACATTTAAATATTATATTTATTTTATTATTTCATAGAACTCATGATTCAAAATATACTCAAGTAGTAAGAATTTACGCAAAACCATTTACTTTTTTGTGAGACACATGCTATACTCACCATGTTTTTATTCTATGTGGTGTATGTACTTCCCATGAATGTACGCAATTATTCTTATTTTTATTTTTTATTTAAATATACTTTTTATCATATCTCTTTCATGGGGTTATGGTTTCAATTTTACCAATGTGGTAATTGAATTTTTTTTCTCAACTACCATTTAATGAGAAACATGTCATGTTATACAACAAATACTTTTATGAGGTGTATATACTTCGCATTTGACATGTTATTTAAATAGTATCTTTATTTTATTTATATTTTATGATTCTTTTATTTTTATAATTTCATTGGGATTTTTTATTCAATATTGATAAATCGTTAAGAGTTTATTGCTACAATATCATCACTTATCGAGATTATTTATGATTATAATTCCAGTAATGAAATATTATGATCCATATCAAAAGATTTATCATGAATTTTTTTCATCTTTTTTTTTATTTATGATAAAATTATGTAATTTTAAAAAAAATAACTCTTTGGAATAAAATAAAATTAAGAATGCGTTTTTGAGAAAATACAACTTTATTTATCTCTTTAGGCAAAAATATGTTTTCCTACAATTTTTTTTTTCAAAAAATGTTTTCAATTTTATTGGAATATATTTTTAACTCATTTTCAAGGAAAAGTATTTATAAAAAAAATATATGAAATAGATTTTAATTGTTTTTCAATAATTCTTATATTTGTTTTAAATGTTATTTTCAAAGAAATCGTTTTTATTTTTTATGTTTTTAAAATGAATTTTCCAAGTGCAATAGATATTTTACCCAATAAATGTTTTTAAATAATCATTTAAAATTATTTTCCATCTAATATTAAACCATAAATATTTCTTATTCTTTATTAGGGGTATGATCCATAAACACCATTATTATTCTTTCACTGAATGGTTTTTGTTTAAGATAACTAGTGGTTTATTAATCATGTTTTTATTTAAATGTTTATACCATGATAAAACTCTTATGAAACCCACTTACATTAATGGGTTATTCTATGTTGAAATAAATATAAAAAAAATAACTTTTTTGAGGTTATGATATGATGAAATGTTTATCATACCTATATTGTTTCATGTTTTACAATATGATATATATTTAGGATCTGGTTGAACACATATGTATGATTTGATTATATGATAGGTGGGGTTTATATCTCCATTCAATGCATTGGGTAATGATTTATATCTCATGATAAAAAATGGAAACCAGTTGATGGGATTGATACATAATGTGAAATGGGGTTTTCATGATCTTTAATTGGAAATGAGTTTATTCTGATCCATAGTGGGAAATAGATATATCCTTATCTACAATGGGAAATGGGTGTGTGCTAATGCACAATGGAAAATAGGTGTGTCTTAGGCCACTATGAGAAACATGTGTGTCGTGATAAAAAAATATTGATGTTCTTGGAATTTAACATTGAAAAATGAGATATTTTTCAATATTTATGATGCTGACACAGTTTTATGACATCATTATATGGTTCATGATTAATTTTTGAGGATTTATCTCCCTTTTAAATCACGTTTTCCTAAATGATAACGTTTTATGTCATGAATAATGTTTTTGATCTATGAATGGTTGTGTATGAACATAAAATGTTTAGATTAATTATCTAATAACCATATTATTATCTTATGATTTAATATTTTCATATATTTATTTCTATTATGTTTACCCTCACTGAGCTTCTAATCTCACCATATCTTATGATTCCTTCCCCAGGTTATGATGAATGTCTGTTCCTAGGATATGAATCCGAAGAGTACTATATGGGAAGATATTTATAGAAAACATTTATGATATTTAACCTAGTTATAATATTATGTTACATGTTTCCATATTCAAAAAACAATTACAGTCTATAGGAATTTACTTTTTTAATGTGCTTAATATTTGTAAAAATTATTTTATATCTATGTGTGTAAGTCTTGGGTCACTATATTATGCTTCTATTTGGATTAATATTTATTAAAATAATATATATTAGTTTTAAACATGTTATTAAGTTATACCAGAACCATATTATATTGTATGATATAATATATTAATATTTTATCACTTCTTTTCCCAAATTTGTTAATAGTCATGAATTTGTTTCTTAGTTTTTGGTGTTAATTGCCTTGTTTTTTGAGATTGTTTTGGATTCTTATTTTGTGTTCCTCTTATTCTGATCATGATTTATTATTCTCAAAAATATTAATCACTAATTAAATATAAAATTAATTAAGTATATATTTATTTAGAGTAATCCCTAAAATTTGGTGAAATTAAATAACATTTACCTTTCATGATGACGGTTGGTCATATGTTCTAATGAATATAATTTCCATTTTCTTTTCATATTGCAGGAGAATAGGTAAATTAAATATATATTTATATATAGTATCATTTAATAATCATTTATATGTTATTAATATCATATATTTTAATTCAACACATCCTTGAATCAGTATATTCAATACACTAATTAATCACATCACATTGTGAAGCTGTAGTCTGTCGTACACACGATATACATTATTTTATTCATAGAAATGAATGGAATGAAGTTGTGTGTGATATAATAATTAAAGAGACATAATAAAATCCTAAATATCATGAATATGATATATAAATTATAAATACATCACTATTACATACTTTGATAGGTCGTAACGAAAAAATGAACAACATCAATTCAGGAGGTACTAGTCCACCGTTAAAAAATGATGATTTATTAACCCATTTAATCAAAGAGTGTGTGATTTTAGGGCTTACCATAAAAAAAACATATCAAAATCTTAAATTCATTTAATATTTTATATAATTATGTAATAATAATAATTTAATTCGGTGTAGAAGAAAATAAATAAGGGTTTTATAATAACATTAACTCTTCTTCAGGTAACATCCTTATGTTTAATATAAAACCTTAAAAGGGTTTATATATGTAAATAATTAGGATTTGAGGATTAATTTTCTAATGTTTATATGTTATTTTTTCATTTATTTTTCCAAACCAAAGTGGTTTGAAGTTGTTAATAGTGGAAGATAGGTGGACGACCTTTTATTAGTGTGGTTAGTGGCACACTTTTAATTTTTTGATATAGTGAATTCCAACCATATTTTTATAATATATTATGTTCCCAATTATTATACATTATCTATAAAAAAATAGAAATGGTAAAAGTATTTCCATGAAATGGTATTTTGATAATTTTTGGGCCATTTGAAGTCTTTATTTTCTATGTTTAACCACTAAGTAACCTTTTTTTATCTTAATCACTATAATTAATTATAATTTTTTTCAGAAATATTTTTTGTAAAAAATTAATTTGACCATATTAGAAGATAAAAATTATTCTTACTCTATATATGGAATACATTATTTTTAAATTTAAACAATATAGGTAGAAAATATTGATTTAAAATTAATCATACAGACGGAACGAGAAATCAACTTTTGAAAGTGAAAATGTAAACACGTTTTCTATGCTTTTATTTCAAAATTCAATCTAAAAATGGATAAAATTACATAAATAAGATTAATATATAAATAAATGAATTAGTTTTAGTTCAAAAACAATTTAAAATATAATTTATCACATTAACTTATTTCGATGAAAAGTCATCTTCCAATTAATGTTTAGTTTTTTTCACTGTTCATCAAAAAATGAAACAATATATAATGATACCAAAAATATACCCTAAGATATTTTTGAAATTAAAAACATTAAAATGATGTTTATTTTTTCAAATACAATTTATAAAATTTTCTAAATTTTGTTTTTATATAAGTGATTCATTAAAAACAACTAAAGGCACCTTTTGAAAAATAAAACTTTTTATTAGTAAAATTTGATATGTTCTTATCTTATTCCTATAAAATAGGATTCATGAATGTAAATTTTTTTATTGAATATATAATATATTAATTTAATTAATATAAAAATCTTTTCGTGAATAAAAATAATTTTATTATAAAAACATTTCCAATAAATTCAATTTGTTTTTATCTTTATCTCTAATTAATTAGTAACCAAGGAATTAAATAGTATATTTTCATGATATAGGTAAGAATATTCATAAATTTCAATTTATTTTATAGGATTTAGTTTTATTTTTATGTAATAATATTAATATTATTTTTTAAAACTCGGTCTTGGATGTAACATAGGCTAATGAAGAATGTCATTGTAGTGTGTAACGCATGATAAACTCATTTTTGTGTGCACTAAGGGATATGGAATTTATTGAATTTATTTAAAATACTAAATATCGCGTAGAGTCTCTAGATTTTATGTTCTTTTCTACTATTAGTGTTGTGTGTAATATGTGTAATCAATTATGATTTTCATAAATTAAAATTTCTGGGTGTCAAATTCTCCCTACATTAATTAAATTGGTTCCTCACAATTTAATCTTGATCTTTGCAATTAATGGTTTGATATTTTAAAATTAGTTTTTTGAAAAACCTAAATTTTAAAAGGGTTAATAAATTATCCTATTAATAATAGATCAATGGATGTACAACCGTCCTATGAAATAACATATAAGTAGGTTTCTACATCATAGAAAATTAGTGTAATTTGAAGATATGGACTTGAAGGAAAAGAGTAAATAATAATGCAAAGAGATTGAGGAAATTTATCAGAATAATATGAAGGATCAATGGAGATTTGAGTGACTAAATAACAAAATATATAATTATATGAAAAACTAATTTATTCATCATATATGAATGTAATAGGCTAACATATATTTTTGAGATCATTTTCCAAAATTTGAGGAATTATTTTACAGTCTAAGTATTTAAGGAAATATACTTACTTGAAGAATATATATTTCATAAACTAAAATTCATCATTTTATTGTGATTCAAAACATTACTAAAAGAAACTAATATCATTAAATGGGGTTTTTTCCAAGAATCAATATAATTTAATCTTAACAGATCAAAAGATCTATAAAAACATGTTAAGCATTTTTCTGTATGTCTCTTACTATTTCCAAAATCCAATATGGTTAATATATTTATATATAAACCTCAAAAATAAAACTACTAGTTCATAATTAATATTTATTCATCAAATTGTTTAGATAAAATATTGATACCTTAATAAAGACATCATGTAGTCCAGTGGTAGGCATGAAACCCTTATTGTCCTTCACTCATGGTTTCACGACTCAAGGCCTTGCCCGACATGATGGGTTTTCTCCTGTCATAAAAAAGTTCCTTTTTCTAATATATATTAACATAATTTCCAAATTAAATTTAATTTACATCATTGAAATAAAATAAATCATTAAATAACCTTTTTATCATAGTTTTCAATAAAACATATTTTTTTTAAAAAGTTTAAAAATATTATTTCAATATTATTGAATTGTAAATAATTTTCATATTAACCTCAAAGGATATCAATGCCTTTAAATTTTTTTTCTATAAAATCTAAAGGCCTCATTCCTTAAAAAAGTTTCCACTAAAACATATGTTTTCTATATATTTCTCTTAAAATATTTTTAATCATGGATGAATCTAAAAAATTTAAACCTAATAATTGGTTTTTAATACTTCGAATATATGACCAACCATAATATCATAATGTGAGGATGGAATCTAAAAATATTATTTTATTTAATCCATAATTTATTCTATAATTTAATTAAAACCTTAAATTTGTTTTTCATATTTTTGTAAAACAAATACTATTGTAAAAAATAAATAAACAATTTAATTCTTGATTCCCAAAAGGTGAATATATAATCCAATTTATTTAAATAAAATTCAGTCTATAGTCTATATTTTGACCATAATAGCATTTATAAAATGTCTAAATCATGACACCTTATCTTCAAATTAATACACCTTATGTCTAACCTAGGTCATCAATTGTAACCATCTATTTATATCTTTTAAAATAGTCAGTAAGAAAAATGTGAATTATCCTATACATATCCTAGAGGATTGAAAACCTAGGGTTATAATAAATCCCATTTTAATGTTCTTGGTTATGCTCAATTCAATCCTAATGTACCATTTTTAGAGTTATTACCCCTATATATGTTTCTTCTAGAACTACATCCAATTTTCATATCTAGACATGGTTGTGTTACAATGAAAACCCATATAATCTCTATCTTTTCCAAACATTAGGATGTTTTTATATACATATCCTCAAATTCTATCATATTATCATATTATATAATCAATTTATTCTTAATTCTAGTTCCCAAGATTTCTAATAAAATTAATATGATATTAACTATAGTGACCATGTCCCTAGCATCCCATATTTAGTTCATACTACCATTACATTGGAATAAGATAAAATGAATTTCATTGCAAAGGACTGAATTGTTTAGTATTCTTAGTAATCAATATATATACCTTAATCTATAATTATAAATTAATAGAAAAATTACAACATAATATTTTCTTTTATTTTGAGAATAACTTTACTCCCTATACAAAATCCTTACATATCAAACATAGTTCTCTATATTGAATCCTAATGAAATGAAACAAAATAAGGGTTAGCTCAAATTCTCACTAAGGGTTATGTACAACAAAAAAATCATGAATCAATATGAATCATCAATAATAAACGTTAAATAAATAAGAAAACTTTTTATTTAAATAACTATTAATGGAATAATCATTATGAAAAATTATATAACTATGAAAAAAAGTCCATTTTGAAATAACATGATAAGGAATTATCAGTTTGAAATTATAAATATATGAACACGCATTCTATTAAATCAATTTAAAAAGAGTGAAATATATTCAAAGGTTATTTCACAGGTATAATCTAATGGAAAAATAATATCTGAATTTTTAATAAAAGAAATGATTAATTATTAGATGTCATGTTTCCTAGGAACATGATACCTTTACCATAAAACTATATTATCACAAAAATTTAAAACGTATGGGTAGAAACCCATTTAACCATGTTTATCCAACTTATTCATTATACGAAACTACTTATGCAGCACATGGATATCATTAATTATCCCCACACATGTCTATTGGTGTAAATCATTTCTCATTTATTAAAAAGTCAATTTAATTCATAATCAATATTACTTATCAAATTTACATATTGAAAAAATAATTCGAGTTTATCAATATTTCACCAGATAATAAGATAACATTCAAATTGAAAAATATATGTAAAAATGGAATACATTTTATGAAATAATCATATATATGATAAATAATGTGGATATTTAGGGTAAATTTAATGTATAATTATCATAGTAAAGTGAATGTATCAAGGGAAAGTTATTTAATACCAAACAAAATTTATAGAAGTGAAAGTAAATACATTAATTAGTCATAATTTTTATAAATAATCTATATAAATAATTAATATGGTATCAACACAACATATACCCGTTGGAAAATTAAAAAAGAGTTTGTGCCATTGACTAATAGAATTAAAATAAAAATATATTTAAACAAATTCATGAGGATAATAGCCTTTCCACATTGAAAATAATTTTTAAAATACATTTTATTTTGAAAATAACTTTTAAAAATGTTTTATTTATGAATAACCTCATAAAATATATAAGTAAGCATTAAAGAAATGGTCCTCATGTTGTGGGGTACTTATGTACATATTGTAATGAATGTTTATTTTTCACAATAAAAAAGAATTAAATGTTCCTTTTTCTGAACGATATAATAATATTCTATTGAAATACTTTATTAATAAGAAAAAATGGAATAAAATTTAATTGAATTGGTTATTTTCTAAAGTTTTAAAAAATTGTGTTTTTTAAAACATGGTTTTTGAAGAAAACTATTTTCTGACTGAAGAGAGAAATGAATTCATATTAAAATACAATTTCTAAATAATTTTAAAGAATAAAGAGTGTGATATGGTACTATAACATGAAAAATATCATAAATAAAAATTACAGAAGAAAATTAATTGTTTTTTAGACAATGGTCATGCTACATCCTTTTATTGAAATTCGTGAATCGATAAAATGTTTTAGAGTAATATTGTGAAACAAAATATTAAAATGATCATAAATTTGAAGTGTAAATTAATTATTGAATATATTATGTGTATCAACAATAAATACACATAAAAACTATAAATAATAATATATTTTGTCAAAATTAAATACACACCTAATCATAAAATATTAACGACATGAAGACGGTAATATAACCTGATTAAAATGAGTTGAGTTAAGAAATTATTTACCACTTGAAATCTTTTAATTAAAATAAATTTATATTAAATATTTCAAATTGAAATATGAAATAATATTTTTAATTGATTATTAAAGATATTACATGTCAAGGGGCATCATATGCACTATATAAAAGTAATTAGGTGCATAACACTACAATAAACCTCAAGGGAATGAAATTAAAATGAAATATATTAAATTATGCATCCTTTTGGTTTAAAATGATTTAGCATAACGTATAATTGTTTAAAATATGTTATCAACTTATTCTAGAACCATATTTAAATTTATTATATAATTTATTTTTATTTTATATCATCTTATCACCTATTTTTTAATACTATTACATTAATTTCATTATTTAAGGTGTTAATTTCTATCTTTTTCATGTATCTTTTGAGTTGTTATTTTTTATTCTTATTATTGTTATCATGATTTAATGATATTTATATTTTAATAAAGACATAAATATAATACATATTAAATATATATTCATTTATATTATCCAATAAAATTTGGTGATAGAAAATGAAATACAACATTTTTTGAGGCAATAGGTTACACGTTCGCATGAACGTTGTTTCCGTTTTATGGTTTTAATGAATGAAATATAATTAATATATATATATATATATTATAATTATAGTATCATTTTTATTTCATATATATCACACATGTTTATTAAACCCATCCTTAATACATTTCACGTAAATCATGAAAGAATCACATCTCTTTGTGAGGCGGTAGTCAGCCTTATACACGTGCGACATTATCGTATTCCCAAAAAATAGAAATCATTATGTTATGTGTGATATAATAATTAATGAATCAAAATAATTTAAAAAATATAATTAATTTCATAAATAATCTAAAAATAAAACATAATTAAAAACCTTGAGAGGTGGAATGGAAAAACCAATGACATCGGTTCGCGAGGTGCAAGAGCGTCGTACACACGAACGATGATTTTACATCCCATTTGATGAAGTGTGTGTGGTTGTTGTATGTACACTAAAAAACTATCAATATATTTAATATAGTATGGTTATTATATAATAATTGTATAATAATAAGATAATTAGTTTGATAAAGAAATAAAAATGCTTTTAGAAGATCATTACCTCTTTTTAGGCACCCTCCATAGGATTTCACTAAAACATTGAATGGATTGATTTAAGATCTATATAAGTCTTCTATGATGATTTTATGAATGTTTTAAAGTAATTAGGTTAGGTATATGTCAATGAATTTTTTTTATGGTGTGAATAGAGGGGGAGATGTGTGTCTATTTATAAGTGGGGGAGTGGCACACTAGTACTTATTTTGAAAGAGTGAATTCCACCAACATTTGTTTCATGTAACCAGGACACAATAATTGTCCATTATCTATGTTAGTCGTCATAAGGTAAATATATGGCCAAAATATGAGTTTTGAACTAGTTTTTGGTGAATATTACACCTTATATTTATGTTCAACAACTACCTATACTCATTTGATTATCTAGATCGATGTAATTAATTTTAACTATTTTCATTAATAATTTTGATTTAAATATAATTTTACCTTATTATAAATAAGAAATTATTCTAATTAAAAATATGGAATATATTTTTCCAAATTCAATTCTCATTAGTGAAAAAAATAATTTAAAATTAATCTTGTATATGGAAAAATAAAACAGGTTTTTAATGTGAAATGTACAATAGTTTGCTATGTTTTTATATCGATATTCAATATAAAAAATATTCCAACAAACTAAATTAGATTAAAATATTTTTTTATTGATCTAATTTTATTTCAATGTAATTTTAATATATAATTTAACATATAAATCATTTTGATTAAAAAATAATTGTAAAATAAAATTCAGTAATTTTCACTATATGTCTAAAAATGAAATATCTCATTAAAATAAACAAAATTAAACCAAATTGGATTTTGAAATTTCTATGTAAAAAATTAATATTATTTTGTAAAATTAAATTTTTAGAAGTTTCGATATTTATTTTAAAATAAAGCACAGTAATAAAAATTGGAAAAAAACTAACTTTAGAAAAATAAGACTTTTTTATGCGTAAAATTTGGTTGGATCTTATCCTATTCCAGTAAAATCTATTAGATAAATATAAAACAATATTTAATATATAATATATAAAAATAATTATTATCATACCATAATAGTAATTAATTTAATATATTATGATCAAATTGATATCATGAATGAAAATGGATTTTATAAAAACATTTCCTTTATATTAAATTAATTTTTACAATCGTTTCTATTTATTTAGTAACCTATGAATTCAAGCACATATTTTTATAAGTTATTTAATCCTATTCATAACCTCCAATTTTATGTATTGGAGTTAATTTTATTTTTAATTAATAATATTAATTTTTTTTGTAGAACATGTCCTTGTGTGCAGTACAAGACATCGAAGAAAATAATTATTTTGTGTAATGTATGATAAACTCAGTGTTTCATGAATTTCAAGTTATATAAATATTTGAATTTATTAATAATAATAAATTTATCATAAATTATTGTAGTGTTATATTCCATTCTACGAATGGTGTTTCATTTCATACTCGTTATCAAATATGATGTTCATATTTAAAATTTTTATTTTATTTCAAACTATTCATGTGATCGAGATATATCGATTAAATCATGAATTTTTGAAAATTTCCTATAATTATGGAAGATAAAATTTCACCTCTACCAATTATATATTAAAAACTGAATATATTTATAGAAGTTTTACTTTATTTATGTATAATAATTTACAGGGAGGAACTATCCATGAATTATTGGATGTTATATAGATCATATATTAGTAATTATTACCAAAATTATAGTGATTAATTTTTTCTCTTATTTCATATAATGATATTTAAGTCACAAAAGTATAAATAATTTTCTATTTTTTTAGTTTTTGGAGTTGTGGAAGATTCAATATTTCTTGAATAAGATCAAGGAAAGAATACGAGAACCGTTTTACTTTCATCTTCAAAGGGGTAGAAAATAATCGGTTGCTATAGTCAGATTACTAAAATTCATAGATGTAATGGGGTGGTATCCCTAAAATTGTAATTCCCTCTAGGTCACATGTATGATTTATTTGGGCCATGATAATTCTATTTTGAGTAATGTGAAGTTTCTAGTGGTACAAGTCTTAAATATGGTTTTCTATACGAAAAATGAAAGGAACACAGATTGGGAACAATGTTAGTGCTTACTATGTGGCAACCATGTAAGATATCACAGTCACATTCCAATAGAAATTTTCATGGTTTGTGAATGTTTAGTCTAACCATTTAACTCACCAAGTAACCATGTGAGTTTCTGGGGTGTTTTATGTACTTTATCAATAGTTATATTTATGTTATTATTCTTGATTAAATTTACTTTTCATATTTGTTATTTTGATTAATACAAAGGGAATATATGAAACATTAGGGATTTTTTATAAAATATTCCCTTTTATAATTTCTTTGTAAAATGGTAATTATTTTAATATATGAGTTTATGTTTAGTGAGATTTAGATTTTTATGGATTCTTTAGTGAAATCCTATTAGGCTATGTGCCCAAACCTTATATTTTCCTTTCAAAAATTTTGGATGTGGTTTTTCTAGACTTAGGTAAAAGGGAAGTGAGACATGTATTTTATTGACTTTTTTAGGAATTCATTGACCTAATAATGGGATAGTTTGGTGATTACAAATGAACACATCGATGCTCATATTTTGGATTCTATTATTTCACTTCCTAGTTTAAACATTTGGTTCTCATGTGTAAGTCCCTATTTTTCTTATCTATTTTAAACATTTGGGCCTCATGTGTAGGTCTCTTGGATATGTACTCTATCTTCCACTTTATAATATATTGTAACTTTTTTCAGGACCTCCATGTGACTTTTTTGGTTATTTTTTACTCTCTACCTTATTGCCGGAAACCATGTATGACATGTCAGGTTAACCCATTTGGGTTAGGAACAAAATGGTATCCTTGGGAAAAACGCATCTTGAAGTTTTGCGGAAGTACCTTGTTTTCATTTAGGGGATATGGTAATCAAGTTTCAGGACCATCAGAAATTGGTTAGTCAGTGCATGTGGGATCAACACTAGATAAATTTTATGTTTGAACTTGAGTTACCATTCGTGGTTAGGGATTTTAGCTAGGCCTAATACTTTATTTTTAATGATATTCAATTAAAATCGATTTACGTTTTATTTAAATGAACATATTACTTTAGTTCTTTTTCTTTTGTTCAAGAATCCTTAATTTCTTTAAACTCATTGCATTTGATGATTTAAATTATGAATTCTATTATTTGGTATTCGATTATGAAAATATGGTCATATGTTTTTTGGTTTTTGTTTTTTATAGTTTTTCTTCAATGCCTCCTAAACTATGTAATCCAAATCTTATTGAGTATGAAATTGGATAAATTTTATAAGAAATAACTTATTTATAGGATGGTATTATACCCCACATTTAGACTATGGTACAAAGGTTTGTTAGTAACTAGAGATGAATGGTTGGTCAGGGATCATAATTTTATAGAATAAACACATATATATTCAGTGGTGAAAATTGACTATAGGAATCTAAGTAGTGTCTTGAGAGGATTCAAATGATCTTATAAATTTTAAATGGAAAATAAGACTCCATGGTTGGTTTTTCTACATGCATACATAGAAGACTTGGATGAAGAAGGTTGGACTCCATAATAGAATCCACATTACAAGAGGATCCTACCTAGATATCTTTCAAGAAGATATTTAGAAAAAGATTTTCCTAGAAAGATTTTATATGGGAAAAAAACTAAGAATTTATAACCGTATATTGAAGATTGAATTCAGTTATAGAGTATTTGAACTGTTTTATTGAGTTGAATCTCTTGGAACCCAAGATTGTTAATAATGAATAACTCAAATATTAGGGACTTGTGATGGGTTTTAGGGCTAATATTTAGTATATTGTTATCCTATAACTCTGACTAGTTTTTTTAAAGTGGTGTAAATAGTAGATATTTATGATGTGTAATTAGTTTTAATGATGGGATTAATAGAAGATTTAGTTTTTTCTAGTGGTAGCCAGAGTGTTTTTTCTATCTAGAAGAGGAATCATAAGAGTTAGTAGCTTACATAATTCTCAATTTCAGGGTCCTCATTAGGATAGTAGAAAGTATTTTTCTATCAATTTGTAATGTTTTTTCATCCCAAGAAAAACTATATGGAAGCACCCAAATGTTTTCATCATTTTCAGAAATCTGGCCACCACAGATTCTACTTCAGAAGAATCTCTTAATACATTAATGATGGATGCACAATCACCATGTTCTAACATGTTCATTTTTATGAAACCAAGGTTTGTGGGTCTCATACATAATCCAATGGGGGGGGGGTATTCGGGAGTTTAACATGGATTAGGGTGGATCAAAAACTTGACATCATTACGTGACATATTATGCCCATGAGGAATCTAATGTAGGGACATATACTGTTAGTGTTATGGGGTTTATTTAATTATTTATGGAACTAGTTTTAATTTATAAATGTTCTAGACATTATTTTATGTTATTTAATTTTATTGAAGAGTTGGGATTTTATTCTGTGTTTTTATATTTTTTATGGGATCTTTCACCATCATTTGTGAGCGGTATGAATAAGGTTTTAAATGAAAAATTTGATGAGTGATGATATCTAAATTCAAAGTATCATGATATTTCGAGATTAGTGATATATATATATATTAAATTAGTATTATCTGAGATAATTTAATCTCTATTGAGGCTCAAATTGACTTCCACTATCACCGAGTTCCGTTTCGAGATAATGATGGGGTATCCAATGTGGTTTATGGTGAGTGGGACTCTAGATCATGATGGCTGTGGATTGTTGTTCCATATTACATAATAGTATAGTTTAATTTGTTAGAGATTTTCTTTTATTTATTTAATATTCATTTGACCAGTCCATAGGTTTCTATGGAAAGTACGTACCCTGTGGTATTTTTAGATTACTTATTTTGGGTTACAATCATGAAGTGATGTTGAGTTCTTAATTTACATGCATTACAACATGATTCCCATACCTATGGAATATTATCGTGTGGAACCTTTTGAGTTAATAGAAAAAAAGATTCAATTTTTTAATATTAAGGGAATGGTATTTATTCATCAAAGTATTTCACCTTAGGCTTTCCCTGTTCTCATTACTAAGAAGATAGATTGGAGTCTCAGACTTTTCATAGATTACCAAAATATAATATAGGTGAATGTTAAGAACAAATAACCATTAAAAATAATTGTTGATATCTATGATCAAATCGAAGTGTATCATAAGATTTCTAAAACTGACTTATTTCTTGGGCATAATAAGTACATTATTTAAGAAGAGGATATACATATGAAAAAATTTAATAGATTCAAGGGTCATTTTCATTCTATTTTAATACTATTCGGTCTTACTAATTAACTGATTGTATTAATGTTTTTGATGAACTATATCCCTTTTCAATTTCTTTACTATTATATATAAATTTTCATGGATTATATTTTGATGTAATCCAAGGCTGATGATGGGTCGAGTGATCATTTGGATATAATACTTAGAACCATAAAGAAATATTTCATGCATGACATTGTTTCAGAATATGATAATTGGATCATTGAAGAAAAGTTTCTAGGTAATGTTATAAATTATAGGTGAATATTAGTGGAACCTAATTTGATTTGTGAAGTAATTTCATGGGAATAAATGAGCAATGTTTTTGAGATATGGAGAATATTGGGTATAGCTGGTTATCATAGGTGGTTTGGTTTTGATTTATCCTATATTTAATCTCTTTTGATAGTTTTAACCTATAAGGTGCTTATGTTTGAGTGGAATGAAAATTTTTGAGGACTTATAAGGAACTGACAGTGAGGTTTACTTTAATTCTAATTATGATTCATTACGAATCGAGTTCATGTTATGTATTTTTCTACACATTTTAATCATTGGGATTAGCGTATTGAATAAGGAAAAGAATATAATGGATTGTATCTCTAGAAATTTTTTCCCTCTTGTGATGATCTACCCTACCCCTAACCGTGAGTTAGTATCTATTATGCATGATTTGAAAACATGGCATCACTATCATTTTAGTGATCATTTTATGATATATTTTAATAATAAGAGATCAAAATACGGTTTTCTAGTAGGGATCAACATTTATGATCAAGACACTATTTTGAGTGTCTTAAGACATTCAATTTTGATACTTCATATATTTTTCTGAAAAGGAATGTTTTCACTGATGTAATGAGAAGAACTGTGTATACTCATTCCATGAAAGAATAAGTGGAGGAATGATATCTGATGAGTTTGTTCACTAACATGATATTGAGGTTGAAATGAGATGATGGAAAGGTGTTCTTAGATTCAATAAAATATGAATCATCATTTGATGATCATGTTCTTCTTAATCATCTATCAGTCATTAATTTTAAATGAGGTAGTAAAATACTTAATAGTGGTGAGACATTAGGTGACCAGTCTCGGTCTCTCAATGCTGCATTGTGTTTCTAGGGAAGGTTTTCCATTCATATATCTCTAAATAATGGGTTTATGTATTGTGGACCCTAGTATTGTTGGTCTGAACACCATGGGAATATAAATGCTTATCATTTTTGGAGAATTTGATATTAGTGGTCATTTATGAGTTTGATAGTTATATAATTTCGTTCATAGTTCCAAAATTTTTAGAGAAACAATCCAGAGAACCATAGACCTACTAGTTTGTAACAAAAGTTTCCCACTCTAGGTTGGAATTATGATAATATTTCCATGGACTTCAACATTAGTCTGACACGGAATCCATACAAGAATTATGGGATTTGGGATTATCATTAATCAATTCCTAAAATCAACTTATTTCCTCCATGTGAAGGAGATGATGACGGTGGATAAGGTCAGGAACTTGTATATACAATAGGTTGTAAATATTACTAGAGTTCTCTATTAAATTAATTTCGATTGAGACCCATGGTTTAATTCAAGTTTTTGGAATGGTTTTCAATAGAAAATAGGTTCCTAGTTTAATACAATAATGACATATAATTTTCACATTAATAGACAGACCAAGAGATCATTTCATATTCCTTATTATATGCTCTGGAAATGAATTATTAATTTCATAGATTCATTGAAATATCGTCAACCTCTAAATGAGTTTTTATATAAAAATAGTTATCAACCATTTATTAAGATGGTTCACTTTAAATAACTACATAGTCAGTATTGTATATCTCTATTATTTTGGGAAGATTAGGGAGATTATTCCTTGGTTTATTAGAGCCTCTTTCAAGATATGATATAAAAAGGATCAAATGATCTCTAATTGATTGATCATGAAACAAAGTAAATAAAAAACATTATCAGACCATCATCATTAGAATATTGAGTTTGAGGTTGGTGATCTAGTGTTTTAGGGTTTTACCTCCCTTGGTACTATATCGATGGAGTATATAGGGAATGTTGGAAGAATGTTTTTTTGGCCCTAATGAGATCATCAAATAACATGGAAAGGTTTAATAACAATTGGAAATTATATCTCTCTTGAAATTGATTCATGATGTGTCTCATGTTACCGAGATGTGGAGGTATCAATTGGATAATTTCCATGTGATTGAGTGGAATGATGTTGTTCATGATTCTAAAATCATAGTCGTTGAGCAACCAGTTCATATCATGGATCAACTAAACAAGGTAATAAATGGAAAAATAGTTCCATAGTTCATGTAATGTGGTAGTGCACAAGAGATAACAAAGGGAAATGGACGTTAGAGTTGTTCATGAGGTAGAATTTTCGTTATCGCTATGTGATTTTGGAATCACAACCACTTTTTAGGAAAATAAAAGATCCATGGAGGGCACAATTGGGAAACCAATTAGATTATACATATTCTTCAGTTTAACATTGATCTCTCTAATTGAGGACCATGAATTTCTTTTGGGGTGGAAGGTAGAAAACATGGGATTTTTGAAGAAATAGGTCATGTTCATAGTTTAGACACACAATTATTCGAATCAATGTGGTATCAATTGGGATGGCACTGTTAGGATCTTCTAGCATTTCACTATTTATGAATAATCAGTGAAACCATATGATTCCCTAGGGAATAATGAATGTGTCTATGGGTTTTCAAAAGTTATTTTACAATATGATTATTATTTAAAAAACTGTCCAACTCATCCTAGGTAAATTCTCACCTCACATTTCTAAGGGATAGTGTCCATGCATGGTTTGATCATGGTTTATCTAATTGTGTGACCTAAATGTGAAATGTTATCAAAATCTATTTTTTTTATTTTACAAATTTCACTAAAGTTTATTTTAGACTTAATCACCCCCAGTACCTCGTAGTCTTTAGATAATCCTTCCCAAATGATATTTAGTATCATCCATTTGGATTCATTATGATCTTGCTTTTTCATTGGTAGATCTCTTCATAGTATTATTATTTTTTCAATCCAGTTTTCTCTCATATTCTATGATTCTCAAAAGATATCTTCTCCCCTTATCGTATTGGAACATGAATGAGTTGTGATTGATGAATATAAAGGGGTTTATAAGAATTTTATAATGTTATATATATATATACATACAAGTGAGGACTAGATCTACTCATTTTCGACCTCAATATTTAAAGGTGACGGGTTTAACTCAGTTCTTCTGGAAGGTGAATATGTACAAATGTTTGAATTTCATAAATTTTTAATGTTAAAGTAAAATTAACCCATCTTGTTTTATTGAAATTATTTCGTTATAATGAAAAAATATTTACCTCATTAAATATATATTTTGAGAGGGGGTTAATTAAAAAAAGGATTTGTGGACTCTATGTTTCTGATGAAATTTCTAGGTGATTGAATTGTCCAAAATAGGTTTTTAATTCCTGGAAGTGAAGATTATTTTCTATGAAAATAATTTTCTAATATTGGAAATGGATATAATTTTTCTAAAAACATATAACTTTAGAATCCTATTGTGCATCCGTAAATGGATGTATGTCACTTTAATGTATATAATACCACCAATGGTTTGATATTTATACAATTTTATTAGACTCAATATTTTTTGGATTCACATGATGACTGGATTAATGTTCGTTTATATGTCCATGTATGTATTCAAATAGGTTGGAGTATATTTTTTAATTGGTTTTACACATGATATTATTTTTCAATTATAGTTTCCCTCTTATTTACCTTATGGTGTATCCATGGATGTTTTTTTATGTTCAAATTATATATTACATTTACTTTTATTATTCCTTATTTGTGTGAATATGAAATGATTTTATGAAAAAAATATCTAAAAAAATTCCATGTCCTGTAAATTTGTTATGAAATATTATTGATTTAAGATATATATGATGTTTTTATGGTAATAGTATTTTTATAAATTCTATAGGGAAATTACATTGGGATTTTTTCTCACACCCTTGATTTACCTTTTGGAATTTTTATATGTATTTTTTTAAGCCACATATAAATGTAAGGGAATCATATAATTTTTCCATTTATCTAGGTTGTCATCACCACTGTATTGGGACAGTTTCGTGTTGATAGATACAAACATGGATACTAGACTTTGGGATTGTATAATTCTTCATCACGGTTTATCACTTTGGGATTGATGAAATTTTTATCATGGATGTTTTTTTATTTCTTCAAATTTGTAATCTTTAAGCTTATCTCCTATCTAGTCATTCATGAATTTTTTTTTGATTTTGTTTGTTACACTTTACATATATCTGGGTCACCTTGGGTGACATATGAGGTTGACCCATGTTGGGTTGTAAAATCGTTAATGAGCAACATGGACAACAAAACATATAACGACTAAAATGTTAAACCAAATGGGAAGATTATTTAAACTATATGTTGTATATAGTATTTTTTTAATTGGAATCCATTTGGATGTAATTTTAATTGTGTAATGTTGTCTAGAGTAGATAGGAGGCGAATATATATATATTATTATTATTTTGGAGGAAGTTTTAATAGGAAACCACATGAGTGCATAGGTCATGCCATGAATTGAGTTGAATTCATAAAAATCAAAAAAATACCTCAACCATATATAAGGTTTTATATTGATAAATAAGTTTTTATTTTTTTTCTTAAAAAACCTGTATTAATAAATACATTGGGAATTAATGTTTTGATAATTAAAAAATCATTGAAATACACTGAGATATACAATGTTATAAAAATATTACAGAATGGTACAATATTGTTAATACCGATAAGTATGGTTTTTTACTTTTTGAATATTTTGATGTGATAGACTAAAGAGTTTTTTAGGCCACATCCATATCCGAAACACCATATTGGATATCATAAAATATTACTAACACTAGTCATACATTAAAACAAATGATGTTTTATGAAGGATATTTAATGGAATTCATATTTTATACTTTTGATGTTTCACATGATGTGGATGTTTTTTTCACCACAAACATTTTATAATTTTAGAGTATATATAATGGGTCCATGTTGTGTTTTATAAATAATTCCAAAATTTATTTCAATAAAATGGTAAATTCACTATGAATCATGTAGCATGGAAATTAAATATGTTCTATGAATATTAATCTTCAATCTATTTGTTAACTAAGGAAGTTTCTTTTTGTGAAACTATATATCACTCTAGATCTTATCTAGAAGTTTTAAAATTTGGAAAAACATTTGACCTATCATTCTATGATGAATGTTACTATGACATGACTTTTGAAATTTATGGAAGTCCAATATTCCTAGTGAAACTGAATTCTCAAAATAGTCTAGATATTATTTTAATAATTATAGGCCATCCATTTTAATTCAAATTTTGGTGATCTACTTGAATATTATCCAAGGGACATGTTTGATGTATCAGACTAAAAAATTTTATTATGAAACCAAATATTAATTTACATTAAAAATAACATGGATTTATTGTAATCTTCTTTAGAATATATAAGACATTAAAATATATTGAATCATATTTGACATCCATGAATATATATCTATATGTATTGAAGTGTGTTTTGGTTTAATTATTTTGAATACCAGGGAAAAAGTGTCGATTTACGACTCATTACATTGATTACCCAGATGTAAAGAAAATATCATCACAATGAAAACCCTTTGTAGTTTCACAATGTTTCATATATCAGTATTCGAGTGATTTAGACAAGGGATATATAAATTATCACATAAGAATAACAAGATATTAAAGATATGAGAACATGAATATAGAATTTGAAAAACAAAACATGCATATCATTAATCATAATCCTGAGTCATGGAATATTTCATAGATTAGATCAAGATATAAATCGTAATGAAATCAAAGAACATCAGGGATGATAGCATAAAATTAGAACAAGAAATATATGAATGGAATAAAAATAAGAATATATAATCATTTTTTATTAGTTAAGGCTCACATATAATACTATGATAGTGCCCATGGTTCACTCATAAGACTATAATAGTTGATTGGGTTCACTCTCTATTAATTAGTTATGTTTCACTACCATGAATATATTCGAGGATTGGGTTCAGTGATCATTCTTTAGTCAAGGTTGGATCTCAATAATACAAAAGTGGATTAGGTTAACTCCCTATTCTGTAGTCAATGATCACTCCCAAAACTAATATATTGGATAGGGTCCCTTATTAAATATGGTTAACTCCTCATTCAATATTTTTTTCTCATCAGATATTCAACATTACCCAATGCATTATTTGGAAATATAATTGTGGGAAACCATGTCACCTAATAAAAAAATATTTATATCATTTCCATAAGATCATAAATCTATAATAATATATCATAATATGTGGAAAAGAAATGGGTTTCATAAACAATTGAAAATTTAATCATTACATAACACATGGAAAATAAATTTTTTTCATAAAAATTTATTAATAATTTTTATAACACATCTATAGAATGAATAAGGATTTTAACCATTGATCATGTACCTAGTAAATAATAAGTCACATGAATAGATGTTATAATAAATGAAAACGCATTTAAAATATCACATGGAATATTTCTTAAGGAAAATTTTCTTTTAACTTCGAAATTAATTCCTTAAAATATAAAATAAAACATTTTCATTTAATATAACTATTGAAACATGTAATGGAAGCTTCATATAAGTAAGATATCATGATAGAGATAAATTTTATTTATTCTATATAAGTTAAAAGAAATAATACCATTAATAATTTTGTAAAAATACAAATAAATACATTTTTTAGAAAATAAAAAGAAGATTCATACTATTTTGTAAAATTTTTTATAATATGTAAAAATGAAATGAAAAAATAATATGATAATATTAAAAAAATTCATCGAAACATATTTATAAAACATGGATATGGAAGGAATACTGTTATTGACTAAAGGCTTAAATGAAGACAATTTTCAATAAAAACATTCCTTCAACCTATTGAGTTCCTAAAGAGAGTAAAATGTAAGGAAAAATAAAACAACCATGAGATAACATGTAGAGTGGAAATCTTATTTCATTATTACGAGGTAGACCATGAAATTTTATGATGTAAAAATTAATCATTATCATTCATAATAAATAATGAGATTATAACATAAAATCCTATAAACATGGGTAACTTTTGAATCGTTATCCACATTAAAGAAAAACATAGTATAAATAATTAAATATAATAAATAAAATCCTATTAATTATATAAAAAGTAAAATAAGTTTCGTATACACTATAAAATTTAAAAGAGCAGTGGATATGTAATATATATAGTTGAAATAAAACTATGACTAGAAATCCTCTTATATTAAGTTCACCTTTCATCGAAATTTCTCTAGCCTCCACTTTATTAGATGATTTCTTTTAGATAACTGTTTAAGTTTTCTAGGTTTGGAATTTAATGAGTTAAACACCACTAGAAATTTAATAAGGATGATTATAGGAGAATTTATTAGGGCTTGGTTGAGAAACAAGGCTCACATAGATGTTAAGAAAAGAGACAAGGGGTTCCATTTTTTAAATGAAGGAAATGACTCACATAGAATTACTAAAAATAATAAAATGTAATTAAAAACTATCAAGATAATTACATTGAAATGGTTAGGGAATATATAAAAATTTCATATGTTGTAAATATCTTCAACTAATGATAATTTGATAGGTTTGGTGTCATTTTAATCATTATCTTTTTTCACTAACCCCTTTATTAACAATTTTAACCATAACCAGATTAATTCTTTATTACCTTTTATTGTGTTACAATTTTTATTTTAAAGTAATAATTTAAACATAAATGGGAATTTTATGAAAATTTTGACAACATATAATCTATAATTTCCATTTTCATGATTCATAAATAATTTAATAATATATGATTCCCATAAAATTTCATCAGTATTTTTTTTCGGACTATTATTTTAATTAGACTCAAAATACAAAAAGATAAATCTATAATATAAATATATTTATATAAAAACCCTTATATATCATGTTTGTCTTAAATTTTTTCAACAATTTAAATCATTCATAAAATATTATTTATATTTTTTTTAATACAAGTTACACGTTTTTCTACTGATTGTACACGCACTGTGTAAGCATTTAATAAGCAATTAAGATAACCATTTAATCACAAAAAATTAAAAATAAATTAAAATAATAAATATAAATTAATTATTCTGAATGTAAAATTTTAAACTACTTAAATATGTATATTTACTATGATGAATGTCTGGAAATATTATTTAATATGTTATTTTGGATTTCCCACCCTTGCAGAAGCTTTGCAAAAAAATTGGACAAGTCACCTGTTATAGAATTAAAAAATATTATATTCACATAAAAATCATAAATAATACATTTTATTTACTATCCATTTCTATAATGTAATTTTTCATTCTAGAATATTATCTGTTTGAACCCAAAATTTAAATTTTCTAGTGCTGCACAAGCATTGCATTAAAACTAAAAATAATTTTCATATTTATCAAGTAGTAAAATATATTTTTTATTTTTTGGATTATTTTTTAATTATATTTTTTATAGTATTATAAATTAGATGTAACATAAGTTTCATAATTTATTATTTCATTTTAATGATTTACTGATAAAAAACATATCATATATCATAAAAACTCTATTTTCACTATTCAAAAAACATTTAACTTTAGAAAGATATCAAAAAATAATACCAGGATAAATTTTACTTGATTAATCCAAAAATAAATAATTTTTTTAAAAATTATATTCTAAAAAGTTAAGGAAATTAAAATGCATATAAATTCCCAAAACAAAACTAAAAATATTTTTATGCGCAAAAATGAACTTATTGAAAAATACATTATATTTTTGATCCCTATGTAATTAATAAGATTATTTTCAAATAAAGGATTAAAATCTTATTTTAATATAAACTTAAATGAATTATAAAACGTTAAAATGAAATGAAATTCAAATTTTACATAAATCGTACAAAAAATGGCATTTCCACTACTCATTAAAAAATAAATATTTTTAGAAAAACCCTAAACATTTAACCTATGATACCTTTTAAATGATTATGTAAAATATTAGTTTCTTTTTTTCAAATAATATTTATAATTTTTATTAAAAATAATTATAATATTTTATTATGAAAAGTAATAAAAATTATTTTTGAAGAAACCATATTTTTTGAAGAAACAATTGACCTTAATAGGAATTTATAGATTATTTTTGATGTATTTATCAATAAAATTTTATTGGTTAGAACCATTATATATATATATAATAAAGGTTTTTAATAATATCCACACCATCTTATTAAAGGTATATGTTATAAAAATAAAAGTTACATAATAATATTTCATAATTCCTTTAGGATGGGTCTTTCTAATTGTATACTCTATTAAACAACTTGTTCTATTAAAATATTAAGGTTTTACATTCTCCATCCATTAATAATTTTATCCATCATAATTTAACTAGGGTATTAAATGGTTCAATATTTGGAAATACCTATGTTAAAATACACATCATGTAATGGGTTTATAAAACATCCTTTTAAAATAGAAACTAGGGGACATAAATGGTATCTAATATAACACTTAATCGGGTTCCCATAAAGGGAGAAGAATTATGGGATGTTAATATGATAAAAAAGATGAGAAAACTAACACACGTGTAATAATTGAGTACTATATAGATCATAGATATGAAAATTTTAATGGAAACAAATACATGATTAGTGAAAATTCCATTGATTCATTTGAAATGAATGTAAATAATAGAAATTCAGTATTCACATGTATAGATATGTTACAAAACCATAATTAATAGTATATGTTATACAATAGTGATAAATAACACATTAATTTAAAAATATTTACAAATAATTGTCATGGTTGATCTTATAATACTCTACAAATAGTTAAACATAAAACTCATCTGAAATATGTATAAACAAATTCATAATCAAAAAAAAATTTAATAACGTCAAAAAATTTCAAAAACAAACGTACAATTAATACCTCAAATGATATAAACTAGATCTTAATGTCACTTACCAAATATGTAAATTCCATGATTCTCTTAAAACATGTTATTAACATAAATCACCATTAATCCACAATTAAAACATATATGATTTGAAAAAATAACATAATACTTATTAGTAAAATAAAATCATATAATATCTAATGTATTCAATAATTCCAAAAATACAAAATAATCCATCAAAGATTACATTATCCACTTTTTCATCAAATAAATAATCATTTTCTAGGGTCATCAACCCTCTCAAATTTACATTATAAATATTAATAATCTCATTATATAAACTAATAATTATTATTTCAACATCAGGAGCATATTAAATGTTTTATTTACCTAAATCATATGTCTTCATATAAAACATTACCTTAACCTTAAATAATGTTTCTATGATATCTGTAATATTTAACACACTTGAAAACATCCTAAATAAAAAACTTCTACAAAACAATCCTTATTTGTTCCAAGATTATTATTTCTAGAATACTATTGATAAAAAATATTTTATGAATATAATTTTTTAATTACAATACTTAAACAAATCAATAATTCCAATTCATTTTGAAAACATTTACTAGGATTCATCATATTATTGGTTAAATATTCCTTAATTTCATATGTTATCCATAGTCTCTTCTCCATCAATAGTAAAACCATAATCTACAGAACCTTTATGAACCTCTTTTATATTTTCCCCCATAGGAAATTGATTTTCATAATTCCCTTTTTCTCTAAATTTTAAATATTCAATAGTTGATGATGCCTTAGGGAACCATTATTATAAAAAATTGAAATACCTGCAAATTTGAATTTTTAATGTGAATTACATGATCTATGCCCTTATTTACAACATATTGAACATATTCTCATTCCTCTTGGAATTTTAATTGTGTTATTTTTCCAACATAATAGATATGTAGTGTCACACCCATGGTTTTATTTTTATGTATTTTACCTTTTTTAGTACTAACATTATTAAAAGTATTTAATGAGAGTTTATGAGAAAAATAGTGGTTTTCATGCTAGATAGAGGGGGGAATTCAGTTGGTGAATGGTTAGAGAAAACATGCACCAGCCCATTAGGAACTATTTTCCTAAACACTAGCACTATCCAGGTCACATGATATTTCATATGGGTGTGCGGACTTCAAGGGATAATGGTGCACCTAAGAAAGTGGAATCATCTTTAGTTTACGATTAGGTGAACAGGTTTGCACCCCTCTAAACCATGAAGCGTTTTTCGCTTTCTAAAGAAGTTCTACATGGTTAGTTGGTCCCATGTATTGACATTGATTAAGGATTTTACTATTGTTTCATTTATTTTAAAATGGGTTTTATAATTTTTTTAGTGGTGGGAAATAGTTTTTCCATGTGTTTGGGTCTATGTAATTATTTAATAATTATTTTCATCATGTAAATGTTATTTTTCATCAGTGTCTTTGTTGTTGGATGTTTGATTCTGTATGGGAATCCTTATATGACATTAGAAATGAAATAGATCCCAATATAATCCAAGGTATCTAGGTGGAAATACTAGGTCTATTATGTTAGAAATTGTGGTTGGGGTAAGGCCCTATCACCTTAATAGTTTTATAGAAAAACATTAACTAAAAATTTATGTGATGTGGATTGGTGGGTCAAGAAGGGCCTTCACATACAGGTTATGTGATCATTAAGATTATAAGGATCCCAGGAACATGATAACCCTAGGGGCTTGTATTTGTTATGTTCCTTATGTTATACTTACCATTCATCTTGTTGTCATATTAAAATTCCAATTTAAATTTAAATCATTTTTATCTAAATTTTATTTACCTTCCTCAAAAACTAGTATATTAATTAGTCATATAATATAATTTCATGGAACCTATTTTGGTGTTATCCTATTGATAATTTTTTATCACACCTTACATATAACCTTTTGTGTGTGTATAACTTGTTATGTTTACCATAAGTAAATGCAAGGATCCCCATGGTGTTGAAGGTAGTTTTATGTTTTAGTACTTCCTTTGAAGGATGGTGTTAGTGGAGGTAGAATGAGGGTGTTGAACCACATGTTTGATAGATATGTTTGGTCTCACTATTGGAAATTACTTATTTGCGACAGGGCACCATCACAAAAGACCTTTTGTAGAAAATTGCATTGAAAATAGTTTTTTTTGTGTTGTGAAATTCTCCAGTTGCAAATACATTCATCGAGTTTTTTCAAAACCCTGTTACGATGGGACTATCACAAATAATTGTTGCGACGGGCCTGTCACAAATTGTTTTTTACAATGTGAAAATATACCAATCACAAGAACATAAAAAAAATATTTACAAAAAAGTATATATAAAATAATATAAATAAAAATGATAATAATAACAATAAGAGTAATAATAAAAAATTAATAGTATTATATTAATTCTAATAACAATAAATTAATAAAATAATAATAATAAAAAAATTAATAATAATAATAATAAAATAAGAAAAACAATAGTATTCTTAAAAATATAAAATAATAATAATAATAATAGAATGAAAAATTATAATTTTAATAAAATAATAAATAAATTATAAATATACTAATAATGTAATAAAATATTAAAAATTAAATAAAAAAATATATATTCGTAATAATATAAAAAATTCACTAAACCGTGAGTCAGAAGTTGCAAGTATATCATTGTATCCTCGTGTTGTTGCTCTAGTAATCGATGCATATTGTCCTCATACTATTGTTTCTAATTTTTTCGACTCATCACATTATTCCTCCCCCATTATATACATGTAGCAACGTGTGTCAGATTGAAGTGCGGTTGATTCTTACACATCCTAAAGTCTCAAAATAGTCATAACTGCCAATGTAGCCACACATCCATTGTAATTCTATCTCAAACTGCCAACACTACATATTCACACAAATTTCTCAACCAATTTTTCCCATTATTGAAAGTCAACAGAGTAGAATATGGGTGTGTAGGCTTCAAGGGATAATGGTGCACCTCAGAAAGTGGAATCGTCTTTATTTTACGATTAGGTGAACAGGTTTGCACCCCTCTAAACCATGAAGCATTTTTCGCTTTGCAAAGAGGTTCTACATGGTTAGTTGGTCCCATGTATTGAAATTTATTAAGGATTTTAGTATTGTTTCATTTATTTTAAAATGGGGTTTATAATTTTGTTGGTGGTGGGAAATAGTTTTTCCATTTGTTTGGGTCTATGTAATTATTTAATAATTATTTTCATCATGTAAATGTTATTTTTCATCAGTGTCTCTGTTTTTGGATGTTTGATTCTGTATGGGAATCCTTATATGGAATTAGAAATGAAATAGATCCCAATATAATCCAAGATATCTAGGTGGAAAGACTAGGTCTATTATGTTAGAAATTTTGGTTGGGGTAAGGCCCTATCACCTTAATAGTTTTATAGAAAAACATTGACTAAACATTTATGTGATGTGGATTGGTGGCTCAAGAAGGGCCTTCACATACAGGTTATGTGATCATTAAGATTATAAGGATCCTAGGAGAATGATAACCCTAGGGCCTTGTATTTTGTATG